>CM070839.1:21231858-21831858 GCA_036326025.1 Chrosomus eos
AGGACCTCCCTTTGAGCCGCTGCAGTTGGCTGAGCTACGGCCCCTTTTGCTAAAGACCGCCCTCCTGCTTGCACTAGCATTGGTCAAGCGAGTGATTGATACACTTCGATTGGCCTTTAGTAACCCATCAGTGTAAGAGCACACTCCACCATGCATGGCATGGCCTCTTCCTGGGTGTGGTCCAGTGGAGTATCCATTGGTGACATCTTGTCTGCGGTTGGCTGATCCTCACCATCCACCTTTGCCAGGTTTTACAACTTGGATTTTCGTGCAGTACAAGCACGAGTCCTGTCTAGGCCTATTTATTTGGGCTTTGACCTCCAAGCGAGCTCAACCCACTAATTTCTTCATTCGGTGAGGGGGACATGCACAGATGTACTAACCAAGCCTTTCCCTTTTGACCTGATGGTCTGGGCCCTTTAGCCTCGGGCGAGTACCTCACCCTATACTGCCTTTAAGGCCCTTATCCCAAAGTGTCTTAGGCTGGGGCCAAAAAACGTTTGTTGTTGTTCTGCAATTATAGCACGGTGTGATTGGATTGTGTTCCCGTCGTTTCTAGTGACTCAATATGAGTGAACCTTATTGATAGGGAATGTACTCGGTTACAAATGTAACCTCAGTTCCCTGAGATAACGTGAACGAGTATTGCGTAGCTGGCATTGCTGTTATGCTACACGATTAGGCGTTCGTCGCTTCAGTCGAGTTAATCTGAATCCTATGGCAAGACAAGCCTGTTATATACGGATGCTTCGCCCATTCTGGCAGGTTGCAGTGCCCGGTTCAGCGGGCTAAGCACCGGTTGGTTCGCACAGTTCTGCTGCAACGCCATAGGTTCGTGCAAATCCACTGCACTGCTATAGGCTTGTGCAGTTTCACTGCGTGATTCAATAAGCCTTCAATATTCAGAGAAAAAGCAGTTTTTCCCCATCGGGTCTAGTGATGCAATACTTGTTCCCGTTATCTCAGGGTTGTTAGTAACCTGTTTTTATTTAATTTTACTCCACAAACTCTGTTTTGTTTGTTTTTGGAAATGTTATAACTTTGGTGTTCAACATATCGTTTCAGAAATGCAAATGCAAACAATCTAGTTTGACCACCTATTGCATTTAGATAAAGATGCTTATGAAGCTCATGAAGGCATAACATATTCATTTCATGCAAGTACACTGAAGGTGCATGACCGGCTGGCTTTATTGACATGGATTTAAATACTCCGTTTCTGTGCAGGCAAGAAAAATAAACTGAGATTGGCTGTTCTCAGATGGGCTCAAAATGGCACTCTGTATTTGGCGCTATTGGAGATTTCCTGGTAATTGGGTCAGACGATCACATAAATCAGATGTGAAATTTTAGAACAGGATGCTATTACCCAGCAGGTGACGTCTCCTTAATAGAAAGACTTGTCTCTTTCCATCCTGTTTATTGTGTGTTCTGCTGTTACTAGTTTCAGTATTTGCAGGATATGATCAGGTCTTTGATCTTATTTGATCTTGGAGGCATAAAAAGATTCTATGGAGTCTTGGGAACAATCCAGGAGGCTCAGTCTCTGAATGAAGACCTTGGCTGTGGTGTGAAATTACTGTAGAAGTTGGAGTGGAGACTTTTTTTATCATACTGTGCAACAGAAGTGCTTGATAATTTCTGCATGGAGCACCTGCACCGCCTTTTCCGGAGGTTTTCTGTCCTAGATAACCTTCCCAGAATGCCAGAGTGATTAAGCATTACCAAAATGTCACTTTGGCCTCTGGAGGTTTAATTCAGGAAAGATTGATGTACCCAGAATTTGCTATGGACCCACAACACTAATGACACAGGTGGGTGACCTTCAGCATTGTGTGGAAAGGGCTGATGTGCTAGAGCGAAAGCCTGATATGAATCTGATCTCCTCACTGTACTGATGGGTAAAATTCGATGAAAGATTACTCACTGATTTGCCATTAGAATCAGACCATTACTTTCTGGCAGTGGACTTTTGGTTGGCAGGGAGAGGGCCAAGAGGGCACATCAGAGAGCTATGTGTGAATCTAGTGATTTTAAAGGGATAGTTCACTTTCTTCTGCAGAAACAAAAAAAACAACAAGATTCAAGAACAATGAAGATATTTGTTCATATAGTAACATTGCTCATAGGTAACATTTATAAATGTTTATAAACTTTTGATCAATTTATTGTGCCCTTCCTAAATAAGTTCTGATTTCGTAAAATAAAAAAATAGCCCCAAACTTTTTACCAGTTGTGTATCTCCTCACTGTAACTCCCAAGCATCAGGACATTTTTTTTGAGGTCTTGGTTTCCAAAATCCGTAAAAACACAATTCATAAGACCTGAAACATTTGCAAGTATGCATGAACTCTAACACCACTTATTATGGATGTTCGGTTTAATGTGCAATGCATATGATTTCTATTTTAAAGGGTACCTATTATGGCATTTAAAATGTTCCTAATATTGTTCTGGGAGTCCCCAACAACAGTTTTACAAGCATGCAATGACAAAAAACACTTTTGTTGTCTTATAATATGCATTTATTTTTACCTGATTTGCTCACCGACTCCCATATGAATCGTTTAGCGAGTCATTTTTCCAAACCCCGCCTTTGCGTGACGCTAATCTGTGGTGATATGTTAGACACCCAGCCGACGGGGTGTCATTGGTTGTTGCGCTAGATCTTACCCAGATACAACAGTGCTATTTTCTGATTGGCTAACAACACCAGACGAACAACACCCGAGGAGACCAGGGTTGCCAGGTCTGCACAACAAAACCAGCCCAATTGCTCATCAAACTAACCCAATCACGGCCAAAAATATTCAAATAGCGTTCCCGGGTGTTTCCTCAATAACAATCATGTTCCAGTGGATAAAACAATCGCGTCAACCAGCGTGCACTACACAAACAACCCGCGGAAACAGTGCAGGCATACGGACCTGGCAACACTGGAGGAGACGCGCTTGAATCCTGCTGCCGGTTCCACAGTGAGTGAGTTTTGGGCACTGCGGCATATTAAATATATTACAAATAGTTTTTCAGCGTGAGAAATACAATGTGTGGCCGGAGAGCGTGACAAAAGACTGAAATGAGTGACTGTCACGCTCAATGCGTGATGCGTGACACTCGAGAGCCCTGTGACAACTCCATTAACAACGACAAACACTTCACATATTTCAATACAATTGACATTGAAGACCTAAGTTAGCTGCTAGAAGCTGCGCTGTGCCTGTGCGTACACAACACACAAAATAATTATAGAACATGATACAAACATAAAAGCAACAGCCTACTTACAGATTGTGATTCGGAGAAGGAAGCTGATCCAAATAAACTCGGTACTGAACCTCCCTCCTTCAGTATCAGCCGGCTCGCAAATTCATACTTTATAGCATTTAGGTTTGTGAAGCAATCATCTTCAAAATGACGCAAACACAGAACAAGTTCGGGCTATAATACTTCTGTGGTATAGTTATGAACTGTAGCCACTGTCTTCAAATGCTCCTCACTGGGCAGATGAAAAAAGTTTGCTTTTGCGTCGCACTTCAAAACACAGCAGCGTCTCGTCGACATGATGTTTTCCCTGGTGTCTCCTAATGCAATGAGTGGGCGTATCTTATTCAAATAACTTGAACAAGTGACGTACGAAAGTGCATCGTTCGTCTATCGATTCATATCAACGACTCAGAGTCGACTCTTACTTTTGAGAGATAATAACTTTGTATACGGTGAACTTTCATATTTAAAACTTTGCAGGATGTTTTCGTTCACTTAGATCTATGTTACACACTACATGAAAGGTAATTTTCAAAATTTCATGATAGGTACCCTTTAAGGAAATACGGTTCTCTTATACTTTCTATTGAATTTCTGTGAATTTTTTCCACAAAATATCAAGCAGCACAACTGTTTTCGCACATTGATAATAATAAGAAATGTTTCTAGAGCACCATATCAGCATATTATAATGAAGTGACAGACAGGGGCTTTGGCTCAGTGGTTCATGTAGATTGTCTACAAACCGAAAGGTTGGTGGTTCAATCCCCGGTTCCACCTGACCAAGTGTCGAAGTGTCCATGAGCAAGACACCTAACCCCGGCTGCTCCCGACGAGCTGGATGGCGCCTTGTATGGCTGACACCGCCGTCGGTGCATGAATGAGTGAGTGAATGGGTGAATGTGAGGCAAAATGTAAAGTGACCGCTTTGGTGGCCATTGGGTCTGTGAAAGCGCTATATAAATGCAGTCCATTTATCATTTACTGGAGTAATGATGCGAAAAGCTCAGCTTTACTAGCCTGACAAGCCAGACCCACATCAAGATGTTAGTTCTGGGAACACACCATTGGCAGGGCTCAATCCGAGAGGCGGGATAAACAGTTGTCTTTCAAATTCCCTCTGCACGCAATAGGATAGCGCTACAACCAACCAGAGCAATGAAGAAAGTGACGTAGTCAGAGCGACGGACTTCAGTGCTGTTCTTTTTTATTTTCTCAAAGAAAAGCTTAACTCCAAGTCTACCAGAGTCGCGACCTAAGCCGAAAGACCGCTGTTCGCCAGCAGCAGCAGCGGCCATCATCTTTGTTTTCAAGTAGCAGGAAATTCATGAGGAACCGTCGCAACTCTGCGTCATTATGTAAAGCCCGCCAACCGACTCTTTTTCCAGCTCGCAAGCCAACGGAGAGTTGCGACCCTGGCTGCAAAATAAAATTTGCTGCGTCTATATTTCTAGGCTACAGCTTTACCATTACAGGAATTAAATAGAAAACAGTTATTTTAATTGTAATAGTATTTCACAATATAACTGTTTTTATTATATTTGTTCTCAAATAAATTCAGTCTTGGTTAGCGCAAGAGCTTTCTTTCAAAAACATTAAAAACTATTAACAACCCCAACTTTTAAGTGGTAGTGCGTGCGTTGCGGTCATATATCATATATTGTTTTGGTTTGGACTGAATTGTAAAAATTGCTGGATTACATATTGTGGTAAGTAGTCCTCGAGCAGACACTTCTATTAATGTGTTCAAGGGCATAATGCTGATCTCCTTGCCGGGCGCAAACCAGCAACCATCTGGTTAGCAGACTCCGGTTTTATCCACTATTCCATGTCAGTCCATACTTTGTGTTCCTTTATCTATCAGTGTTGAACAGTCTGCAGTCTTAGCCATTCTCACAGGACAGAAATATATCTTTGATTAATCCATCCATAATCATCTCATGTTGATTTGATGAAAAGATGATGTGGCGATGTCTCAGGCAGGGCCTTTCTCAGCCTGTTTGCACGGCTGTGCCCCTTCATAATCACATCTGGCTTTGATGTCCCACTCTTGACCTTGCATTAGATGCTTCTCAGTCCAAGTGCTTCTGTTTTTGTGATCACACTTCTCATATAATATCAACCTACGTCAGCCGAAGAGTAAAGATGGCATCCT
The DNA here is from genome assembly GCA_036326025.1 of Chrosomus eos. NCBI lineage: Eukaryota > Metazoa > Chordata > Actinopteri > Cypriniformes > Leuciscidae > Chrosomus > Chrosomus eos. The sequence goes on from CM070839.1 coordinate 21,237,278, forward strand.
AATGTAGAATTAAATAACGCGGAGGTTTTTTTTCTCTCTTGAAAGTGAGCAGCCACTATTCAGCATGAAGGCACACGTCTTCCAAATTGACCCTGACACTAAACGAAATTGGATTCCGGCCAGCAAACACGCCGTCACAGTCTCCTTCTTCTATGATGCTGGCAGGAGTGTGTATCGCATCATCAGCGTAGGGGGCACTAAGGTGAGAGACCTCGGCTACAGGTGATCCAACTATCAATAAAAAAATGAAATGTTTGTTATTTGGACCTTGATTTTATTAATCAAAATGTGATATCTTTGATATTTGCTCTACTACAGGCGATTATCAACAGCACCATCACACCTAATATGACCTTCACGAAAACGTCACAGAAGTTTGGCCAGTGGGCGGACAGCAGGGCGAACACAGTGTACGGCCTTGGGTTTGCCACAGAGCAGCAGCTTCAGCAGGTAAATGCATATTGTAGAAGTTAATGTTAACTAATGCAGTTAAAGTGTAAAGAGTTACCAAAAATCTTATTTTTATAACATTTTATTTGTAACTTTTTTGCAATTTGAGGGACGATTTTAAATTATTGCTGGTTACAAGGAAATAGAGCTCAACTTAATGGGCCCTATCATACACCCAGCACAATGCAGCGCCAGACGTGATGAAAGTGTTTTTTGCTAGTTTCAGCCCGACGCAGTTATCAATTTCATGTCCTGTGCCATCATGTTTAAATGGCAAATGCATTTGCGCTCATTTGTACAGCAAATAGACTGTGTCATTGACCAACAAAAACCTGGTCTAAAGTCAACGGCGCAATATTTTTTTTGTTATTTAAAGAGCGCGTTAGTAATGTGCGCCTATAGGCGGGTTCACGACGCGCTTATACTCTGCTTATTACACACACAGGGACGTGCAGCAACACACAACCATGCCAAATAATAAAAATAAAAGGATTACAATGTAAAAGATTATTGCATACATAAAGATATGATGAAATCCAGCTTGCCCAGTAGATGTTCTCTCTGGAGACGTGTTCAGTCTTTCCTGAATACCGAATCCGTCATGGCGCGAGCGCAACTGGCTTTTAAAGGGAATGGGAAATTACACTCCGATTTGTTTTTTTTGCACGTTACGCCCAAAACACCCATTACTCATTAAGAGAATAAGGACAACCCTTTTAGACCATGCGCTGAGCGTACCCAGCTTTTTTTCTGTCGTTAAACTTGCAAAAGTGGATTTGGACACGCCCTAAGTGCACTTGCGGCGTGCGCTTTAAACCATGCGCTTAGATCGTTAAAATAGGGCCCAAATGACTTTAGTCTGGAATATTTGACCCAAGTGCTGTGATTGACCAATCAGAGTTAAGTGTATGTAGTAATGTATTAATCGGATAACAGTGCTTCATAGATACGCTAGATAGATAGATAACAAAGCAGATTAATTAATGGTATGCTAATCTTGCAAGTTAATTGGATAGCAGTATGCAAAGATAACATATTAATTTATTAGAATTATGCCTGCTAATTGGCCAGAGGCATGGGTCCCTGTTTAAGTGTATTCAACTACTATGTACTATGTTCTGATAGACAGAAACGTCGTCATGTCTTTAAGCAGCACCTTTATTCAATTAATATTCAACAAAATTATTGATTTGAATGCACTGACACCATTGGATGAGAACTGAACTGATCTGGATAATGACATCACGGTTTTCTCCAGAGTGTTATAGCTTAATTTGAACTCATTCCCTAATTGAAAAACTTAACAATTATTGAACCAAACTGAATTGAACTGATTTCAGAATTATGACTGTGTACTTTTGTCTTTTTACAGCTGCTTTACAGCCGAATTGAATTCTGTTTGCATCATTGAATAGTTATTTTTCTGTTAACCACTGTAAAGCAGCTGTTAAACAATCTGTATTATATAAAACTCTATATAATTAAAGGTGACCTGACTTAACTTCACAATATAGCATGGCCTTTGTAACTTATTGCTATATATGCTCACAAAATGTCACTATGAATCTTTTAATCATGTCACTGTAATTGTCTGTGCAGTTCTCAGAGCAGTTTAAAGAGTTTAAGGAGGCTGCACGTCTCGTCCGGGATAAATCACAGGAGAAGTTTGAGCTGTTGAGTCCTGGCCTAAACATCTCTGCTCCACAGGTAAACACAATAACTTGAGTTCATCTTGAACCTTTTAGAGGTGTGACTGAAAACGAAACGGGAGCATAACGTAATGATTAAAATTTAGACGTGTAATAACTCATGTCATACTTTCTCAGCTGCTCGATTCAGATAACGTGCCAGAGCATTTCATTCCATCCCATTAACCACTCTAACAATAGCACAGAGGATCGACTGGCCTTTAGTGATATGATACCTAATGCGGCCATCACCATTTTAATATCAGCCACATAAGAAAAGTGTTTCACTGTGTTTATTATCTATTTTTTTTATTCTTAGTAAGTGTGACTCACAAAGCATGTCCTCACATGCCAGGAGGTGACACAGAGACACTGGTTGTAGCCCGTGTGAAGTTATGTAACTCTGCGGTCACCCGGGGAGTTCAAATGCCCTGTTCATTTTTGCAGTTGGCTGACCTTTTTCATTCACCATTTGCACACACTCTCAGCCCTTAATTATGATGACCATTACACTACTTTATAGCAGCCTGAAAGTATATCAAAGTCTGCCTACACATACAATAAGAATATGATTTTATATAATATCTATTCTTTGATTAAAGGAGAACTCCGGGCAATTTTTAAGTTAATCGTTGGTAAGTTGATCGTTACACCTTTGTGAGTACTGTCTATAGAAAAAAAAAAAACGAACCGGATCGGTGCTTGCAACACGGAGCTGTTACCGCAAATGCCCAGAGCTCTCACTCAGCTAAAACGGCAGTTATGGGGGCATAAACAACAGACACAAAATGCAATTAAAATGTCTGTCCAACATGAACAGGGGCCTTACATGACAACAAGATGCGTTTAGTAACTAAGCCATTGTTTAAATTCACCTAAATAGTGTTTTAGAAGGCTAGCTGAAGTCTCGCGCTGAAGTCCCGTAGGAACTCAGTTGTAAACAGCAGTGTGCAGGAGGAGTGTAGTGTGTGAAGAGTGTAGTGTGTGAACTTACATTTTCATCGTCTTCCTTTCCATGACCTCGAGATTCTGCAGTTGTGGCTAGTTGTCTACTTCAACTTGATGTGCAAACTCCCATACAAGTACTTATTACCGCATTTGCAGCGAACACTTTGACAAGGAATTAGGGTTGCCAACTTTTAAGAAATTTGAATAATACTATAATATACTAATAAATACTATAATATATATATTTATAGAATAGCAAAGTATGCCTATTCAACAAGACTGAACCACATATATATATATATATATATATATATATATATATATATATATATATAAGGCTATCAATGAACCATGGATTTGTTTAGAAAATAAACACACCAGTTTTCTGTAGCCTTGTGAAGCCTCTATGTAAAACGCATTTGCAGCTGCTCAGCCGTGTATATATCTTTGCTGCACATTGAGCGTCTGGCTCGCTCATAGGCTGCGCTGCGGCAACTGCACATCCAATGGCGCGGGCGCCTCTGACGTGCGACCAATGAGCCAACTCTACGTCTTTACACGTCAGAGCCTGCCGAGGGGGCGCCAAGTCCCCGAATTTGCCATTATAGCAGGTCTTCATTCATTCATAGTCTTTCTGACATATATATTAGAAGCGATGTGTGTCATGGATTTGCACTGAATTGATTCTCAAAAATACACGGAACAAAGTGCGTTCCGTATCAGTTCAATATGGAACAAGACTTTTATGTGTCAAATACGGGACGAATCCGTATTATACGGAACGGTTGGCAACCCTACAAGGGGTACTGTACTACACAGACACAACACAGCGGGCCGGTTGAAAAAAAAGCCATTACGTGGACGAAGACGGTGCAACCACTGTGGAGGTAATGTAAACTTTATTTATCCTTCCATTTGGGCACACACAGCTTGAGGAGAGATGCCGATCCACTACGCTCCTCCTACCTGCACACTGCTGTTTACCTTTTTCCGGCTACAACTGAGTTCCCACGGGACTTCAGCGCGAGACTTCAGCTAGCCATCTAAAACACTATTTAGGTGAATTTAAACAATGGCTAAGTTGCTAAACGCAGCGGCATCTTGTTGTCATGTTAGGGCCCTGTTCATGTTGGACAGACATTTTAATTGCATTTTGTGTCTGTTAAGAGGTACAAAGTCACTCTTTTTTGTTTATGGCCCCATAACTGCCGTTTTAGCTGAGTGAGAGCTCTGGGCATTTGCTGTAACAGCTCCGTGTTGCAAGCACCGATCCGGTTCGTTTTTTTTTTTATAGACAGTACTCACAAAGGTGTAACGATCAAGATTAACTTAAAAATTGCCCGGAGTTCTCCTTTAAACCGCTCAATCCAGTTTGACTGGTTTGCCATAAGAGGTGCATATATTTAGTAATATTTCACCCCAAACCAAAAGTATGAAATTAGAAATAGTATTATATATTTATGCTGAATTAAAAGGGGTAAATTATTATTATAATTTTTTTAATTTATAATGTTATCTGAGGTTTAGTTATAATGTTATCTACATCCTAATTTAAAGAAAGCTATTTTCTATCCTGTTTTTGACCCTCTATTTCGATCACTCAATGTTTTTGATAGGTGGGCCACATTCAAGATTATTGGGTAACATAGTTGGGTAACAACACAGTTTTGCATATTAAAATAAGTACTTGGAGTTACCACAGTTATAATTGACCGTTCGCAGGCCCCTCCCCCAAAACGGCCATTGTCCAATCACACATCATAGCAACCGTTACTATGTGAGCAGCTCCGTCAAACATTGACTCCAAGCAAGCTGGTGAAGCGGTGCGCCCACTGCGTTTGTAAACCGGACACTAGATAGTCCGAGAGATTGTCTGGAGGAGTTGTGTTCTTTTCGTTCCCAAAGCCGAAAACACAACGTGAACGGTGCCTACGATGGATAAAACAGTGTGGATGGCCCCACTCCCAGTTACATGTGTCGAACATGGTTCACTCGCGAACAGCGTGCGTGAGACTGACACACTGAGATTAGTCAAAGAAACATGGAGAGAGCAGATCAAGAGGATCCACAAAGGAAGTACGTTTTCTAAAGGGTTGTTGTTAACGTGATATTTTCGGGGGGAAATGAGCAGCAGTCACTAGCAGTGCAGGACCTGTAGACTACAGTTTAGAAGAGTGCACGCTCGTAACGGGGAACGCATGAAGCTTACAACATCAGTTCATATAACGTAATCAATATCGTAATGAATAGAAATAACCTTAAATGTATGGTTATCTGCATCTTTCCGTCTCTTATGTATAGTTACTTTTTAAACACGAAAATCGGATTCAGCATGACACGCAAGCGGTTGCTGTGGTAATGAAAAACCTGCTTGTTAAAGCGAATGTATAATCCTGTATCTGAGGCAAAATTACTAAATATGCAGCGCGAATTATATATTTCTAACTCCAAACAATTAGCGACTGAACCAGCGTATTAAATCTGCTTCAAGGCTGTAATTTACTGGTTGCATTTGAGGTACAGGTCATGACATGGGGTTTCTCAGATTTCGCTTGAGACCGGTATATTAGCCTCAATAGTAGTCATGTCTCCTTCATTGCGTATTTTTATATTTTGAATATATCCCTCCACTGCATACTGTAACCCATTTTGCCTCGATCTGGAGGATATCGCGGAGGTAATTGCTCGAAAAAAGGTCACTGACACGCACGGGTATACCTCTTCCATTCATGGCAATCTGTGGCGCTGGTCGTGTTTGACCATTTGTTTGACGGGCGTAGCAACAATAACTAGGGGGCGTGGCTTTTGCGAACGGTCAATTGACAAAGGATGACTCATTCATATAAATGTCATTCTGATAGGCTATTTATAGCTATTTACATCCTTTTCGATAAAGTGAAAAACGTATATATTATCATTTGCAATGTTGTGTTTTAAATAAAATGAAACCTGTTGTAATGTCTTACTGATGAAAAAACAGATGTCGTCACTCACTGAAGATTACAGGGAATGGTTTAGATCAAAACAATAACAAAATCAGCATTCTGTACGTGCTTTCTTCCATATCTGATTCCAACGCATTAACCCCACAAATGCCGAAGTAAAGGAAAGCACATCACGACTATTCAGTTTGACTGTGGTGCTACAGTGTAAATACTCAAACGATCTGTATCATACAAAGCAAAGCACTGTTGGACATTGAAGTTTTTCCCTCCTTTCCACCTCGCTTTTATATCGCTTATGAATGCCGTGCGCATTTTACTTTCAAATTAGCGGCAATTCGGGGGCGGCATTTGCTTGAATGGTCCAATGAATTATCCAATGAATCATAAATGAAATCTGACTCCTGCTGCTGATCTGTTCTGCGTCTCTCGTTTAGCTTATGCTGAATTGAACACACGTGTTCAGTTTTTAATTCTAGTGTCTGTCCTCCAACTGAACGAAATTATTTTTATTACTATAAAAAATCTAGACGGTGGGGGCAAGTGATGCAATCATTGTTTTGGCAAAAACACACCGTTTTTGTGTCTGTCCCTTTAAATGCAAATGAGCTGCTGCTCCCAGCACAGGGGGCGGAGCTACAACAGCTTGTGTCCTGAAACGTTTATGTTCAAACCGGAGTCAGACAAAGATGGAGAGACTCAAGAAGAAGTGACAACATTTAGACAACTTTTGTTGAACGGTTAGTTGATGAATTTATGTAGCTTATGTGTAGTTATCTTCAAGCCATTGATTAGCATATTCGTCATGATAATCTATAAATCACGTTCCCGGGGGCCGGGTTTATGTAAATTTTAGGGTTAGTGATGTCACTAACCTGGGAGGAAGCTTGTAGTCCCTACCAGCAGTTTTTTGTAGTCCTTAAAAAGCAATTTCTTTAAAAGAAAATATCTCCTTATGTTTTTAACTTTGAGTGTTGTAACTTTGCAGATGTTTATGCTCAAACAGCAACATTACATCGCTAATGATCACAAGGATGGCAATGCAAAGATTGGGTTTGCGTCAGTCTTGTATTTACTATTACATGACATGTGCGGATCGGTAGGTGGGGCTAAAGAGGCAGTGACGTAGAAGTAGGCGTTGATCTTCTGCAGAGGCGGTCTTTTGTTTGCACTATGATTTAATAATGTGACAAAATCCGAAACAAGTCATTTTCTGAACTTGATTTCAATAAAAAGCTGTTTCTGGACTAACAAGGAAGTTTTGAGTTCTCAAATCTACAAGATATCTTTTATAGTACAATGACCAAAAGATCAAGGAAAATGTATTTCTCAATTCATGACCCCTTTAAATGGAACATAAATTGTATTAGAGTTTTTTTTTTAATTACTGTTAAGCCCCTTTCACACAGTGCGTTGATCCCGGGAAATCGCCATAAGATTGCTTGAGTGCCTTCTGTGTGAACGCAAACACGTCCCGGGATTGATGCCGGGATGGGGACCTAGTAACATTGCCGGGATCAGTTACGAGATGTTCGGTTTCTGAGATTTTCGGTTTCAGTGGGCGGGGCTTATATGAATATTCATGAGTTTCCCGGACATGCGCATGAAACTGAGAATATTAGTTCACACTTTATCTCAGCAAATTTATCATTTTTATTTTTTAAAGGTAAATAGTTTGTGTTGTACAAACTTATGCATACGTTTATCATTTCATAACGTTTATAATGTTTGTATTAGTTTGCACGTTTTGTGCATTTGTCACTAACTGAATGATTGCAGACATTCACTTCGTGTTTAAAGCAGTTCAACAAGTTTTTTTTTATACTGGTTTTGATATAATATACACTACTGTTCAAAAGTTTGGTGTTTGTAATGTTATTTATGTTTATGTACACCAAGACTGCGTATATCTGATTAAAAAAAAAACTATTTTGGTTCTTTTGATGGCAGAGCTCATTACTCCAGATTTCACTTGACCCTTCAGAAATCATTCTAATACTGATTTGCTGCTGCTCAAGAAACATTATGATCACAGTTGAAAATTATGATTATGATCACAGTTGAAAATGGTTGTGCTGCTTAATGAAGTGTGAAAATAAAACAGCATCTTTTTTCAGGATTCTTTATGAAAGGCAAGTTCAAAGAGCAGCATTTATTTGAAAAAAAAAAAATCATTTGTAAACATTATAAATGTCTGTGCTGCCTCCTTGCTTGCTAAAATATGCATTTCTTAAATCATAGTGATTCCAAAACAAATCTTAAGTGATGTAAATGTTTTCAAGATTTTAAATCAAAAGTGCTTATAATTGAAGCCCAAGAACGTTTATGACTTGTAAAAAATGTTTAATGAGTGTTTGTTGTGCAGCAAAATAGATCATGCATTTGTATCAATGATCATCATTGTGTATCATCCAGGCACACAGTGCAACACATGGTCAAAGAAAGAACAGATGACAGAGAGTAACATCAGTGTAGGGGGAAATGTTTATTAGGCCACTGATATGGTTGTGGATGTTATTTCAGTCAGAGATGACACAGTTTTAAAGCTTCACAAGGTAAGGTAACAGAAGAGCATAGCAATTAATAAATTAAAAATGGCAAATAAAAGTTGGTTCATGTATTTCTAAATATTCTATATCTGCTCTTCTGTTGGAGATCAGTGTAGCTATAAATATTTAATTTCACAGTAAAGTGGAACCTAAAACCTTGTAATAATTTATATTTTGGTAAAAACATTTTTTAAATAGCCTATTTTTTTTTTTTTTACTGGAATTAGGCCTATGAAAAATCTATGAAGTTTCAGTAATATTTTTCAGCACTATGCAGCACAAACTAATAAAAACATTATGAACTTTACGAAACGATAAATATTGTAGTTTAAGTTCGCTCTGAAACTTGATGCACAACGTAATGACGGCTTGTCGAATGAACACGTTGAAAATAAGTCATAATCGGAAAAAAAAGTTGTGATTTGACCACGAAACATGTTGTACATAAACAACGAAGTTTCTATCTAATGCCATGTTGTTCAAAGCAATGCAAACACTTCCGCTGTTGTACCACAACATGTTTCCGACGCATACGTTACACGTCACGTGTCTTTACGGGATGTGTGTGAATGCACTCACAGATTCTGGAAAATCACTGGCAGTGTGAATGAACCAAAATCAAACGATCCCGGGACACATTATCCGTGTATTTTCTGGAATCTAAAGTGGCTTTACAGTAATGAGTTTACATCTAATGCATTTTGATCAACTCTTAACTAGAACTGTTGAGTAGTTCCTCTAAAACCCGGGGGCGCCACCTAGCGAGGAAAAATAATAATCATATTTTTCAAAACTGCTGCCTTAATCAACACAAAATAGGTTTCATTTTAAAGCTTAGAGTCTGAACTTTAAAATGCATGTAGCAAATTTGATTAACTCAGTGCTGAGTTATTTGCTGATAAATACATTTTTATTTTCATACCTTATTTCAAAAATTACCTAATTTATGAAATACTTTTTTGTACTATGTACTGAAAAAGTCAAAAACATCATATAGATCAGAGAGTCGTGTGTCATATGTCATTTGAAAGGTCTCACAGAGTAGAATACAAGAAGCATAATTGTTTTGGGCTTTTTACTAAACTTGAGCAAGTTTTTGTACGTGAAGACCCGCAAGACCCATATGTAAATAATAAATAATATACAGATGCGGCATTTATGCTACGTTTTCGATCGTAACCTCATGAAACCTGCATATATATAGTCGAAAATGGCACATCATTACTTACAGTGGATGTTCCCGATTGAAATGAGTCCAAAATCAACATAATAAATTGCGTCGATCACGGGATATTCCTCACGGAAAAACAACAATTTAAATAATACCCATTGGGGGTGTCACTTTTGCTGTAACTTTTGATCACTTTATGCCATCACCACAAAATGCAGCTTACATGTAGGGGGATAATGAATTTTAATCCTTCCTTATTTCCGTCCTGCATGTCAACTAAGAAAGATATGTAACATTATAATAAAAAATAAATATATTTTATATAAATAATCCACATTTAATGATTTTTTTATTTTTTTCTAAACAATTTTCCATCAAACGATACCTACCTTTTGACTTTCCTTGCTATAGTTTTGAGTTATGAGTCTTTACTTTTGTGTATGTAAAAATGTCTGTATACATTATAGTAATGAGTATTATTTGGAAAAATATACTTCATTTTCATTAAAATGTTCTCAAAATCCAAAATATCTTAATAGTACTGCATTTTTGTGTTGTGTGGCCATATACAGTATTCTGTAGTGGTTTAATGGCCATGACAGGCTTTTATCCCATAAGCTCTTTTGCGTCAAACGTGCCTCTGTAGAGCGTATGAAACAGACCGCTGACTGAGAGATATTCATTATTTAATCAAACCTGAGTGTTTAGAGTTCAAAACAGCAACAGTGTGCGCTGAATAATGCTGCCCTTATTAATTAATAAAGTGTTTTTTTCGGGGTGCTGCATTAGACCAGGGGTGATGGGGTGAAAAATGGAAGAGTATAAATAAGTCAAACAGAGAGATGTGCTCTTTGATCATGAATCTATATGTGTATGTCTGCTTCTAAAAGCTTTCTGGCCAAATCCAGAATTCTGTTTATATAACGGCTCATTCGTTATTAAATTCATACTGTTCGTACTCCTACTGTTTTTAATCTTTTGCAAGAAAGTGTCTGTCCTTGCCCGTGCAAAACTTGAAACGTTTTTGTTCAAACTGTTAAGTATGAGTGTTGGTAATAGTAAGGTTTCCCTTAGCAAGCATCACCTGTCTACATTCAGCCTACTTACTAAATAATGTTAATCAATCTTCTTTCTCTCCATGTCTCTTCTGTGGTGATGGGATTGTCTCTCTCAGCTGTCTCAGGTAAGCTGTCAAACTACCATCTGCATCTGTTTCCACATACAATGACACACCTGTGTCCCCTGTGCAGCTGACACACCACTGCACATTCATTTCGCTCTTGTGACAGAGGTCTTCAAACCCCTCAGGAAGCCCCGGTTATGAAACCCTGGCATGCAAGATGACATATGGTGCGTTCAAGTCATGTTGGAAAGATCGTATTTAATGAGTTGAACGCACATGAACGCCAAAATGTCATTAATGGGATTTTCTTTAAGCCCCGACGTTTACGTGTTTAGGGCGTGTTCAGTGAGAAACATGAGAATAGCATTGTAATATAACAATATAATATGTAATGATAAAGTTTACTCTGGATCCATAAATTAATTAAAAACATAAAGCAAAACACACGTGATGCATATTCTTTGTTTTTTATTTTCTAGAATTATAGAGTTAAAAACCTTGCTGCATTTTTGTGTAGTTAGTGAAGTACACCACCATCTTACTCTGACAAAAGTGACTAGAACGCCCTTGACAATGTAAACACGACTTCCCACCTCATAAATACAAACTTCCCAGGAGGCACCAATATTCCTGTTTTTGTCCCTATCTGTACAGAAGTCATTTTTCTAAATCTTATAACATCAAAATTGGAGTTGTGTTGCTTGTATTGCATGTGTGTCAGCTTCAGGGCCATCTGAAAATGCACTTAAAGCTGCCGTCGGCAAAATTTTTTTGCTCATATTCACTGAAATCGACACTATAATCCGACAGAACAACATAAATAAAGTGGTTTTAGAAAAAAAAACAGAGTTTCTAACTCCACCTGAAGTGTTATTTGTTTTGCAAAAATCCACCGCTCCCGGATCATCGGGTCCAATCAGCGCAGGGGGGTGTGAGATCTGACTGTCAATCACAGCTCGGGCACACGCCACCCCTCGCGCACGTTACAATCACATGCACACGCCTGAAGTTTGTGCAGTAACGAAGAGTGTTGGCGGAAAAGCTCATTTAGAGTATAAATGACGTTAGCAATTGCAATCTATCGGTAGATTAGCCAGGGCAGCATACCTCCAAATACTCCATGGTGTTGATGGATGCTGATGAGACGGGTGTGTTCACAGAAAATCTGGTGCACACGCACTGACGAGCACGAACTCGGTGGGAAGGTATTCGTTGATAGTGGGGGAGGGGCATGAGTTGTAAACATTCAAAATTTTGCCTAAGTCCACTCAATCTGCCAGACTTGCCGACTGCAGCTTTAAAGTTGATGAAAATATGTTCCTTTTTTTTCAGAGAAAATTTACTAATAATATAAATTAAATCATCATAATGACATCATCTTGAACTCAGGGGCGTGTCCAAATTTGTGTCCAATCAAATGGTGTCTAGAATAATATAGTCCTCTCCCACTCAGTGTTATTGCTTTTGTTAATTGAAGTAAAGCTGAAATAAAATGTTAGATGGGAAAAATTTGAACTTAGAAAACTTAGAAATGTTTCTTTAGCAACTAACTAATAAGTTAAAGTACTAATACTAAAACTGAGACAAAATAAATTTAAAACTAAATATAAATATTTTAAAAAGCAAAAAAGCTCAACGACTTGTTTTAAAATAAGGATATTTAGGGGAATATGGTGGTACTGTAATTTGAGCTATTGTACTACTGTACAGCTACTGTAATTTTGAGCTGTCATTTTATTTTGTTTGTGATGCAATAAAAATAAAACATTGACTCAAGATAAGGGGAATATGCTGGAAATATGTGATCCCTCATTAAAAATGTGCAAGATACATTATTGAAGGAATCGAGCACACGAGCCTTTGACTATGTAGTGGAGTTGTCATCTCTGATTCCTCTTGCTCTTCCTTTAAATATATTAAACACACAGAGAGCTCCATCTCAAGCTCCCTACGCCTGCCATGAACCGCTATAGAGAAGGCAAACAAGTCATCGGCCTGAGTGGTCGGATTAGAAATAGAACATCTTCCTTTGGGGAATGCATCTGAGATTGTTGAATTATACAAGCTTTTCTGAGAGTGAGCGTGCATTGCTCCACAGAAACAGTACACTGTACAAACCAAGGCTGTGCTTGCTGTTATAGAGTGTAAGCAAAATAACCGAGTTCTCTCTGAAGTACTGTTCTGGTTTTCTCAAGTCAACATGAACAGTAGTCCTTTCAAATTTGAATCAAAGATCAAAGATCAACGATTTATGTTTAGAGGGTTTTTTTTTGTTTGTGGCATCAAACAAATAGACCAAGAATGTGTTGTTTAAAGAAGTTCTTTTTTGAGTTCTCTAACTTACAGTAGGATTGAAAATGTGAGCTCACTGGGACATTCATGTTCATTTTAAATGTGGACATTCCCTGTAAAGCACCAAATCAATGGTGGCATTTAATTATAATTTATCTTATAAATATACTCATTTATATTGCAAAAAGCTGAGTTTTCAGCATCATTACTCTAGTCTTCAGTGTCACATGATCCTTCAGAAATCATTCTAGTATGCTGATTTTTTTTTATTTTGTATTGCTTAATATTTTTGTGGAAACTGGTTCATTTTTTCATTTTTCCAGAATTGTTTTAGTTCAAAAGAACAATTTATTGGAAAGATTATTATTATTTTTTAACAGTGTAAAAGTCTTTAATGTCACTTTTGATACATTTAATGTGTCCCTGGTAAATACAAATATTAATAAAAGAATTCTTACTCACCCCAAACTTTTATTTTTATTTATTTAATATATATTGTTTTTATCGTGTCTAATACAGGCGCTGTCGGTGGACCGCCAGTCTCCTCCTCTGCTTGGTGTCAATGGCTCTAGTGAGGACAAGTTGTTTCGCAGCAAGAGTGCTGACATGGAGCAGTGCATGGAAAAAGAACAGATGAGGAAGATGCTTTCCGAGGGGTAAAATATACAGATCTGACAAAATCTCTCATAACCATCAAATCTCACACTTTTACTCTCACTTGACTCCTGTTTGTAATGTCTAATTGCAACATTAATTGGGGGTCAGACTTTAAAATTGATGTATTTTGTCATATCATTTGCCTCATATTTTGTAATGGGGTACAGTAGCTTCACATGTTTGTTTTCCTTGATATACTGTGTAACCACAACCGTCTCACTCAGATGCACGTGAATCTAATCAATCCGCCTGATGTACTCTTCCTCCTCAGTAGTTTTCTGGGGTAATTGGCAGTGAGTTTACCGTCATGCGTTTTACAGATTCAAGCATGAATCACTTCATCATACAAATACAACATTGAATATAGCTGCGAGCAGCGATTACGGGCCCAAGCCGGTGGCACCGCAACCCTGGTGCACCAGGGTGGCGGTACCGCCGGCTTTGGCCCTTCATCGCTGCTCGCAGCTATATTTATTTATTTATATATATATATATATATATATATATTATATATATATATATATATATATATATATATATATATATATATATATATATAAAGCCAGTGGCACCGCCAGCCTGGTGCCTTTAGGGTTATTGTGCACGATGTGACACAAAATATCTGCTCGCTATCTGCCGAACGGCTCTGGTAGTCCCGCTTCAGCACTGATGATGTTGTAGAATTAGTGCGCTCTGGTTGGTCTGGATTATTGGGGATTTTTTTAATTTATGCAGAAATAAGTTATTTATAATACAGATAAAGAATAAAGTTAGTGTTGATTAAAATGAAAGAAAACAATTGATCTGAAATATAGCACATTAATTTTAAATTTATTTAGGTTCAATTACCAAACATACAATCTTAATTTAATTTAAAGCAAACAATACATTTAAAATATATGGGTTGTATGCACATAAAAAAAAGAAGATATATCCAAAAAAGACAAGGCCTTAAAGCAGTGGTTCTCAATCTTGGTCCTAGGGTGCCACTGCTCTGCACATTTTATATGTCTCCTTTATCTGACACACCCACTTCAGTTAATAAAGCTCTTTCCTAACGAGCTGATGATCTGAATCAGGTGTGTTAAATGAGGGAGACATACAAACTATGCAGAGCAGTGGCTCCCTAGGACCAGGATTGAGATCCACTGCCTTAAAGGGTTAAACTCTTTTCACTGTGACACACACACACACACACACACACACACACACACACACACACACACACACACACACACACACACACACACACACACGTCTATGGCAAGCCGTTTTAACTTTTATTCATTTTCAGGATATGAATCCTTGATATCAACAATTCAATTTTCACTAGTTAAAATTATAATTCTTGATATCAACAATTACATTTTTGATATCAAGAATACAATTCTTGATATCAACAATTGCATTCTTGATATCAACAATTGCATTCTTGATATCAACAATTGCATTCTTGATATCAACAATTGAATTCTTGATATCAAAAATGTAATCGTTGATATCAACAATTGAATTCTTGATATCTGTAATTGTATTTTCACTAGTGAAATGTCACCATAGGCTATGGCAAGCCGTTTTAACTTTTATTCATTTTCAGGATATGAATCCTTGATATCAACAATTCAATTTTCACTAGTTAAAATTATAATTCTTGATATCAACAATTACATTTTTGATATCAAGAATACAATTCTTGATATCAACAATTGCATTCTTGATATCAACAATTGCATTCTTGATATCAACAATTGCATTCTTGATATCAACAATTGCATTCTTGATATCAACAATTGCATTCTTGATATCAACAATTGAATTCTTGATATCAAAAATGTAATCGTTGATATCAACAATTGAATTCTTGATATCTGTAATTGTATTTTCACTAGTGAAATGTCACCATAGGCTGCCATTCAAAATCAATTGTTGATATCAAGAATTCCATTTTTGATATCAACAATTACATTTTTGATATCAACAATTACATTTTTGATATCAACAATTACATTTTTGATATCAAGAATTACATTTTTGATATCAACAATAAAATTTTTGATATCAAGAATTACATTGTTGATATCAAGAATTCAATTGTTGATATCAAGAATTATATTCCTGATATCAAGAATTAGATTGTTACTAGTAAAAATGCGAATTCCTGATATCAACAATTGAATTGCTACTAGTAAAAATGTTTATTCTTGATATCTGAAAATGTATTATTGATATCAATATTATTTCAGATATCTAAAATGGCTTTCTTACTAGTAACAATCACATTCATGATATCAGAAATGAACATTGTCACTAGTGAAAATGTAATTATTGATATCAAAAATGAACATTGTTACTAGTAGCAATTCAATTGTTGATATCAAGAATAGACATTTCAACTAGTAACAATTGAATTATTGATATCAGGAATTCGCATTTTTACTAGTAACAATTGCATTCTTGATATCAACAATTGAATTCTTGATATCAAAAATGTAATTCTTGATATCAACAATTGATTTTGAATGGCAGCCTATGGTGACATTTCACTAGTGAAAATACAATTACAGATATCAAGAATTCAATTGTTGATATCAACAATTACATTTTTGATATCAAGAATGCAATTGTTGATATCAAGAATGCAATTGTTGATATCAAGAATGCAATTGTTGATATCAAGAATGCAATTGTTGATATCAAGAATGCAATTGTTGATATCAAGAATTCAATTGTTGATATCAAAAAATGAAATTGTTGATATCAACAATTGCATTCTTGATATCAACAATACATATCCTGGAAATGAATAAAAGTTAAAACGGCTTGCCATAACACGTCAAGTCACTTACATTTAAGATGCAATATTGACGGTTTTTTGTTTCAGCAGCGAAAATAGTTAAACAAAGATCACAGCAGAACCATTGCGCATCTCACAGCAACATGTTTTCTCATTACTGAATGATTCAGCATTTTGGACAAATTGGTTTACTCAAAGATTGACGATATCATCGTCCATCGTGATGGCTGACAGACATCACGATGTTAAGCCAGCATCGCGATCCCCCCCCCCCCCCATGTTTCCATGGTGACGCGTCATGCTTGGCACGTGATTCACCACAGCCAAAATAGACATGTAACGTTAGCGCTTTTATTTATAAATATTAACAAACCTGGTTACCATGTCATTAACTATCTTCTATTCTGATTCTCAAATGTGTGTAAGTGAGTTTGTTTTGTCGTTTAAAAAACAGTTTCTCCCGAAATACATGGCCGGTGAACTGGGAGAAGAATAGAGTTAACTTTATAGTTACTTACACTGTGTGTCTGATATGAATAAAATCCGTCGGCAAATATATTTGAATGGGTTGTTATGGCTGCTTCCATAGACACCATTGTGTATTTTACAAACTATAAATGTATTGTTTAGCTATAAGTTATATGCATTTAAATGTCTGAAACCTAAAATAAACATTATGTGGTTAAAAACACTGAATAGTTGTGATATAATATGACAAGCACTGAACGCGTATGTCTCTGGCTCAGCGCCAGCCACAGCGCGAAAGCACAGTCTGGATCTGGCTGCTCTGTCACGTGTACATTGTACATCATGTACATTCGCTCCTAGTGGTCAGCTGCTGCAGACTCAGAGCGTGCCGAAATCAAAATTGCTGATGAGATGTAGAGGAAAATATCTCCGCGTTGTGCCTACGCCCCTTAGCTGTTCTAAATCCACTGTAAAACACGGCTTTGCGGGGCTTATTGCTTAAGTGAAAAATTAAAACGTTAGCCCCGACCCTCCTCCGATATCATCGTCCATCGCGATGTTTCACTGTACACATCGTCTGATGCCAAATTGGTAGACATCGCAAACCCTAGATTCAATGACCAATCCATACCTGTCTCATTCATGAATGACTCAGTCGTTCGAACGAATCGTTTGAACGAATGAATCAATGACTCGCTCATTAAGACGGTAGCCTGGCGACACCTAGTGACGGTTCAGTGTTATGTTTAAAAGTATCATTCTTTCCAACGATTTTTAATTGACTCATATTTAAAACAATCTCATAACATCATTTAATGCATTGTTATTTTTCAATGTAAATGATGTAATTTGATCAGCCCTACCTAGGGTAACAGCCATATAGTATCTTATTATTCTAAATAATTGAATTTATTGATCAAATTTACAAATTAAAATGAAAGATGAAGCATACATTTAATAAGATTGGACTAGGGGTGCCTTGCAGATATTACAATTATGCACTTTTAAATATACTATTGCCACCCACCGTCAATTTGGTGTGTGTGTGTGTGTGTGTGTGTGTGTGTGTGTGTGTGTGTGTGTGTGTGTGTGTGTGTGTGTGTGTGTGTGTGTGTGTGTGTGTGTGTGTGTGTGTGGGTTGGTTTGTGTGATTTATGAGGACACAAATTTGTATAATGACGTGTATTACACTGGTATTACAACTTATGGGTGGTTTATGAGGACATTTCAAAAGTCCTCATAAATCAAATGGCTTGAAAAACATAAAAAACAATGTTTTATTAAAAACATTTAAATGCAGCATGTCTGTTATATGCCTTTATTAAAAAAACGTATTTAAAAAATACAAGGCTTAAGACATTTATTTTCTTTTTTAATGAAGGCCAAACCACACAGCAGTGAAAGGGTTAATCTAGCCCCACTCCCCCTCCCCCTCCCCACACTCACAGACACACACACAGAGAGCAGTCACAGAGACGTAGGCTCAGAGAGAAATGACCATATTCAAACCAAAATATCTGACTTCCTCTTGGTTGTTACTAATGACTGTAAATTAGAAAGTTGTCTGGCTGGAGGAGAACTATATAAATACAGATTTTTGTAACTCTAGATGAAACTAACCCCCCCACTTTTGTCAAAAGGTGGCGCTACTGAGTCCCTGCACCACGCCCGTTTCTGAAACTATGCACATGTCACCTGGCTAATAAATGTGATCTGTCTGTCGAGTTTCATGCAATTTTAAGCAATTTCAGGCATGCTAAGAGTCTCAAAAGCATCCAAAAAGAATATTAAAGTTTGATGGATTGCCACAGCAACAGTTTCAAAGATATCAAGAATCCATTCACAGGTCTTCATCTGCCGTGTATTTACATTATACAAATGAAGTTTGAAGCAAATCGGGTAAAAATAAGAGGGTGATTTCAAAGCATTTTGAAAGTGACACACTTCCTGCTGCCAGTTGGTGGCGCTATAACTTTGACTCACAATAGTCACATCCATATGATCGGGCTCTTACAACGAACACACTGCTGAAGTTTCATCAAGATCAGTTAATGTATGCTGAAGTTATGACACACTTCCTGTTTCACGTTTCTCGCCATAATTTTGTTTCCTCGCCATGGCCAAACCGTTCGAGATATCAAAAATCCCCTCGCAAACTTTCATCCTCAATGTCTTGACTTCACGCTGACCGAGTTTCGTGCCGTGTGTTTGAATTCTCTAGGAGGAGTACTTCAAATTCCTTTGCGTGTGTTTTACCAACAACCCTAAATAGCCCACTTCCTGTTGGGCTGGGGTAAAAAGTAAGAGTGTGAAGTATATATGAAACGATGAGATCTACATGTGTACCGAGTTTCATATTATTACATGCAAGCGTGTTTGATTTATGGACCATGTTTTCGGACCCCGTTCCAGGGGCGCTGTCGAGCCCCCCTGCCACGCCCGGGTACCATCTTCAGCCCGGCCCTGATGGCCGCGGGTTCTGACATGTGTGCAAAGTTTCAGGAGTTTTTGAGCATGTTAAGGCCTCCAAAAGTGTCCAAAAGGTAGTAAAAAAAAAAAAATAATAATAATAATAATAATAATAATAATAAATAATCCTTAGGAAAACAATAGGGCCTTCGCCCTTTGGGCTTGGGCCCTAAATATGCTGATGTTGAAAATCCCAAAGCCACAGATTCAGGAACTCAACCTGCAAAAGTTGTCTCTGCAAAATAAGATGATTCTCCTTTAAAGCTACACTGTGTAACTTTTTTAGTTTATTCTTAGCTAAAAACACTTAGTTCTTTCAAAAATATATGTGCTCATTAATGTAGATTTACTTTGTTCAAGTAATAAAGTATTCTCGTGAGTGTATAATATGCCTTTGAAAATACATACGGGTAAGGGGTTCTAATGTCGGTCGCCATGTTGCCCCTCCATCTTGAAAGTACATTAGCCAAAGAGGGACATACCCGTTAATTCAAGCTTCGCCTTTCGCGTTTTAACACTCGATGGCACCGTGTCGAATGTGGACGAGGTCGAACTGGAAGCCATGTTAATCTTGGACTACATTGGCCACCGTAGGAGTTAAAACGAAATCGGAATTGAGAAGAACAGAAACTAATATTCACTGGATGGTCATATACCTTTTCACCGCTAGATGGGGGTAAAAATCACACAGTGTAGCTTTAAATCTAAAATCTGACAGGAGACATTAGTAATCTTTTAAAATATAAAGGCAACACAAAAGAAATGACATTTCAAAACTCTGCTGCCATTGGACTAAAATTCTTTGATGAAATTTGTCTTTGCCTCAGGTTTCAGAAGGAAAGACTTGAGTAACTGAATCTAGATGTTGGTTTGTTCACAGGTCGATATGTGAGAGGAACTCCGAGGCGGAGCTGTTTTCTCTTCGGGACAGCAACGCTAAGCTTGTAGCCGCTCTTCATGAAGCTAACAGCAGCATTGAACATTGGAAAACACAATTAGCCGAGTATCAGGAAGAAACAGATCGCCTCCGAGAGCAGGTGAGGAATGTTAAAGGAACAGCTCACCCAAAATGAAAGTTTACCGATTATTTACTCGCCCCAAGGCCATCCTAGATGTATGACTTTCTTCCCTCAGTCGAAGCAAAATTAAGGTTTCGAGGAAAACATTCCAGGAGTTTTCTCCATCAAGTGCAAGTGAATAGTGCCTAATGTAGACCATTTTGATAGTCCAAAATCCATATTTAGGCAGCTTCAAAGGGCTCCACAGGACCCCAGCTGCCAAATAAGGGTCGTTTAGCATAATCATCAGTCATTTTCAGAAAAAAGTTCGTGATGGACAGGCACCTACATCCCCCCCACCCCCAAGGGCTGTTCACAGAAAACATGTGTTTCCATTCCACTGCATTACTTTTCTATTATTTTTCAATGTAAACCGCGCTAGACGGACCTGTATGTCCGCTACGCTCGTGTCTCGCGTCCTTTGCAGTGTCTTGAGAATGTGACCAAAAGTGTATTTCATGATAACAATATATATCATATAGTTATTCTATTTTTGTTATACAAAAAAAATAACAAAGAAACAAACTACAAACAATAGGACAAATACAAAAATAACAAAAAAGCAACCTATAAAAAAAAAAAGGACAAATACAATAGATACAAATGAAATAAAGTACGCTTAGTTTTCAGGTACAGTAGGATTATTTAACATGCATACATTTACTTAACATCTTTTGTTGTTTGATTAACATTGACACAGACAGGTATTTTAGGCTGCTGTCACTTTAAGACAGAATGCTTGGATCCAAACTGACACGCGTCCGGTTTTCACCAAGCTGTTTACGTTCACTTAAGCCATAACCGACTGTATTTACGTGAGATACTCCACATGATGGGCATTTTGACAACGTTGTCTGTATTTGACCATTCAGGCGCAAAGAGAACTGAATTCAGGTTTGTGCGCTGTCTCAGAGAGCACTTCTGGTGTGCGTCATTCAGTGCGATAATACATTGAGTTATTTTTTTTTTAAAATTTGATCAACTCTTTTTGAAGATCCTTTTTAAATGTACACATATGCTACTTTGTAATCTTTCGCGTCAGACATGATCTTCTCTGTGCCCTCTAATATCCCACCTTCACTAACGGCAAGTTAATCGATAACGAATTGTGATTGGATGGTAGTTTTGCTCTCCAAAACATACTATGATGAGATTGGCTATCTTTGATTAGTCTGTTCTCGCGTGACAGAAGACTATTCTCGCTTTTATGATCACCTAGCAAACACATTTTAGGAAAGAAGAAATACGGGACAAAACATTATTAGAGCTAAAAGGCAGACTGTCCCAGAAAAAAAATGGTGTTTTATCTTATTTCGTCTGCAGAAATCATCAAGAAGAATTTTTTTTATGCTTTTGGACACCATTGACTTTCAGTGTGACATTTTTTTTTAATATCATCTTTTCTGTTCCACAGAAGAACGAATGTCATACAGTTTTGGAACTATATTGATTGTGTCAATTAAATGTTCATAAGAGTTTTTGGAGATACAAGAAGAGGTTCCGGTTGAAACAGTTTTTCCACACTGTTGCTTTTTGAGGACCACATAAGGATAACGTCCACATTTAAACATTCTCATGTGCAAACAATTTGTTTTAGCAGTTGCTCAAGCAAACTGAATATTTTCCCTCAGGCAGTCTTTGGCAGCGTTTTAACATAATCATACATAAATGATTCTACAACACTTTGTAGATCTACTGAAGCAAACATCAACCAGGTGACGTATATAGTTCAGGTCTTCAGAGAGCATGCGGAGGGATATTTTTAGGAAAAGACAATACGCCTTCATTGCCCGGAACAGAGAGAAGACAAATGACCGTGGGGAAAATGAGACCACTAAGTTTCTCCCGAACACAAACAGAGAAAAATGTCTCTGAGTTGTGACAGTGCTAAAAGCTCCAGTGCGAGTGATGGCCTGCTTTACTTTCCCTCAGGGGTGAGCATGAGTTCAGTGTTTCCTGTGAATTATTACGACCTCTGAAGAAAAGACGCTCAGTCACAGAAACCGTGGCTGTGTGGAAAGTAAGAGTGTAGTAGTGACTCCTGGAGAGGGCAGTGTATTTTTCAGTGGGATCAAAAAATCAGAGAACACGTTAAACGGATAGTTCACCCAAAAATGAAAATTCTGTCATCATTTACTCACCTTCAAGTTGTTTCAAACCTGAATGAATTTCGTTGTTTTTTGAACACAAAAGAAGATATTTTGAAGAATATGGGTAACTGAACAATTGATGTGCCCCATTGACTTTCATAGTGTGGAAAAAACCAACAACTATGGAAGTAAATGGGGCCTATCAACATGTACATTTAGCATGTGCAGGGTGATAATGCATCTAGTTTTTTATTGTACAACATGGCACATTCTGAGATTTTATAAGGTCGGGGACCGATTGTTCCACCGGAGTTTAATGGGAGAACTCGGAATAGCTGTGGTCTGTTGGTTTCATATTTCAGGTTGCAGAGCTGGAGGCTCAGAGCGGGGTTTCTGCTTCCAGTGAGACGGGGAATGAGGAGCTCACACAGTCTGTGGCAGAGATGGAGGCCCTTATCAAAGCTAAAGATGAGGTAAAGATTTCTTATGTACTAACAGTGCCAACCGACACAGCAAGAGACTCCAGTCGTGTCCCAAATGATACACTGATACTATGCACTCAACCATCTAGTGTATGCATTTGATATGGTTGTTTTGTCATTGAACATTAGAGTCTGATAGCCCCTCCCCCTCCGCTATGTAAGGAAAGCTGTGACAATTGAGAGCATGAATTGTCCAACATTCCACCATGTCTACATTGGACTCTTATGACACACCAGAACTAGATTGATCTCATTATATTCATTAGCGCTGTCACAGCCACTCCAGACCCTGTATTTTCAAAGTGCCACTATTATGCTATTTTAAAGTTTCCAAATGTTGTTTTGGAGTCTCTTACCACAGGTTTACATGCATCAAAGGTAAAAAAAAAATACATTTTCTCATAATATACATTTACACATCACCACATTTTTCAATGATTCTCAAACGACTCGTCAGATGAATCAGTCTCTCTTAATCCCTCCTTTCCGTGAGCTACTCTGCTCTGATTGGCCAGACAGCTCAGTCTGTTGTGATTGGTCTACCGCGTACAAAAAGCTCATTACCATAACTGAACGTAAACTCAGGGATTGTACACCGTAAACTAAAGACAGTAACGAACAATGATGTCGATTTCACCATATCAATCCGAGCGCGAGTCCGATGATGAAACACTGAAAGAACTATTCATTCAACCCGAACCTCCATCGCAAGGACGTCTCGAGCAGGACGTTTCTCAGTGATACACTACTCAGTTTGAGGTACATTATGAGATGTTGCAACTGTAATTCCTCACCATCAGCATTAACAACCCGGTTATTTTACACTTATTTATTTACCGAGTATTTTTCTAATTTATTGCCGTGAACATGTGGGAGCTGTATCAATAACGGTGCATACATTAGCCGAGCTCTAACGTGTTTGAGAATAACGTCTCTATGTTTGGCAACAGTTCTGTTTAGCTTTTCATTTCTTAAACAACCATGTAGGAAGACGCATCATGGCCATATTATAGGATGACAATGTCAAGATTCATCAGGCTCAAATTGTGAAAGAATGGTTGTGAGAGCATGAAGAATAATGTTCACACATGAAGGGGCTCAGAGTCCAGTCCTTAAATTCATTGAAAGTCTTTGGGATGTTCTGGAGGAGACTTTATAGAGTGCTGGACTCTTGCATTGTCAATTTAAGATCTTGACCAAAAATGTATGCACCACTAAAT
This sequence comes from Chrosomus eos, assembly GCA_036326025.1. Taxonomy (NCBI): domain Eukaryota; kingdom Metazoa; phylum Chordata; class Actinopteri; order Cypriniformes; family Leuciscidae; genus Chrosomus; species Chrosomus eos. The sequence continues at coordinate 21,261,679 of CM070839.1, forward strand.
GGAAATAACATCACAACATTTTTTTTTTTAGGGCTTGCAGTGTATATGTTTATGTATACAAACAGCCCATGTAAAATCCAATGAATTTCCATCGAAAATAAAGTAGAACTTCTTTTTCATTTCACTTATAAGATGAACAAGTTAGTAAAGAATATTCCTTATTGAAAAATGGTTATTACAGGAAATAAAGACTCTGCGGGGCAAGAAACCAGATCTGAGTGAGCTGGAGAAAGAAAAGGAAGAGGCCAGTCAAAGGATGCAGGTACATTTCTTTATTAACTTTTACTACTATGTGGGTACAACAGAAGTATTTTCACTAGCTTCGGACTTCACTGTATAAATGATTATGATTATGTTTTAGTGAACTACGGATGAATGTTTATTTGTCTTGGCATTAGGACCTGGAAGTGAAGAACTCCGAGTTGGAGAAACAAGTGCAAACAGCAGAAAGCGCTTTAGCTTCGTCCCAGGATTCCCGCAACAGGGCAGAGAGTGCTGTGCAGAAGGTCATTGAAACTTTAGACGTCAAGATCTACGATTTGAGCGACCTGCGACAGAACCTAGCCAAGCTCCTGGAGGATTGACCACTGCAGTTGGACAAACATTGAACTTGTTCTCTACTGGAATCTTCCCAAGCTGCACAACTCGACGGTCCGTCATGGTACTAGGCTGGTTGTTAAAACTAGAGGTGATAAGTAGCATGACAATAATATATTTGCATTCACATTCCACATTTGCTGAAAGCCATCGGTGTTTCTCGCTCATAGAACGGAGCCTGTTGATTAAAATAGTCACGAGGAAAACCATAAAGATCTGTCCAAAAGACTAGCTGCTTTTAGACCTGTTTTTGTTGAAATTGTTGTTGAGATCTGTGATTTGGTTGTGACTAGGTTTCTAAATGAGTAATTAGAGTAAGACTTTAAACAGTAGCTTATATCTACAGAACGTTCTGTTCTATGTATTTACCAGTATTATTGTTAGATACATAACTAGAACTGAAGAATGAAAATATCTCTATTTACAGACACTGGCATGTCTCTGTTAGGACATTTAAGTGATTTAATGGCTTGTTGAACTTACAGTTTCTCTTACATGCCTCATAAAGTTTGCTTAATGCAATTGACACCAAGAGGAGCAGGGAAATCCAAGCACATAGCACTAACAAAACATGATATTTCTCTTAGTAACAAATGATAACATGAGTGAATGATTAACCTTAACTTCCCTATTTCATTAACTAATTTATTCATCATTTTATCTAGGCTGCTGCAGTCTTTAAATATTTAGTTAGTTCTCAATCTAATGCATTTCTGCAAGGATCAACTAGTTTTCACTGTCTGATTCTATTAGTTCAGAATGGCACTTCTAACAACAACCCTTAAGGAAAAACACTTTAGACTTTTTATAGACCACTAGTTTTCAATACGTCAGCATGCATCTTTATACCAACCTTTATATATGTAGTTTTTCCTCTTTATAAAAACATGTCTTTAGCCTAAAAATTCACTTTAACTGTTGATGTTTCATCGTTTGGACATATAACCTCAAAGACATTTGCACATATACTATTTTTCTATTGTGTGCCTGTTGTTATTGGTTTTATATGAGTTCCCAATAAAAGTATTTGCTTCATGTGTACACGTCCTTTACTTTTACTACTGTTGTTTCCTAACCCTCCCAAGATAGCGTTTATGATAGTTTATGAAGATAATAAAGGAATAAAGTGCTGCACTGATTGCTTCACCATTTGTTTTGGGATAAAATTGAGGTATGATAGTTATGGTGCATTTTGAAGCAGTGTTGCTTGCTTTGTTTTTAATTTGTTTTTTATAAAATGGTATCCAAAGTAGCTTCTTTTTTTTTTTTTAAGAAATGTTGTGTAGAATGATGCATGATAGCTAAATATGATGAAAAATATAAACTGAGATTATTCTCCTCAGGAGATCTGTCCTCTTTAAATGTGTTTTATTTATGTTTAGTGAAGCTGATATAATTTCAGTCAGTACTCTTATCATATGAGCCTTCAAAATAATATTAATAATTTGGGGAAATTGTCTAGTTACTCATTATCCTGTTACACCGTGGCCCCAAAAGTATATTGTCACATTTAAAAATGTCTGAATATCCTTGCATTATATAACAAAATATTTAACCAAGTAGCATCTGCAAGCATTATCTTACGTAGACGTTAAATTAATTTGAAATCAAATGTAATTTAAATCTAAATGTGTAAATTTAAAAGTACACATATATGTATATATTAATGAGAGTTTTTTTTTAACTCTTTAACTCCATTTAATTTTTTTAACGTCACAGGATGATGTTGTAAGACATTTAAGAATTGCTTTTTGCTTTTATTCAATAACTATTGCTCTTTTTTTCATCCTCACTTCAGTCTTCTGGCGGGATCTGGTAAATAGACTTGATCCAGTATTTCTGGCATAAAGATTTGATCTGGCATTTTATTTTGGTCAGCAGTAACAAGACGATCTCGTTATTATTTTGGGGACCACTATAAATGTGCCTGATTGCAGTTGATTCAATACTGCCACCTACTGGAGAATAAAAGCTCTCCTCAAACTAAAATAATTAATTACTTCATATCAAAAAGTTGTGGAGGCTTCAAGCGTCCTAAAATGTTTTAAACCTCTTCGACAACTCCAAATAACTTGAGTGAGCTACTGTACGCAGAGACCCGCTACAATGGTTGTCTTGGAAAACATTTAATAATTAATGTCTCCACAACAAATTGAAAAGTCTTTGGTACCCCCCTTAGCCTTTCTGTTTGGACAAGAACGTAGCAAGAATGAAACACGGTAAAACAATTATATGTATTAAATACGTACGTATATTACATAACCCAATGTAAATAGCATACATTTGTGTATTCATTCGAACGATATTGGCGGGAATTGTGGAGTGGCGTAAAGGAATTGTGACATCATAGATGCTTCGATGCAAGAGAGAAGAAAGATTTGTTTGAGCTGCAAAGCGTTTCAATAGATTTAAATCGCAGTTTTTTGCTTTTTTAAATCTCCGTTTACTTTTTGAAGATGATTCAGTCAAGGATTTCAAATGTACCGTTTTTGGACGGAGCAAACTGCATGTATAGAACAACGAACAAGAGCCACTTTAAATCATTTGACAACACCGCCATGCAGAAAGATGTTATCCTTCAGCCCGTCTCAACATTGTTCCAGCGTGGAGACCAGAAGAATTACCAGGGAAAGGACCAGACAGAGACGGCGCTGTCCTTCCCATCCCATCCACTAATCCATGTCATCCCGCCAATGATAACCCACCTCATGATGCAGAGAACCAACTTTAAAATGCATTCTGAGAACAGGTGTGGAGACTTTGAGACTACTCAAGCAGACTTCAAGCCTTTACCCATGTCTGCAGCCCAAATAATTCGTCCCACCACCGCAGTCAGGATAAGTCTCCCGGGGAGCAAATGCCCTGAAACTACATACAGATCCAGTTACACCAAACACGAAGTGTCATCAAACCTCAGGACAAAGGACACAGTGAACACAGGTACACACTGCACACCCTATATCTAGTAATTGTGCATACTCTCTCAGTCCATTGACTTATGTATTTTATGAGTGGATATAAGATGCTTTCTTTTTATCAATAAGGTGTCGGGTCAAGTCTGAAAGGGGACAAAAAGGATGAATTCAGCTCCAGTTATCATGAGCAGTTCCAGTACAGATGGTGTCCTACTCCTTCTCCTCTTCAGTCCGCAGAGAAGGTAATTCTTCTAATCATTCGCAGTGGTTTCAGAGACGACCAATAATGTTGCAGTTCAATAACATCTTCTTTCTTTGTCTTTCGTTCAGCAACGGATTCAGTATTCATCTGTAGCGATGGGAGACCGAGAAAAGATACTGGGCAAACAAACAACATATTCCAGCTCTTTCGGTCATTCAGGTGCCCACAGGTACTGATAACCATCCTGCTTACACACAAAACATGGATAAAGCCTAACAGGAAAGCTTTGTGAATAACTTTTAATCTCACATACTTTCCAGTTGAGATAGGAAATCTAAAACTTTTTTTTTTTTTAAACAGCTATGCTAAGTTCAGGAAATTTCTGCTTCCCAAGATAAATAAATCCCGGCCCATCAACCTCCGGGAACTCGCTGATGATAAATGGATAACAACCTCATCTGAGGAATTTCGTGCACACAAATGTGGTATGTACAATAATTGTATACCATGTATTTTTTTTTGTTATGCTGTCTAATGTTCTTCCACTATTTAAACTGTAAACAACCTAAAGCATTACCTTATTTAAAATAATTATTTTTGTATTATTGATTTAATTGTGTCATCATTTAATTATTATCATTCATTTTTAATTCTGCTTTTTAAATACTGAAAATCATGACATTAATTCAGAAGTATTTTCTTTATTACAAGGTATCATCATCATATTTGAGGGTTTAAAGTCCCCTGATCTAACACTTGTATTGGCCTGCTTTAGTATTCAGAGTTGGGCTCTCTTTTTAAAAAATGCAACGCCTGTTTTATCTGTTCACTGTGTTTTTAGTGCGGGTAAAAGCACAGCATGAGCCAGCAGATGGTGCCATTTCAAATATTCCTGACTAACTTTTGTAAATTTCTTAATTTCATGTAGACTTCATCATCAACTTAAACATATTATGACATATACATCAAGTAGCTAACTTTTTTTTTTAAGTTTACCTCATTTTTTTCCACCAGGGCCTATTCACCTTAAGCGCAGAGACCTCAGCTCTGTGTTCAAAGGAGAGACACTTGAGGGCAACCAGGAGAGACTGTCAACAACAAACCAGTGCTTCTTCCCAAAGGTGTGACCTGTTGTGTCTCGCCTCATGCTTGAACATCTAAATACAAAGTGTGTCTTTCCTAACTGAGCAGTGTTTGCTTTATCAGATAGACCACACTCAGTTCCAGAGCATGTGGACGATCTGGTATCAGGACTTGAGCGTATACATTCGGACGGCCTGATCTGGCTGGATGTTTCTCGCACGACATCAGGAGCATTCATCAAAAGACATGGACCGCCAAGCCACATCTACCCTAGCTATGGATGCTACTTGAGCAGGTACTTTTGGTTATAACTGCTATTTTCACATTGAATACACCTAAAATACCTGCTCACATAGATATGTCAAATATTGTCAGTTGATTCAGCGTATATATATATATATGTGTGTGTGTTGTGTGTGTGTTATGTATTCTTATTTTTTTAATAGATTAGAAGTTAAATTTAAAGTTACTACATCAAGAATATTTTAGGTTACTACCAAAAAAATCTTAAATAATATTTCATAAATAATATACATATACCCAAAAATATCGTACTTGTCAATGACTCTGTAATATAATCTATCTATAAATTACAAGAACGTCTGTCTGTCTGTGTGCCTGTTATTCGCATATCTCTCGAACTGTTAGTCTGATGGATTTTAAATATGTTGATTTTTGTCCAAGTTTGAAGTTGATTGGATTCGAAATGCAAAAGATATCGTTAAATACATCGGTAAAAGAAGCACTTAGAAGGTTGTGGTTTAAAAATAAACATTCTGACAAACACTCTGTCAGCTAAGCATTAAGCAGCTACACTGTTTACTTCTGAATTGTATATTTTATTCCCCGCCATCATTTGTAGTAGCCTATCGTGTAGTTCAATTTTCCATATTTATTGTATATGTCATTATGTCAGTATCAGTATTTGCTTTCTACCATGCACAAATAAAAATGTCACTGAACATTTGCTGTTTAATTGTAACAATGAGCACTCAAACACACCAAACCAACAATTACTAAAAAATGATTTTGCACAGGCACTTTGCACTAGTATTTATTATTATCAAATATTTATCTGATCTTCTGTTTTTTTTTTTAGAGCCAGATCGGATGCTTTCAACTGTGCAAAAAGATTTTGTCCCCCTGAACTCTAGAAGACAGGAACTGAGCCCTAGCCAGCTTCAGCAGGTACAATATTGACATTTCACAGCAGATAAACTCCAGCTCACTGCTTTCACATTTATTCTGCTGTCCATGAAAAGTAAACATAGACATTGGTTTGTTTTTACTCTGTCTTGAGCTGTGAGATGGGCCTTGGCTCTCCTGGTGGTGATACAGTTTGGTTAAAACCATGTGATGATAAAAAGTCTCCATAAAACTGGAACTGTTTTCCCACTTTGGGGGGTTTGTACAACAACCTTAAGGGCCAGGACACACCAAGCTGACAGTCAAATTACAAGTCTTTGTTTATGGTTCGTATATTCGCATTGTACACGTTCCCTTTTTTTGAACGACGAATACAGACTACTGTGGTCTTCTGTTGTGGATGGTTACTATCTCTCACACAGGCGCAGAATGTACATGCTAGTTGGCCATCGGCTGTAGTTTTTGCAGAATGTTTAAGCTTAACTTTTTTGCCCAGATGTAGCCGACGTGCTAGTTCGTCTCTGCTAGTTCTTTGACGTAGGTTTGGTATAAGTTTACTAAGTTTTAGAGCTGATCTTGACCTTGTACTAATCTCTTTCTAGGTTAAAGAGAGTCATATCAGGCCCCGGCACAGCAAACATGACTTCAGGACAACCCACAACGAAGCTTTTGTGCCCCAGCCCTACTGCAAGGCATCCCTGGATAACCCACCCCTACAACACATCAGCCATATGACATTTTAAGTTGAAAAACATATAAATTACATTTACAAAAAAAGGTATCCAATCAAATGTATGGTTTATTCAAGTCTTAGCCCAGGAAAGTTAAACACCATCGACAATAGAACGCTCTATATAGAACCTTGAAGGGTCCTGTCAGTCGCTTCATGTATAAAACCTACGGCTCGTAAACATATTTCATCGCTAAAAAAATTAAATAACCTTTTAAACACTTGAGGGTGAGTATTTTAATTTTTTTGTGAACTATCCCTATGAGGAGAAATGTACTAAATGTTTGCATAATGCTTTTATGTTTTTTTGTGATAAAATATTTTTACGAGCTGTATAGGTCATAAAATTTGATAAAATATAAAAGGAAATAAATTAGAACTAAATCCATAAAATTATCTCATAATGGGAACTTCTTTAAAACTGAGTCAAGAACCTTACAGGGTTCTTTCTATATAGATCCTTTTCTTCTAAGAGTGAACACAACATCATTACCTCCATAACCACGAGTGTGAAAAGTTTTATCAGCATGAGAGCGCTTTGAGGTGTGTTATGACAACAGAACATGTCCTAATTACAGATCGTGTGTGTGTGTGTGTGTGTGTGTGTGTGTGTGTGTGTGTGTGTGTGTGTGTGTGGAAGCTCAAGGTTAAATGGCAATCCAGAGCTCATGGTATTAATGACTGCAAGAAGTGTGTCAGACGGCAACTAACTCACTGACTTCACACAGCACATTTGGACCATTTATGGCACGTGTAAAATATCATGGTAGAGTGCCAGAGGTTTCCCAGTAAAATATGCTGCTGTCTGCCAGTGTAGGTCTGTGTTTGTGTACTGAAGTGGCATGATCCTCTTCTGTACCTGCACCATATTTAAACAGAGGCTGTGTGTTATCAAACCATGTTGGAGTAATAGTGCCGTGTCAAACTCAACCTTGCATTCTCGCACTCAAAACAACAAACACAAAATCTACTCCTGTTACAAGTTGTAACCTTGAACTTGAGCTTTTTGGTGTTTATGTAAACACCAGCTCAACATTTCCTTTTTAGTGATGTTTGGAGGGGGGTCGATTCTATGATACATGCATACACCTGGTAGTATTGCCTTTGTAAATCAACACAATTAACAATATTGACTTTATTATCATGTAAATGGCATGTATATGTGTGGCAGGGGCCCTTAAAGACTGAGGCAATATTAAAAGTCCTTCTACTTTGTATGTTTCAGTTTTATTGTTTGTATTTGTCCCTCTTGTTTTAATGACAGCAGTACTCGTTACTCGTAGACTGAGACCATTGAAATAGGGTAGAATATTAATTAATAGCCCTTTTCTAGCTTATCTTATTTTCTTTGTTTGTGTACCAATTAAAATCATTTTTTTTACAGTCTATGGTTAAAAGAACGTTAGAATTTTGCCCCAACTAGGACGACTTCCGCTTCTGAGAAACCCGGAAATGTGAAAAGGTACACCACTGATGTCATTATATAGCGTTTAAAATTTTTTTATACAGTCTATTGGTTTTAACGGTCATCAGCATCGTAAATCCTACAAAGTTATATATATATATTTTTTTATTTATGTAACTTATATAGGTACATTTATAACACTTTATTTTTTTAACCCTTGCATCACATTACCGTCACATTACAATGAAATAAGTAGGCCTAATGTTGTTAATCGATATATTTGTCTTTCTAAATATTTTTTAACATTTTTCTGTTTAATGCTGCCGGGATTAAGTGGGGTTCAAACGTTTGACGTCTAGTTTCTTTTTTGTGCTCCCATTTGCTCAACTAGCAAAAGAAAAACCCAACAATAGTGTTTTCACAACTTTCAAAAAGATGGAAAAATTAGAGAGCGATTAATAACGGCAGTTAGATGAGAAAATTATGTAATTTTTACCGTCACTCCATAGCCCATATGTGATGCAAAGGTAAACAAAAAAATACAGTGTTGTAAATGTACTTATATATATATATAACTTTGTAGGATTTACAGTGCGGATGCTAAAACCATATAGAAAAATTAAAACGCAACATGTGAAAAGAAACACAACGCAAAAAGACCTGGGGCCTGTTTCAATAAGGAGGTTCAACCAACTCTGAGTTAAAGCTTGAACTCTGAGTTGACTTACCCTGAGATGGGAAACTCTGAGTTTTCGGTTACAGAACAGATGAAATGAGTAAGTTAATCAACTCTGAGTTGACTGACTCCGAGTTAAGCGCGTGCACCACAACTATAAAAAGCCATTCATTATCAATGGAGCACAGATATGAGTCACCATGCCAACAGTGCCAGACAAAAAGAGGTGTTGGGTGTAATTAATTACCAAGTAATCTAAATATTGTAATTTAATTAAAGGGATTACTCTTAATTCTTCTGTAATTTAAAATATAATATGATGCAATTACATTAAATAGGCTACTGCACTAGACTATAGACCAATTCAGTATAAAACAATAGTGGATTTAACATAACATTTTTAAAAGGTATATTTTTTATGTAACCTTCTCCCTCTACACACTTTGATCAATTCAAGAATAATTCATGCAATTGTATATTGTTAATTTGAAAGATTTAAAAGTGGTTGAGGTTGATATAGGATTTAGTAATTAGTAATATGTAGACCAATAGTTTCTAAAGATAAGAATTATTACATTAATCTAATTACACTGTTGAAAATGTCATTTGTAGTTAATAATTCATAACTATTTTAGATTAAATACTCTCCCATGTAGGGTTGTAACGTATGAGAGTTTCACAGTTTGATAACCGTCTCAGAAAATATCACGGTTTATGGTATTAAACAATTATTAAATATATAAACTGCATTATTAAATTACGGTTGTTATTATTATCATCAGTTAAAATGACAGTTAAATAAATTAAACATTTGTTCAATAAAACATATCTAATCAACTTATTTCAATAATTGATTATGAATTAGATTAACATCTTGTTATCATTAATAACTTATTAAATTATGTTTAAAAAATAATTGAGTTCTATGAAATGTTTTTTATTCCGATTTTTTTTTTTAAATGATTTAATACAAATATATTATCGAAAACGGTGGTAATCAAATAAAAGTTTAGCAAACGTTTTAATCCTTTTATTTTTTGGCAAAGTGCTGCAAAACAGATTTAGTCAATTAAATCACGGACAAATAATATATATTCCTTAAAGAATGTGTAAATACATTTTAGTATTAATGTTGGTGTTTAAACACCACTTCCTCTTTAAAAAAGGGGAGGAGACCGCAAGAAACTCTGGGTTTACTGAAGAAAACCTGCTCCCGACCAGGTTAGGTTCACAGAGTAAGTTACCATGGTAACTGACTCTGAGTATAAGTTACCTCTCTTTCAGAAACGGGCTTGACTTACTCTGCTTTCTCAGGTTTGACTTACCTCTCTTTCTGAAACGGAAAACCCAGAGTTTCCCTCATTTCAGGGTTAACATACTCAGAGTTTTCACTTAAGCTCCTTTCTGAAACAGGCCCCTGTCCAAAACATCTGCTCAGTCAGAGGCATGTTTACGTCAGGAAATGGGCGTGGCTACAACCCCAAAAGGGCGTGTTCTTATTGGTGCACAGTCGAAATTGGGCGGTCCCCAAACAACAGACCCAGTACATTTAACTTTTACTCTCGTTGTGTTGTGACCGCAGTTTGTGGGTTTAAAAGTGAAAGGTACGTTCCTCTTGTTTTGTTTTGACCTTGCTGTATAGTCACCTATGTAACTTAGTAACGTTTTTAACTGGTTAACACTAAACATTAATGACTGTAACGGCGTTTGAATTAAGTAGGCAACTTGCATCTTGGTATCTTCAAATGAAGGATGATTTAAAACGTCTCTAATCACAAGAGATGCACACATCGATTATTCTTTTGGCTTAAACTAGCCTATATATTTTGTGCATCATAGGAATGGCTTTCCAAAGCTTCAAACTCTTTGCTCTTGAGCTGGACGGTCCGGATAATACCGTGTACAGCAGTGGAGAGATGATCACTGGCGTGGTGGTCCTGGAGCTCAACCGGGAAATCAAAGTCCGAGCCATGAGAGTGCTGGGAAGAGGGGTCGCCACAGCCCACTGGCTGGAAAACCGCAGTGTCGGCGTGAACACCGTCTATAACGACTACACATCCAAGACAACCTATTTCAGGAAGAGACAGCACCTTATTCGAGGTGGGTTTGCATGGATTTATCCACTCACTATATTTTATGGTATGGTTCACTCAAAAATGAAAAACCCGTTTGAGTTTTTTTTTTTTTTTTTTTTATCTGTGCAACACAAAGGGAAAATTAACTTTCTATGAACCTAAAATGAATGGTAACTGACAATGTTTGTCGCAAACGCAGCACGAAATCAACATATGCTATCTTTAAAAATCATAAAACTCAGAATATTAGCAGAATATTACAGATCATCTGAAAAAAAAGAAACGAAAGTATAAATAACAACTAGCTTTCGTTTCTTATATTTTTAATTTATAAAAAGCTTTACATTTATATGTATACATTTATAGCTGTGAATGACAATCATAGGCTATAGCTACCAGATGAATCAGTCTGAATTGTGAACGAAAATAGTTTTTTCCCGACTCGAATTCGAATGAATCTTTCGTCCACGAAAAAGGACATTTCGCTACTTCTCGAATGTAGCCTATTATTTGATGGGAATCCTCAATGAGTTAGATATCAGTGTTATCAATGAATAACGACGTACACAACACACTACCGAGTTTCCTCACTGTCATATTACACAGTAGCCAATGGCTCCAAACGGCTTATAGTGCGTTAGTCATATAAAGCAAACCATTTTTGGTTTCCAAAACAGTCTGGGAAACAGTTTCTGGTTCCCAGAACAGACCTAACACTTTCTGTTGGATAGCCAGGAAAGTTTTCTTTACGTAAATTTTGGAGGATATTCCCCCAACATTCCCAGTAGGCAAGGCATATGTTCCTACGTTCTTATTTGATTCCCAAATGGGAACCATGTGTGAATGTTAGGGGAACGTTCTGTTTGCTGGGTAAGGACCACTTTTATGATGATATTTAGCCCTTTTAAGGCTTGACACCTTCATGTCAACATTATTGTGAATAATAGAAAATGACAATGAAAGTAAGCCATACAGGTTCACGGTGAGTAAATGGTGAACTGTTCCTTTAAGGCTTTAAGTGCAAGAGAGGTTGAGCTGTAGTTTTGTTGCTTACTCTGGGCCCAGTTGCTTCTTCTTCCTGACCTTTAACAGCTGGCACAGGAGTGATAATGCTGAGCAAGTGTGTGATGTGGTTAATTATTCAACTGTTTAGGTGGAATACACACACGGCCAACTGCAAAACTCAAGCCAAATGCCTCTTAGAAAGGTGATAAAAGCACAGCTATTGTCATTAAAATGAAATCACAATAAATGCCACGTATGGGTTGATGTTAATAGAACATAGCAATTTACAGTTAATCAGGTCATGTTTTACGGCTCTAATACTTAAAAACTTAACATGATAAAGATGTTATGACCTTCATTTCATTTCAGCATCTTGTCAATGACCATGAATACAGTATATGATATCACAATGTGAGATCTATTGTATGTAAAGTATAGTGTTAAACACATCAAATGTTGGTGTTAAACACATCAAATGTTGGTGTCAATCTGTATACACTTTAAAACGTTAATTTTTATTCACTCCCACCTCAGATCCTCTCGATTGTTGCTAACAATTCAAATTATACAACAGTATGAATAGACAATATAATTTTGACGACCGTTGAATTAATATTTAATTCACTGTAATGATTTAAATATATATTTTTACATTATTAAATCATTTGTTTTGTGACATTATTTTACATTTATTTTTACACAAAAACCAAGCTCATCAATTAAATTAAAGTTATTTAAAGAAAAAATATTGAACAAATATTTTATTAATTTAATATTATATATTTTTAATAAAATGTTTATTAAATGTAAATTTGACTATTGGTGATCTGATTGCATTTTGTTAGTAAAATCAGCTGACCTCGGCTGCACTTTGCTGCACTCTTTCTGTTTTTTTGCTTTGTTTGTTTTTTCAAATATATAAGTTAGAATATATTAGAATATAAACAGAATCCACACAAACTTGTCTTTTTGGTGATAAAGAGAAATAAGCCGGTGGATTGATAGATCACAGTCAATTATTTTGTCAGACATCACAACTGACAATGAATTAAGAAGGTCCATTTCAGAAACTTGCTTAGGCTATCTGAGGGTAAATTAATATGCCGATATTTGTGGTTATCTGCAGATTAAAGTTGGTTCTTATGTCATATAGATTGGCAACAATGTTGTGTATTTTTTTTTTTTAAATAGTAGTTTTTTTTGTTTGTCCCCCTTTATTTAAGTTTTTAGTATTATTATGCATCAATCATCTGCCGCCATGTGACTATTGGCTACTATTGTTATGAACAACCATAAGCGGCACATGCTTTAACCATAGTGGATATAAGACATAGTTTTGGTAGCCTATGTATTACATACCAGCAGTTGTCATTTTAAAAATCGTATGGCCTTGGATTTGCTTATCATACTAAATTTTAGCACCCTAATACTAGTAACCAGCTTTTTTTTACATTGATACAGCACAGAACGTTGTACAGTCTAACAACGTGTCTTGACGCACAGACGTGACTCTTTAGTAGCCTAGGCTAATTTCCATTCAACACAACTAGGGGGAGAAAGAACCACACGGACAACTGTACGAGTCCCTACAACTAGTGTCGTGAATCCGCCACAAGAGGGCGATGCGTGAACTCATTTCTGCTGGCAACAAAGAAACAACTTGTTTTGCTCTTTAACCGTCTCAGAAAAGTGTGTTTGCACTTTTGCTTGACCACCTTTCGGCAAATAATTAGTTTGCAATTCATATTCTTTTTGCAGTGTCACTTTCTAAAGAGTCTAAACTGATTTGCTTTTAAATCCTTATTCGCTTATATATTGTGCAAATTAAGTTCACATTTGCACATATTTCATAAAAAATGATTGACAAAAAAGCAGCAGAAGAGTAAAGAATGAACCCGTTTTTGTTTTTGCTGAACTTCTTCACGGGGAGGTTCCTCATGGTTCGGGCATGCTCAGTCAGCTTGTTTTTGTCTAAGAACCTGTAAGCATCAATCATCCGAGCTCTCCATCCACACCCAGTTAAGATGTTTATGAGCAGGCAGCGATTCCTGCCATTGGCCTTACATAATAAAATCAGTAAGACCGCCCACACGAGTTAAAGGCCGACCAGGGAACATGCACAGCTTCAGTTTTGTTTTGAAACTGAAGGAAGAGCAGCTTCCTTACACTGATCACCCTCCGCTCTTTGTTTGACTTTACGCGTCTGAAGGCGACATATATTTGAAAGGGCTGCACTTGGGAAAAGACCAAAATGATTTTCGACAAGTTGAAAAAGTTCGACATCGTGTTTGATTCTCCGGAGATGGACTGTCCTCCGGTGTTCAGCAGTGGAGATGTTGTCTCAGGGAAGGTTGTGCTCGATCTCTCGGCGGAGAGTAAGGTCGACTCGCTGAAGTTGCATGCAGAAGGTTTCGCTAAAGTTCACTGGACCGAGTCTCGCAGCGCTGGGTCCAGCACCGCGTACACGCAGAACTACAGCGATGAAGTGGAGTACCTGAACCGGAGAGAAGTGCTTCTGCAGGCAGGTCAGTCATTCACAGCCAAAGGGATTCTAGAACTAGTAAGCTGCCTTATTAGACTGCGTTTTGGGCATCAAAGACGAGTTTTTCAAGATGTTTTGCGCGTGCTGCAGAAGTGTCCAAACATCCCAACCATTTCCCACTTTTAGTCAAGCTGAGTAGGAGTTCACCCCAAAATATAGTGTTGTTGTTTCTCACCTTCTGTCATTCTAAAACCTCATGACTTCCTTTCTCACGTGGAACGGGGTTTTAAAAAAACCATTCTTTTCAGTATAATGAAAGTGAAAGATGACTGAAACTATAAGAAAAACAATCTACTCTTAGCTGTTTGTGTGGACTGTTTATTGTCTTCTCTTTAGTAAATGTTAATAATTCTACCAGACGATTGATTAAAAAGAAGAGAACTCGATAACGATCATCTGAATCCATCATTCAGACCACTTTTTACAATTAAATCAATCGATTAGTTTAACAGAATTCAAGTGAATCCTTCGCTATTAACTGCAAATGTCAAGATGGATAACTACTTTGATTTGTCTGTTCTTCACTCAAAACAAAAAAAATTCCATATCATTTTATACAATACATTTTATTTTGTGTGGTGTGCGTTTAATTTGAGTGAACTGGTACCTTTAACATGTTATAACAACAGTTTGGTTCATTTTTAACTAATCATTAATGGGAGCTGTATTTAGTTAACATTCAAGAGGCTGAAGTCGAATGAGAGAAACGTTTTAGACCAAGTTCAACCTTTTGCCTTTTAATAACTAACAAAATCTGAAGGTTAATGTTTTTGAGACATCATTGTGATTTCTGGTATCAGCAGTTGATGGAATGTTTTGTCTCATCATTAAGCAATTTTGACATTATTGCCCTTGGTATGGTGTTTTTATTATTTATTGGTGGTGCAATAATGTTTCTTTACCTTTGTTCCCCTCCAGATAATGGCGAGCTGACGGTCCTGCCTGCCGGGCGACACGAGTACCCTTTCAGCTTCCAGCTGCCAGAGGAGTAAGTGTTGCAGGTTTTATTAGTCTTATAAAAATGTTATCAGAGAGCTTTATCTGTAAAGTTTAGCAAGGAAATGAGGGTTAATGTAAGTGTTTTGTCTGTCAGGACTCTAGTGACATCCTTTGAAGGGAAGCACGGCAGCATTCGATACTGGGTGAAGGTTAAGCTGCATCGCCCATGGGCCACCGTCAAGAAGATCAAGAAAGAGTTCACGGTTATCGAGCCCATTGACATCAACACGCCTAGTTTACTGGTAAGCGCTCAGATTATCTGTCGCCTTGTCATTTTCTGTTCATAATTTTGGTTGCATGCTCTCTAAATCAGACCTTTTTACTTCAGGCATCTCAAGCTGGAACCAAAGAGAAGATGGCTCGCATCTGGTACCGCAACTGTGGGCAGGTGTCAATCACTGCCAAGATCGACCGCAAGGGCTACACACCAGGTGAGGGCGGGAACCCACCGTCACATTTAAGAGTACGTACTCACGGCAGAAACTCTTAACGTGTCGTTATTACTCTCCAGGTGAAGTGATTCCAGTCTTCGCTGAATTCGATAACTCTACTTCTCGCTCCGTGATGCCAAAAGCTTTCATCACCCAGACGCAGACCTTCATTGCCAGAGGCACCATGAAGCAAAAACGAGCCGTGGTGGCCACATTGTGCGGGGACATAGTTGGTGCACACCGCAGGGAGACTTGGCATGGCCGAGCCATCAAAATCCCCCCTGTAGGCCCATCCATTCTCCAGTGTCGAATCATCAAAGTAGAGTATATGCTCAGGGTGAGTTTGTTGGACCTTCGAGCTACTAAGCTTTTGACCGAGTTGCTTGAATGAATACTAAACATTGCTTATTTTCGTAGGTGTGTGTTGACGTTCCTGGGACGTCCAAGCTTTCCCTTGAACTTCCGCTGGTGATGGGCACCATCCCTCTGCATCCGTTCGGCAGTCGCACGTCTAGCTTCAGCAGCCAGTACAGCGTGAACATGGAGTGGCTTCGCATGGCCATCCCTGAGGAACCTGAGCGTAAGTAAACGCCCAACCCTGGGTTTCATTCTCTCTCATCAGCCTGAAAGCGATGGCATACAGTGAAATATGTCACTCACCTTGAGTCTTGTTTGTGTTTTTCCACAGCTCCTCCAGATTACAGCTCTGTTGTCACAGACGAGGAAGCGGTCCAGAACTCCACAGCAGGACAACCCGAGGAAGACCTCAGCGGCGTACTGCAGCGCTCCCTCATGGCCTACGTGCAGGAGTTTAGATTACGCCCACCTCCGGTGTACAGCGAGGTGAGCAGACGGTTACATGCAAGAACATCTTTAAATATAAGACAGCAGTTCTCAATTGGTTTTGCTTTAAAACTAAAGCAAAAAATTGCTTATCGAACTAACAAACTGTTTTGGAAGGCTGTTTCCACCTCAGAGTAAAACAAACAAAAATCTCAATGTATCTCACAACTTCATTCCTGTGACTTTGCTTATAACCTAATTTCTCATTACTCCAAATTACTCCAAATTTGGCAATCGCACACAATTGGCTAGTGACTTCAAAGTAACAAATTAATTTGCATCAAAATAAGCGTTATATTCCAAGTGTTCTGATCTGTTTTTTCTTCATCACAGGTGGACCCAAACCCTCAGCCCATCAACATGCGTCCTCGTTGCATGACCTATTGAACTCTCTGCCAGCTGAGCATCACGTGATGTTTGAAACAAAAGCCGAGATTTAAGTTCTCCTGGATGCCTCTCTGAGACTGAGATTGGTACTTGTTCCTCGTTTGAGCCGTTCGCATCTGCGCTTCCTGCAGTGGGCCGAGAGAGGAGGAGATGTCTGGACTAGGCAAGGCAGAGCGCTTTCAACAGACAAAGAGGACATTCAGTACAGGGGCGAACAAAGGTTCTGCCCGTGTTTGTGTCCCAAAGAGCGACCCGACTCCGTTCTGTGCCTTTAACGATTCGTGGCCTGTCGCACTTGTATGTAGAATCAGGGAATTTTGGGCATGATCACTAGAGAATTATGGGTGGGAAGCCATTAAGAGATACTACCCATAGTGCCTTATTTTGCTGTGAATGAGAGGCGAGTCCCTCTGTCTGCCAGGCATATGTGATGCCGTCCTCTCCCAAAACTGTATCATGTACGTCACATTTGATGTTGATATAAGCCAAAGAGATTGGTTTAATGTTCATGTGTGCACAGGTAATTCTATGCAAAAGGGAAAAGCTAAAGCTTGAAGGAATAACGTGGGGGAAATTGCAAATGTAAATCCTGGAAGTAGAAAATCACATTATTCCCATTCTCGGAGTGGGAAAGAACATCTCCGCTCCAATTTGATGTTGGTATAAGTTTCATCTGGCTCGACAGAGGTCGAGTTTAGGACCTGAAAGGTCTTAATGTCTTGCTGAATGTAATGCAAGGCTGAATGTGTCTGTATAACCAAGGATAACTTTTCTTTTCGCAAATTTTAGTTTTTCTTTGTCATTTTTGCCAGTGGCTTGAGGTAACGAAATGCAGGGCTAGAGCAGCCCTTGACAGTTAGCTTTACAAATAATGCGAAGAAAATAGAGTATATCCAAGGTGCCTTTTTTGTTTTTGAAATAATGAATGACTACAGGGATAAAGTCACATTAAGCTTTCCTAGTGTTGCTACTCCCTGAAGTGTCCTGGCAAACATTCCAAAAATACCAGACTTGCTTCATTTCCAAATGATAAAAAAAAAGTGTAACTTCAGGTTCAAAGACAGTGATTGTTTATGGCACTCATTTCAAATGAATGTATTTTATAGATTTTGTTGTTGTTGAAATTTGTGACAAGTATATTTTTTTGTTAATCATTTTTAAATAAATAAAAAAAGAAACATAATACATATGAATGTGGTTTTATTTCATATGATTTTGGAAGTAATTATAATAGCATAAATTATAAAATGTTACCTATAATGTTTTATATTATGCAAATAAGCAACATATTTGCTTCAGCTTATTTCAGAACAGCAAGGCCTGGTTCCACAGACAAAGCTTAGACTAAGCCAGGCTTAGGCCTTAGTTAAATTAGGACATTTAGTATCTTAAATGTGCCATAGAAACAAACATTACTGGTGTGCATCTTGAGACAAAACAATATCAATGACATATTTTAAGATATGCCCGTGCAAGTTTCTTTGTTAAGACCGCTCAACCATGCATTTTAGTCTGGGACTGGCTTAAGCCTTGTCTGTGAAACCAGCCGCAAAAGTTTGAAATGCGTTACTCGTAAGGTGCATTCATCGCTCATTTACAATTATTTATCATAAAAATGTTTTCCATCCAAGGCGATGTCAGAGGTCTACAGTAGTTTTCATGAGGGTTGTGCATATATATATATAACATAAGTGGAGCCTGAGGCACAGAGTGTCCTTTTCCCTCCCGTGTTGTTTACTGAAACAGTTCCATTCTTTAACACACATCATTGTAGAACTACATTCTTTTGATTTCCATTACTGGAAAACATGAAAAGTTCTCCTAATTTAAACATGGCACTATCAGGGTCACCAGATCCTGTAAGTAAAACACATGGTGCTTTTTGAATGTTCAGTAAAAACCCGTCCTGCACAATAAAACAGAGGCGCATTACAAAGGATCTTTATTTTTCTCTTTTAAAGACCTTTGAGCTCGTGACTAGCAAAAGCAAACAAGACTGCAGAGCTACATGCCCTATTTTACAGTAGATGTTATATATAGCCTACAGTATACCTGTGTGTTTGTGTGAAGTTTCAGCCCCAGCACTGCTGATTCACCTGTTGATTTGAAGTCTCTGTTCTTTTCTTTACAAAACACTTTTTAAACTGGGTCAAATAAGATATGCGATGATGAAAAAATGTAGGCTGGACCTGATTTGAACTGTAATTGATTAGATTGTGACACAGACTGTTAAAAGTTAAAACAGCAGGGCATGTTGACTAAAAACAAAGGTTTAGACAGGTAAAGTTATTACATTTTTATAAAGATTGTGAAAACCTGTGAAATAGCATGTGTTGGTAAATCTTGCACAGTAAGACGAGGCACGTGCGGTATCTTCTCACAGAAAAAGCTAAAAACGTGAGAAGTGGAATAGAAAATAATGCAGTTTCGACATAAAGTTTTAAAAGTTGAACTGCTTTTAACTTGAAATGGTGTTAAAAAACAGTGAATCGCCGCACAATGGTCAAAATGCGGTTATTCACTTTACCATAAACATACACAGGCCGGCTATGTCACATAACCTGCTTTCTGGAATACCTCCCAGAGGCTCAGATTAGAGTTTTGGAAGTTAAACAAGTTTTAAAGCAAACTGAGAATCTACTTCCTAGTTTTCTACTGATGAATCTGTAAACAGTATGTTTGGTATAAAATAAAACTCCAGTTAAACAGTTAAACTCAAGAAATGGCAATAGTTTCTGCCTAAAAGCTTTGCTAAAGATGCAAACCAGTAACATGGTATATTTGCAATTGAATTATGCCTTAAATATGTTTTTGGCACATTCATCTTATGTCAAATCTGTCTAGAGAGAGCAAAAGAAAACATTGGAAATCAAAAAGAAGTAACTACATTACACTGCACAAACAAATCGGCAGTGATATTTGCGTCTATCTGTCCTTAGAGAGGATTCCTTACATGGAGACATGACGTTCAAGGCTGTGCATCTGGTGTCGAGACCCTTGTTGACTTCACACAGGCGGATCAGTTTGCTGTAAAGCAGGGGACTTCATGGAAACCAAGGAAACTTAAGGGGGCAGATCAAGAGTCTACTATTACAGTCAAGGAATCTCCGAAAATATCCCGACATTTGCGCAGACGAAAAACAACAAATTTCTTGACCTTGTTTATGCCCATTTATGACTTAAAATGCACTTGTTTTGGTTTGCACTATATCTCAAACACATGGAGGTTCTGGGAGCGTCTGAAGGCTGAGTTGTTTATTGCATTTCCAGCTGCCTGTTTGCTTTGTTCTCTTTGGACAGCACTGAGCTTTGTCCGTTTCCCCGAAAATTATGCTGAATCAAATTGCCAAATAGATTAAGTCAGATTTTTCCCACTGATGTGGTACTAGGAGGCGTGTAGCCGTGAGCCAAAGCATTTGTGTGATCATTATCATTGCAAATGTGCTGTCCAATAAACATAAAATAATAATAAAGGAAAGTTATGCTTGGACTATTGCATTTGCACAATTATGAATCAAGAAAAGGGGCAAAGGCCAGGAATTAGAGCCGTTGATATATTCCTGCACGCACATGAGCAAACGCTGTTGATATGGGTGACAATTGTTAAATGCGTCAAAAGCACGTGCATGTTACTTCCCCCATCAGGCTGTTCTGCACGTGGCGACGTGTTCTTCCTCCGTTCCTGGCTCGTGTCCAGGTGTCAGACAGAGCTGTGAAGCTATGGTAAATATTATGAGGAATGTATGGAGGGGCTGAGAAGAATGTATTTACCGCGGTTAAAAAGAAAGTTTAGTACATATCTTTCTTTGGTGAATTGAAAAAGCATAAACAAAATATGTGTTTGCAGTTTTTGTTCTGCAGTTGCACAATTGCACTACTAGAGGAACAGGATGTTCTCCAAGATTGTTTCTCCCTCTCTTTTGCTCTCTAAAGTGGTAGTCAAACTTCTGCAAAACTACATTCTTCTATGAAACAACCAACATTTCCCTTTATGGGTGTACTCAAGTGTACTTGTTTACGCAAAAAAATGAAAATTCTGATCTTTCTGTGAAAGAGAAAAGAGATATTGAGCAGAACAGCCAAGCTGCTCTTTTCCATATGAAATGACATGGACTCATTTCAAAGGGCGCTGTTTACACGATACCGTTTTCAACTAAAAAAGTGAATGCGTTTTGGCCATTCATTTACATGCAAAGTTTTGAAAACGTGTTTCAAAATGCAAGGTTTTGAAAACTAGCCTGACAAGCTAGACCCACATCAAGATGTTGGGTCGGGGAACACACCATTGGCAGGGCTCAATCCGAGAGGCAGGATAAACAGTTGTCTTTCAAATTCCCTCTGCACGCAATAGGATAGCGCTACAACCAACCAGAGCAACGAAGAAAGTGACGTAGTCAGAGCGACGGACTTCAGTGCTGTTCTTTGTTCTTTTCTCAAAGAAAAGCTTAACTCCATGTCTACCAGAGTCGCGACCTAAGCCGATTTGAAAGACCGCTGTTCGCCAGCAGCAGCAGCGGCCATCTTCTTTGTTTTCAAGTAGCAGGGAATTCACAAGGAACCGTCGCAACTAGAGTTTCGTTTTTCCAGCTCGCAAGCCAACGGAGAGTTGCTAGACGACACTGGCTGCAAAATAAAATTTGCTGCCGCTAGGGTGCGTCTAGATTTCTAGGCTACGTGTAAACAGCAAAAATGCGAATCTCTGAAGACGATGACATCATGCACATGTGTATTACGTTTTCAGTCTATAGTGTTCCATCGCCATCAAATGGCCTGGCAGCAGAATACAGAGTTTTTATTCGTTTTCACGGATCCGTGTGAATGGGGATCCTTTTAACAATGGTGTTTCTGTACGCAGAAAACTCAAAGGATAAACTTCTCAGTTTTAAGCATATTGTTTAAACGTACCCTCATGAGAGAATCCGTTTTTAACATCGAAAATGTGTTATTAAAATTCGAATGTAAATTTACATACTATAGGCCTACTTTCTGTTATATTACCTTGGCATTACATTTCAGAAAACTATTAACACTGCTGTTTCTATTATGAGAGAGTAATGGCAAATTTGACATCTCTCTCTCTCTTCTGACCACTATTATAATCAATAACTCTTTTGGAAAGACGTAGAAACACGGTAGTGTATTTTTTTCATGTGCTATATTAAATGGTAGAGCAAAAATATATTTGTAACATTTCTGTTCCGGGTTTACCCAATTATAATGACTTCTGCTTTAGAGAACCCGGAAATGTGAAATGGAGGGTCCATGGAGTTCCACGGGTTTGAAACCACATTATGTTGAGTAATTGAAATGTTCCTTTAAACATCTGTCAGAGATGTTTGTGCTGCTCTTGGCTCTCATGCTTCTGTGGAGAAATGTGTCATCACAGGGTGTAGTTGTGACCAATGACTCTCCTTAAATCTCCTTAGTCCACTCAAAAATGCAAATTCTGTAACTAACTCTCCCTCAAGTGGTTTTGGACCACATTGACTTTCATTGTATGGGGGAAAAAAATCAGTTTGTCAAATATTTCCACAGAAAGAAATTCATACAGGATTGGAATGACATGAAAGGTGAGTGAATGATAACAAAGATTGTATTTTTGTGTGAACTACCCATTTAAGAGCAAAAAATTGAATGCCATATGCTGTTCCAGCTTTGGCCATTAGGAGGAGTTGCCATTTCCCACACATGGTAATCCTGAGAGAGTGTTAAAGGTGCATAACGCAGGTCTCTGAGTTTTTGCAGAACTACACCCCCTCTGGCGACAAGCGAAACTGCAACCAGAGGTGTGCACGCTCATGGAGCACACGCACACGCACGCTTGCACGAGCACGAGCTGTTCATAACCATACCTGTCAACATTTGGTGTACAAGATCCGGGAGATTTGTCCGGGGGGGGGGGGGGGGGGGGCAGTATTGTATTGGATGTGCCGTGTGCCTCGAACAGCCCTTTTATTGCCTATGCGAACACCCCATGTATGCGTGTAATTTCTGTTTGATGCTAATTTTATCTTATTTTGTTTAAGTAACGAGTACACGAGTTCGATTTGGGAATAAAGTGCGAGTTGTGAGCTAGATGCCAATCCCCTCCGTGAGTCTGTCTGGTCTCTGCATGCAATAACTTCATTTGTGTGCTATCCCTAGTATTATTCCTGAAGCAACGCGTTAACTGTACTTCAGTTTCTTTGCGGGGAGCTTTCGGGTTAAACTTCCCACGACTGCGCAACTGGATTATAGGTTGCCAGGTTGAGGTGACAAACGGGTTGAAATTGTAAATGGTCTGTGGATTGTGTGAATATAATACATTTAATCAAATCTGGCAACTGGTCAACATTAGACAAACATATTGGTCCGATTATTCATAAAGGAGTTTGGGCCATGCAAAATACGGGAGTTTCCCGGGAAAAATAACAAAATGGGAGGGGTCCGGCAGATAGGGCTAAAAAACGGGAGAAACCCGGGAAAAACGGGAGTGTTGACAGGTATGTTCATAACCAAAGGAGCATCAGCCGCACAAATCTTTTGTTTACAGTCTTGTCTTCAGAGGTTATAAAGTTATAAATCTGCAAGTCATTTTACATATATGAAAGGAAAGGCATTTGAGTAAATTACACACTTATGTGTGAGGGGAAAATGGGGTAGAAGAAAACTTCAGTTTTTGTTTCCATCTATCTCCATGTTGAACTGTTTTATGCGTTTACTGTATCCACTTATGATTGTATTATTATGGAAACACGTTCATGAACAATTAAGTTATTAATTTGTAAAAGCTTAAAATAATAATCATACCAGACACAGTTGGTCAACAAAGTACACTCAAATGTCTCAAGGTAATAAACAATCAAATGGCACTATATCCGCTTTCATAACAAGTAGTTATAGGAACTTAGTTATAGGAACTGTCCACTTCTAAACAGTTCTAAGAACTACTCTCCCCCAAACTCGGTTTTGCTGTTTGCGGTCGCACTGGCCGCCAATGGCCAGAACCGATGAGTAAGAGAGTGACGCGAGCACGGCGGCGGCGGCGCCACATACAACAACAACAACCCAGCATGGAGGAGGCTATCGCAATGTTCCCGTTCTGCCTACCGGGACCTAAATAACGGAGTACGAACGGCGGCGTTTAAAGACTATGGTGGAAAGTCTAAAGTAATATGATGGAAGAAGATAGAAGAGCAGAGCGCAGGCAAAGGACGTTAGCAAAGAACACAAGGCTACCGGTAGGCCATACACAAAAACATAGTTAGCATCTTTTATAGGACATGTTTTATGTTTCATGTTGTACTATTCTTCCGAAGACAATTCCTAGTTTATGAACCTGTTCACTGACAATG
This sequence comes from Chrosomus eos, assembly GCA_036326025.1. Lineage (NCBI taxonomy): Eukaryota > Metazoa > Chordata > Actinopteri > Cypriniformes > Leuciscidae > Chrosomus > Chrosomus eos. The sequence continues at coordinate 21,286,049 of CM070839.1, forward strand.
GTAACGTTAGTCAAATCAATTCTGATTGTAAGTTACATTTATCTAGCTTAGGCTAAAGCATTACACATTTTAGGCATCGTCATTTGTTGTCATAGATTTGCCGCATCAGACATTAGAGACTGGGGTATATCTTACCGTTTTATCAAGAAAACAGCCAACTGAGGATCCAGTTTGAGCCGCACACCGGAGATCTATCCATTTGTTGAAAGCCTTCCCGATGCTGACTCTCGTCTCGTCTTATTCCGACGCCTGACTCCAATTTGGCCCTTTTGGTCAATAACTAGACAAAAGTTTTCTTTTCTTTGTCTTACGTGGAGTTTGCGTTGGGGTTTGGAATGAACTACAAGCCGGTCTCTTTGAATCCATCTTCTACTTTTGTGGAAAGTTGACTAAAGTTTTGTCGCTCGAGTTGTCTTCGCTGATACGGAGAATGACGGCTAACAATAACAAACCTCCGAGACATCGCCTGGTGAGCGTGAACGCGCATGACGTCACGCCCAGTCTCAGATTCGAGCCCGAATCCCTCTTATTTATTTTACTGTACAGGACTGTAGAGGCAATCTCAGTGATCAGAGAAGGGCTCATTCACCCTATCAGGCAATTGTTTACGCATGTATGGGTTAAAAAACGGATATTTTTAACATGAAATGTTGCGCAATGCACCTTTAAGGACCTAGTTTAACAGTGTACTCTAAACACCTTAGGTTAAAAACAGAAGCTTCTCCTAAACTTTGTGTTGAAAATGCTGAACTGTGAAGTACTGACTGAGTCATGTGCGTCAGAAAGACTTTCTGGTAAGCTCTTCCCTTTTTAAAACTTTCCAAACAGTCATCATAATCCACAAACTCAAACTCAAAACAAAGACACTGAGAAAAGAGAACAATTTGGGTCCTAATTGGGAGAATGTGATGCTTACTAAACCAAGGCACACTCCCACTTGGCAGGAACATGATAAGACTGTCGCTGGATAATCAGGGAGGTTTGGGAATAATTGCATTTTCCTTTCATAGTTCTCTCAGGAGACGAGTAGAGCTCCTTGCTTCTCTGACGTATTATGTACAAGTAAACAACCGGCACCGAGGGGAATGACCAGATGTAAACACTCAAGTAGGGACTGTCAATAAGATTTAAAGTGTTGACAAGAACACAGATCTGATAACGAAAGAAGGAAGGAAGGAAGGAAGAAGATGATTGGGGCTGGCTTGAAGTTATGACAGTCAAATTGAAGGACAGAAAGAAGGAAACAGGGAGAGAGAATGTGTATATGTAGGTCAGTGTATATTCTGGAAGTGACAGCAAACTCGATGACCATTAAATAACTCCCGTAGCACTGACAGCTTTTGCTGACACTCAGTTCACTTGGAGCGCATTGATTCGGGTTTCACTTTTTACAATATTTGTTATGTATTCTGTTATAAAGTACTTGCTGTTCAGACAGCAGCGAATGACGTAATTACTACAGAAGGCCGTGCAAAACACCATTTGAACCTGATATTGAAGGGATGAGGAAATCAGGATGACATGTTCACTATGCCTGTTCTTCAAAGCTAATGGGGATTTGCAATGTCCTGTTGAGCTTCACGTCTCAAGTCTTATGATACTGCATATTCCCTTACAGTTAGTTCATTCAGTTTGTCCTCAAACAATGTCTAACATATAAAGGAATTCTGACATTTTGTAATTTTTTCCCCCCAAATTCGATTTCCACAATATGCTGTATTATGACATTTGTGGAACCAAATGTCCGACTCATTTATCTTTCAAGGGCTAATTTCAGTATTTTCACAAATTTCACACTTTTGTGCAATTTCACAAAATTACAACTGGAAGTGACACGATATAAATAAAAATATCTGCTTCAATATTTTTTTGTTTTGTTTACATTACTTTTCGCATCTGACAGACAGTCATAAATTCAGTAAAAATGGTGTTAATAAAAATGGAAATGCTTTAGGCCTATTTAACTTTTTGTTTAGATAATTTCAAAAATGTAATAATGTAAACCAATTAAATTCGTTGGATTTTTCTATTTAAAAATGAAAAGTCTTGGCTTGGGAGAAAGATAAAATAGTAAAATCTGTATACATAAAAAAATGTGGACAGACGAGAATTAAGAATTCATTCCCACAACATATTAATTTGTGGCCACCATGTTTATTAATTTGTTTAACAACAACAGTATATAATTTTTCCTCGCATGTCATGTGCAGGGCTCCATTTGAAAACATATGATGTTCTAATATGAGCTTGATAAAAAAGTGGTTAGCCTGCTTTTCCCCCCTGAAACTCTTGCTTGTAGTTTTGAGCATGGAAAACACAGTGCTTGTTTCAAAGTGCTTTGTTATCAAGTTATCACCCCTGTCCTGGCAGTGCAATGAGAATTTACAGACCTCTCTTTGGCCGTCTATGTGGGTCAGACTAGCATGCCCGCATCTTCAACTAACAGAGAACTTTTGGCTGCTGAAAGCTGCTAACCAAAACAAGACTACACCTTCTCCACTTACAGCCGGCCCTGCACAAACTAATGTTACAAAGCGTGGGCAGGGCAGCCAAACAGGATGGTCAGATAATAATAAGGAACATCTTTTCCTACGTGATTTCTCTCAGGTCCTGCTCTGAGAGAAGTGTCAAATAACCCTCTATAGACTGAGACTCCAGTTGAACTCATGTGATCATGGCTTAGTAATCACACTGTCTGGTCGGTCGGATATACATTGACAACTAAAATATAATATTTAAAATATTGGCAAAAACCTAATTTGTGTCTATTTTAGTTTCTCCTGAGACAAACATAAATGAGAAATAGAGTAAGGATGTGATTCTGAAGACGTAGCCAAGCTGAAACTGACGTTTTAGCCAGTTACCATTCTTTGTGTGGATTTCCTGCTGCCATATTTTTCCTCTGAGATCTGTATCTTTGTCACCTGTGAAGGAAATCACGATTTTGTTTTATGTTTTTGAGCTGAACGAATGTTTTGATGGTCTCCTTACCTTGTAAGAGGGTCTCATCTTACAAAAAAACAAGGCCTATACGTTTCATCCGAGTAGATGAAATCAGAAGCTGTGGAGGCCGATCTAAAGGTAAATGTACTGAGAAGTTCATATACTGACTAAAAACTAATGTGTTTTTATGTGAAAGCTCAATCCTTTTCCCAGAAGTCCATAAACAATGCTCATGTGATTCCCTTAGTTCTCACGCAAACCTTTGACATAGATTGTTGTGAAATTAATGGGGGTTTCCCACTTTAACAAACTAAATTAATCTGAATTACACCATTGTTACATCATTTTTGTGACACAGCTAATGATCGCTTGAGTTCCCCTAGAACTCCTTCACTCACTTCACACTTGACATGGTTGCCTCCAGTCAAACTGCACATATTAGTCATATTTTGGTATTTACACAAGCAGGACTTAATAACCTGCATACTGCACTTTGAATGTTCAGCAGTGTTTTTTTTTAGTATGAGGTGATTGGTATACATGCTTGGTCCTGTTTTGTGGCTCACTTAGACAGAAATGTGTTTTCGTTTTCTCAGATCTTTTAGATAAGTTTTTTTTTCGTGATGTCATTACTTGTCAAAAGCTTTAGTTAACCATTGTAGACTAAACAAAGACAGACATGTGCAATAATAAGAGTGTAGATACTCCACCCCAAAAAATTCTCTCATCATTTACTCACCCTCATATTGTCCCAGGTGTATATATGACTCCCTTCAGATAAACACAAAAGAAGATTTAAAGCTACACTGTGTAACTTTTTTAGTTTATTCTTAGCTAAAAACACTTAGTTCTTTTAAAAATATATGTGCTCATTAATGTATATTTACTTCGTTCAAGTAATAAAGTATTCTCGTGAGTGTATAATATGCCATTGAAAATACATACGAGTAAGGGGTTCTAATGTCGGTCGCCATGTTGCCCCTCCATCTTGAAAGTACATTAGCCAAAGAGGGACATAACCGTTAATTCAAGCTTCGCCTTTCGCATTTTAACACTCGATGGCACCGTGTCGAATGTGGACGAGGTCGAATGTGGACGAGGTCGAACTGGATGCCATGTTAATCTTGGACTACATTGGCCACCGTAGGAGTTAAAACGAAATCGGAATTGAGAAGAACAGAAACTAATATTCACTGGATGGTCATATACCTTTTCACCGCTAGATGGGGGTAAAAATCACACAGTGTAGCTTTAAAAAAAAGTGAGATTTTATGAGATTTTGAGATTTTTAAAATATATATATAAAAAAAAAATGTATATATGTGCATGACTCTCAAAGTTGATGCTTCCAAAAAAACAAAAACAAAGTGAAGATGATGGAATATAAACCCAGTGGATGAATGTATGTCTTGTGAATTGAAACAATAGGTGTGTCAAAAAGTAAAAAAAAAAAAACTACACTGAAGAGCCTTGGAAGCGCGTAGCTTTGTATGATGCGTTGACGTAATTTTCTCAGAAACAGGAAGCTAAGGTGGGAAATATTGAATGGCTCCTCCCCCTTTTCAAATAGCCAAAAGCGTTTAGTTTACCTCAAAGACTGCAAGTCGTACTTGACAGCACCATGGAAGCGAATCCGAACGCTGATGATACATTGGATTCAATAGAGGTGTGAATAAAGTTCAAGTTCATTTTTTTTTTATTCTAGCCATTTCTTTTTTTTTCCTAGCCATTTAATTCTTAACCAACATACAGTTAGTTTGTATTTATAGCATAGGGGGCGGAGCTTTAAATTTCTAGAGAGCATTTGATTGGACAGAAGATGTGATAAGAAACTGAAGTCCGTGGTGACGTCATAAAAATCCGTGATCCAGTTTAGCGGAAGTGAGAGACTATAAGTTTTGAATGGTTATATCTCCTAAATGCAAATTCTGTCATTGTTTTGGAATACACCAGCTTATTCATAACCTTAAGGCGAACATATTCATGCTAAAAGCTAAAAAACGTAAATTTTGATTTCAGGGGGCCTTTAATTAAACCATCGCTTTTTGGTGACATGCTGACGTAGCGCTTCAGAGCGTTGAACCCACATGTGAGTCAGAAACGATGGTTTATAGTTTTAAAAATGTTAAAATATCAGTATTTCACACACACCTGTTGTTTCACTCCATCCACTGGATCTTTTTTTTTACACTAAATAACTAGTTTCTTCACAAAGGGGCAACACTGGTCTGGTCCATTTTTTCACAGTGGGCATTTCTGGACAGAATAACAAAAACAACAAACTACGAGAAACCAGAACAAAAATAGACACTTGCATTGATAAGCGCGAATGTGAGAAGGTTCAGATATACATGCACATTAAGTTTAAATGAGTACAAAGACATTTTTATCACTTCTGGAGGGAAATAGCACAGACATGTCACAGAGAAACTTGTTAGTGAGCATGTGTTGAGCCCCTGTGTTCAAGCACACTCTGCTTATAAAAGACTATGCATTTGGCTGTATGCATTTGTGTTAAAGTAAAGTTTGAGCTTTACAAACTGCTTCTAACCTGGTTTTGCTGTTTGTATCACTCTGCTTGTCTGTGTTTGTAGTGGTATGGAAGTTGGCCCAGAGTTGTGAAAGTTGTTTTTTTTGAAAGTTGGTGCGTCTCTTGTCAGACATTTTGGAGTTGGATTTCTCTCACAAGGGAAAATGCAAAACCTTGAATGGAGGGGAGGAAGGGAAACAGTTGTCACTCAATTACACTGTTTTTGTCTGTGTGTGTTGCGTAATGAAGATTTTGCCTGAAGCATAAGTTACTCAACAATAAAAGGATAGCTCATCCAAAAATGATAATTCTAGTCATTTACACAAACCTTTGTGACTCTCTTTCAAATGTTGTTTTTGGATTCCATTGAGTTTCATTGTATGGACGAAAACAGAAACGATCTTCAAAATATCATCATCTTTGTGGGGGGAAAAGTCATACAGATTTGTTACAACATGAGGGTGATGATCTATCACTTTGCATCTTAGATTTGGTTCATTACAACTGGCCAACTTCTAATCTCGTAACATTTCTTCAGCCACATATGGAGAGAAGAGACAACAAGCAATGAGTCCTACAGAGCCCTTATCTTTGTACTTATTTCAGAGTTTGGCAGTGATTCTGCATTGTGTGGATTAATAACCAGATCGACCTGACAGGCTGGTATAGAATGAGAAGCAGGTGGAGAGAGGTCACTTCTGCCAAATCACAAAAAAAAGCACATAAATCCAGTGCCAAACAAAAGAAAACCAAGAATCTGAGAGGTAGGCTACAAAAGCCCCATTGTGCCATACTTCACAAACATCAGGACCAGGAGCGAGGAACGAATGGTCAAATATTACAGTAGAGCATCATTTCGGGTAGACTTTGGCTGAGTTCTAGTTGCTACCAAAAGTGTTTTAGCCATGCTGTTGTTTGTTTGTGTGCTGGTGTGCAGTGACTTAACATTTGGCTGACTAACAGTAGAGGCTCATGAGGTCATTCTGCTGTGGGTTAGTGTATTCTCCCAGCTGACAAGTTATGGAGGAATAACCCAAGCAGGGCCAAACTCATGGGAATTATGGGTCACCTTTAACACAAAACAAAGGGAGAAGCCAAGAGGGCAGGAAAGGGCACAGCTGGCCTAGCGCACAGAGACTTCTCTCTGACATGAGACATCCGGCTGTTTGGTGTTTCAGAAAACCAGCTTGGCTCAACATATGGTGCAGCAGCCCCTGCCCCACTCTGCTCTGATTGGCTCTCCTGTCTCCAAGCATGTGTCTGCAGAGAACAAAACAGTAGTTAGCCAATCAGACAAAAGCGTGAATTCCCCTTCTCTTGCTAACAAACCTCATCAGTGACATCACTGGCCCTTTAAACTAAACCACGAACCTAAAAAAAAGAAGAAAATAGCATGTGGGTGACAGGCTCTTTTGCTGACAGGCATAGGCCACAAAACCACATAACATTGTCTCAGTGGAATATGACTTGATCATCATGTTTTTGCTTTGTCCCCCCACCCCATTCATTATAAAAAAAAATTTTTGTTGTTGCTTTCTTTTCATTTTTCCATTTGGACAAATTCCATTTTAAATCTAGGTCCTTTGTTCCCTTTTCACACATTAAAGTGATAAAATATTTTCTTATCTTATCTAATTTTAACCCAATTTAAGCAACGATGCATATGATATTAAGGCTTGTTTTCACAGATTGTATCTTAATAATGTATTTTCCCCACTTGTTTAACTTGTTTATTAAAAAAATAAAGGCCAGTGCTGTAAATAAAAAAATAAAAAAATGTTTTTTAAAAGATAATAATTTTCAAGTGTTATTGAGTGTTGGTAACCAAACACTTGGTGGCCATCGACTTCCATTGTATGATTTTTTTTAAAGCTGCATCCTAAATCACATACTGTCTAGTGGGACCTCACTTTGTGACCATTAAACAAGTATGTTCTATACAGTATGAATATGGGTAGTATGCATACAATTCAGACGTGCCATGATGTCACCATCACATAACCTACTGTACAGTTGCATCACTTCACTGCAATTCATAAAGACAGTTCCCGCAGCCTGATGGGATATAAGTGTTTATCAGATGCACACTTCAGAATCTCGCTAGAAGTATAGTAAGGTCATCCGGGTACTTTTCGCATATTGTTTTATAAATAACTCTGACATACTACATACTAATTTTGCCTACTATATAGTAGGGAAGTTGGCATATTTGAACCCAGGGGTGATATATTTCACAAAATATCTTTTATGTGTTGCAAAAGATATGAGGATGAGTAAACGATGACAGAATTTTCATTTTTGAGTGAACAATTGCAGTGATGCTTTACAAGTAAATTTATATTGTTTCAAGGTTTTTGGAAAACTGGAAAATTGATCAAGGCAAAATGAATCATTAATTTTCACCTTTTAAAGTATGCAGAGAAAGGTTCACACACTGCTCTTTGTCTGAAAATCCGACCAGCCTGACATAGCAACAGTGTGGCCAATAGTGAGAGTTTGGGGCGGGGCTATTTGTTTGTTTGGCCAATGAATGGGGGAGTACTTGGGAAAGTTGTTTGGAAACTATATTTTGTTTGATGTTGCTGGTGGAACAGAAATGACACACTTCAGGTTTAACTTTTTTATGGATAGATGCAGTATGTGGTTTCCTCATAGTAAAGTTTGCAAGAATGTTAAGTCATTATTGGAGGGAATGTGTTATGTATAACAAAATGTATCTGTCAGTATTATTTTTTACTTAAAAAAGAAAATAATGCATGACTGTGCGGGGGAAGTGCTCACTATCAGTCTGCCTTTCCTGTTTGTAAATGATTGGTCAAGTGTCCTGAAACTGTTACTGAGGAGGAAACCGAGAGACTCCACTGAGAACAGTGAACTGCTGGTTTGTTTACACAGAGCACAATGTATAAATCTCTTTAGGGAAGAGAGAAAGGATAAAGCGGGGTTTGCAGGACTATACACAAAAATAATTTGGTGTGTGAAATAGCATGCACATTTCAGATCACAATTAGATTTCATCATCAACAGCAGAATAAACTGGTGCCCTATTGTTACATTGATTTGGTGCCTCCACAATGGAATGCATAAAGAAGTCACTGTTTATACTTCTATTAAAAAAAAGTAGATTTGTCTTCAAGTTTTCAAGGACATTGCAGGAGAAAATCAAGTCTGCCTCTGTATCAGAATGCCAAATATAATCCCTAGTACCTTGAACTAAAATGACATGCCATCATCCAAGCAAAAAACAAAACCAAAAAGTTTCATGCAAGCTACCCTACACTGTAAAAAATATTTTAGCAATTTAGTTATTTCAACTTATTTTTTTAACTAGATTGTCCAGACAACAAGAAATTTAAGTTTTCTTGTCCTCAACTTATCGAAATAAGTTAGTTAAACTAAAAAAAACCCATGCAAACCCATAACTCAAAATAATGAGTTAACTTTTTTTACAGTGTACTGCAATATCTACAATTTATATCTACACTTTGTATTGTTTTCCCAAAAAATTCAGATGCATCAGATATTAAGACTTTTAGAGAATACAGTATATCTATTTTTTCTCACCGCACTGGCAAAAGTTAATTTGCCAATAGGAAAATAAATATCATTGTTACGATTTAACAAAAACAAGGGAATGGATTCGTATAATGTGGCCACTAGGAATGAATAAGCCGTAGAAAGAAAAAAGTTCAAAATGAGTCCACAATATTTTGTTTCCCCCTATACATCATGTGCAGGACTCTGTAAAAAATAAGGCAAGGATTTTTTTAAAAAAAAATTTTCGCTAAAGCTGTATGTAAAACTTATATAGATTGTGTACCATTTGTTTAGTCATACAGTCCAAAAACCCACATTCCATACCTTCATCCTTGCTAATACTTTAATAACTAGATAAACGCAAAACACCACTACCACATTCATGCAGTCCATTGCTTGTGTATTTTACTTTTTCCTTGTACAGCAGCTGAAAAGAAAAAAGTATCTGCATCAGGTGGTGGATCACATGGATGACTTATCTTCACTGTGCCATTGGAAGTTGCTGTATAGTGTTACAATACATTTGCATAAATTTTAACTCTGCTTAACTTCCATTGGTCGTTGTCACTTTCAGTAAGTCGCATTAAATAAACTCAAAATGAAAGACTTCTGTACACTTTGTTGCAGCAAAATCGCAACCTCTAGTCTACAGTGATAAGTACAAAGTAGCCTATTGAACAAACTGTACTTCTGTCCCTCACAGCCCCATTTTCATTCACATCAAATTAAATTGGTGTGTACCCTGACTAACCATATTAAAAGGTGAAGAATGACATTAGAACATTAGTATTATGTTTGTCCTTTAAAGGCTGGTTCACAATACCCCAGCAAACACCAACAAGGTTAACACATTGATCCAACAACTGTTGGAATTTGGTGTTTGTTGAGCACTGTTGGAGAAAGTTACTTTTTAATGCATTACAGTATTGTGTTACTCCCTAAAAAGTAACTATTTTGCAACTTTGTTATTTTTTTATGGAAAGTAAAGTGCTACATTACTTGTGTTACTTCTTCTCACATTGATTGGGCTTGTTTGTTAGTTTTTTTAATAACTAAAAAAAAGTTATATTTTTGGCTGCTGTGAAGGCTCTTTCATGCAAAGAAAGAAATGAATAAACCTCAGGCTAAAGAAAGTGTAAATTCACACTTTGCCAGTAGAGGGCACAGCTCAAACAAACCTTTCAGCTGTGTTGCCATTCTGGATCACAGAAGAATAAGATGAGAAGAAACACCCTTTTGGCGTTGGTCAGAGTTTGTTTTCACCCAACTGACCATGTTCAATCAGTTTGTGTTGGTGTCTGTTGAGGCAGTGTGAATATGACACTTATTTTTCATAAAATTCTAAATCCAACTGCCAACTTGTTTGTTGCCGTTTGTCTGTGCTGCATGATTTGACCATTACTTTAGCAAAAAACACAAAAATTCCACACAAATGTGGTTTAACTCAAGTTAATTTTGCTTATTTATATGGATGAATTCATGAGTTTACACTTACAGATATATCGATATGTGTATTTGGCGTGCAGTCCGAGGAGAGGCTCCGAGCTCGGTATTTTGGCCCGAACCCAGTGTACTCCCCTCCATATTTCTGGTTAGGAAAGTAACCAGGCGAGGGAGGTGGAGGGATGCTGGAAACTGTCGAGGAACACAGGTGAGTTGAATGTGTAAATATATTTATATGCCTTATAGGTATACTGAATGTGTTTTTGTACAAGTGTGATGAGTAAATGCCTGCTCACATCTACAATAACCATCATGTTTACACATCTGCACTTACTCCCGATTTCTCTCAACATGGAGACTGGAGAGGTGTCAGTCAATAAACGGGAAAACAAAGTAACTTTTGTTACTTTTTTGAAAAATTCAATTTATGTGTTGCTGTAAATAAAAGTAATGTGTTATTTATACTTACTAAACGATCTGATTTCATAACTCATGATTCTTGTAATGTGTTAACTCTGTTGTTGGGCCAGTGTATAGCAGTGACTGTGTTAAACATAAGACTGGAACAAAGCTACGCCGAGGGCACTACATCTGACCATCACTGATGTGTGTGGATGACACTATTTTCGGAGCTATTAGCCCTGGCAGTGGCTGTCCGAGGTGTGAGCAAAGGGTGGGGGGTAAATTCACTTACCAGAATAGAAGCTTGAAAAACACATTTATAACAAGTTTGTTCTGGATTTTAAGTAAACAAGATGCCCAATGTCACATCTCATTTTCTTACATGCCAGCGCATTCCCGAATTGCAGCTAATTTCCGCCTTGTTTGCCAATGACAGTCCATACCAGTGATGTTGTTGTCTAAATGTGTTTAGAATTACCAGGGCTATTCAAAACAATGCAAAAAAAAAAAAAAAGCATTTTAAATGTGTATTTACCCTGAAGTTTTGCTCATTTGTTATTCCTTCCAGGAAAACATCCTAGTTACTCTAACACGGAACCTGATTGAAAGCATGTGTGACATCAGCCTAGAGAAAGAGGCACATGTGTGAGGAATGACTGAAGATTGTAAACAGTTAAAAAAAGACTTAATTTTCATATTTTCATATTTTCCAGGGACGCAATTTCTGGGAACCAGCGGCGCGCAACGGAAGCATGTATGCTGAGCTATCTGAACAATCATGCCACTAATACAGAGGCTATTAACTTCAATTAGACAAACAAACAGTGTTTGGGAATAACTATAAATAAACTACAAATAGCGATGCTACTAACTTAATTACAGTTTTCAGTAAGTAGCTTGACTGTAAAAATAGCATAGCCTTTCCTTTAATGCCAACTTTTCTAGTTTGCTTACAACTAACTGTGTAAGACAAAATGCAACCTTACTATTTTTTAGATGTTATATTACACATGAAAGATATATTTTAGTGAAACTGTTCATTCAAACAGTTAATGTAAATGGTTAAAAAAGAATGATTACTTGACTCGTTTCAGTCCCGGCAATTCATTTTATATCTCCAAATGCTATGGTTTGAAAATGAAAGAGCAAGCCAGGGAATACAAGCATGTGTCCATGAGTGTGTTAGGGTGTCTGGAACGGTCAGAGGGGTTCGAGTAGTGTCTGGGAGGGCTGGGAGGTTACAGGGATATCTGTTGTACTGGCTTACTCTGGTTTGCTCCGCATTTACTTGGCTGTGCTCCAGGATCTCAAGGCAGAGATGGAGAAGGCGGATCAGCTCACACCTTGTTTGTCCTTTCGTGTAACAGTCTCGAAGGGGCGACTTGGCCTGGTCTATATTGTACTCAATTTGGACCCCTGAGTTCTTCCTTCCCATTTCGAATGTCACGTCAGACCATGGATTTCATAATATGTCCTTAGGGTATTTTTAAACAGCCAGTACTTACAGTACTGTACTTAATATGTACATGGAAAAGCCAAAAAACTGCCTTATGTAGCATAATAAAAAATAATACACACCTGTATGATGACATAAGAACTGACTGGAAATAAAACATGAAAAGTTTGAAGAAAAGAAGGAAAAAAGGCACTTTTAGGGTACGTTGACACGACAACAAAGTTTTCCTTTACGTTTGTCACGTACAGACAATAGTATCAAATGGTGCACGGCTTGGCTTGGTTAGCTTTTCCACTGCTGTTAGTACGGCTTCAAAGTGGCTGGGATTATAGACCGATAGTTATGCCGCATCTACTGCCGTGACAACATCGTGACATCAACGACAAAAAATGCTGTATTCTGCTGCCAGGCCAGTAGTTGGCGATGTCACTATGTAAAGAATAACTACACGCCTATAGACTGAACACGTAATACACATGCAAATGAGTCAACTCAAGTCACTTTATTTGGCATTTTGTAGTTTAACAGAGACAAGAACAGTGTTGTTTTCAAAAAGTTAGCATTTTCAGGCCCCCAAATGTTGTTACTGGAATACTGTGCACACACTGTCTGCCACAGCCTTCCAGAAGCTTCTAGCTGGCACAGTAAGTGCGTTCAAGTCCGAGTGGGAAGTTCGCATTTACGATGTGGGAAGTCGTGTTTCTGACGTCAGGGGCATTCCGTTCAAGTCCTTTTCGTAAGATGGCGATGTACCTGCACAAAAATACAGCAACATTTTTAACTATATTTCTAACTAAAACTATAATAAAAAACAAAGAATGTGCATCAGGTGTGTTTTGTTTTTTTATGTTTTTAATAAGGCTAATTTATGAAGCCACAGTAAACTTTATTATATATGCATATTGTTATATTACAATGTTACAATCGTATTTTGTGCAGGCAATTAGCTTACTTCGTTGTAAATAAAAAATCCTGACCATATCACTGCTAAATATTCTGTCATGTTTCTGACATGCCCCAACTCATAAACATCGGGTCTTAAGGAAAATCCCGAACCTCCCGCTCGTATTAATGACGTTTTGGCATTCATGTGCGTTCAACCATAAGACACGGGCATCTTTCTTCAGTGAGCGAGGACAATATTCCAGACGTGTTTGTCCTGTGACCCTGCCTGCGTTCTGGCTGTGCCTGCAGCAGATCTTTGTTTGTGCATTGTGTCAGCTGGGAGAAACAGGAGCTTGTGAAAGAGAATCCCAGCAGAAAGCAATGCACAGCTGTTCGGAACACAGGGTGTTTATCCTAAAAACTTAAGTCTAAGTTCTGATGACATTTAAATTATTCTTATTTCTTAACATTTGTCTTTAGTGAACATTCAGGGTGTTGGATCGGTTCCTAACAAATTCCATTAAAAAAACTTTAATTTAGCTTTTGTTAGTTGTTTTGTTTTATCGCCAAAACTGTTGATAAAAACTTTGTCTCAAAGTTTTGGTTTTATGCCAAAAAGGTCTAATGAAAAGGTAGCTCGGCCAAATGACCAAAGGCTAATAGTACAGACACAGCATGAATGGCACTTTTAGGAACACTGGGTTGAAAATTTAGGGAAAAAAGACCTCTGCAGCTGGATGTGCTTATGATTATTTATTGAAGGAGGTCAGAGGTCCTGACCACCTCCCCAAAACAACTTCAGATAACAGGCAATCTGGTGCTCTAGTATATACCTCCATTTGCTCAAATGATGGTTATTAAAAGGCTGCTTATGGAAATGTACATGTAAGGGATGTCTGATTTTATTCTAATTATCATTACACACATATTTGTTTGTTAAACCCTTATTTGACTATTAGGTAGATTCATATGGCCAAGCTGCTTTACATTGGGGATCTGTGTGAAGTCTATCACCAAGTAATTTTACACATTATTTTTGTGTGGTATTTATGTAGTGAAACAATTTAGTTACATACTTCTTATCACTGTGTTTTACATCATGTTATACAGGTTGTCTGAAATGTTATTTGTGGTCCCAACAGTTTTGCTGCCAGACACATTTCTGCCAAGAGGGGCGTTGCAAACACATAAATAAAAGGCAGGATGTAAGCGCAGGAATCTTCTTCAATACTCTTGAGCTCAAAACAATCACTTCAGAATATACAAGAACACAAAACAATGGGTAGGCCCTATAGCAGAACAACATATGAGATAACAGACCAAGGGTATGTTTACACGACAACGATATGCCGGAGAAGTTTTTCCTTTGAGTTTTCAGACAACACCATTGTCAAAACGATCCCCATTCACACGGATCCGTGAAAACTACTAAAAACGCTGTATTCTGCTGCCAGGCCATTAGATGGCGATGAAACAAACTGAACACGTAATGTGCACGTGCATGACATCACAGTTTTCACAAATTCTCGTTTTTGTAGTTTACACGTTTTTGTATCGCTTTTACTGGCACTATGTAACTTTGGGGTTCGGGTAGGAACCCGACCACAAAAAGAACTACAAAATTCGACTGCTTTACGTCAAGCGTTACAATAGTCATTATTTCGTTTTTCTTTGTTTCTGATGTCGCAATACATCATCCTTTCATGAAATCATGTAACATACCTTGTCTGTGGATTTAGCGGTTTTAGCGGAAGGCTTTATTTTTTACGACAGCAGCAATGGACAATTTCGTTTCCAACCAGTAGGGCGACCGAAGAGGAAAAGTTACTTGGTGTTACTTTAAAGATATATATATTTTACTTTATATATTTGTTTATTATTATATTACTTTTTAGACATACATTTTTCATGTTCATAAGAAGAGATGATGTAATACTTCCAAAAACACAGCACTTGTATGAAAAATGTAATTAAAGATGGTTAATGTTCTGATTAAATAAATAGCCAGCACAGCAATATACAGAATTATAAACAAAACAGCCAGACAAAGCATCCATTCATAAACCAAATTCGAAATATTCACATCATACGAGAAACATTCTTAGAGCCTCCCTTTGACAATCATTGTATTTAAAATAAAAAGAAGACGCAAATCAATTTGACCGAATTATTAAAAGGAACTGATTCAAAAGAGCGATTCATTCTCAGTTCGGACATCACTGGTCTCTTGCACAGCACTAACCCTGTCTAATGTCAGCAGCGTACTGTATGCTGTGACACTAAAATATCAAGAGTGACGGTCTGGTCTATTTCTTTCTTTCCTCACATGGATGTGACTGCAAATTCTGAGTCATGCAACCTCAGAAATGTTTGTGAGACATGCCTATGCTAATCAAGGCCTGTGACGTCCCCATGACACATTATATATTACACAACGTAAAAAAAGACACCTGGACTCGGCAACCCCTCGGTCAGCTAAATGGGGGTCCTCTTACACTTCCTAGTAATCTGTTCCATAGACCCTTCCAGGAGACGGAATGTCACCAGAGTGTTTGAGGGAAGGAAGTTCATGCGGTCCTACGTCTGAATCGAGAGAGAGAGAGAGAGAGAGAGAGAAGAGGAGAGGAGAGAGAGAGAGAGAGAGAGAGAGAGAGAGAGAGAGAGAGAGAGAGAGGAGAGAGAGAGAGAGAGAGAGAGAGAGGAGAGGGGAGAGAGAGAGAGAGAGAGAGAGAGGAGAGAGGAGAGAGGAAGAGAGAGAGAGAGGAGGAGAGAAGGAGAGAGAGAGAGAGAGAGAGGAGAGAGAGAGAGAGAGAGAGAGAGAGAGAGAGAGAGAGAGAGAGAGAAGAGAGAGAGAGAGAGAGAGAGGAGAGAGAGAGAGAGAGAGGAGAGAGAGAGAGAGCCACAGAACTTCTGGAAGAAGAGATGGAGAGGGAAGTGAGGTAGACGGTCTTCACAGTGAGACGAGAGAAATAGGGCGGAAAGCCAAATCAGCAGTTCACTAGGGCAGAGAGAGAGAGAGAGGAAGGGTTGGGTCCTGACACTTCCAGCCATCGTTTCTCTTCAAGCAACGATGCTGAATATGCTATTGTCCTGCACATGAGATGAGTCATGAAGAGAACGATTTGATCTGTTATAGCTTTTCCATCCTTTCTTCTCTATCCTTTTCCTTCCTTACCGATTTCCTTTCCTTTTTCCTTTCCTTTCTCTTTCCTTTCCTTTTCCTTTCCTTTCCTTCTTTCCTTTCCTTTCCTTTCCTTTCCTTCTTTCCTTTCCTTTCCTTTCCTTTCCTTTCCTTTCCTTTCCTTTCCGGAAGAAAACTGGATTTTTAAACTGAAAGGATACTTTCTAATCAGATAGGCATGAATTATGAAAAGATTAGGAAACAATTACTGTATGTAGAGTAACATGAGATATAATTAATTTGGGGTATATCAAAGGGCAATCGTTGGGTTAAGGGGAAAAATAATTTTCATAATTTTATATTTAGGCTAAATTTAACTTAATCCTGTACTAAAGCGCTGCTTTTGTACATTTTAACTGAATTGTTTGCTTGTGTTTATTTCCTGTTGTCTTTTATAATGGCTATTGTTGTTCATTTAAATATCTTTGTTCAATAAATATTTTATATAAATAATATGCCATATTTGGTATTGAGAAGTGGGGTTGTTAGTGATCGTGATATGGACTTCAGTGACAGTTACATTATTACGCCATTAGACGGCAGTCTTTGTAGTGAGTAAGAACAATTGTCTCCAGACATCTTTGATGAATTAAAGGTACAATATGCAGGATTTGTCGCCACCAGGGGTCGCTAACCTCTTACAATAACAAAGGCGTATATTGATGACGTATACTCCGCATTACGCGTAATTATGGATCTTGTCGTCAAGCTGATGGATCTTTTATGGATGAGGAATACATTGATGTTTTTAACAGTGGTATGAAGCAGGGCGCGATTGCTAGGCGTATACCAGCGCCACACGCAACGCGAGTCCGGCGGATATAAAGGAATAAGGACATTTCATTCTACCGAACTACACGCAAGTGCTTAATTAATACTCACACAGGTCAGTTTATTAGACGAATTAAACTCGAGGTAACGCAGCGCTGTTTCACTCGCTCTAACAGTTACACTATCACACGAAACGACATTTGAGTGTGTTGAATGTTGTTAGTTAGGTTGTTTGTTGGCTGTATGAGACTAAGTAAGCTAGATCAACATTAGAATAACATACAGATCATATTCTAACATTTCATCATGTTGAACTAAATAACATTGATTAGTTTTATGTACATTTGCTCACCTGTCTAATAAAGTACATGCAACACTCGCGTCTCTGTCAAGTCGAAGTTAGTCTCAACTACTAGATGTCTCGGCATCTCGAAAGATGTTGATCTGTGTTTTAGTCCTCTTTTTGTCTCAAAGTCTGCTTGCCATGGTCCATAATGTTTAAGCAAAACAACAACAGCGTGAGCGTCCTGCTAGGCATAACGGGCATAACCCAGTTGTCAATGTCTGTCGCCATGGTTACTATGGCAGTGCGAGCGCAAACCTGGCGGAAACCGAGGGTAACGCGGATATGACACCATTGACTGGCGACTCCTCACCCCTGCTCACATGCCCGTTTCCTTGGTTAAAATCACAATTTTCTCACGATTTACAAATAGTTGGAAACATTTGGGATATTGTAAGTAATCAACTAAACAAAATATATAACATTGGCCTTGTGGTTTTTGGATATTTAAAGCTACATATTGTACCTTTATAATGTCCCATATAATATCCAAATGGCATCAAAAAGATAATACTTGTAATGCAATTTATCTGGAGACTAGTGGACCACGTCTCTACAACGTTCTCCATGGGTTACGTCTTTTGAGGACGTGCCCTCGACGTTTCTGGAACGTTAGCCAAGATTCTAAAAAAAATAGAACTTTACCACGACGTCCTCACAGCGTTGTCATAAAGTAATGTCACGCTGATATCGACCTGAAGAATGAATGCTATATCAGATGCAGGTAATACAGTGGTTTAGTCAATCCCTCTCTCATAATACCATAATATAGACTACTCTACTTCACATTATACATAAGCGTCAAAGCGATTCAACGTTCCTTCATTACTAGTTCTAAAGTGACGTTTTAGTAACGGAGGCTTGGGCTCAACTGTTAAACTGTCAATTTGAGATTCGAGTCTGTGTAAATATTAATAAAAAATGACTTTTAGAAAAACCAGAACTGCCATTTCAGACCAAAACAACTGCATACTCAACATGGATCAATGCGTAACCAAATGAAAACAGATTAATTTGTCCTGAACGGACATAACATACACGTAAGATTGAATCTGTTGGTTAACCAGGCTTCATCTGTGAGGCATGTCGAGGCCTGTCCCCAGGACCGGCGCACGCACTTCTGCCACTCTAGACGAAGAGCAATTGTGCCGCCCCTCTATTTGCAACGCATAGCAGCAACAACACACAAAGACCAATATGTCATACAGAGAGATGAACCTGTTTAACAGGACCTCTGTTACACACTGCTGAGTCTCCATGCTCAGGCAACATTTCTGAAAGGCCAGTGATAGTCAGTAGATTAGTCGGTTAGACTGTAAACAAGTACCAGAAGGTATTGTTCCTGAGGCCATGCAAATATTTAAACCCTGTCCTAGTTTGTACAGTTTGTACAGTAAGGATTTCCCTATAAAAACACTCGGAAACAAACACGTGCACACAGCAGCAGGTAACTGATGTTTATGTTAAAAAAATTGGGTAGAGATTAATTCACTTTTATCCACATGCTCAAAGTAAAAAAAAAAAAAAAATTTAATAGAGTCATATGTTTATGATTCACATGGAGTGCCGGTACACAAGTCTCCATGTGCGCACGAGTCGTGTCACACTTCAGTGTAGTCAGCAGAACTGTCTATAGCTGCATACTCAGAACTGTCGCCCTACTCACCCAGTCAAACTCCATAGGATATGAGAAGTTTGGCCTTAATTTATTCCTATGGGATTCCTCATATGCTACATATGTATGCATACATACTTTTTTTGGCATTTGCTATTGGAGTCAAAAGAGAAACTGATAAGGCCTGTTTATTTTTCAATTTAATTTATTTATTTTAATATTCCAGTTAGACATGAAGACTTTTTGATAAAAAAGAGAAGAGAACAAGTGTCATGCCAACTGTTACCGAAAGTGAATCGTCTGTGTCTGTCTGTACTGCCCTTCTCATGACCTTTACTGAGGTTTTCAGTAAACAGGTCTTGCTTTAAAGCTTTAACGCCCCCTTGTGAGCTTTCAGTCACATTGTTATCTGCAAATTAATAAATGGGTATGGACCTTTACAGTCTATGGTATGGACTGAATGCTTAAATATTGTACTAATAAACACTCATGTTTTGTGTGTATCACATAAAAGCAGGAAATGTGTTGAGGTGCAAGTCAAAACAAAACAAAAACAGTATTAATAATAATTTGCTTAAAAAGTATTTTTATAATAAACTATATAAATACAATGTAAACAGTCATATTTTTTTTTGCATCACATAAAAGCAGAAAAATGTGTATTGCTATAGAAGAGGTGCAATACAAAACAAAACAAAAAAGTATTTACAGTTTTCATAATTTGTATCACCTAAAAGCAGAAAAAAATGTCTGGCTAACAAAATAAGAAGAGGTACAAAACAAAACCAAACTAAACTAAACACTATATAGTTTTCATGCATGATTTTCATCAAATAAAAGCAGACAAATGTGGTTAACCAAAGCAAAACAAAACAAAACCAAGCCAAACCAAACAAAAATGATATTGGTAATTTAAAGTAAACAATAAAATAAATAATAATAAAATAATAATTTGCTTAAAGAAAATTAGTTTTTATAATAAACAGTCATATTTTGTTTGCATCACATAAAAGGAGAATAATGTGTCTGGCTAACCAAAGAAGAGGTGCAAAAAAAAAAAGGATACAACAATACATTTGTTTAAAGAAAATATTTTTTTATTTTTATAAATAAAAAAAGTCTTTTTTTTTTGCATCACAAAATCAGAAAAATCTGTCTAGCTAACCAAAGAAGAGGTGCATAACAAAACAAAAGGTATATACAGTTTTCATGATTTGCATCACATAAAAGCAAAAAACAATATGTGCCTGAGGTGTCTTAAAAGAATCACCATTTTCGAATATTGTGAACTACGCAAGAAAAACATCCAAATGCATCAGCTATAATAAGAATTTAGAAGCAAAATGGAAAATCTGAATTCTTATAAAAACAGGCTTCACATTTTCTGTTAAAGAAAATTGTATTTTTTTATGATCTTTTTCTCCTTTTTGATATTTCAGTGAAATATGCAGCAGATGGACCTCATGAAATGTATCGAGGTCTGCAGAGGGACGACTCTACCTTATCGTAGTAAAATGGTCCTTTGTACGTCACCTCACACCTGTACGTGTTCTCACGACTCTCACGAGCGAGAACCGTGTACAGTCCCACGGCAGAGAACGCACCTCCAGGCTCTCTGTGCACTTGTGGAGAGCTGGTGTGTTTTTTGAGGCCTGTCGCTCCGTTCACCTTCCATGAGATCCTCACCGCTTTAGACCGTAACCCGGTGACCACACACACAAGTGTCACTCTCTCCGAGCGCTGCTTCTGAACTCCGGCAGGCAGAAGAACAAGCACCTCCGGAGTCACCAGGCGATCAACACGAACACGTGGAGCTAACAAACATGTCAATGAGATATGAAATGAGCAACCAGGAGCAAAACTACATTTAGGTAGACTTCTTTCTAGGATATGTAATAGCTGAAAGCACCTCTTACCCTCCACAAGAAGTCGAAGTCCTCTGCTAAACATCTGGTTCAGTTGGTCCTTCTCGCCTGAGGCAATGCTGTAACTGAAAAGCTGCTATGAGCTACATGATCAAGACATTAAACGATTGAATTGATTTTTGTCTTTAAAATCTCACCGTAACAGAAAAAGAGAGATAATTATGATAATCACACCCGGTGCCTTCCCATTCAAATTCATTTCTGTTTTATTTATTTATATATCATATTTGCTGTGTGCTGCTGCAATATGATTTCCCGCTAGAGCCAGTGAAGCTTGATTTGTTTCTGTGTTGGCTCTTATAAAGTTGACACAGAAGTTGACGGTTAAGGGAAGAACCTCCCATGTGCTTAAATGTTGTGTGCAGATGGTCCATTTAAAAGCAATCAACCATTACTGCTGAATTCTTTACAGGCTAAATGAACTGGGTTTCTGGGAATTGTTCATATTTTTAATATTATTGTGCTTTATTTCTATAAAGTATTTATACATGTTGTTGCCTTAACACGCTGGGATGATACATTTATTTCAGTTAAAAATAATAGCCATTATGGGCAGGCTGTATGTTTTTTTTTATGCTGTTTTTTAAATTAATTCATATATTTGACTTTTGAAAATCCCACTGAATCATTTATACTTCATCAATCATGCCACATGTGTGAAGATCAGTAAAAAGATCAAAGTGCATTGTTAATATATATATATACAACACACACACACACACACACACACACACACACACACCACACACACACACACACACACACACACACACACACACACACACACACACACACACACACACACACACACACACACACACACACACACACACACACACACACCACACACACACACACACACACACACACACCACACACACACACACACAGTTGAAATTGAAATTATTCAACCTCCATTGCAAATCAGGTTTATTTGCAAAATGTGACAAACCAAACAAAAGTAATTGAAATAGCACAACACAACAAATGTTATAAGTGGTTCGCAAATTCAGCTGAAAATGCAACTTTTAAAGACTTCTGCAGTCTCAAAATTATTCAACCCCCTGAACAGAATCCCTTCAAACAGCACAAATCTGCAAAACAGGTGTTGACCCAAGCACATTATAGGGAATGCGGAGGTACGTCACGCCGTGTTGCATTATGGGACGTGGCCGCCATCTTTACAGGCACGATCTCTGTTTACCTTCGGTATAATAGTGGGTGTTTGGCTAAATCGAGGTAAAATTGAAGAAGAACGGAAGAAATGGAGATGTTTAAAGAAAAAGAGAAGGGGCCCTACAGGGATAAACTAAATGCCACTGTCAAAAAACTATTTGGACAAACTATCCGGGATAAAAAACGTTGATACATCTGATTTAGTTTTGGTGTTCGAAGCCTATGCTAAGTTGATTAATATTGTACATAAAGTTCAAGCTATTTTACCTGAAAAGTAGCTCTCGTAGTTAATGTTAGCTTGCTATTTTCAGCATATGTTAAGTTTTCATAGGTTCTGCAAGAAAAAAAATGTACATTACTTTATAATGCCACAAGATGTGGTAACTTGGTAAATACAACTGTGCCTTATTGTCAACATTTAATGTTGACACGTGTAAAAATGAGTATTTGGTCGTTTATTTTAAAAGTTTGATGTATATTTGCCCATTGTTATGTGTACTTAAAGGGTCTTTGTGGTTGCAATCAGTCCAGAAACAGAGAAGTCACTTAATGTATTTATTAAGCAGATATATAAAATCATGATTCACAGACATTTTTTAAAAAGGCATGTAAAAAGATGTACAGAACATCAAAGCAAATTGTTAATTGAAAATAAATATAATTTGATTCATGCAATGTGTCCTGGCTTTATCATCAGCTGCTAACATTAACCGCAAATTCAACATCATTCATCAACTATCATCCTAAATGTTAGTCATCGAGGAATATACAATACACAACCTCTTGCTTTGTACAACTTTTAACAAACGTAGTATGCAGTGGAGGACAGTAAGTAAGTTTTTCCTCATGATTGCGGCGATCCGGCGTCTTCTCGTCAGCTCCTCGACCTGCTTCCCTTGTTGTTTTTTCCAAGAAAGAAAGGTGAAACAACATACTCCGTTGTTCAGTTTCCTCCCTGAACGATCGTGTGACCTGCTATGGCAGTTGAACTTAACAACCATATCGACGTTTATTAAAATCTCGACAGAAAATCCAAACACAGCTTCCAATACATGTATTTAAATACAGCGGTATTGGGCGCGATCCTGTAAATATGGCGGCGGACCCATAATGCAACACGGCGTGACGTCATCTCCACATTCCCTATTTGAACTGGCTATGTTTGTTGAGTGCCATGTTTGACTGCATGAAATATGGCTCAAAAGTCAAATGAATTGTCCAAAATGTTAAGAAAAGATATCATCATGTTTCACAAACAAGGAACAGGATACAAAAAGATAGTGACGACACTAAATGTTCCTATAGACACATTTGGAAGCATAGTTCACAAGTTCAAAGTTAAAGGAACAGCGGTTACACTACATGGACGAGGCATAAAAAGGAAGCAATTTTATGAGAGGGCAGGTTCAGAAAAACCATTGAGTGACTGCAAATGACCTGCAGTAAGACTTGGTGGCAACAAGCACTGACTACGTTTACATGCAGCCAATTTTCGGGTTATGGTCGGGTTAAGGTCACTATTCGGGTTTCTGAAACATTAGGAATAACCCATTTACATGTGTGAGCAGAGAGAGTTTCTCCTGTATAATTGGAATTGCAATATCCCGATGTAAACAGCGACGCACGGTTAGCGTCTTGGCGTACGGACGCAATATGCGTCATTTCCGATTCTTCTTCCTGTATCCAAAGACAACAACAGCAGCATGCGGATAACGAATAGTTCGGGGCAGATAGCGATCGCCTTTGTTTGCGCTTTGATGCTGGTAACATTACTGACCTCGCTCCAAAAGTATGCTGTGCTGTGTCTCGCCATGTTTACTTCCGATATACTGCATGCGGGTTTTTGTATGCCCCAAGAAGTTTCTCAACTCAAAAGACCAAGATTCCTTGCGGATAGAACATGCCCAGAACACAAATCACTATGGGGATATCCCGATACGCGTTTACATGACCAAAAATTCGGGTTAGAAAAGGGGTACCCCAGGTATAATATCCTGGTTTTTAAAATCCGGGATATGAGCATATCCGGGTTTTTGCCTGTGTTTACATGGCTGTTCACGACCGGGTTATTGCTAATATCCAGGTTTTGAACGGGTTATTGGCTGCATGTAAACGCAGTCACTGTTTCAGCTTGCACAGTATTAAAACGCATGCCAGAACTCCAAGAAGTACACCACTACTGACCCAAAAGCACAAGAAAAGCTTGGTTCTTGAAGATTGGAGATTGAAGCTTGAAGATTGGATCTTCCAACAGGACAATGATCCCAAGCAAACCTCATCTTCCACCCAGGCTTGGTTACAGAAGAAGTCTTGGAAGATCCTACAGTGGCCATCACACTCACCTGACTTAAACCTCATAGAATATCTCTGGTGGGCATTTGCAGCACGCAAACACAATATTACTGAACTGGAGGCCATTGCTCATGAGGAATGGGCTAAGATATCTCAGAAACGCTGACAGAAGCTGCTGTCTGGTTATACTTCTCGTTTGCAGCAGGCCATAACAGCAAAAGGGTGTTCTACGAAGTACTAAAGATGCTTGCCATTAAGGAGTTGAATAATTTTGAGACTGCAGAAGTCATTAAAAGTTGCAGTTTCAGTTGAATTTGGGAAAACCACTGAAACATTTGTTGTGTTGAGCTATTTCAATTACTTTTGTTCATTGCAAACAGCTGAAAGTCTGTAAATCTTGCCAATAAACCTGATTTGCAATGGGGGTTGAATCATTTCGATTACAACTGTGTGTGTATTTATATAGTTATTTTTGCTGAAATGTAAACATTTTCTGACGTGCAAAAGGATCAAGTGGACACTTGCTTTTGTGTTTTATTAGCATTTTTTGCAGAATAAACCTGATACGGAAATATCGTTTTTTCTTTGATGTGATATGCTGCAGAGTAGCTGTATGTTAAAAACATATTTGACTGTTATTCGGTTAAGAGGGACACAAAAACAGGAAAGAGCCGTTGGTTTACTGGCAGAGACAGATGCATGGTCTATCACAACACAGCAGCACTTCTGCACTTCTGATCTCATGGGATCCAACTAATCCAATTAGAACAAGGGTTGCGGGTTTTGCAATGTAAGCCAGAAATATTTGAACATTGAAAAGACAGCTTTCATTATGAAAAATAGAACGCCTGAAAAAGCATGTTTATTTTTCCCCATAAATACTGTAAAGTTCATTTGCACAGAGATGCATTTAAGCCAAGCCAAGTCACCTTTATTTATATAGCGCTTTATACAATACAGATCGTTTCAAAGCAGCTTTACACTGTTGACAGGAAAGATTATACATTTTGGCTGTTGTTCAGCTGAAGACAGTTCAGTGTTGATTCAGTTCCGGTGTAAAGATCATCAATTATTAAATCAGTTCATTTCATCTATAAAGCAGTTCTGCAAAAAACTGTGGCATCGTCTAGCTCAGTTCAGTTCTCATAAACAGCGTCAGTACAGTCAGATCAATAATATTGTTGAATTTTCAAGCATTTGATATTCAATTGTAAGACATTTGCATAAGGTTTTTGTTTGAAAACGCGCAATAATAAGTGCCAGTGTCATTTCGCAAAGTTGTGATGATTTGTAAGAGGTGAAGGAGGTTTAACCCTTCCCTGGTTAAGATGGCATATCTGCTCTGGTCCAGTCGCGAGCCGTAGTGCACCTGTGAAGTGTTGGTCACGTTGTAGGAGAGGATCAACTCTGGCCCCTGCCCTGGAGTCTGTTTGTACCAGCTCAAAACCCCCTTGCTGCTGCTGGGCATCAGTGGGCAGCTCAGCGTGACATTTTGACCTTGCTGCACAGAGACGTTCAATGAAGTCTTCCAGAAAAAGCCTGAAATTACATGCACACAAAGTGTAAATAATATTAGATGAGCATGAAGGTTCTCAATATTGTTAGTGTTAATACATTTTTCATTGTTCATTAACATACAATTCTTCAAAAGAGCAGCAAAAATAATAATAAAACAATGAACATAAAAACCAATGTTTATTTTAACATCAAATAACAAACAAAATATATATGAGAAAATATGATTTTGAAACACCTTACAGTGCAGTGCAAGAGACAGAAGTGAAAACAGCTTTATGTTGCTTGTTTGAAGATCCATTGTTTTTTCATATATTGAGTGAAGTTAGATGAGAGTTGTTGAAATGTGTCTGTCTGTAAGATGCCACCTCCTGTAGGATGATGCGTTCAGTCCTTACAGTCTTAAGAGTCTCTCAGGAGAGATGAACCCCCTGAAGCAGGAGGTTCAGCGCGCATGTCAATAGCGGGAAATTACAATGTAGGGGTAAGTATTTCTTCTGCAATATCTTGCACACCTAGGTAAATGACAGAATCTAAGTCCCCACTCCTAGTACGATTAATTCCTGTACTTATTATTTTAAGTATTTTTTAATCTGTCTTGATAAAATATGGACTTAAAGTGCACACGGTAGCTTTCCCAGAGTGTAATAAAATGTAATTAACCTTTTACTATACCAGCCTACAAGACAGGAGGAATGCCCCTACTCTAAGATGACATAAATTGTAGATTTATTTTTCTAAATGTTTTAATAAAATAAAATAAAACAAAGAAAATAATAGTTGGCTAGTAAGTGCCACAAATAAACCCTTTCTGCAGCAATATACTCAAGAAACAATGAATAGAACCAATAGAATATTCAAATTAAAACCAGGTCACTCAACAGTACATAATACATGTTAGATTTCACATCAGATACTTTTCCTCATGTCAATCAACATTCCTGAGTGAGATTCACAACCCAAGATTAAAATTTTTATCTTGCTGCAGAAATGGGCTGGACTGTCCGGTATGACAGGGAAATCAGATCAAGAACCTGTTTAAAGATAGATAGCAAGTCTCTTCCTTTTTCAAACACAGGAAAATTAATGTTTTTAGAAAAAAATAATAGGAGGAAAAATATTATTTCCACAAACATTCTCAGTAGACTAGACAGTCCCTTGGAAAAAAAACTCAATCGTGCAAACTAAATTGTCAGTTTTACAAGTCCATACAAGTGTCCATCCAAGAAGAATTTCAAAGTTGTTAAACAAAAATACTGCAAAGCGTCCAAAAAATTGATTATAAGAAAATATAGTAGAAGGAAAAATAATTCCCAGGGCAATGGCTGAATACTCAAAATAGCGAGAAAAATCAAATCAAAAGAATTTCAAAGAGTTTGCAATGGCACTTCCGTCCACAGAGCGGCGCTAAAGTGTCAAAAAGGGTGAGTGAGGATTTTTTTCCGAAACAACAGTAAACCACTCGTTCTGAATCTGTATTATTCTACATGAACAACAAAAAATGTCAGTGTTTTTCTTCTGGACTGTGGTGAAACAACAATGAAGAAAACTCACAGTACCTCAGCTCCCTTAAATCGGAGACAAACACTGCAGTCAGCACGATGAGCAGTGCCACTCTTCTGGTGCGTTGACGTGCTATGGAATATATGATATTTTCCACTTGTGAACTGGTATTTACCAGTGTGTTGCATTCAAGTGCTTTTGTTGTCGTAATTTGGTAAAAAGATGGAGATCCAGACCTGTTATTTTGCTAAAACTATTTTAGATTGCTTAATCCTCTGATGGTCTTCAAAAAAAAGTCACACTCGTGGTCTTCGGGGTCTATTGGACCCCAGACAATAAGATTTAATTTTGTAACAAAACAATATATTTTTTTTCAACAAATATAATTTTACTCTGTCTATTAATGTTTTTACTAAACATTTGTGCAGTTTTTGGAGGATTTATGATTTTTTTAAAATTTCTATAAATAAATAAATAAATATTTTTTAAATAGGCTTTTTAACAAAAAAAAAACTGCATTTTATGTTAAATAAACTTTATAACAGACCCAGATTTCTAACTTTCATTCCAGGGGATACCATGGATAATTTTACAAGGTTTAATGTAAGATTTTTGCCCATTTTTTGGAAAATACAGATTAAAATTTGTAATAAATCACTTTAACCACTAGATGGCTATAGGGCTCCACTATAGGCCTATATACTATTGAATTACTGAAAGATATAATTTCTAAAGTTAAATTCAGTTGGATTCATATCTAAATATTATAAAATCACAATTATAACAAAAGTAAAATACTTTTTGTCAAAGTTTAGCATTTTTTTTTTGTACTGAAAAAACAACAGTTTTTCAATAATGTTACATTATGATTAGAATCAAACCTGAACAACATGTTACAAAGAGAAATGTTGGAGTCTTAAGATTTGATCATTTATTTAAACTGAACAGCAATAACAAATTAGCAAATAAAGCAGTAAAAATAAAATATTTGTAAAAAAAAAATAATAAAAAAATAATAAAAAGAAAATAGTTTGAAACAATAGAACAATAGTTGGTCTCATCTCTTTTATTTTTTTATAGCCTTACAAATGTATTCCTGTGTGTGTGTGTGCACATTTTCAATGTGTCTTAGTGTTACCAATTTATTTTTGCGGTGGTTCTGCATTTTAGATTATTTTATTTTACAAATGATAAGAGAACAGTTGTTATAGTCTGTATGTATTATTCCTGTATATTGTATTCCTCTATATGTGTGTGTTTGTGTGTGTATGCGTGTGTGTGAGAATGATAATTTTGGATTGTGGATGTTTTTTGCATTGTTGGAAGTGTGCCACTTTATTTCTGTCATTTCTGTCTGTGTTCAGCGTTATTTCTGATTTTGATGATGAATTTTGTCTATTTTGAGTCCAATAATAAATAAGTATTTATGTATTTATTTATAGATATTTAAAATATATCATAAATCCTCCAAAAACTGCACAAATGTTGAGTAAAAACATTAATAAACAGAGTAAAATTATATTTGTAAAAAAAAAAAAACTATTGTTCTGTTACAAAATTAAATTTATTTTTTTGGGGTCCAATGGACCCCGAAGACCACGAGTGTGACTATTTTTGTCACGCCTACATAAAAACAGATAACGTTCCATTTTAATTTTTTTTTTGTAGATCTAGAAAGTGTTGAGAGCCGTAGGAAGTTTCATACCATTTGGAAAAAGAGAACATTTTTTTTAATTCAAGCAAAAGTCATTTGGGGTCCAGTGGACCCCAAAGACCATCTGAGGGTTAAGGCATCTGCTACAGTAAGAATATGATTTATCAAAACTCTATAAAAAAAAATAATATGCTGTATATTTTCTAGATCATGAATAGTACATATTTTTACCATTCACGACTCTCGCGTTGCTCTCCGCCATTTTGAAAAGGTCAAAGGTTATCTCATCTCGGCAACTCGTGCATTAAAATATTCTACGAGTGAGGGGGTGTTCATGTGCATTTTCCACATCGGCTTTTGGTATTTACCATAAATACCATAGCATGGGAACACACCATTAGAATCACGCAGACACACAGTTCAGCTGCGATCACGCTTGAAACTCGTGACAGCACAAGCTTGGTTCTGCTTCGTCACGCTTGAAACTTTTGACAGCACAAGCTCGGTTCAGCTCCTCGTCAGCTCACCTAGACACCTGTCAACTGCTGTCTTCGTAAAAGCAAATAAATCACTAGAAAACTGCTTTTTTCCCGTCTTTCTCTCCCGCTTCACTCGCGCTCCCGATCGTCTCACTCAGGCCTTGTCCACACGGACACAGGTATTTTTATAACCTTGACTTTTTTACGCGGTTCGGCCGTTCGTCCACACGGAAACGCAGTATCAGGTCACTGAAACCCAACATTTTTGAAAACCCCTGCCAGACTGAGGATTTTCAGAAACGCCGGTTACATTGTTGTCATGTTGTCAGGCAGTAAAGCCTGTTTTATGCGTCGAGGCGACGCAGACCGCAAGGGCTGTGATTGGTCAGATTATACATCATTTCCGGAATGTAGCTTTGTGTACACTCTGATGCTGTATTAACGTGTCTAAACAATGAGCAAGATCGTCAAATTGACCTTTCGACATACGAAAATACAAGTGCATTTCTTCGTCCAAGTCCCTCAGCGGTCGAACAGCCATAACAAATTTGCCAATCCTTTCCCTGTCTTCGTGCACTGGTCGTACAGATTATGCGATTAAACATTTGCAATAAAATCATTTGTTGTTCAACGTCGATTAGGTCCAGCTGCAACAACATTCTCTCTCTTTCGCTCGCCATTGTCGGAAATGAAAAAGCAGAACCGGCACATGGAACCATAAAACGGCCACGACGCCTTAGGAGTGACGGCGTAGCTACGCCGTGGAGTTGACGCAGATGCATAATGAGGCCTTAAGGCCGTGTGTCCACCAAAGCGTTTTTTCACGCAGCTGGCGTATATTTCCAATTGTTTTCAATGGGAGCACGCGTTTTTTAAACGCTATGGGCGTAAGGCCGTGTGTCCACCAAAACGTTTTTTTCACGCTGCTGGGGTATTTTTCCAATTGTTTTCAATGGGAACACCGTGTTTTTTAAACGCCATGAGCGTAAGAAGCATTTTTTTTTCACGATGAAGCGCTGAGCTCTCGCCATTTTTACTGGTCGCCGAGAGTTGAAAAATGTTCAACTTCGGATAAAACGCAGCGCTCATCACTGTCATTTTTTACCCAGCCGTCCAATCACAGTGGAGGAGGGGTGGGACAAATATCACACCGACCTACTGTCACAAAATTCTTTCTGTACAACGACGTCAACCAGCAGAGCTAACCGAACAAAATGGATGAAAAATATTTTTTTTTGTATGAAACAAATTATCTGCGAAATCAGTTAAAAGTAAACTGTGCTGCAGATATTCTGTATCATAGCAACTAATCGTCTCAACTGAAAAAACGCTGCGCTGCCAAAACGCTCTCAAGTGCCCACAGCTAAGCGTTTTGAGCAGAGCGTCTAGCGTTTTCAGCTGGCTAAAAACGCTTTGGTGGACACACGGCCTAGAACTGGGTTTTTGCCTTGCGACGTCATCCACTGTGTTTGATGTCAGATTGTGCGCCGTTATCCGCTCTTGACAGCGCTTGATAGCGTGTTTTTGCGTTTTCATGTAGACAGAGATTTTTTTAAACCGAGCATGTGTGGACAGGATTTTTTTTTTAAAACGCAGGAGGAAAAACTTCCTTTTATAAAAATACCTGTGTCCGTGTGGACAAGGCCTCACACTCTCCGATATTCTTGTCTGATTTTTCGTCGGGACCGCCACAGTAAATCTAGTAAACATGTCCGTAAACACTAGATCACTCTCCTAACCCTCTGCTGATCTCTCAAGCACGGTGTTTTAATGGCAAGAACTTCTAGAGGTGCGGTTACATTGGTGCAGGTCATAGGAGCACAAATCTTGGGGAATACATCCTTAGCTAGGGTACATCTTAAACACTGGGTTACCTATGTTTGTACGTCATTGGCCATTGTGGGCCAATAATAACTGTCATATCTGCTCCAATGTACTCCTGCTACCAAAATGTCCTCCATGTTCATGGACTCCCTTAAACACTTCTCTCCCGTGCCAACTGCCAAATCTCCTCTCCGTCTCTTGGGTCCATGATCACTCGGAACAGCACTTCATGTCTTAACTTCAAATGTTCTAACTTTCTAGCTAGCTTCTTTTGCTGTGTCACTAACCTCCTGTTCTCGAGTACAGCGTTGTACCCAGGTTCTATACAAGGATCCTTCCTCTGTTGCTCTTTGATGGATGACCAGCTATAACCATCAACACCCTTCTTTATGGCTGTTTGTTTGGCAACTCGGACTACAGACTTGTCAACCCTTTCTTCTTTACCTGGCCACAGGCATGCCCATACCTCGTCTGATGTCAACCGCATGAAGTCTTTTCCATGGTCATCCTCCTCGGGTTCGATACCCCAGGGAATCCTAGAAAGAACGTCAGCATTGATGTTCTGTCTGCTGGGCTTGTAACAAACCTCAAAGTTAAACTCTGATAACTGTGCAAACCAACGCTGTTCCACTGCTCCAAGGTTGGCTGTCTCCAGGTAGCGAAGAGGGTTGTGGTCAGTAATAACCTGAAATATCTCAGTTACTGCCCATTTGACACGTTCAAGGCCACCCTGGTTTTGGCTGAGTATGGCTCCAAGTCCATTGAGGCTCCCATCCGTCGAAAGTATGAACGGACACTGGAAATCAGGGTAAGCCAGAATCGGAGGTGACATGAGACAACTCTTTAGCTTGCTGAATGCGGTCTGACACTTCTCACTCCCGACAAATGCTTCTGCTGACTTGTTAGCTTTGTTAGATTTTCCCACCAGGGCATGTAGGGGCTTTGCCAGATATGCGAATCTTGGAACAAACCAATAGTAACTCATAAATCCCAGCAGCAGTCTAACCTTATATTTGTCGGTGAAGGCCACGCATCCACTGGGAGAAACCGATTTCAGTTTCAGTCCGTGCTGACGCAACCTTGAGAAAACAAGTTCCAACTTCTCACAATGACTCTTGAAATCCACAGAGAACACAATAATATTGTCAAGATAGATCAAGAGAATGTCAAAAAGATCAGATCACCTAATGCTGCACTCATCAATCGCTGAAAGGTAGCAGGAGCGTTGCACAAACCAAACGGCATTCGCGAAAGGGGGTAGGCCTCCTTGAATGTCGTTTAACACGTAACTCATCATCATCCTCTTCAAATTCCACCATTTGCTTTGGGACTACATTTTGAGGTTTAGACACAACTGCAATCCTGGACCTCGGCATCAATCTGGCGGTTTCTTGACAGAGATTTAACACTCGCACCGGCACTTTACCTTTTTCTGGGCTTGCAAGCATATTGGCTACTAACAATCCTTTTTGAAGGTTAACAGAACCTGTGCACTCCACCAATACTTTGAGGTAAACTGCTATACTTCCACATTCTTCTAACTTAAGGGTGGGATTATCACAACTTGCTTCCCAGATATATTAACAAATCTTCCCCTCTGGACCCAAGAGTCCTTCATCTTTTTTCACTCTTGTTATCACTTGCCTGAGATTAGCATCTGCACATTGGCTCACTTTACTCTCATTGTCCAAATCCTTTCCAGACAGTACAAGGTTTTTCAATTCACTAAGCACATTCATCCCCACAATTCCAGCCAATCCCTTTTCATCTCCTTCACATCGGGGTTTGAGTCTGTGAGCACGAAAACACACCTCCCTGGAAGCAGACTTCCCTTGCACTTGCACTATCTGCCTGTAGACATCCAAGAACAGAAATGTCTAGTAGTTCATTTGCAGCAGTGAGGCACACCCAGTTTGCAGACGACAGGAGTATCTCTTGCCCTCTGAAATGCTGTTTAAAGTGAGACTCTGAAATGGCGGTGACCTCTGAACCGGTGTCCAACAGGCATTTGGTTGGCACCCTGCTACTTTTACATCCAATGTCAAACAGTCTCCAAAAGCACTATCCCTTAGTGTTTCTGGTACTATATCTGCCTTCCAGTCAGATGTATGGCTCCGGATAACTGAAGTGAGATTATAATAACCCAAAGAGTCACTCAAAACACCAATAAAAAGATTTGGAATAATAACGCAAAGCAAAATGTATGTTAACTGTACTAAATGGTAGACCATTTAAATATAGTAGTATTTCCACAACTAATTAATTGCTTGACCTGTAGCAAACCATTTTCTACCACTTTTAAATACTAATTTTTTCTGCCCTGAGGACCCAAAGCTTTTTTAAATGTTTGACGACTGAGGATGACACTCTGCTATAATGTTACATTGTAAGTCATTTTTATTAATTTAAGTAATTTCTAATTTCTTCTATAATTGATAATATGAATTGCTAATGTTGGATATGTTTGAGTAAATTCCATCTAATGTTGTCTAATGTTATTGACTTGCATTTCTTTCTGATTTCAGATCAATGCAGAGTACCACAGGCGTATGGCTGTTCCAGTGGAATGTTCCTTGCCCAGTTAGATGAGTCAACTAATCAGAGTAATCCGTTCAAAAGGAGGAGCAACCCATGAGAAGACTGCTGCAATTTTGAAAAATTTGGATCAGGTACGTTTGTGTTTTACGTTAATATCAACTACACAATCTTATTTTAGTCACAGTATGTTTAACAGTAAAATTAAATACTTGTTTTATAGCATAAAAAATTGAAATTGTCATCACCATCCAATCAAAATGGACAATTTAAAAGTGATAGTTCACTCATAAAATAAACAAATGCTGTTAATTTACTCACCTCAGGCCATCCAAGATGTAGGTGACTTTTTTCGGTAACACTTTACTTGAAGGGGTGTGCATTAGCCTGGCATGCCAGACCTACATCAAGATGTTAGGTCTGGGAACTCTCCATTGACATACCTCAATCCGAGGGGCGGGATAAATGGTTGTCTTTCAAAATCCCTCTGCACGCAATAGGATAACGCTTCAAACAACCAGAGCAACGAACGGCTGTGGATGAGTGAGTCTCATGCGTTTTTCCACCAGCGGAGCTAAATGATATATTAAACTTTTGTCGTATCAGGTCGGCAAAACTCCGAACACATCTTACATTTTTAAGAATGACTAAAGTGACGTTCTCTTAACTCCAAGTCCTCCAGAGTCGCGGCCAAAGCCGATTTAAATGACCGCTGCATCTTCATTGTTTTCAAGTAGCAGGGAAATCACCTATGGAAATCATGCGGAACGTCATGAACTGTGCCGTCATTGTGTTAAGCCCGCCCGCCGACTCTATACATGATGTGATTGGCCTGACCAGTTTTTGTTTTTTCCAGCTCAAAAGTCTATGGAGAGTTGCTAGACCACACTGGCAGCGAAATAATTTTCGCTGCCGCTAGGGTGCGTCTAGATTTCTAGGCTAGGTGTGCATAAGACTGACATGACACATGTCATGAATATGAAGGCGCTTTTATGCATGTTTATGCTAACTGTCATTAAGTGTCATTCGCTTAATTATGACATTTTTAATGCAAATATGACATTGTTTGAGATGCCTTTGTTATGACAACTTGATATAAACCAATACATCATAACCTGTCAGTGTCTTTGTCATGACAACTTGACATTAAATTAAGTTAAACTGTCATGTGGTTGGTTTTGACCAAGGGGGTAATCCATCAACCGGAAACTGAAGCCTCTCCGGGCACCGCCATTGTAGCTGACTATCACCAGCATTCCATTGACTCCCATTCATTTTGGCGTCACTTTGACAGCGAATAACTTTACATCGGAGACGTCCAAAGACTCCATTTGTCCATTATTTATTTCTAAAGAAACACGACAATGTATAAAAGGCTCCATTACTGTGTATCTTACGTTATGGCCGATTTAGAAGCCGTTTTTGTAAATATAGGCTAACGACTGCGTCATAACCCCGCGACTCTCTGGCGCACTCAAGATCAATGACCGTATAGACAGAAGTAGAAGCTCCCGGGCAATCGGGGGGACGTGGAGGCATAAAGTCAAGGAAGAAGCCCATAGATAGTCATAAAGTTGCTCCTGCTGCGAGCTCATGAACAGCTAATACTCACGATCTCCGGCTCTGCGAGATTCGGAAGGGAATGATTAAGATTTCGGCTGGGGCAGCTACTAGGTTGCTCACGTCACATCTCCGTCGACAAGCTCAGTTTGAGCATGCGCAGTACGCTTGGCTATCAGGAAATGAGTGCTTCTAAAGGGCTTCAGCTTTCTCCGTTGAAATCTATGGGGTCGCTCTGTCCATTTCTTTTACTGTCTATGGTTTTGACATTGGCTGTCATGAGGCCATTATAACTGGTACGGTACGGTACGGTTCGGTTCGGTACGGCTCACTTGTGGTGCTTTTCCACTGCATGGTACAGTACGGTACGGCTCGCTTCGGCTCGCTTTAAATGGTACCTGATCTGTTGAGGTTCCAAGCGTACCGTACCGGTACTAAAATGTGACGTGAAACACTGCAGATCACTGATTGGTCAGACAGACAGAATCGTCACTACCAGCGTCATTGTATTTGCGACACGAGACACTAAACCCGCTAATACAGAGTCATATAACCAGTAGACAACAGCCAACGCGGTAGCACCTGTGTTTTACTTTCTTGAAAAAAAAAGAGATCAAAACTCTAAAAACGAAATGGCTGAATCGTGGTCGAGGTGCAGACGTTCCTCTCGTTGGTTGCCGAGGAGCGGGGGCAAAACGGAATGAAAAGGTGTTCCAAGTAGCTCAGCTCTTAGCCGCACACGGCTAACACCGGACCCGCAAACAGTGTAACGATCAGTCCCACCCACTTTGAAGGGGTACTAACTGCAGTGGAAAAGCAACCGCGCTAAAGCGAACCGAATCGTGCCGTACCGAGCCGAGTCGTACCACGCAGTGGAAAAGCGAAGCGAGCCGAACCGTTCCGCGCCGAGTCGAACCGTACCGAACCGAACCGTGCCGTACCATGCAGTGGAAAAGCGCCAAAAGTTATAATGGCTTCATGACAGCCAATGTTAAAACCAACCACCTGACAGTTTAATGTAATGTTAACTAACAAAGCTAAGTGGTTTCTTAAGTTTGATAATTAATCTGTCATGTTTATGACAGGTTGTGTTGTCTTAGTAATGTCAATTTGTCATGACAAATACACTGACAGGTTATGATGTATTGGTGTCATAACAAAGACATATCAAACAATGTCATATTTGCATTAAAAATGTCATAATTGAGCAAATGACACTTAATGACAGTTGTCATAAACATGCATAAACCTCCTTCATATTCATAACATGTGTCATGTCATGATTATGAACGTGTCATGTTAGTCTTATGCACACCCCTTCAAGTAAAGTGTTAGCCTTTTTTCTTCAGTAGAACAGTAAAGAAGTTTTTTTTTAGCTGAAACTGTGGTCCATGGTGATTCATATAATGCAAGTCAAAAATAGTCATACATACAGGCAAAACAAAATTAATACCTGTGGGTCTTGATGATTCATTGAGGTTTTATGAAGTGAAACGATCGGTCTATGCAAGACACTGAAATATTATTTACAACATTATTACCTGTATTAAACAGCCTCAGCAAACGGCCCTGAGTGCGTTAATGGCATTGCATGTTCAGTTTCTTACACAGACTGATCGTTTCAGTTTATAAGACCTCAATGTATTGTCAGGAGCCACGGGTATTCAGTTTTTTTTTTACTCTCAGTGACGGTAGCCATTGACTTGCATTATATAATTCACAGAGGACTACGGTTTCAGCTAAAAAATTGCTATACTGAAGAAAAAGTCACCTACATACATCCTGGATGGCCTGTAAATAAACAGCAAATACAATTTGTTGGGTGACCTATCCTTTAAACAAGAATGATTAAATATATTAGGGTGCAAAGCTAATAAATGATTTGTTGATGCATGTTTTATTTTCAGACTAAATTATAAATGCAACCAATGACCGATTCAGATGCATTTCTTAAAGGATTACTACACTTTAGAATAATTTTTTGATAATTTACTCACCCCCATGTCATCCAAGATGTTTATGTCTGTGTTACTTCAGTTGAAAAGAAATTAAGGTTTTTAAGGAAAACGTTCCAGGATTTTTCTCCATATAGTGGACTTCACTCGGGTTCAACAGGTTGAAGGTCCAATTCAACATTACGGACCAGCGGCTGACATAAGTGTCGTCATCAAGGGTGTTTAAGTTTTGATTAACTGCCTTCGTTCACATCAGCTTGTGCCTTGCTTCTCGGGATGATATACATCATCAATCTGGCTTACCCAAAACCACCTCGGTTTACATTCGAGGTATTCCAGAAAGTTCTCTTGCAGCTCGATCAGCACAAGATGTCACCGAAAGTTCAAAGTCTTTTCAGTAGACTACAGTGAACTTGCAGTAATGTTTGAATGTGCATATGTCTAGTCTGTGTTTGAAAGAATGTCTCCTTTTTAGTTGGATGTTTCATTTGTTTTCTTATGTTTGTCAGACTATCCATTTGTTGATAGGCTATGTCTAGTATGAATGTGTAGCTGGATGTTCGAATCTGTAGTTGATTGGTTCACTTTAAATTGGCGAAAGGGTAATCACCTATAACTCTAAGATGTTATAAACATTTTCCATGATCTGTTTGATGTTGGGGTTTTAATCATTATTATTTTTTATAAAAACATGGCTTAGTTTATGGCATTACCTGTAGTTCTAAAGCACTTCTCATACACTTATATGGCTCTATTTTAAGAATATATTAAAGGGATAGTTCACCCAAAAATGATTCAAGTTGAGTTTCTTTCTTCTGCTAAACACAAAAGAAGATGTGTTGAAGAATGTTGACAGTTGACGGTAACCGTTAACTTCCAGTATTTTGGAAGCTTCCCAAATTCCTGCTATGGAAGTCAAAAGATAACAGTTCTGCCTCCCGGGCCTCTCTGATCTGATTTCTGAAGAAATTGTCACAATTGTCAATTACTTAATATGATGACACTGATTAGTTGTGGTGAAAAAGTTAATGTGTCATTTTGTATGTTATTCTTAATCAATTGAACATGTGATGACTTGCAGTGTTTCAGATACTGCATAAACTGGTTTAAGTCCTATACCTTTCAGATGAAAAGCAGTTTGTTGCTATGGGTGGTAGCAGGTCTGAGGTTGCTGTGATGCAATCAGGCGTTCCTCAGGGATACATTTTGGTCCCTTTACTCTTTTGCATCAAAATTTTTCCATGTGGGTCATCCTTCAAGATCACTTGGTCTTTCATTTTTATGCAGAAGACACCCAGATTTACATACATTCACAACCTGATAATAATGTGGCTGTTGCCTTTCTGTCTCAATGTATTTCTGAGATTTAAAAAATGG
Source organism: Chrosomus eos (assembly GCA_036326025.1). Taxonomy (NCBI): domain Eukaryota; kingdom Metazoa; phylum Chordata; class Actinopteri; order Cypriniformes; family Leuciscidae; genus Chrosomus; species Chrosomus eos. Next base: position 21,324,950 of record CM070839.1, read on the forward strand.
TTTCTCGAATAATTTAACATTTGATCCTCATGTCCAGTATACTGTCAAAACATGTTTTTTTTTCCCATCTTAGGAACATTGCCAGACTACATCCTACAGTATGTTGACATTCCCAGTGGCTGAAAAGTGAATTAACATTTTTGTATTTTCTCGCATGGATTATTGCAATGCTCTACTGAGGGGGTTTCTATATCTACTCTAACAAATTACAGTTTGTTAAAAATTCTGCTGCCAGAATCCTTACTAGGACCAGGACAACGGATCACTCTTATTTAGGAGTCCTTACACTGGCTCCCTGTCAGGTTTCAGTGTTGATTTTAAAATTCTCATGCTTACCTATAAGACTTTGCATGTTTGTGCTCCTCAATATTTGTCAGAACTCTTCATTCCCTACATACCAACGCGTAATCTCCGCTCCTCTGAAGCTGGTCTTTTAACTGTCCGCCAACTCGTTTAAGATTTATGGGTTATAAGACTTTCTCTTCATTTGTTCCAAAACTATGGAACTTTCATCCCTCTGAGATTAGGAAAGCGAAATCTCTTAGTATAAATCCTCATCCTCCCAATACATATTTAGGGTAGCTATTATTTTATTTATTTGACTACTTCTCACTATTGTATTCTATACGATTTACTTATTGAATTGTTTTTATAACATGTTTTAATTTTTTTATTGTACTATATCTGAATGTACTTCACTTTTATGAATGCATTTCTTTTATATTATTGTAGCCTATTAATCTTTTATTTTTATTATTTTTGTGAAGCACTTTCGAATTTTGAAGGCGGTAGACAATAGTTTATTATTATTAATTATTATACGGATTTCTACGAGTCTGTCCACACAAACATAAGTCTATTTACATTGTCCCCATAATTTAGAATTTACAAGGATTCACGCATACACACACGTTTACTTATCTATCAAAATGGGGACATTCAATAGATTAAATGGTTTTTATACTGTAAAAACTGTATTTTTTCTCCCCTTACACTAACCCACCAAACTTTCTGCATTTAAAAAAAAAAAAAAAAACTTTAATTACTTTATAATTTATACAAGATGTATAAATGAGAATGTTTTGTCAGGTTTTGGTCACTTCTGTGTACAAAACTGCCCCAAAATATAGTTAATTAAGTACACACACACACACACACACACACACACACACACACACACACACACACACACACACACACACACACACACACACACACACACACACACACACACACACACCACACACACACAACACCAAAACACACACACACACACACACACACACACACACACACACACACCACACGTCTCAACTGGAAACAAGCGCAGCCTTGTTGCTGTCAACGCATCAACTATCATCAGTTGTCGTTTACATCACATTTACATTAAACCTTGATCATTTCATGTCAACACCATTTTAGATCCGGCTTATACATAATTTAGCTTTATTGCAGTTCACTTATAGTCATAATGTGACAAATTAATTTTTAAAAGTACAAATTTTCCATGTAGTCTCTAAAAGAATATGATTTCATTAAATGTATATAAATGCATTATTCAAGAATTTGAAATATTGTTAATTTAGTCACATTCAGATTTCTATCATCCATGACATTTCCTTACATAAACAATACTAGCAATACATATCTGGCATATTTTATGGCACCTGTTATTTTATCACTAATCAGAAACAGTATTTAAAAAAATTTGGTTTTTAGAACAAAAAATTAGAGAAACAAACACACTCAACAAATATAGGACCATATTGGTTGAGTGTGTTTGTATCTCTCATTTTTTGTTTCTGATCAGTGATAAAGTGTAAAAGCCGTTACATGCTTTCTGCCTTATCTGTATACTGTGAATGAAGCAGTTGTTGTGTTTCTCATCATCTCAGTTAATAATTATTAACAGAACATTAAATAAGACAGTGTGTACATAAAAGTCAATTTTGTTTTCTCAATCTGGAATCTGAACCTGATATTTCCTGCCCAGAATATCACAAATGGAGATCCAGAGATCTGTTGGAGTTCATTAGGTTAGTGAGTGAGTCAGAGCATTGGTGCAAAATGCTTGTCAGAGTGCTTTGTTATTGCTGGCTGGGTTTACGGCATATGGTAGATCTTGACAAAGAACAAGAGTAAAGGCAATTGCACACTGAGTCCGAAATTCGCATCCGAAACTTTTGTCCGTCAAAATAAAATCGGATCGGGCTCGATTTTCTGCGTCTTTCGCATCCGTACAAAGCAGTTTGAATGGTGTTTGAATGGTGTTTTGACAATTCAGAACCACCAAAACACGAATACGAAAATACGCATACGAAAATTTCGGACTCAGTGTGCAAGAGCCTTGATGTGGAAAAGCTGTTGGGTATTAAGAGATTGCCAACATGAAATATAAATATATAAAAAAACTTTTTGAAATGGAGCACTTTATTGAACCTTTATAATTCAATGCAATACAATGATTGAGAGATATAAAAATTAACAATGTTTTGTTGATAATTTAAAGGCATTAGGAATTTGTGTATCAAATACGAGGCTATGGGGTTAATACTTTATCTTTAGTACATTATAAAATGTTTACATTTTATTTCATTAAATTAAGTGAGGAATAACCACGACCCTCATATAACAAGGGGTTTGGAAAATGGATGGATGAATGACACGACACAATAAATAATCTTCCACCACCAGAACTGTGCAAAACCACCATGCTATTAATCTTCCCAAGTCTGACAAAATCTATTTCAAAATGCACCAGAATCTTGCAAAAGTTCATAATTCAAACACAGGAATCCATTACAAGGGGGGCCATGGCCCATGGAAACAGCCGCCACCCTTCAGCATTATGTAATCACCCCCCAAATGATGACTCATGACTCGCAGGAAACATTGAGAAGCAGAATTTCGAAGGTCTGTTCTAACTCAAACCAGCACACACTGCTCAAAACTGCTGCTCTTTAATGAGCAGAGGACGCTTATGTGCAGTCTATATGGTAACACTTTACAATAAGGTTTCATTATTAACATTAGTTAACTTCATTAGTTAACATTAACTAATAATAAACTGCACTTATACAGCATATATTAATCAACACGAACAAACAATGAACAGCTGTAAACAAAGGTTAACAAATACAGTATCAAATATTGCTCATAATAAGTTCATGTTAATACGTTAACAAATGAAATCTTATTGTAAAGTGTTACCATATCTTTATAAAGAGGAAGTGGGCCACAGATATTATCTATAGAGAGATAAATAGATGATTTAACATGTACTTACAGAGTTCTAAAGTACTGGTTAATATAATGTAACTACATGAGTTAAGGGTAGGTTCAAAGTTAGTACCTAGTTATTACCAAGTTGCAATTACTATAATAAGTACATATAGTTTGTATATGGGAAACAGGATTGTAAAATAAAGTGCTACTCCCTTAACTCCTAAAAGCTTTTGTATGCGTGTGTTCGTGTGACCAAAAGGGGCATGGACTCTCCGTGCTTGGCAAAAGTTCAGGAAACACTGAGTTGCTCCTGGACAGTGCCTCTTAAAAAATGTTTTAAAAAAAAAAAACACCTAGCACGAAAACACCCACGAACAGAGGAATGGAAACTGAAACACGCTCTTTCAGTAAAAACAGGAGGGAGGAGATTTTGTTTTTTAACGGAGAGGATAACCTCTAACTGATGTCACGTTGCAGCAAACTGTGTGTTTGGAGTGCTGAGGAACTGGACGGCAGGTCCCATCACCGGGAGCAGAGCCACTCCCCTTTCCTGAGCTGAGCTTGGAGGGGAAACCCACGCTTTAAAAGTTTCGTTTCACTTAAAAGAGAGTCTTCCCTGGGCTCACACCTACCAGCTCACTCTTTACGGACATCTCCAAGCTGAAAGCGACTGTGTGCCTCAGGATGGCAAGCTCCAAATCTTCTCAGAATACACGTAACATTGTGATCGCCTGCCTGGCCCTGTGGTCGATCATCTCACTTATCATTATTGTGGTTTGGGCCACCTCGCCTGATATGAAAGGAGCCAGTCATTGTCGCAAGGAGATGCAAGCCCAAACGGAGAGGCATGAAGGAGAAAGAGGCGTGTGGATCAAAAACCAAAAAGCCCTTGAAGAGCTGGTGAGACAGGGATGGAGGAACCAGACTGCCCTACAGAAGCAAATCGACCAGAACAAGGAGCAAATACAGATTCTTAATATCGCTTTGAACGTCAGCCTGCAAGAAAATGTGAGTTCATCTTCTTGTTTTGGTTTACAAGCTGTTTCTTCTAGCTTAAACCTCGGTACGATAACAGATTGCAAAGTTATAATGACACCCAGATATGTTTTACTCTGAAAAACAAACATGCCTTTAAGTTTAATTTTTGACCATTTTATGAAACTGGTTTTGTTTTGCATAACGAGACCCAACGGGAAGTTGTGAACAGGTTAGGTCGAGTTAAATCTGAACAGTTATGCAAATATCTAACAAATCATATCAATAAGGGACCAGGATATCAATCATAGCCCTTCCTGGAAAAAACTTTCCTGATAATGTTCTCATAATATATGTAAATATATTTTATTTAAGGGCGTTGTATTGTATTAAAAGAGGTTCTGTCTTGATTTTTTTGTGGCTATGTTTTGTCAAATGCCGTTTTTGACCTTTGGAGGTTGTGGCGTTCACTCACACACCCGTGAGATCTGACGGCCACACCTTTATGTCTTAGTGCGAACCTCCACGGCCGAACCTCACCCCGGTTATGGACTTGTATTTAATTAACCTTCTGTTTCTCCACAGGTCATTCTGAATGGAAACATCACGATATTGGAGAGCAGGATTGAGGAATACAAACTCATCGAGGGAAACCTCACTACAGAAATCAGCCTGCAGAAAGGTAGGAAAATTCAAGTCAGAGTTTTCCCTCTCATCAGAGGAGCCATGAAAGGAGCGCTCTCTCCCTCTGACGATATTCTTAGATGAATTTTCCCATGTAACCATAGAAACTCGCAAGAGACAACAAATAGGCAGGACTTGTTTGTGACATGAAATTCTCTACAGTGGCTGTTATAATAACACGAAGAGAGCTAACTACCGGTATCATTCCTATAAAACTTCCATTTTTGGTCCGATTACTTTTTATGTAAACCCAAATAAGTTGGCAAAACTCAAATTAACATTTAAGTAAGCAGAACTTGCAGATTTTTATTTTGTACAAGATACATTTTAATTGCTCTTAACTTAAAATATTTAAGTAGGCTAAGCTTATTTACACACAACTTAAAATTACCACGTTATCTCTTTTTAAATATTTTTAGTCATGGAAACTTTTCTATCTTTAACTTATTATATAACTTAATTTTAGCATTTACTTTCCCTTTTGAGTGTCATGGCAAAGCATGCTGGGAAATAGAAATCTCACCCCAGTTTCAGTTAAATTTAAGTTGATCTAAATTAAAAGAAACAAGTTGATAAAACTCAAAACAATGAAACAATGCAACTTACTTAAAATGTGTCAGTTTGTAGTGTTGTCAGTGTCAGTGTTATTATAACAGCCTTCTTTTGTGAACTGAAAAGAAAAAGTTATAAATACTCATAAAAGTTAATTTGATGGAACTGATTTATATAATTTGAGTTGGCTCTACTCAAACCAATTAATTATTTTGAGCGTTCGGGTTTACAGTATTAAAAATGAGCATTTATGTATTATATTCACAGAAAACTTTGTCAAGTTCAATATAAGTAAAAATTATATGGCTGTTTCTGAGGCTTGGGGTCAGTAAGATAAAAATAAGATAAAAAGTTGTGCTGCTTAATATTTTTTTTGGGGGAAACCGCTATATTTTGCTTTTTTGACGAATAGAAAGTTTAAAAGAACAGAATTAATTTGAAACAGACTTTTTGTGAAAATGTAAAAGTTTTTGTCACATTTGATCAATTAAATTTATCATTGCTGAATAAAACTGGCCTCAAATGTTTGAATGGTAGTGTACATGTATTCTACAATACAATTGTGTCAGGATAACAGAATTTAAAGGATTTTGCTGCTCATTATTTTGGTATACAATATTATTTGGTATATTATTGGTATATCATTATATCCAGCCTAAGCTGATTTGCTGGCTTTATCTGGTTTCCCAGCCTGGCCAGACTGATGTGTTGGGTGGTTTTTAGCTGGTCAGACTGGGAGACTAGATGGCTGCCCAGTAAAACCAGCTAAAACCCCAATTGGCCTCAATCTGAGAAGATCTAGACTAGCTAAAGCAGGGACTATATACAACCAGAGTGACCAGACTGGGAGACTGTCTTAAACTAGTTAAGAACACCATAAACCAACTTAGACCATCTTAAGCTAGCTAAGATCAACTCGGACTCGGAACAACTTGGACCATTACAAATTACCAACTAAGGTTGTTTTTCTCAGCAGAGAAGAGTCCTGTTATATCCAAATTAATATTTAGGATTTCAAATCCAGAATATTGTTTAATTTTTAAAGGATTTCCTGGCCCACTAAACAACTGCAGGAAACGACTCCTGAATGCATGAGATATGAAAATAACAGGGAATACAAAAGCGAGAGAGACTGCACTGATAAAAATCGCCCTTCTCTGCCCTTTTAATCCGCTTGATAAAGCGGTTATCTGGAAAAAGTAAGTTGACTTTGGAAAACCTTTTCACAAAACAGGATAGGTGTGATGTCTAGAAAAAGTTTCACACCAAGGCCATATTTTAACACCAGTGTCAAATTTGAGACAAAGCAGCAAGCGAACAACACCAGCCAGCTACAGTCCAAAATAGTGCTCTGACATCACCAAGGCCACTTTAAGAAACAAAATGATAAGTTACACTGTGCCTAGACATTGCCTTATAAGCCAATGGACTTATTTTTTTCAAAGAATGTTTGGCATATTGTTTGAAGAGGAGTGCTAACATTGTGAGAGGCATACTATTGGCATTACATAAAAGATTTGAGAACAAAACATATGATTTGTAATGTCTGAACTCTGAAGCAAGTTTTTCCATTATCATTTCAGACCAGATTGAAGCCCTGGCGCACAATTTGACCCTGAAAGCCCAGGAGTTGGCATCTTGTGGGGCGTTGCTCCTCGCTTCTAAACAGCACCAAATTGCCGCAGAGAAACAGACACAGGGCTGCGAGACCACCAAGCAATATTTACAGAAGCAACTGTAAGTCATACAACATCTCTTCCATCGCTTCGAACTCCATTTCATCACTTCAGTTGCCTCAAATCTTTTAAGTTAAAAAATGTAAAGTTTAATTAAGCAGTACTGGCTGATTTTTATATTGTACTTATACATTTTAATTGTTATTAACTTGAAATGTTTGAGTACACTAATTCATACATTTAACTTTCACGTAATCTCAATGTGAACACGTTTATTAGTAGAAAATTAGCTAGCTTCAACAAGCTTGATAACATACTAAGTTGATAACATGTTAACAATAGTTTAATATGCACTTATGAGTGCAGTAAGCCATGATGGTAACTATATCCTAAAACCAACATTAACAGAGATCTTCTAAATTAGCCTAAAAAAACATGAATCACTACTAATTCACCCACTTAACATTAATCTTGCACACAAAAAACATTATTTTAGACTTCATTTTAGCATTTACTCTCCCTTTTGAGCGCCATCGGCAAAGCATGCTGGGAAATAGGCATCCCAGCCGTTTCAGTTCAACATAAGTTCGTCTAAATTAAAAGAAATAATTTCATAAAACTCAAACCAATGAAAAAGTTCAGTTTACTTAAAATATATCAGTTCTGTGAACTTGAAAGAAAAAGAAAGTGCTAAATACTCAAAGTTAATTTGACTGAACTAATTAGTTAATTTAAGTTTGTGCTGATGAGATTAAACTACCGTATTTTGTTACTGAAATGTTTTTCTTTTTGTCATTTGATCACAGCACAAAGTGCAAAGACATGGACAACCATGAATGCCATTTTAATCTCAATAACAACGGAGCCCAAGGAATCACCACAAGTGCTGTTACATTGGCCATGATTGTTTGCTTCAGTCTGCTTTTGGTACCATGTAAGTTTAATTAAGTCATATTCCGAATATTTCTGCTTTGTCTGTTGATAATGAAACCGCATCCTGTGTGTTAATGAGACTCTGCATGGTTTATTCTCAGAGACGAGAGGAAGGCTGGATGATGGATTATTTGGGGACATGTTTTGGTGCAACACTGTTCTGAGGACACTGCTCAGGTGCACTTGTAACCCTGGACTTGAAGCACATATAAATCTACAGTTGGAATGCAAAGTGCAGATGCAAAATTGATGACAATTGATGGAGTTAATGAAGATATTTGTGTTGCAAAAAATAATTGGTTGACAACATCGAAAATGTATTTACCTTATTCAACAAATGTATGCTGTACTTCATTGGTGGTAACTTTTTTTTTTTGTTATTTTTTATTAGGGAAAAATATATGGATTTTACGGTCTAGATGTTTCAGATGTGTATTTATTTTAGTTTGGAGTAACCCGGCTTATATGCCAATGAGATATTGATGTTAAGAGCTTTTTGGAAATTTGATCACACTGTTTTACCACTGTCTGTTTTTTTTTTAAAGAAATTTACGAGGACTTTTTGAAAGCTATTTTTGAATAAATATATGTTGACTCTTTAATTGTGACTTGATAAAAGACAGCCTTTGTTGTGAGTAACCTTTCCATCATCGTTACTATGTCTGTCAACCTTTTTAACAAAAATCTGATGAAAGAGCTCCCAGAACATGTTGACTAGAGAGGGAGGGAAATAAACAAGTGAGAGACACACACACAGGACGACTTTCAAACAAACCATAAAAAAAAAACATCTACCTCCAAACTTAATTTTGTAAAACACACCTGTCTTTAAAATTAGAAATTGTCATTAAAAATGGAAATGAGCATTTTTCCCCCTGAAAGCTATACTTTTTGAATAATATTTTTATTTATTTAATTGTTATATAAAGATAAATATATAAAGTGAGTATTATTTGACTGTTCATGTGATCTCAGCATGTTGGCCTCATTCCTGATTTTAGTTTTCTATTTTTATGAATCATAACTTGAAAAAAAAAGACATGAAAATATAGAAAGAATACTATTTTGCAATGAATTGAAATATGAATAAGGTAATTGTTACGCATGCAAAAAAATATTTAAAATTATTTGTCAACCGGTACGGGGTATTCAAAGGGGTTTTAAAAATCAATTTTAAGGCTTTTAAGACTTTTTTAATACCTGCACAAATAAAATAAATACTGTATGGGGGAGATCAGTGTTTACGGTAACATCCTGAACCATAAAATGACTGTAAAAATGACAATTTACTTTACAGTTCATGTGGTACAAGTTTTGACAAAAACAAGTTTTATAAAAATAAATATGATTTATAAAAACCTCACATTTAAGCCTTTAAGCCATTTTTTTAAGAGAGGGAGTCAAAATTAGAAACTACATTTTCATTTAAAATGGCTATATCTAATATTCAAGATACCTTATCATTCTACATTTTTTGAAAGGACATTAGCGTCTTATCAATCCATAACCTTTACAAAAAAAAAAAGTAGATCTTCGCATTGGTCTGAACAAAAAAAAGGTGCTGAATGAAAATGCAAATTCAATCTCTGGCAGAAGACGGCACTTATGGAGCAGCAGAAATATATTGGTTTCTCCGGTTACCTCTGTAAACAAAGCAGCGAGATTGTAAATTGTAATATTTTGAGAATGAATCCAAAGTCATAGTATTACGACAAGAATAAAGTTGTAAAATTTTGAGAATAAAGTCAAAATTACAAAAAAAGTCTAAACATGTGATTCAAGATTTCAAGATTCAATGTGATAAAAAAAGTAAATAATGTCAGTTTGTTTTACAGTGTTCCCGAAACCACAAACTTGGTTTTGCTAGCTCTATGATTTACCAATAAAGCTACAGGTTATGTACAGTACAGTAACACAATAACGTATCTTGGTGGTCAGTAAGTTAATCTGTGATAATCTCACCTCCTGACAGCAACAGAGCAGATTATAATACACATGAGGGCAACCCCACAGACGCTCAGGACGGTCTGGTCCTGCCATGATAAGCCTGAATTGAAAGGGCAGAACACATTTGCTGTTGGCAGGTATATTCTCACACCTCATTGTGTTTACTTCACACAAAAGCAGATAAAGGTTTCTAAGGGACATGGTGGTAAATGGTAAATGGTAAATGGACTGCATTTATATAGCGCTTTCACAGACCCAATGGGCCCCCAAAGCGCTTTACATTTGCCTCACATTCACCCATTCACACACTCATTCATACACCGACGGCGGTGTCTGCCATACAGGGCGCCATCCAGCTCGTCGGGAGCAGTTGGGGTTAGGTGTCTTGCTCATGGACACCTCGACACTTGGTCAGGTGGAACCGGGGATTGAACCACCAACCTTTCGGTTTGCAGACAATCTGCATGAACCACTGAGCCACTGCCGCCGTGGTGGAAAAAAATATCTTTCAAATCTTTTGCGTTCTCTCGCAAAACCTGTCGTGAGCACTGACAAACACTTCCTGTTTAATGTCCCGCTGGCAGTGTTTCAGACAGCTCTGTATGTTAACAATGGAGCGGTTTGTAGAATTTGAACATGGACTCAAATATAAAGAAATGCGGTCAGTGCTTAACTCAAGGAGTTCAGTAAAGTTAGCAATATATTCACAGATTCTAACTTCCCAGATCAATAACTCGTGAGCTAAATGCCGTTAAAACACAAATGACATGTTTCCAATAATAGTAACAAAGAAAAGGAGCTACAACCAAATTTTGCTCAAAACGAGCTTTATAATATAAATTGGGCTCTGTGTCTATAAGAAGTTGCCCGGATTGAACTGAGCTAACTCGCCAAAACTTAAATCCAATAGCAGAAGATTAAAAACTAGGAGACTTGAGTGTTCAAAAAATCTTTACTAGAGAAACAAGATACAAATAAACTAGGAGAGCCGAGCTTCCATAAAACAGTGAAAACAAAAACGAGGGTCAAAATATTCGAGATACATTTAACTCGAAGACAGGCAACAGGGTAAATGACTCCAGACTGAACACAGCACTGGCAGGGAACGAACAGACTTATAAAGGGCCAAACACAGGTGTGGGAAATCAGGATTGATGAGAAGGATTTAAAATATGAGTTAGGCGTAATGGCGCCTCCTTCAGGAGTGGAGAGTCTAGCGTTCATGATACAAGCGCCATCCACAGTTCTGGAGGGAGCATGATATGGAGAGCTCAAGGAGAGAGACTCCTACTGGCCAGGATGAAAATAGCGCAGAAACAAGACCATACACTGTGGGCAGTGTGGCTCAGAGACCGAAGGGAAGGTCTGCAAAGTGCAAAACCCAAAACCCTTTTGCACATTTTATATTATGAAAAATATTCAATAACTTCACTGTGACACACTGTACTGTCACCAAATTCAGTTCACACATCACTACTCTCCAGCTGGTTATACTACAACACATAATTGCATAATTTTTAACTTGCGCGATTATTTACTATGAAACAAAATAATATTTTGTATATTCAATAACTTCATTGTTACAGTGTAATGCCATCAAATTCAGTAAGCAATTATCATGCAAAAGCTATGGTTGTAACTAGTTTGTTAGCTGCGTCCCAACAGCATTTGTGTAAAGAATAGGCCTACTTATTTTGTATGTGCTATTACTTGATAAACTAGTGTTGTAGTAAACCAGCAGGAGAGTAGAGATGTGTAAACTGAATTTGGTGCGTAAAGGACTTTGCATACTGAGTCCGAAATTTTCGTATGCGTTTTTCTGTATTCGTCATTCGGTGGCTTAGAATTGTGAAAACACCCCTCACAAGGTTTGCTACGGATGTGAAAAACGCAGAACATCGAACCCGATCCCAAGTTTTTTGTGATGGACGGAGGCAGTGTGTAAACGTGATTGACACAACGTGAGGTTGTATTTTTTTTACGTAAAAAAAAAATTCGGACGAGAATTTCGGACTCAGTGTGCAAGGACATTTACAGTGAAGTTATTGAATATTTTGCCAGTATTCTGTGAATACATTGCCAACTTTACCGGACTCAAGGAGTTAAGTACCACATTTCTTTATATTTGAGTCCATGTCAAACTCTACACACCACTCCATTGTTAACGTAGAGCTGTCTGAAACACTGCATTAAACAGGAAGTGTTTGTCTGAGCTCACAACAGGTTTTGCGAGAGAACACAAATATCTTTGCGAGGGAACGCAAAGTTTCTCCAGGGAACACGAAAGGTTTGCAAGAGAACGCAAACGAATAGATTTTTTTTTTCATCCCACATTTTTTCCACCACCATTTCCCTTCAGGGACTCAGTAGGTTTCAGTTTAGTATAATCATTTCTTATTCTGAAATGACTGTTTTAGTACCCATTTCTTCTGAGTGCGTTTCAAAGTTCACCGTTGAGTTCGGCCCTTTACCAGCCATTGTTTCTCCGGCTATAGAAACGGTGTAAGAGGCCCCTGGGTGGAGGCTCTTAATCTTGAAGCTGGTTTCATTTGCTTGGACTTTATGGAGTGCTGAAGCAAGAGGAAAGGTGTTATATACAAATAGTTTACAATGGATTATTTTGTTGGCTATACCAGTAAAAACTTGTATCTGCAGTTGTGACAAAGGTTTCATAGCAAATAGATGATCAGTAAAACTACAAACTTTCGCCTTACTCGTGTTTCCCTGTCCTGAAATCCAAATGAGATAATGCAGTAGAAATCCTCGCTGCTCCGCCACAGGAATAGAAAGCCAACTCACCAGAGCTGATTCATGCGTCACATTAGAAATATTCACATTCCCTGGACCTTTAATAGGAGCTGAAACAAGTGCAAACATTTTATTGTGAAAATTAGAGATCATTCTGGATTATATCTTATATTGTGGTCTTCGTGTTTCAGTAACCTAAATAGAGTAACCAAGGGATGCACATACCAGTACCATATCGGTTATTTAAGGAGCCCCTGATGGGACATGGTGAAAAATATATGAGATTAGAGGGAAAATTATGTCAGCGCTTTTGCGTTCTCTCACAAATGTTTTGAGTTCCCACAAGAAACTTTGCAATCACTCGCAAAATGTTTGCGTTCGCCCAAGATTCTTTACGTTTGCTCATAAAACTTTTGCTTTCCCTTGAGAAACTTTGCGTTCGCAAACAAACAAACATTTTGTGAGTGAGCGGAAAGATTCTCAAGGGAACAAAAAAGTTTTGAGAAAGAACGCAAAGGTTTTGTGAGAGAATGCAAAAGCATTGAAATATAATTTTCGCTTTTATCTCTTATTTTTCGATCACCATGTCCCTTTAGGACAAGGTTCCTCAAATCTGTGTCACGGTATACAAATTCATTTGCTTCCTTCTCGTCTCGTGTTATTGTTGTTGCATGAAAGCACATGTGTGGTGGGCGTGTGTGAGTGAGTGATTGTCATTCCTTGATCCGCTCCAGCTGATCATCATCTCATCACTAGCTGCAGCCGATCTCATTTCACTATATATGCTCACAGTGTTCTCATCTCCATTGTCAGATCGTTGTTGGATGTGTCGGTGTTCCAGTCGTGTGTTCCTGAGTCTCTCGTCGTGTGTTCCTGTGGATTTGTCTTGTTCGTGGATTATCGTCGGTTGTGGATTATCAACGCTTGTGGATTGTTCTTCGTCTGTCTTCACTGCACCACTTGGGATTCACCACGCTGACCATCGACGTCCCTGTGTCACCCTCCACGCCCGTGTCTTTCTGTTTGGACTTCCACTACCCAAATAAAGAGTTTGTTTACCTGCTATTGCTTCCTGTTATCAGTTGAGTCATGACAGAACGATCTGACGCTACCATGGAAGCAGCGGGTACTTCAGCATCTAGTCTTGAGGACTTTGTGCAGCACAGTATGAGAAGAATGGACTCACAGGAGAAGAATCTGAATGACACAGGTCGTGCGGTTCAAGCTTTGGTGACACAGGTGTCCGAGCTGACCCAGCAGATTCTACTTCTTCGAGCTCCCGCGTTCGTGTTGACTTTACTGACCGGTAAAGCAGCGCTGTGGGGGACGGCGGTGTGGGAGAATCAAGATCCCTGCTGTGCCTCGTTCCCGACACTCTCCGTGGAGATGAGACGGGTATTCGATCGTGCCGTCGCGGGGAGAGAGGCCGCTAGGGTGCTGGCCGACCTCCGTCAAGGTGAGAGGTCGGTCTCGGATTTTTTGATCGAGTTCCGAACCCTGGCGGCCGAATGTCAGTGGAACGAGGAGGCGCAGTGGGACATGTTCCTGCATGGGTTGGCTGACTGTGTCCAGAGGGAGATCTATGCCCTGGACCTACCTACAACCCTCAATGGCCTCATCGAACTGGCTCTACGGGTGGACGCTCGGCTGGCTAGGGTCGGGAGTAGTGCTTTGTCCACCCGTTCTACAGGAGGAATCAAGGAACAACGGTCCAGTGGCAGGGACACAGTCAGCCCAGTCTTCGATCACGAACCCATGCAGGTGGGTCGAGCTCGGCTTTCCCGGGAGGAGAAGGAAAGGCGGAGATCCCAGGGCCTTTGCCTATACTGCGGAGGCACGGGACACTACGCTTACAACTGCCCGGTAAAAGGTCAAGCCCGATAGTAAGCATGAGGCTACTATCGGGTGGGATCTCCGCCAAGAAGACCTCATCCACATCTACTCTCCTTCCGGTAAGACTGAAATGGTCAGCTCACCAGCACGATTGTCGAGCACTTTTGGATTCCGGGGCTGAAGGTAACTTTATGGACAGCACTCTTGCACACAGCTTTCAGATTCCCCTCAAACCACTCACACAAAGTATTTATGTACAGGCACTCAACGACCAAGAACTCCCCACCATTTCCTTTATCACTGAAGACATCACCCTCATCACTTCAGGCAATCACTCCGAGACTATTAGTTTTTACATTCTGGATTCACCCCTGGCACCCATTGTTCTTGGACATCCCTGGCTCATCCGTCACAACCCCCGAGTGGACTGGCAACATAAAGCTATACTGGAGTGGAGCAAGGAATGTCATAAGTCTTGTCTCGTGTCTGCTTGTCCGTCTGTGCCTGTTTGTGTGTTTCAGGAGGAAGTAGGGGATTTGTCTAACGTGCCCGAGGAGTACCACGATCTGAAGGAAGTGTTCAGTAAGTCTCGTGCTGCTTCTCTTCCTCCTCATCGTCCCTATGACTGTGCCATAGATTTAATGCCAGGTAAGTCTCCGCCTAAAGGCAAGCTATACTCACTTTCTGTTCCTGAAATGGAGGCTATGGAGAAATATATTTCTAATTCTCTGGCAACCAAGTTCATCCGCCCTTCCTCTTCTCCAGCGGGGGCGGGGTTCTTTTTCGTGGGGAAGAAGGACGGGTCTCTGCGACCTTGTATTGATTACCGGGGTTGAATAACATCACGGTAAAGAATACTTATCCTTTGCCGTTGATGTCTTCAGCTGTCCGTCTTCACGAAATTGGACTTGCGTAACGCTTATCATTTGGTTCGCATCAGGGAGGGGGATGAATGGAAGACTGCTTTTAACACCCCGAGGGGGCACTTTGAATATTTGGTCATGCCTTTCGGGCTGTCCAACTCCCCAGCAGTCTTCCAGGCACTGGTCAATGACGTGTTGCGAGACATGATAGACCAGTTCATATATGTTTACCTGGATGACATATTGATATTTTCCTCATCTCTCCAGGAACATGTGCAACACGTCCGACGAGTGCTTCAGAGGTTGTTAGAGAATGGGCTTTTTGTCAAAGCGGAGAAATGCGATTTTCATGCACAGTCTGTTCCTTTCTTAGGATACATCATCTCGTCTGAGGGAATGCGTGTGGACCCTGAGAAGGTTAAGGCTGTGGTAGAATGGCCAAGTCCAGATTCCCGTAAGGCCCTACAGAGGTTTCTGGGGTTCGCCAATTTCTATCGACGTTTCATTCGTAATTTCAGCCAACTAGCCGCGCCTCTGACTGCCTTGACCTCCCCCAGTACTCCGTTCAGGTGGTCAGATACAGCCGAGGCTGTATTTGCCAAACTCAAGAGCCGCTTTGTTTCAGCTCCCATCCTCGTTGCCCCTGACTATTCACGGCAGTTCGTGGTGGAGGTCGATGCGTCAGAGGTGGGGGTAGGAGCAGTCCTATCCCAGCGTTCTCCCACAGATGACAGGATGCATCCTTGCGCGTTTTTTTCTTATCGATTATCCGCAGCCGAACGCAATTATGACATTGGTAACAGGGAGTTGTTGGCAGTCAAGTTAGCGTTGGAGGAATGGCGTCATTGGTTAGAGGGTTCTGGGGTACCCTTTATAGTCTGGACTGATCACAAAAATTTAGAATACATCAGAACTGCCAAAAGATTGAACTCCAGGCAGGCTCGGTGGGCACTTTTTTTCGGACGTTTTGATTTTTCTCTCTCGTACCGCCCGGGGTCTAAAAACATCAAACCCGACTCTTTATCTCGCATTTTTGATCCTTCCGAACGCCCGTCTACTCCCGAGTGCATTTTACCGGAGAGTCTATTTGTCTCCACACTCGTATGGGAGGTCGAATCGAAGGTCAAAACGGCCTTAGAAGGGGTAACGCCTCCGCCCGGTTGCCCACCGAATCGCTTATTCGTGCCGGGGGTATTAAGGTCTGACGTCATTCAGTGGGGTCATTGCTCCAACGTGGCTTGTCATCCAAGAGTTTATCGTACTAAGTTTCTAGTCAAGCAACGATTCTGGTGGCCACTCATGGCTCGTGACATTCACAGTTTTGTTTTGGCTTGCTCGGTTTGTGCCACTGGTAAGACTTCCAATCGACCCCCAGATGGGCTCCTTCAACCGCTGCCAGTCCCTTCGAGACCCGGGTCCCATATCGCTCTCGATTTTATTACCGCCCTCCCACCCTCCCAGGGTAACACAGTCGTTTTAACTGTGGTGGACCGGTTCTCGAAGGCGGCTCATTTCATTCCCTTACCCAAATTACCCTCAGCTAAGGAGACAGCGTTGACAGTCATTGACCACGTCTTTCGTTTACATGGCCTCCCGATGGACGTGGTCTCTGACAGAGGACCCCAGTTTGTGTCCAAATTTTGGCAAGAATTTTGTAAATTACTGGGGGCGACGGTTAGTTTATACTCAGGGTTTCATCCCCAGAGCAATGGTCAAACCGAGAGAGCCAACCAAGATCTGGAAAGGGTGTTGCAATGTTTAGTCTCCAAGAATCCTTCCTCATGGAGTCAGCAACTTTCCATGGTGGAGTACGCCCACAACACGTTACCAGTGTCGGCCACGGGCCTATCTCCGTTTGAATGTAGTTTAGGTTACCAGCCACCTATTTTTCCCAGTCTGGAATACGAAGTCGCGGTCCCCTCTGCACACGCCTTAGTCCAGAGGTGTCACCGCACTTGGACTAGAGCCCGTGAGACTTTACTCCAAGTGGGGGCGCGCACCAAGGCGAGGGCCGATCGCCACCGGTCTAAGCCTCCCATATACGTCGTCGGTCAAAAAGTGTGGCTTTCTACTAAGAACATTCCTCTCCGTTCCGTCTCTAATAAGCTTGCTCCCAAATTTATTGGCCCATTCTCTGTCACCAAGATCATAAGTCCAGTGGCAGTCCGCCTTAGTTTACCTCCAGCGTACAGGAGGGTACACCCCGTTATTCACGTTTCCAAGATTAAGCCTGTGTTTCGTTCACACATTAATCCGCCAGTCCCGGTTCCCCCCCCCCGCCCGCGTCTCGTAAATGGGGATACCACTTATTCGGTTAATCGTATTCTGGATTCGAGGCGGAGGGGACGCGGATTTCAGTACTTGGTGGACTGGGAAGGTTACGGTCCGGAGGAGAGAAGTTGGGTACCTGCTAGAGACATTCTGGATCACTCTCTGATCGATGATTACAATCGACAGGTAAGGAGTTCTGACAACGCCAGGAGGCGTTCTTAGGAGAAGGGGTACTGTCACGGTATACAAATTCATTTGCTTCCTTCTCGTCTCGTGTTATAGTTGTTGCATGAAAGCACATGTGTGGTGGGCGTGTGTGAGTGAGTGATTGTCATTCCTTGATCCGCTCCAGCTGATCATCATCTCATCACCAGCTGCAGCCGATCTCATTTCACTATATATGCTCACAGTGTTCTCATCTCCATTGTCAGATCGTTGTTGGATGTGTCGGTGTTCCAGTCGTGTGTTCCTGAGTCTCTCGTCGTGTGTTCCTGTGGATTTGTCTTGTTCGTGGATTATCGTCGGTTGTGGATTATCACCGCTTGTGGATTGTTCTTCGTCTGTCTTCACTGCACCACTTGGGATTCACCACGCTGACCATCGACGTCCCTGTGTCACCCTCCACGCCCATGTCTTTCTGTTTGGACTTCCACTACCCAAATAAAGAGTTTGTTTACCTGCTATTGCTTCCTGTTATCAGTTGAGTTATGACAATCTGGTCCTGGAGGGCCACTGCCCTGCAGAGTTTAGTTCCAACCCTAATCAAACACACAAACAAGCTAGTCATGGTCTTCAGAGTTACTAGAAAATTGTAAGTGAGAACGATCATGGTTTGAGCTAAACTCTGCACGAAAGTAGAAAATCATCTAACGCATATCAGGGCGGGGCTATGCTAATAGGACATCAGCAGTTTTGGGCGTCACAAAAGCTACAATCTGCAAACAGCTTGTTCTGAGAAACTGCTTATGATTTATGAGGATTAAAAAATGAGGAGTGGGTGGATTTTCACCATTATAGGGTGGCTGTGTACACACTGCTGACACACATTTGTGTTTAAACACCATGTAAAAGTGAATTTTGCATAATAGGTCCCATTTAAAGATAATCTTTAAAAACACTAATAATTTAACACACTGTTAAATATAATTTTAGCAAATCTCAAAATACTGTACATTATAATGATTTGTTTATAGTTTTTAGTGTTTTATTTCAAGACTTTATTTAGACAAAATAGTACGAAATTTTAATATTGACCATTTATTCGTCATAACATAAAAAGTTATCAGCTTATTGATAATGGACAGAACCTTATCGCCACATTCTTAGTCTGAACGTACCTCCCTGTTCTGAGTAAAAAGGACACATATCAACAGTTTGTAGATGTTTCTTTCTCATGGTGTGAAGAAAGTAATAATGACGTACAAACTTCTCCACCCCTGTAATTAAAACCAGAGACACGAATTAGCATACGCAGCACATGTTAATATGACACATGAACATAGTGCTCTAAATTGGATGAATGACTTCTCTCTACCTTTTTCAATGCCCTTGAATGATTTTTTGTTAAACGAGCTGTTTACTGTACTTTTTCGGGTCTCGCCGTTTTCCAGCTTGTACCATTCTACGCAGGTTTTATAATCCTGGGTGATATTAGAGGGCTTGTCACAATCTGAAAATGAAAAAATTCTTCAGAGTTTCCATTTTACAGTTTTTCAAATTTTTGTTACATGAGTAATTTATGACTTAACACTTTAGGACCCCCTTCACCACAAAACCCACACTTTTCACTTGCTTCCTCACACTCAGACGTTCATTCACATACAGTACATGAAAAACACACTCACAATTCACACTTGCAGCACACTTACTGCTCAGATGTTTCACAGCGGGAATGATGATCTCCAGTGGAGGTGAACTTCCAACTTGGTTAGTTGCAATAATAGAAATCCTGGCCTCTGAATATGTTATTGAGGTTTTATAGGTTCGATCCAAAATTAGCTTTTCCTTTCTTTTGGGTTTTTCACAAGACGAAACACTGATGTTCAGCTTGTACTTTACACCCCCAACAGATTCTTCAGCAGATGGTTCCTAAAGAAAATCAGCATCGTTCAAATAAAATTTCATTCATCTAACACCAGTAAACAGAAACATTGTCCTCTGTTCTTCTTATACTTACATCCCAGGTGAGATTAATATGCCTGGTCCCATTCGTCCATTTTTTTTCTACCCAGGATATTACAAGTGGGAGGCGGATTTCTGCAGAAAGGTGTTACATCTGTTAACCAAATTTTTTCAGATGCTTTCACTTATTACAAACATTCATTGACAGAAACAGCTGAAATCGAACCTAAGGGAACCTCCAGTACTGGGCTCCAGTCACTCCAGAGAGTTTGTAGTGAGTCTTTACATAGAGGTGGCTGCAGTTTGGCCTGCAGTCTCAGTTGGATCTGGTAGATCGTCTGTTTCTGTAGATGTAGCTTGTAGGAATCTATAGACATTCAACTCAGTCCGTTTTTATGTTTTGGACATCAAATCATCAAAGGGTCATACATAATTACAAATTTTCCACACCAAGAACAATGTATTTAGTGTATAACTAAAAGTAATTTAGCTTTTCATTACTAATTTCCAAAATTTATATGACCATTAGAGCTTGTTTGTTGCTGTACCTTTAAGAATCCATGTAAACACCCTCAATGTGTTTGTCAAATTGTTAAAGACTCAAAGGATTAGAGACAGGCATAAAAACTGACCTCTGAAAGGATTTGCAGAGCAGTAGGTGCTACACAAACCCACGTTTGACAAACGTTCTCAAACCGCTGTGAAACATCTGAGCAGTAAGTGTGCTGCAAGTGTGTGTTAGCTTGGGTTTTTGTGTACTGTATGTGAATGTCTGAGTGTGTGCGCTTAAAGCAGTGAAACTAAATAAATAAATTATTCTAAAATGTTAAATCAAATGATGTTTAGTGCTACGAGTAAAACAAAGATGCTACAGCAGGTGCTTTTTAAATCGAATTAAGTCAAAGTAATTTTAAGGTAAAACAAAAATGATCATCCTATACAGAACTGACGTTTACTTTTACTTTTCAAAAGTGCATTTCAAAAGTTCTTCTTTACAAAAAGCATAATTTCAGCTTTGTCACATATTAGTCTGTTTCATTTCTCATCCAACATGTGTGAAGCTGAGCTGAACAAACGTCAGCAACTTCAGCAAGCACAGGAAAGTAGCTCTTATTTGTTCGGCAGTACACTAACGGCTGTTCGCTTCTTGCTATCTGTGCCTCAGACAGGCACATCTGCATTCCCAGTACAATACTTCCACACAAATTACATTTTGTATCCAAAGTAGTCTGCATGAGGGTGCACAAAAATCGACCGAAAAAATACAAAAAAAATTCAGATTTATTGCCGGTCAATCAGTGCATCCCTAGCTTAAATACGGTGTCGGCAGGATGGGTAGCTCAGGGGGCCATGGCGGTGCAGGTGGCCCATGGCGGAGCAGGTGGCTCGAGGGGGCCATGGCGGTGCAGGTGGCTCAGGGGGCCATGTAGGATTGGCCTCCATGGCTTGGTCACGATGGCTGAAGATGTATGGCAACCATCCCCCGAAACCGCCCCCGCCAAAAAAAATATTTTTTTTGGGAGAAGCTATAGGCTCATGGACTGTAGAGGATTCTGGAGTGGGACTCTAGTCTTTGGTCATGGGCTGGAGCCATCACTGGACTCTGGTCAGGGGCTGGAGCCAACTTGTGTGCAGCCCACACACACACAATGGCCTTGGCCATAATTGTCAGAGCAGACTGGTGAATTTCTCTCACAGGAACAGACTCGGGAATTTCTCTCCCAGGAACAGACTCATGGCTGGAGCAGGTTCTGGGGCTGGAGTGGACGCTGGAGTGGCTGAGATGGTCCCGATGTTAAGGGATATGGAGGCTTTGGTTGCTGGCTTGGGGTGAGTTGGAGTGCCCAAATGCTTTCGGGATGTTACTGGATGAGGGTTGTAATGGTTCTCTTTAACTTCTTCCACCAAGAAATCAGAACCATTTAGCCAAAGGATGACATTAATTGGATTGAATAATAGTGAATCACAATGACCAGGAGACAGGAACCGTCACCTTATCATCAAGTCCCATCTGAAAGCAGGCATTGAGGTTAGTGTTACTCCAACTCATAAACATAAACATACCACTCAAGAGGACAACCATCTTGACGGAGAGAGAGGGGATGATCTGCAGCCATTGTGTTTGTCTTTGTGGTCTGGTCATGACACAGAAGGATGCATATCCAAATAACAAGTTTATTTGCAGGTTTGGCAGACAATTGAAGTAAGCAGGTGAGAAATGGGTAGTTGAAGGAATGGCAGTGGATAACAGTCTTATCTGTTGCAGAGTGTTGGAGATGGTGAACGGGATGGCTGAAGACTGAAGAAGGGTGTCTCTCTCTCAGGTGAGTGGTCAGGTAAGTAGTTCAGGTTTGAACAACAAGAATAGACAAAGTGAACTGGGGTTTGACTGGTTAAATGGAGTGGAGCTGATGAGGGTAAATGATGGCAGGTGTGCCCATTTTAACCCTTTGTTGTTTTTTTATGTGTGTGTGTGTGTGTGCTTGTTTTTGTGATATATGAGGACACAAATGTGTATAATGACATAGGTATTACACTGGTATTACAACTTACACGTGAAATATGAGGACATTGCATGCGTCCTCATATTTCAAACAGCTTAAAAAACATAAAAAACAATGTTTTTTTTAAAAATGTTAAAATCCAGCATGTCTCCTGTAAGGGGTAGGTTTAGGGACAGGGGCAGTGTAGGGGGATAGAATATATAGTTTGTCCAGTATAAAAACCATTACGCCTATGGAATGTCCTCATAAGTCACAAAAACAAACATGTGTGTGTGTGTGTGTGTGTGTGTGTGTGTGTGTGTGTGTGTGTGTGTGTGTGTCATTAACTTTTTTTTTTAATGCAAGAACAAATCAATGTATAATTCAGTTACTTCTGCACATGTATAATTTGTATTAGTAGAATAAGGAGTCTAACCTGGGATAGTTCTGTTCTCAGCAGTTTCAAATGTCGCCTATAATTGCAGAAAACATCATGTTAACAAAATAACAGATTTACTTCAGGATATGAAAATATGAGATTTTCTGAAATGTCTTACATTCTGCCATTCTGAGCCTCTCTCCCTCCATCTGATCTCATATTTAACACTTTTTTTATCCTTTGGTTGCTTCAGTGTGAGAAACAGGATTCCAGCTGACCTTTTCATGCTGGTAACCTTCGGTGCACTGTATTTGACTGTTGACAACATGAGAGTGACACGTTAGGGGCAAACATGCTGATAAAATAATTCATTATTTACAATTAAATTTATAATAATGTAACTTATAATTAAAATAATGTATTAATTAATAATAATACACATTTAAATGATAATGTAATATAATATACCATATTAACGTATCATATACCAATTTATTAGAAACATGCAACAACTTTAAGATCCCACCATATAAACTGTCAGAAAATAGCAGTTTGAATAGATCTCTTCGACTGGGTTCTTACCCGAGCATTCAAGGATGACTGAGATTTTGCTAGAATTGCAGGTGAGATTGCCCACTTGTGTTTGTACCCATATGTCCATCTTTCTTGTTGTGATTAGTTCCTCCAAGAGAATATATTTTTCTGAATGATCGCCAGAGTTCGCACACATAATAAAAGTTTTCTTTTCACTGTTCCTGTGCACACCAGGAATTGAGAGTTAGATTCATGCAGACTGACATACATAATCAAGCCTCTGTATCTGTTATAGTTTAGCAATAATAGACACATTGTGGCAACTCAATTTAATCTGTTCATCATAAAGCAGTCGAGTCTCTTCAGAAAATTTGGACTAAACCGCTCGATTCATATGGATTCGTTTTATAATCTCTTTATGAACTTTTTATAGTGTACTTTGCATAGACTATCAATGGAGGGACAGAAATCTCTCAGATTTAATTTAAGTTTATATATTAGTCTTATACTCTCAAAACACATTTGTTTAAACAGTATTATCAGTCATAAACATTTTCAATAACTCTGTATTATAATGTTTCCTTACATTAGTCTTTTTCATCTGACCTTTGCTTCAACTACCTATGTCTGTAATGTTGTTTTTTGTTTCTGTTATTGTTTCTGTTTTGTATTACAATTGCAATATGTGTGTCATTTCTTGGACTGGGCCTATTGCCCATTTATGTATGAACTGATTGTTTGTTTTTTACTGTTATTGTGAAGCGTCCTTGAGCTTGGGTAAATTAAACATATTATTATTATTATAAAGAGAATGAGATTTGTTTGTGTTAATTTCAATGTGTTGTCTGAACTCACCATATATAAAGAGTGTGTGTCTGATTCTCCTTAGGGTTTCTCTTATCCCATTTACACATAAAGTCCTCTTCTGGAAGAGTTGAACTTTTGTAACACCACGGACTAGTTGTAGGTATACATCCTGCTGCTTTAAGAACATTTACATCATGGAAAAAACAAAATCTGTAAGTTTGACTGTTGTAACTCACCTGATCCCAGCAAATAAGTTTCTTAAAGAAGTTTATTATGCTCACCAAATTTGATCAAAAATACAGTAAAAACAGTAATATTGCGAAATACTTTTACAATTGAAACATATTATTTTCTATTTTAATGTTGAAGTAATATTAGTCTTATATTACTTCAAAATTAAAATAGTCAAGGATGCATTAAATCGATCAAAAGTGACAGTAAAGACATTTACAATTTACAAAAAAAAAATTCGGTAACACTTTAGTTTGGGGTCCAATTCTCACTATTAACTAGTTGCTTATTAGCATGCATATTACAAAGATATTGGCTGTTTATTAGAACTTATAAAGCACACATTATTCTACATCCCTTAATCATATCCAATAAGAGAGAATATAGGGCACTATTTGTCACTTTGAGTGATTTATTGCCCTTTGACCACGCCCCTTTTTCCCACGCTAAGCCCCGCCCCTTTTTCCCACGCTAAGCCCCGCTCCTTTTTCCCACGCTTAGCTCCGCCCCCTTTTCCCACGCTTAGTCCTCCCCCTTCCCTCCCACTTCCGGAGAGATCATGTGACCGCGGGAATTCCCACGGTACGGACCCCTCCCATCCGAACCGGTTCCGGAACCCCTCCCATCCGAACCGGTTCCGGTCTGGGCACATGCTGTACACCTGTTACGGCACAATAATAACTAAAACAGCGCGTATTTAAATTATATCAAGTAAATAGTTATGTTTTCTTAAAAGATCTAATTACTATTTTGAAGATGTACATTTTTCACAATAACACTCAGTGCTTAAAACTATTAAAACAATTTGTCTTTAGTGTTCATACACTTGTAAGTTGTTTAAACTGCATTTCTTAAAGTTATCGAAATTTTTTAGTTCTTAAAACATCAAACAAATATTAAAACATATCAAAACTACATCATGTTAAAAATCACAATATCAAAAACACATGCATATTAAAAAACTGACTTACGTTTTTACATCCTGTTTTGTTATCCTGTTTTATCCGTTACCAAAGGTATTAATCCAACAGCAATGGTATTTCCAACTCCAGAGGTTTAGAGATTTTAATTCCAAAAGCTGTGTAAATGTAATTTCCCGGGAGCTCCGCGAAACACATCCGCTCTCTTACATCCCAAAAGTTAGACTGACATCTCTGAGGTCTACAAAGCAGCCAGACACAGACTCCACCCCTAGACCCTCCCACGACAGGTGATGAAGAGGTGTGGGAAAAGACGACAGTTCCCACGCATTACACAGGACAGTAGGAGGGGCGTTATTGTAGCTCCGTCCACATTCTACAACCATTAATACCCTCCCACACAACCATTCTGTCTCAAAACAAATGTTCCATTTTACATAAACCATATGTTTTAAAAAAGTGTTTGCAATCACAATAATAACTAAAGGTCTAATATGTCTTCAGTGTTCACACACACTTGTAAGTTGTTTAAACTGCATTTCTTAAAGTTATCAAAGTGTTTTAGTTCTTAAAACATCTAACATCGATTGTATTAAAACTATTTCTATCATACATTTACAACTATTTTCTATCATACATTTCACCTGTTACGTGTATCTGACATGATCAATGTAAAAAATGTTCAAAATGATGGAAAAACATTCAAAACAATACATTTTCAATCCTTTTAAGAAGTATGTCAGAAAACAGAGATAGGTTTAGTGTTTTTTATATTAACATGTAGTGATTTAAAACCATTAAATCCATTTATATCATTAAAACATAGTAATGTTCCATTTTACATAAAACATTTGTTTTAATAAAAGTGTTTTCAATCACAATAATAACTAAAACAGCGTGTATTAAAATTATATCAAGTAAATAGTTATGTTTTCTTAAAACATCTAACATCGCTTGTATTAAAATTACATCAAACAAATAGATCTAATATGTCTTCAGTGTTCACACACACTTGTAAGTTGTTTAAACTGCATTTCTTAAAGTTATCAAAGTGTTTTAGCTCTTAAAACATCTAACATCGGTTGTATTAAAACTATTTCTATCAAACATTTACAACTATTTTCTATCATACATTTAAAAAAGTTGTGTTTTTTCACAATAACACAGTGTTTAAAACTATTAAAATAACTTATATCATTAAGATACTATTGTCTTTAGTGTTCATACACGGCGCTAATATTAAAATTATATCAAGTAAATAGTTGTTTTCTTAAAACGTCTAAAACCACGTGTATTAAAATTATATTATGCAAATACATCTAAAACAATAGTTCTATTTTTATCACGCATTTAAAAAAGGTGTACTTTTCACATAACGCTCAGTGATTAAAAACCATTAAGTCATTTTTATATCATTAAAACACAGTGTAGACCTTTACCTTTACACATTATTTAGTAAAATGTTCCATTTTACATAAACCATATGTTTTAAAAAAGTGTTTGCAATCACAATAATAACTAAAACAGCGGGTGTTTAAATTATATCATGTAAATAGTTTTTTACTTAAAACATCTAAAGACGGTTGTATTAAAATTACATCAAACAATAGTTCTATCTACATTTAAAGAAGGTGTGTTTTTCACAATAACGCACGGTGCTTAAAACTATTAAAACAATTTATATCATTAAGATACTATTGTCTTTAGTGTTCATACACATGAAAAAAGTTTAAAAGTGTTTTCTTAAAGTTATCAAAATGCGTTAGCATTAAAAAACATCTAAAACGTCTGTATTAAAATTTTCTATCATACATTTAAAAAAGTTGTGTTTTTCACAATAACACACAGTGCTTAAAACTATTAAAACAACTTATATCATTAAGATACTATTGTCTTTAGTGTTCATACACTGTGCTAATATTAAAATTATATCAAGTAAATAGTTGTTTTCTTAAAACGTCTAAAACCGCGTGTATTAAAATTATATTATGCAAATACATCTAATTACTATATTTGAAGTTGCACTTTCCACAATTACACATCGTTTAAAAAATATTAAAATGTTGTATAAAGTTAAAATACACATATCTTTAGTGTTTCATACACTTGTAAAATGTTAAAACATTAATGAAAAAGTTTAAATTGTATTTTCTTAACGTTATCGAAATTTTCTAGCATTAAAACATCTAAAACAATGTGTAATGCAATTTTATATCAAACAATAGATCTATTTTCTATCATACGTTTTCTAAAATTAAAACTTTATGTTAAAAATCACAGTATCAAAAACACATGCATATTAAAAAACTGACTTACGTTTTTACATCCACGCTTTGTTGTTGAAAGAAGAACAAAAGTAATCCTGTTTAATCCAACACCATCGATATATCCAAAGGTATTAATCCATCACTATAAAGGTATATCCAAAACTTTAGAGATTTTAATTCACAAAGTTGTGTAAATGTAATTCCCCGGGAGCTCCGCGAAACACGTCTACACTCTTACATCCCAAAAGTTAGACTGACATCCGTGAGGTCTACAAAACAGACTGACATAGACTCCACCCCTAGACCCTCCCACAACAGGTGATGAGGCGTGGGAACTCGGTTCCCACGCGCACACACGCTCTCTTCCCACGCGCACACACGCACCCACATACGTCACACAAGCACCCCCACATAATGAAAGAAGAGACATACACCCATGCGATGCGCATGCGCGGACACACACACACACACACACACACACACACACACACACACACACACACACACACACACACACACCACACACACACACACACACACACACACACACTCATGTTCCTCCCATAGGATGACAGGTCATTGTGCGTGCTTAAAAAGGAGGACGGATTCTGTACACAATACTTGTGATCTTTATCCAACTAGAAATGGCTACCGCTGACCCTAAAACTCCTGAAAGGAACATCAATGATGTTATGGAGGATTTAACACTGGCTCCGAGGAAAAAACATGGACCATGTTTAACTCGATTTCTCCATGAGTTGACGGATCGTGTGAAGTATACTTTTCGTCTGTCCGGGGGACGTGCATGCACTTACGAGTTTGACAAGGAATTACGCGAGGTCAGACTCATCAATATCGATGATGATGATGATTGTTTCACGTCGAAAATGAATGAAGATCCTGATCTGGTATTCACAGAAAAGGATTGGATTTTATTTTACAAAGCTGTCTGGAGAGATTTGAAAGATGGCGGGAGCGAACCACTCTTTATTGCAGAGTGGCCTGGATTAAGTTTTGGCACAAGGTACCGTCTTCTCGCGGATCACGTCAACAAACATGCAGAAGACTACATCTACATTTTATGCACCGACTTTGTTCGAGACCATCCGCAGTACTCTTGGCCTATCACGGAGGAGGAACATTTTAAATTTTACGATTTAAAGTTTATGTTTCAATGGAAAGATTTGCCGATATTGGAGGATATTTTCTCTAAAATCAATCAACTCTTCTCATGGGGGAATGCGTATGATAGGTACAAGAATATTAAAGTCCGTCTGTTCAATCCCGAATGGTGTACACCTTCCAGGAGAGGAGTTCATGTGTCTCATCCTACATACTACAAACATTAAACGAGGATCCTGACAGACTGTCTCAAACCGTTGCACTGGATTATTGATGATGGTCATACATCGAAAAGGCATCATGACGGTGGATGATACGTCTAACGAAGTTATCGAATCAGATGAACACTGTATGGAAATTATTGAACGATTGGAATAATAGGTAGGGTAAAAAACTACTCACCTGCGTGTGTGTGCGACTATCAACGGCATTCTGAACAGTTGTCTGAATGGAGATATATTATGTGTCTTTGTACGTATGTAACTGTTGTTTTTAAATTGTCAAGGAATGAATATCTCGATGTCTGTAAAATGAATGATATTACGTGTGAATACATGTTGGAGAAAAATTTATTTCGCTGTTTGGATGATATTAAATTAATTCTGTGTATGTTGTAACCTTATACTTTTTTCTATTCTGAAATAAAAAATATAAAATTCATCCTATGTATGTCGGTACTTTTTTCTATTCTGAAATAAAATGTATAGACATGACTGAATGAATACATATTTCAAAAACTTTACTCAGTTGTATTAATTTACGTGCTATGATGTATTATTTACCACTCTTTTATTTTTCCATTTATAAGCGTTTTAACTCACATCTTCATTACCACATCATCTGATTATTTGTTTATCTTTCTGTATCAAACATACGCTTACGCTTTTACAACAGTCAAATCTAACATATTTGAAGAAAAACTAATACTTATCATAATAACGTAGTGTAGCCTATTAAAATGATGTATAAGTTAAAATACACTGGTCTTAGCCTTTTTTAAACATTTGTGAATGTTAAAACGCTAAAAGGCCGGTGGTCAGCCATTTACAGAAAAGTAAAACAAGTTAAGACTTTTTCATTACAAAAACGATACATTTATCTTTCACACATTGTTCGTAAAACTGTTAATATCATAAAATATCAAACTGTGCGATGGTGTTAAGTCAAATGGAGAGTTTATTCTATATACCAGAATTCACTCTACTCTAATTAAAATAACGAGCAACTTCACCTCTTTTTAAAATATTTTTATATCTGCCTTAACTCGCGTACTCCAAACTGATTATGTGTTTATCTTTCTGTATCAAACGAACACTTACGTTTTTACAACAGTCAAACCTAACATATTTGAAGAAAACTAATACTTTTCATAATAACGTAGCGTACCCTATTAAAATGACGTATAAGTTAAAATACAGACTTATTAGCATTTTAAACATTTGTAAAATGTTAAAACGTTTAAAGGTGAGTGCTCAATCATTTACAGAAAAGTAAAAACAAGCTAAGACTTTTTCATTACAAAAGATACATCTATCTTTCACACATTATTCGTAAAAAAGTGTTACATTATACGTAAATCATCTTTACACATACTAGTCTACTATAAATAAACTAGCCACAACCTTTTAACCAATCACAGGTAGGCCCAACACGGACCCACGCATGCGCAAGCACAGACTCCTTGATGTCTGAGCGTGCTGTGTCACATACAGACACTATTTTTTCCCTCCTGATGAGGTGTGAGATCTAGGAATTACTTTATAACACATAGTTATCTAAAAAAGCTAGGAGATAGTCTTATACCGTTCTGCAGTATTCGTAAAACAGTTACGATTTACATAAAATATCATTCAGTGCGAAGCTGTTAAGGCTAATTCAACATCTAAATGTATAATTTATCACTCTTTTAATTTTCCTATTATAAGTGTTTTAACTCACATAACCATTAGCTACTACGTCTGATTATGCGTTGGTCTTTCCGTATCAAGCACACACGTATACGTTTTTAAATCGGACAAATAGATCTAATTCATTGAAGTTACTTTACACAATTACACATAGTTTAAAAGTATTAAAATGATGTATAAGTTAAAATACACAGGTCTTAGCCTTTTTAAACATTTATGAATGTTAAAACGCTAAAAGGGAGACGGTCAGCCATTTACAGAAAAGTAAAACAAGTTAAGACTTTTTCATTACAAAAAGATACATTTATCTTTCACACATTGTTCGTAAAACTGTTAATATCATAAAATATCAATCTGCACGATGGTGTTATGTCAAATGGAGAGTTTATTCTATAGGGTTATATCAGATCGTAGTACTTTATCACACTATTTTATTTCCCATACATATATGAAAATTGCACAGAGTTTACATGTTGTTTTAAAATCACCATTATTTAATGTTTAAAATTTAAAAACAGTGCAAGAAATTATTAATTGGAATGGAATAATGATTTATTTAGCAGGAAATACAATCTCAAACCATCAATGTTAATACAATTACACATAGGTCAACTTGTAACACGTACAAATGAATTACAGTAAACAGTAAAATAATAACAACCACCTGTAAATAATAACGAACACATGTAAAAAACTATAATGGTACCGTCACATCATTTCATAAAGACACCATGTAGTTACATCAAACTTTGCAGAATGTTCAATCTCTCAGAGATTAGTGTTGTTAGGACTACAGTTAAAAGTTGATTTTCACCCCTTACCACCTCAATCTCTTGACGAACTAGCAATAATTCATTACGCAATTGTGTGTTAGTGTCCATTCCCTCCTCACGACATGTACCAAGCAAATCCATAACACTCCTTAAATCCTGAGTGTGCTGACACTGTTGCTGTATTACATTGTTTAGAAGTGTTACGATACTCCCCGCGGATTCAGCTACAATCGCCTCGGTTTGTTGATACGTTAACGGACGTGTTACAACATCTAAAATTCTCGAAAAAACTCTATTAACACCTTGTAGCGTCTCACGAGTGGGTCTGTGATGACCTCTGTCACTGTACAATGGTCTGGATGTTCCTTCAGATCCCAGTACGGAATCATCACTGTCTGATGAATTCTGTTCGGAGTCAAGTGCATCTAGCGCTGCTGTTTGTGAATCCATGAAAGTGTTTAAACCTCTTTCATCGTAATCTTGTCCTAGGTGAAATATATTAATAAATATTAGATTCATTATTTATTAGATTAAAAATATGTTGTAAAATATATAGTCTAGTTTCTTACCGTTATCCAGCGAGACGCCTGTGCATGAGGTAGAGTTTGGTTGTAAATTTAAAAGTCCTTTCTTGTAAGTGGTTGTGGATGTGCAACCATCCGTGGTGCTTTGTTCTGGAAAAATAATATTCATTTATTATTTTAAACGTATCGATTAAAAATAAGATAGGTTAGATGAATTAATAAATACAGTAAGACAAATACAATAGTCACCACCCACCTTCGCTAGGATACTCTAATCGTACGCCGTTGTCATATTCACCATAAATTTCACGAAGTCTCTTTATTCCTTGACCTAAAGGTCGTAGATTCGTACACGTTCTAGAATGACTCGTGTCGCACAAACCATCAGTATTAGACGCCGGGGTGAATTATCTGGCTGATCATGTACCGTCTGTTCTGGACTACCCCAGGGTGTGACATCCTCATATACTTGAACACAGACAGGATTGTGTGATGCGTCATTTTCGTCGATATCCTCTTCTACAGGATTATCGTTATAAGTATTAGCTTGTAAAAAATCGGCCGATGAAACGCCATCCGGAAAAGCAATGTGATCTAATTCAACAACAAACATATATTAGTACCGTAGTCATTTCAATAAATTATAAAACTGAACATATTTTATGAAAATACTCACAAAGGTCATCCATGAGTTGTTCTAGATTATCTTCGCCGGTTGGTTCAGGTAATACAGCATCTGTATAGTGTTGATAAGAGTGAAGAATGTACGTTATTCTAACAATCATTCATTATACATTTCGGTTTTTGTTCAAATAAGAGATATGGTTAATGTACCTTGATGGAATTCAGCCATGTCTTTGTAGATCGATTCAGCGACCCCTATCCGTACACGGTAACGTATTTAGCCTAAATGAAATAGACTACTCCTGATCTTTTAAAGAAACGCATATGACATTTTTTCAAACACTCCCCCTATTCCCGCACACATTTTTTCAAAGAAGGCCTTTCATCTCTGTATGACATCTGATTTACAACTAGAAAACATATGACAAACGACCCCAGTAGTTTCAACTTCTACAGATAACCGGTGCAATAAAATATTTCTTACATTCACCATAAGGAGATCAAATTAGCACATACAGTATAATCAGCATGATGACCCCATGCTACGGCAGACTCTCTGGAGTCCTGTGTGTGTGTGTGTGTGTGTGTGTGTGTGTGTGTGTGTGTGTGTGTGTGTGTGTGTGTGTGTGTGTGTGTGTGTGTGTGTGTGTGTGTGTGTGTGTGTGTGTGTGTGTGTGTGTGTGTGTGTGTGTGTGTGTGTGTGTGTTGTGTGTGTGTGTGTGTGTGTGTGTGTGTGTGTGTGTTGTGTGTGTGTG
Organism: Chrosomus eos; assembly: GCA_036326025.1. Taxonomy (NCBI): domain Eukaryota; kingdom Metazoa; phylum Chordata; class Actinopteri; order Cypriniformes; family Leuciscidae; genus Chrosomus; species Chrosomus eos. The sequence continues at coordinate 21,358,104 of CM070839.1, forward strand.
TGTGTGTGTGTGTGTGTGTGTGTGTGTGTGTGTGTGTGTGTGTGTGTGTGTGTGTGTGTGTGTGTGGATCAAACACTTAAAATCATCGATCTGACAAATAAATATAACTACGGCTGTGCCATAAGCTGGAAAAGATTCGATTGTCATTCGTTTCATAATAACATAACAATTACAATTTTCAACTGATAGATGGCAGAAGCATCATCGTGATATGTTTGCAAGACTGACATGAAGTTTAATAGTGATCACTCATGACAGGCCTCACGATAAACATTTTCAATTATTTTACGGATAGTAACAATCATGCAATGATTACCTTAAATTTTCTACTTTGACTTGTAAGTATACTTGTTCGTTTCGAAGATAAACATGGAACGTGTGGCTTATTATATGTTTTAAAAAACGAAAACGGTGATATATTTAGATTTTAGATTATTATGGTATGAGTGATTTTGATCCGTGAATGCAGTATTGACTGTAACACATTTTGTCAAAAAGAAAATTCAAAGTGATTCTCATAAACTTAGCAGAAACATTGGATAATAAAGAAAGCCATTTAAAGACGTTTAAAAGTGTTAAATAGAAAATATAAATATGTTAAATATGATTAACATGACTGTAAAAGTTACAGCTTAGGCCTACCGTGCTAAATAAATCATTATTCCATTCCAATTAATAATTTCTTGCACTGTTTTTAAATTTTAAACATTAAAATAATGGTGATTTTAAAACAACATGTAAACTCTGTGCAATTTTCATATATGTATGGGAAATAAAATAGTGTGATAAAGTACTACGATCTGATATAACCCTATAGAATAAACTCTCCATTTGACATAACACCATCGTGCAGATTGATATTTTATGATATTAACAGTTTTACGAACAATGTGTGAAAGATAAATGTATCTTTTTGTAATGAAAAAGTCTTAACTTGTTTTACTTTTCTGTAAATGGCTGACCGTCTCCCTTTTAGCGTTTTAACATTCATAAATGTTTAAAAAGGCTAAGACCTGTGTATTTTAACTTATACATCATTTTAATACTTTTAAACTATGTGTAATTGTGTAAAGTAACTTCAATGAATTAGATCTATTTGTCCGATTTAAAAACGTATACGTGTGTGCTTGATACGGAAAGACCAACGCATAATCAGACGTAGTAGCTAATGGTTATGTGAGTTAAAACACTTATAATAGGAAAATTAAAAGAGTGATAAATTATACATTTAGATGTTGAATTAGCCTTAACAGCTTCGCACTGAATGATATTTTATGTAAATCGTAACTGTTTTACGAATACTGCAGAACGGTATAAGACTATCTCCTAGCTTTTTTAGATAACTATGTGTTATAAAGTAATTCCTAGATCTCACACCTCATCAGGAGGGAAAAATAGTGTCTGTATGTGACACAGCACGCTCAGACATCAAGGAGTCTGTGCTTGCGCATGCGTGGGTCCGTGTTGGGCCTACCTGTGATTGGTTAAAAGGTTGTGGCTAGTTTATTTATAGTAGACTAGTATGTGTAAAGATGATTTACGTATAATGTAACACTTTTTTACGAATAATGTGTGAAAGATAGATGTATCTTTTGTAATGAAAAAGTCTTAGCTTGTTTTTACTTTTCTGTAAATGATTGAGCACTCACCTTTAAACGTTTTAACATTTTACAAATGTTTAAAATGCTAATAAGTCTGTATTTTAACTTATACGTCATTTTAATAGGGTACGCTACGTTATTATGAAAAGTATTAGTTTTCTTCAAATATGTTAGGTTTGACTGTTGTAAAAACGTAAGTGTTCGTTTGATACAGAAAGATAAACACATAATCAGTTTGGAGTACGCGAGTTAAGGCAGATATAAAAATATTTTAAAAAGAGGTGAAGTTGCTCGTTATTTTAATTAGAGTAGAGTGAATTCTGGTATATAGAATAAACTCTCCATTTGACTTAACACCATCGCACAGTTTGATATTTTATGATATTAACAGTTTTACGAACAATGTGTGAAAGATAAATGTATCGTTTTTGTAATGAAAAAGTCTTAACTTGTTTTACTTTTCTGTAAATGGCTGACCACCGGCCTTTTAGCGTTTTAACATTCACAAATGTTTAAAAAAGGCTAAGACCAGTGTATTTTAACTTATACATCATTTTAATAGGCTACACTACGTTATTATGATAAGTATTAGTTTTTCTTCAAATATGTTAGATTTGACTGTTGTAAAAGCGTAAGCGTATGTTTGATACAGAAAGATAAACAAATAATCAGATGATGTGGTAATGAAGATGTGAGTTAAAACGCTTATAAATGGAAAAATAAAAGAGTGGTAAATAATACATCATAGCACGTAAATTAATACAACTGAGTAAAGTTTTTGAAATATGTATTCATTCAGTCATGTCTATACATTTTATTTCAGAATAGAAAAAAGTACCGACATACATAGGATGAATTTTATATTTTTTATTTCAGAATAGAAAAAAGTATAAGGTTACAACATACACAGAATTAATTTAATATCATCCAAACAGCGAAATAAATTTTTCTCCAACATGTATTCACACGTAATATCATTCATTTTACAGACATCGAGATATTCATTCCTTGACAATTTAAAAACAACAGTTACATACGTACAAAGACACATAATATATCTCCATTCAGACAACTGTTCAGAATGCCGTTGATAGTCGCACACACACGCAGGTGAGTAGTTTTTTTACCCTACCTATTATTTCAATCGTTCAATAATTTCCATACAGTGTTCATCTGATTCGATAACTTCGTTAGACGTATCATCCACCGTCATGATGCCTTTTCGATGTATGACCATCATCAATAATCCAGTGCAACGGTTTGAGACAGTCTGTCAGGATCCTCGTTTAATGTTTGTAGTATGTAGGATGAGACACATGAACTCCTCTCCTGGAAGGTGTACACCATTCGGGATTGAACAGACGGACTTTAATATTCTTGTACCTATCATACGCATTCCCCCATGAGAAGAGTTGATTGATTTTAGAGAAAATATCCTCCAATATCGGCAAATCTTTCCATTGAAACATAAACTTTAAATCGTAAAATTTAAAATGTTCCTCCTCCGTGATAGGCCAAGAGTACTGCGGATGGTCTCGAACAAAGTCGGTGCATAAAATGTAGATGTAGTCTTCTGCATGTTTGTTGACGTGATCCGCGAGAAGACGGTACCTTGTGCCAAAACTTAATCCAGGCCACTCTGCAATAAAGAGTGGTTCGCTCCCGCCATCTTTCAAATCTCTCCAGACAGCTTTGTAAAATAAAATCCAATCCTTTTCTGTGAATACCAGATCAGGATCTTCATTCATTTTCGACGTGAAACAATCATCATCATCATCGATATTGATGAGTCTGACCTCGCGTAATTCCTTGTCAAACTCGTAAGTGCATGCACGTCCCCCGGACAGACGAAAAGTATACTTCACACGATCCGTCAACTCATGGAGAAATCGAGTTAAACATGGTCCATGTTTTTTCCTCGGAGCCAGTGTTAAATCCTCCATAACATCATTGATGTTCCTTTCAGGAGTTTTAGGGTCAGCGGTAGCCATTTCTAGTTGGATAAAGATCACAAGTATTGTGTACAGAATCCGTCCTCCTTTTTAAGCACGCACAATGACCTGTCATCCTATGGGAGGAACATGAGTGTGTGTGTGTGTGTGTGTGTGTGTGTGTGTGTGTGTGTGTGTGTGTGTGTGTGTGTGTGTGTGTCCGCGCATGCGCATCGCATGGGTGTATGTCTCTTCTTTCATTATGTGGGGGTGCTTGTGTGACGTATGTGGGTGCGTGTGTGCGCGTGGGAAGAGAGCGTGTGTGCGCGTGGGAACCGAGTTCCCACGCCTCATCACCTGTTGTGGGAGGGTCTAGGGGTGGAGTCTATGTCAGTCTGTTTTGTAGACCTCACGGATGTCAGTCTAACTTTTGGGATGTAAGAGTGTAGACGTGTTTCGCGGAGCTCCCGGGGAATTACATTTACACAACTTTGTGAATTAAAATCTCTAAAGTTTTGGATATACCTTTATAGTGATGGATTAATACCTTTGGATATATCGATGGTGTTGGATTAAACAGGATTACTTTTGTTCTTCTTTCAACAACAAAGCGTGGATGTAAAAACGTAAGTCAGTTTTTTAATATGCATGTGTTTTTGATACTGTGATTTTTAACATAAAGTTTTAATTTTAGAAAACGTATGATAGAAAATAGATCTATTGTTTGATATAAAATTGCATTACACATTGTTTTAGATGTTTTAATGCTAGAAAATTTCGATAACGTTAAGAAAATACAATTTAAACTTTTTCATTAATGTTTTAACATTTTACAAGTGTATGAAACACTAAAGATATGTGTATTTTAACTTTATACAACATTTTAATATTTTTAAACGATGTGTAATTGTGGAAAGTGCAACTTCAAATATAGTAATTAGATGTATTTGCATAATATAATTTTAATACACGCGGTTTTAGACGTTTTAAGAAAACAACTATTTACTTGATATAATTTTAATATTAGCACAGTGTATGAACACTAAAGACAATAGTATCTTAATGATATAAGTTGTTTTAATAGTTTTAAGCACTGTGTGTTATTGTGAAAAACACAACTTTTTTAAATGTATGATAGAAAATTTTAATACAGACGTTTTAGATGTTTTTTAATGCTAACGCATTTTGATAACTTTAAGAAAACACTTTTAAACTTTTTTCATGTGTATGAACACTAAAGACAATAGTATCTTAATGATATAAATTGTTTTAATAGTTTTAAGCACCGTGCGTTATTGTGAAAAACACACCTTCTTTAAATGTAGATAGAACTATTGTTTGATGTAATTTTAATACAACCGTCTTTAGATGTTTTAAGTAAAAAACTATTTACATGATATAATTTAAACACCCGCTGTTTTAGTTATTATTGTGATTGCAAACACTTTTTTAAAACATATGGTTTATGTAAAATGGAACATTTTACTAAATAATGTGTAAAGGTAAAGGTCTACACTGTGTTTTAATGATATAAAAATGACTTAATGGTTTTTAATCACTGAGCGTTATGTGAAAAGTACACCTTTTTTAAATGCGTGATAAAAATAGAACTATTGTTTTAGATGTATTTGCATAATATAATTTTAATACACGTGGTTTTAGACGTTTTAAGAAAACAACTATTTACTTGATATAATTTTAATATTAGCGCCGTGTATGAACACTAAAGACAATAGTATCTTAATGATATAAGTTATTTTAATAGTTTTAAACACTGTGTTATTGTGAAAAAACACAACTTTTTTAAATGTATGATAGAAAATAGTTGTAAATGTTTGATAGAAATAGTTTTAATACAACCGATGTTAGATGTTTTAAGAGCTAAAACACTTTGATAACTTTAAGAAATGCAGTTTAAACAACTTACAAGTGTGTGTGAACACTGAAGACATATTAGATCTATTTGTTTGATGTAATTTTAATACAAGCGATGTTAGATGTTTTAAGAAAACATAACTATTTACTTGATATAATTTTAATACACGCTGTTTTAGTTATTATTGTGATTGAAAACACTTTTATTAAAACAAATGTTTTATGTAAAATGGAACATTACTATGTTTTAATGATATAAATGGATTTAATGGTTTTAAATCACTACATGTTAATATAAAAAACACTAAACCTATCTCTGTTTTCTGACATACTTCTTAAAAGGATTGAAAATGTATTGTTTTGAATGTTTTTCCATCATTTTGAACATTTTTTACATTGATCATGTCAGATACACGTAACAGGTGAAATGTATGATAGAAAATAGTTGTAAATGTATGATAGAAATAGTTTTAATACAATCGATGTTAGATGTTTTAAGAACTAAAACACTTTGATAACTTTAAGAAATGCAGTTTAAACAACTTACAAGTGTGTGTGAACACTGAAGACATATTAGACCTTTAGTTATTATTGTGATTGCAAACACTTTTTTAAAACATATGGTTTATGTAAAATGGAACATTTGTTTTGAGACAGAATGGTTGTGTGGGAGGGTATTAATGGTTGTAGAATGTGGACGGAGCTACAATAACGCCCCTCCTACTGTCCTGTGTAATGCGTGGGAACTGTCGTCTTTTCCCACACCTCTTCATCACCTGTCGTGGGAGGGTCTAGGGGTGGAGTCTGTGTCTGGCTGCTTTGTAGACCTCAGAGATGTCAGTCTAACTTTTGGGATGTAAGAGAGCGGATGTGTTTCGCGGAGCTCCCGGGAAATTACATTTACACAGCTTTTGGAATTAAAATCTCTAAACCTCTGGAGTTGGAAATACCATTGCTGTTGGATTAATACCTTTGGTAACGGATAAAACAGGATAACAAAACAGGATGTAAAAACGTAAGTCAGTTTTTTAATATGCATGTGTTTTTGATATTGTGATTTTTAACATGATGTAGTTTTGATATGTTTTAATATTTGTTTGATGTTTTAAGAACTAAAAAATTTCGATAACTTTAAGAAATGCAGTTTAAACAACTTACAAGTGTATGAACACTAAAGACAAATTGTTTTAATAGTTTTAAGCACTGAGTGTTATTGTGAAAAATGTACATCTTCAAAATAGTAATTAGATCTTTTAAGAAAACATAACTATTTACTTGATATAATTTAAATACGCGCTGTTTTAGTTATTATTGTGCCGTAACAGGTGTACAGCATGTGCCCAGACCGGAACCGGTTCGGATGGGAGGGGTTCCGGAACCGGTTCGGATGGGAGGGGTCCGTACCGTGGGAATTCCCGCGGTCACATGATCTCTCCGGAAGTGGGAGGGAAGGGGGAGGACTAAGCGTGGGAAAAGGGGGCGGAGCTAAGCGTGGGAAAAAGGAGCGGGGCTTAGCGTGGGAAAAAGGGGCGGGGCTTAGCGTGGGAAAAAGGGGCGTGGTCAAAGGGCAATAAATCACTCAAAGTGACAAATAGTGCCCTATATTCTCTCTCCAATACCTAAATGCACTACCTTACTAAACATTAATAAGTAGTGATTAGGCAAAATTAATAGACACAAGTCGTAGCTAATTGTTAGTTTATGGTGAGAATTGGATCCTAATAAAAAAAAAAGTGTGACCAAAATTTCTATTTCAAATGTTGTTCTTTTAAATTATCTATTCATTAAAAGAATCCTGAATAAAAATCATGATTTTCACAAAAATATTAAGCAACAAAAATGATAATAAGATTGATAATAATAAACTTTAAATACAATAACCAATAAAATTGATAATAATTGCACTAAATCAGCATATTATAATGATTTCTGAAGGATCATGTGACACTGAAGACTGGAGTAATGATGCTGAAAATTCAGCTTTTCCATCACAGGAATAAATGACATTTTTAAATATTCAAAAGTTGTGTTATCACAATATTACTGTATGTTTAATGAAATGCAGGCTTGGTAAGAGCAAGAGTCATTGAAAAAACTTTAAGAAATCGCAGAGGTGGGACCAAGTCATTGTTTTGCCAGTCATATTGTAAGTACAGTAAGTCTCGAGTCTTTGCATTCAAGTCTCGAGTCAAGTCCTGAGTCAATACAGACAAGTCCTAAGTCATGTCTCGAGTCAAGACAGACAAGTCCAAGTCAAGTTGCATGTCCTCAACCTTAAGCTTAAGCTTTAAGCTATAAGTCCTATAAGCAAGTCATACGTGATCTTACTGAATTGTTTGCTAGTATGCTACATATTTGTATTTAAATGTCGGAAACATTAAATTAACATTATGTGGTTGACTGCCAGTGCCAGCCAAAGCGCAAAGTCATTGGTGTCAAAGTCACAGTCTCAAGTCTTCTTTGATTAGCTATGTCGAGTCGAGTCGCAACTTCGTAAGTCATCAAATTTGAGACTCAGATACAAGTAAAGTCACAAACATTTGACTACATACAAAGTTATTTAGAATTTACATTTCAATAATTTGACTTTTTAAATCAGATGGATGTAATAATCAGGTAAAAACAACACCAAAAAAGAGCAGTTCCTTTAATTTTTTTACATCCCGTGGTTTTATTTTTTTAATGGTGGTTTAGTCAAATGGTGCCTGGGTCACAGCTCTGATAAATGACACCATCACAGTCTTCTGAAATCTATATTGCTACTTCCGTAAAGTATAAGCTAATCTCAAAATCATCTTCCTCTGTCTGCGGTGATGTGTATGTGCCGTTCGTACTGATAACATCAGCCATGAAAGACAAAAGTTAGTGAGAAACATTCAGTCAGACTGACAGAAACAGCAAGCAACAGCACAGCCACTCTTATTCCCATTCTTGTGTTCGGAAAAGTCCTCACTCATAAGAAATGGTAAATGCACGGGCAGTTCAAGATGATCTTTGTACCCATAGTTCACCACCTTAACAATTGTTGGGTTGGAAATCATCTACTACTAGTACTAGACAGATGAGGGGTTAGTCTTTATCTAGGCTACCTGTGTGCAGAGATGGGCATAAATACATGGAAATGTATTTAAAATACAAATACAAAATACTGTGTGGAAAAATGTATTTAAATACAAATACAAAATACTGTGTTTTGTATTTTGAAAATACACAAAATACATGTGAAATTGGCATACAGTGCATGTATAGGTCACTATTAGGCCTATTGCTGGCCATTACAAATAAACTTGTGCAAAATCTGACCAGGTTACAATGTAGTCGATATTTGTGGTGAACACTATTAAAAAATGCATACTGTAAAATTGTGGGAACCTTTTCTGCTATCTAGCAAAGAATATGACCCAAAATCTTAATTTGACTTCACAGTAGTATCATGGTTTCACAATTCTCAATATCAGTTTTGATACAGCAAAAACTGAATTTCAAACTCTTTTGAGGCTTTTTTTTCAATGCTTTTTAAGTAGGGGTGTAACGATACCCTCATGTCACGATTCGATACATATCACGAAACTGAACTCACGATACGATATTATTGAGATACTCCAAGCCATATGATAAAATGTAATGTTGATTAAAATGCTAAATTTGGTATTACATTGTGTGTGTAAATGAATAGTGAATGAATAGACGTGGTGCTGGTAACCCAAAGAGCAGGACAATAGAGTGACCAGAATAAACATTGATTCTGAAGCTGAAAATACAGAATTATTCTAAACAAATATGCTTGCACTCTTTCACTGACTAGATTAAAATAATGTAGGCCACATACTTTACTTTACTGTTAACATCAGACATTTGGCATTATCAGGACCCACAAATATTCTCCCATTGCACGATTATTATATTCAACATTATATAGTAGTTTAATGTAGTACTGACACTAAAACTCTGACAACGTGAATTTTTTCTCACACAGTAGTTTTTATTTTGGGTGAATTATCCACGATACATTGTTGCATTTTTGTATTGCGATATATTGTGAGATGATATTGTTACACCCCTATTTTTAAGTATAGTAATTTTATATTTATTTTATATAAAATTTATTTGTTTCTATAAGTTCATTAAAATTATACATTTTATCTAAAATATTAAATTAGAATTCATTTGACACTATTTACCCAAAGTTTTAATTTTTTCAATGAACAATCAAACTAAAAGCTGAAGATCTTTGTGGTGTAGCATTCATCAGTGCTTTTTTTCCCACTACAGCGTTCCAATAATTCCTAAATTGCCCAATAACAGCTGCAGGCTCATCTATGTAAACGATTTAGAAAAAGTTCCATCGATTCACACTTTATATCATCTCTATGATATGTAGTGTCATATCACCTGGCCCTAACATGCAGTAATGCTTTAAACACATTTGACAAGTTGATAAAAATCAACAACCGATAAAGACTGAAGATTGGCTAATGCTATTTTCCCATTTGTCTGTCCTCTTTTATTCTTTCATGTTAACTGAAGGCAAATCTGAATAACTTTATTTATTTAGACCTCTAAATTTAACTTTAATCAACAAGTAGAATTGATAATTACATCCTCACCTTATTCCAGAAAAATTGTACTGAGTTGTACTGTAGCTCACATGCATGAATGTTGGGGTTGGGAACTAGTTGATGCATGAAACCAGTACCCTAATAAAGAGGTTAACTGGCAAAAAGTATTTTATGTATTTTGAAAATACAAAAAATCTCATCTTAAATGTATTTTAGTACAAATTGCATTTGATTTTCCCAAAGGCTTCAAAATACAAAAGAGTATTTTGTATTTCAAATACGTATTTTAAATACATATCTGAAATACTGCCCATACCTGCCTGTGTGTCTTTCTGGGGCAGAATGAGTGAGAACTTAATTCTACTCATCACCACAAACCACAGCACGAGAGCAGCAGGGGAAGCTCATCTCAAATCATGAGAAAAAGAAGATTTGGTTTCCTGCTAGTCTGCTACACTGCACTTGCCTTCACTTTGAAAAACGTGAAGATGTGAGACGGAGATGCTATGAAATCACAAACCTAATTGTACTATTGAGATCGCTTTCCAACAAAATCATTAACCCGAGGTGTGTGGCTTTTAGTAAAGTGATACTTGAAGTAATTAGATATAGATAGCCTTGCATTTTTATATTTGTAACACGCTCCATTTTCCTTAACATACAAATGCTTGAAAACTTTTCATGACCTCAAATACTTAACTATAGCTATTTATTTACAAAAGTAGCTACTTTACACTTGAGCCAGACAACCCTTTCACTCACGACTTTTAGGGCTTTACCTTTGATAAAACTGCAATACCCAGAGTCCCTTACTTTATCGGAAATGACGTTGCACAGACCCGTCCCTCGTCGCCTTGCAAAATAATCGCGCTTTGTCTAATCCAACATGTCTGCGCCCGCAGAGATAGTTCTATCCGCAGATTCAGCGGGTCAGCTGTTTAACTGTGCAGTTTTTGACCCTAATTCCGGGTCAGAGTTCTTGACCTATCGCGGGGGTAACACCTCCTTCAGGTCTTTAACAGTTTTGAACGGAGAGTACATATTAGGAGCTCAACTCTGCAAGAACTTCATAAACGTGTGGGAGATCCAGAGAAAGGTGGGTAACGTTAGAGCTGATGGATATACTGGAAATAAACATCACTGGTATTATACTCAATAAATAAGGAATAAAAGCAGAATTGTTCATAACAATTGTTCTTCAGTGTAATTTTAAAAAGAGTTGTGTGTGTAACAGTGTGAACGGCTGACATCAAGCCGGGTTGCCAGGTCTTAATAACAAAACCCGCGCAATAGCTAATCAAAAATCAAAACTAGACCAATCACAGCTAAAATTAGCCCGATGGTGTAGAAAGTGAAAATTTTCTATTCCAATTTCGATACCACAGCTAAAACTGCTTGCCTAACTAATATACATTTAAACATGATTAAACGGTTCAAAAATAACAAATAATCAAATTACAAGCAATAACACAAATAAGTACACTGACTAGAACAAAGATACAAATGAAATTGATTGACAGTATTTTTCAGGTAGGTCTAAGTAGTTTTCAGGGAGGCTATAGAAATTGAAAAAAGTAGGCTAATCAAATGTAAAACAACACTGCATAGTCTTCAATGTATAAATTAAATATAGATTAATCCTTAATGTAGTTACAAAAGTTTTTTAGTCAAGCAGTGAGGATTTTTTTCTAGCTCTTTTGTTGTTCGATTAACATTTAAAGCACAGAGAGCAGCAGGAATATTAGGCTGTCGTCACTTTAATACCTGCTTCAGACAAATCACATGGATCTAATAAACTTGGGTACGACATGTATGTATACTGTGTGATGACGACACTAATTGAATCGTAGGCTACCTTACAAGTTCCTATAGAAGAGTAAAACGTCTTCAGCATGCGCAAGTGGCAAAAGCGAAAGAGAAGAATATATACGTTGTCATCATGGCTAGAGAAAAGAGGCCAACTTGGCATGCCAGTTTTGCAAATGGAGCTTGAGGTAGAAGCTTTAAGTTTTAATGCCATGTCGCGTTGATCAATATGGCCTTTCATGTTGCATTTTTATAGGCTAGTCAGTAGATGCAGCCTATGTCGTAGCAGCAAACACACTGTGAGATGATCATGCTAAAATTCTATCACTGTCAGAAAATGATCACTGGCTATCTTTGGTCCCACCGGAAGAATTGGTTTGACAGCGGAAGAATATGCAGGAAACTTACATCCTAAACTCCCATACCTAAACTCCCAAGCTAGATCGGCATGACCTGTCTACGGTTGCACATATCAGATCATGATATAATTAGTAGCCTAAATATTGAATAAATTGTCAGAAGAACAACAGTGTATTAGGTTATCATTGCCACCAGAGATTAAGTCGCTGTTATATAGATGATGGTGTTGTGACCCTGGTTTCACCCTTTTTTAAATACATGAAGTACTTATGTTTGACATGTTGATAATGTGCGAAGTTTCCCAACCTAGAGTGTTTACATCCAATCAACCAAGCATGAGCACAAGACATTTGACAGCCAGATGTAGATATGGTATAACTGTTTTGGTTTTAATAAATGAACACTGGACACAAACTTTATTTCGCCCTCTGGATCTCTCAAACTGAACCTGTCTGACCATTCAAAAATACGAACAATAGAAAACTTGTTCCAGCCAGAAATATGTGCTCTCAAATAAAGGCATCTTCAATGGCTTTGACTTTGAATCTATTACAATCTATGATGGTCATTAGTCTTCTAAATGCCCAGAACAAAGCTGTTCTGCTCTGAATAACTTTTTGACTCATCATTGCCTTTCAGGACCAGCTTCAGCAGAAGATTGTGTGTCCTGGGATTGTTACGTGTCTCTGTGCATCTCCTAATGGCCTCTATGTGCTGGCAGGCATTGCTGAAGCTATATACCTGTGGGAGGTGAGGAGATTTGTTTTGGTTTTAAACAAATATGATATTGACATGATTCTCATTCAGTTAAAAAATACATTCAAAATTTGACTTAAAATTCACTAAATATTTTTGAACAAATGTCAGGGTTGTGTAACTGTTATCATCATAAAACTGTGATTGTGTGTCAAGGTCACTAAGTCTTTAAAAATATCAAATATTAAGACATGTTAGTTTAGGTTGACATGTGCGACTCCCCCAAAAAATGTAGTAATATTCATGAATTAACAATATTTGTAAAAAAAAAAGAAAAGAACAAAAGTTATATATAATGACAAAGATGTTTATATATATATATGTATGTATATATTTAAGACTTAAGGAAAATATGGACTTTTTACTTGATGGTCACTCCACATTAATTAGTAATTTAAAATCAATTTCTGTTAAAAATGGCATTATTATTTTTTAAACCATATGAAACCAACATGAACGCAAAGAGTCAGAGTACATTTCTATGAACTTAGCACTGTTAGTACATGGTCTTTTAAACTAGATATTTCCTATTCTTTATTGTGGACACAGTTATTTGTCATCGAGTCTTGTAACAAGTGACTTACAGTTGTCTCTGCATATTAAGCTGGGACAGGAGTCATATTTTTATTTTATAGTATTAACATTTAATACTTTCTAATAGGTGTCAACAGGAAATTTGCTGGCTATTTTGAGTCGCCACTATCAAGACCTGAGCTGCATCCATTTCACTGATGACAGCAGTCATTTTGTTTCAGGAGGAAAAGACAATCTGGCTCTCATATGGAATCTCTCCAGGTGCGTTAAAAGCTTCACTAATCATTTCTCTTGTTTACTATGTTAATTGTGGATATGAGTGAAGTCTTGACCTCAATAAGTGACACCAAATCTACAGAGGTTTCCTCACTTATAAGTTACACATGCAGGAGGTCATATTGATATAGGTTTGAGTAATGAACTTTCAAATATTTGGCAATAAATACATGTATTTATAATTCTCTCATAATCCACCAGCCCTTGAAGCGACATCATAAATTTAGTTAAAGACTCAGTTTTAGAGGTGACATTGTTAAATTGCTGCGTGTCTTCTCATATTCAGTGTTTGGCAGGAACGTGTAGGGAAACTCCTTCTGAATCTCTGGAATATTGAGAGATGAGACTAGAATATTAATACGGCACAATGAATGGAACACAAACTAAGTGGTTTCAGAAAAGTCAAATCAATGATTCGGTAGCTTTCTCCGTTAATGAAAGGCTTGAAAAGACTTCAAAATATTTCTCTGGAAGATAAAATTAGAACATCATATGAATATTTGTATTATTAAATGACTTGAAGTTACACTGTAACTTTTGTTTAACAAAATTTAAAGGTTAATATAATATATCATAATCATCAATCCTTCTAAAACGTGTTTTGTCTTACCTTGATTCGCTATGGTTAAGCCTATTGTAAGTGTTTATAATTTAGACCTGTCTGTAGGCAATACTCTTAGATCGACTAAAAAATTACACTGGTGTTCAAGGACAAGCATTAAGCTGGTTCAGGTCATACTTATCTGACCGCTACCATTTTGTCTACTTAAATGGAGAAAAATCGATCAAAACTGCGGCAAACTATGGAGCGCCGCAGGGATCTGTGTTAGGCCCTTTATTATTCTCAATATATATGCTGCCACTTGGTAATATTCTAAGGAAACATGAAATTAGTTTCCATTGTTATGCTGATGACACGCAAATTTATATTTCATCACGGCCAGATGAACACGCTAAATTATCCAAATTGACAGATTGTGTTAAAGATATAAAAGATTGGATGACGCGTAACTTTCTTTTATTAAATCCAGACAAGACAGAGGTAATACTTATCGGTTCTAAAAACTGTCTACAAAATCTCTCACAACACAACTTTAACATAGTAGGATGCCCTGTTACTTTATCCGCTACAGTAAAAGACCTGGGTGTTACATTAGACTGCAACCTGTTTTTTAAAAAGCATATTTCATATGTTACAAAAACAGCCTTTTTCCACCTTAGAAACATTGCTAAGCTACGTAATATGCTATCACTCTGATGCAGAAAAGTTAATTCATGCATTCATGACCTTGAGACTAGATTACTGTAATGCTTTATTAGCTGGTTGTCCCGCATCTTCAATAAACAAGCTACAGTTAGTCCAAAATGCAGCCGCTAGAGTTCTTACTAGATCAAGAAAATATGATCATATAACACCGATTTTATCATCACTTCATTGGTTACCTATAAAGTTCCGTATTAATTACAAGGTATTGCTTTTGACTTATAAGGCTCTGAATGGTTTAGCTCCAGTCTATTTAACGGATCTTCTATCGCCCTACAATCCATCGCGCTCTTTAAGATCACTAAATTCGAGGCTTCTGGTCATTCCTAGGATATCCAGATCCACCAAAGGAGGCAGAGTATTTTCACATTTAGCTCCGAAGCTCTGGAATAGCCTTCCTGATATTGTTCGTTGCTCAGACTCGCTCTCCCAGTTTAAAACTAGACTAAAGACGCATCTATTTAGCCAGGCATTCATATAAATTTTTTATCTTACAGTTACTCTAAATTCGGCCTCTAGTTCATAAACGCCAGAGGAGAACTGGCCCCCGACTGAGTCAGGGTTCTCCCAAGGTTTTTTTTTCTCCATTGGGTCATCTGATGGAGTTTTAGGACACCATTAGGTCACTTGATGGAGTTTTTCGGTTCCTTGCCACTGTTGCCTTTGGCTTGCTCAGTCGGGGATATTCAAATTAATTAACCAATCATACCATTGATCAGCTCTACCAAACTTGGATGTCTTTTTTCCAGTAATAAACAAACATTGTTAAGTTGTTGATTGATACTGTGAAGCAGCTTTGATACAATCTGTATTGTGAAAAGCGCTATATAAATATATTTGACTTGACTTGACTTGACTGGATGGTCTTCGTGAGAATTTGTAAAAAAAAACATCGGGTCTGTCTGATTACATGAAGAAACAGATAAAAACTGAGACAGACTAAATCCAGAAGAACTGTGGCAACGTTTTCTACGTATCTAGAAACAAAGCGGTTTTAAAAATAGTGCATTTGATTTAGTTAATAGAAGTTAATTGACGTTATTTTGCAAGCATCCTGACTTTACAGCATTTTTACACAAGAGACTAAAACATTACTACTACTGTAGCTTTGCAGGAAGGTTTCTTCAAGCGTCTTGGAGACGTTACAGCAGTTCTTCTGGTTTTAGTCTCATTTTTTTTTTCTGTTTCTTCATGTAATCACAGACAGACTCGATGATACAACTAATGGTAAAAGGAATGTTTGGAAATTTAAGCTGATATTTCCTACTGACACGCTACATCAAATGAAAATACCAATGTGCCTAAGACTTTTGCACAGTACTGTATATATTTGCACCGTATTACACACACTCACACACAGTCTCAAACCAAAAATTATTTAGACACTAGATATCATTTTTGATATTTTTTACTAGTGGGTGCAGAGTACTATAGTTAATTTATGTAAGTGAGGATAGCAAAATAAAGTGAACTGTGACATATTATACCCTAAAAATTTCATACAGTGGGCTACTAATACGTTTTATACAAATTTGGGACCAACAATTATTTAGACACTTTGACCTGACCATGTTTTGCTTAAGTGTTTTTCTTTAGTTGCTAATGCGACCTTTTTTATAGACTGAACAAAATGAAGCATTTCTTGGTAATTGGATGAACTAAACTTGTAATTGGTGTGTGTGTCCCCACAAAATGTCCCCTCAAAGATGGGAATATCTAAAATCCTTGTCCTTCTTGGGAAATATTTTGGCCCCCATTAGGACAACAGCTTATAAATCATACTCCCAAGTTTTATGAAAATGTAAAAATGCAGTAAGTGTATTTTTCCATGTTTCCATCTTCAACGTTACGGCCAGTAGATGGCACCATGGTTTCAATGTATTACAACAGTTGCAGAAGGTAAAAATAAATCTAGAATAACAACCATACATCTCCACTGTGTTATAAAATTGCTGTGTTAAGAAAATCTCAACCAGAGTAATGCTATAAAACATATGGAGAATGACTTTCAACCAGCTAAAACCTGCAGCTCTCCTCCCTGTAGCCTCAGGTGTTTATTCTCACTTCTTTCAGATGTTGTGGCAATTCAACTTCCAAGCTGTCTGTGTTCAGCCGATCTGTCCATCTCTATTATACTGTGCTGCTATTGTTATTGATCTAAATAAATATATATACTTTTGAAGCTGAAGATTTGAAACTGATAAGCAAAGTCATTCACCTCATTCAAAGCTCTCTGGGCATTATCATTTATGAGGAATGCACACACGTGTGATATTATATTAAAGACTTATTGCTGTATTTTTCTGACATGACTGCTGATTTTGAACTGAATGTTGAAGGGGAAGACCAGCGATTTCTTGGCACTCGGGAATCCTAAATGAAGGTCCAGAGCACATCATGTTTGTTTGACGGCATTAGCTAAGGTAAACCAGGCCCACGGGCTGCAATATATGAAAGAAGGAGGCAAGAGAGACACGCAGCCATCAAACCAGGATGAATAATTCAGCGTCTGTCTCTGAGTTTTGAAAGGAGATGACGCGCATCTATTATTCTGTATCGGTATCACTCGACAGAATAACCTCTCAGCCAGCACTATAATCAACATTCCCTGACCCTCACATGCTGCTGAGAGGTCCAGAAGTGTGACTTCACTGCGCTCTGTTTGAGCTGCCAATCTAGATGGCATTTTAGGGCCCACAAATGCATAGAACGGTTTTGAACGTGCCTATGATGACTAAATACTAATTCATTTCAACAATACAAAAAAGCAATCCATATGCACAGTGACCTAAATATATACCACTATTCTGTGATGAGCATTTTTTTTATTTCTGAATTGCAGTTCACTTATTTTAAAGGGGTAACAACTCAAAAATGAAGGGTGATACAACTGTCCTGATCAGGGGCGTAGGAACCGGGGGGGACGGGGGGGACGTGTCCCCCCCAATATTGGAGACAGACGCATTTGTCCCACCCAAAAATGACACCGCGGAAGACAAAAATATTTGCCAACTCTCACGCATTGGCCGTGAGACACACGTATTTGATTGGTTTCACTATCCAAAGGTCGAGAGCGCATTATTGTAGCGCGAAAGTACATTAATATAATGCGCGAGCGTGAATCTCTCTGCTCGCGCGCGGAATATGATGTGCCGAACGCGAATCTCCCACGCGCTCTCAGATACACTTCTCTTGTAAGAATTATCTCTCTGGGCTCGCTCAGAGAATATGCCTGCACTTAAAACGTGTTCAGTGCAATCGCGAATCTCTCCTCTTCCCCAGTTAACAATTTTAGGTTATAAGAACGTTCAATTCTCCCTTTATATAAACGTTGTATTAACGTTCTTGCTTGGTTATAAGAACGTTATTCAAACGTTCAATTCTCCCATTAGGCTATATAAACGTTCTCTTAATGTTTTTCTAAGATATAATGAAAAACGTTTTATTCACTTATTAAAACCTTTATATATATATATATATATATATATATATATATATATATATATATATATATATATAGGCTATAACAAGGTATCCTATATAATAGGCATATGAAGAACCTAAAACAAGAACTTTCAGATTTTAAAATGAAGACAAAAAATATATAGAAAGATAATTTTAAAAAAGACCCATGAATCATGTCTAATATGTGTAATGTAGTCCACTGAAGTCGAGTTGAATTGAACCCAAGTAGTTTATTCCAATAAACCGATTTGGGTTGAAGTGACAATATGATGCAGAAAATATGATGCAGAAAAAATTAGATGCAGATATCTAAATCAGAGAATTCATAGGATCGTCGATTGGCGGGTGGATTATTTATTTTCAACAGTGGATTTGGATGACTCAAAGTGGACCAGATTAATGAATTTAGCTTTAAAATGTACAAAATTTTCTTACGGGGGCGTGCATGCCCCCGGACCCCCCTAGAGGTACTGGCCTACATCCACACAAATACTGTGGGAATAACAGCCTATGGTCTATGAAAAATAATATTCTAATTATCTTATAAATAAGTACATGATCAGGATTTCGTGTCTTCCTCCTCGTTTTGAGCCAAGAAAAACCCCTCCGTATTGTCATTGGGGACTGAGCCTCCCTAAAATTAAAATCCTAAAATCACCCCTGGTCCCCCCCAATGTTAAACTCATTCCTACGCCCCTGGTCCTGATATCATAATCAGAATTATTCAAAGAGAATTTATAAGATTTTCTAGTAGTTTGGCATAATCTTTTATTATTCAAATTCATGTCTTTTAATCAGATAAATTGAAACTTTTATGACATGGCAAAGTTAGTTCAGGTTGTAAAATGCTATTCAATTATGTTATTGTTAACTAAAACGGTAATGCAAACGCTAAATAAGGTTTCACTATGGTTAATATTGGTTAATTACATTAGTTAAGGCGAGCTAACAATGAACAATACTTCTACAGCGTTTATTAATTTAAAGTAAATCTCATTATTTATACCTTTTAAGATTGAAAATTCTATTTGATAACATCAGTTAATGCACTGATATCTAACATGAACATTTTTAACTAACATTATGAAAGGTTAATAAATGCTGTGAGAATAATGTAGCTTTTCACTAATGTCAACAATTGAGATTTAATGTAGCGTTACCACTAAAACTAATACTTAAACTTATTACAGTTTTCATATAAATAATAATATCAGATGACAAACTATAAGAAAATAAAAACTAAACCTCAAAATAAAAATAAATTAAAGCGAAAAATAAACATTAAAACCCCTAAAAAAATTCTAAAATTAGAATGAAAACTGAAAAAAAAAAGTTAATCCAACATATTAATAAATAATATTATAATATGATAATGCTAAAATGAATACTAAAATAACACTGATGTGGACTATCCAAAAAACGTTTTTATAAGAACTTAGCACTTTTTC
This sequence comes from Chrosomus eos, assembly GCA_036326025.1. Taxonomy (NCBI): domain Eukaryota; kingdom Metazoa; phylum Chordata; class Actinopteri; order Cypriniformes; family Leuciscidae; genus Chrosomus; species Chrosomus eos. Next base: position 21,377,979 of record CM070839.1, read on the forward strand.
TTAATTGTGGACAATATCATTAAAGTAACACCAAGTAATTTTTCCTCTTCGGTCGCCCTACTGGTTGTAAACGAAATTGTCCATTGCCGCTGTCGTAAATAATTTAGCCTACCGTCGCAGGCACGCTCGCTGCTTATCCAGCACCGGCTTTAGAATGAACGATGTCCACAGACAAGGAGTATGTTACATGATTTCATGAAAGGATGATGTATTGCGACATCAGAAACGAAGAAAAAACGAAAAATGACTATTGTAGCGCTTGACGTAAAGCAGTCGAATTTTGTAGTTCTTTTAGTGCACGAGTTCCTACCGAAACCCGAAGTTACATAGTGCCAGTAAAAGCGATACAGACCCCGTCAGGCTATGGCAGACGTGTCATTTAACTTATTTCAAGGGTCTTGGAAATATATTATGAAGGTTGAAAAACTACATAGTGTTACTTTTAAAGTGCTTTAAGCGATTTTGTGTGATGTCACTTCTTGTTGACGTTTAAAGTATTGTCAAACAAAGCGGAGGCTAGCTAGACCCTCCCTGCTCCTCATCCGCGCACTAACCCCCCAAATCCTTCTTGTCGGTTATTGTCTGGAACAGTTTGTTAGGTTTCGCGGCGCGGGTTAGCCCAGTTTGTTTTTGTTGCGGTTTGTGGAGCCTGGGGTGTCTGCAGAGACCGCGTCTTTTTACAGTGTGTTCAGGGGACAGGCAGCGGATAGTGAGGAGACGTTTGCTGTATGTGACAAAATTTTTGGCCTAAAAAATGTGCGACATCGCTTAGAGCACCTTTAACCCTATTACCTGGAAAAAGCTTCTCCCACTCAATGGCAGTTGTTCAGCTGGCTCATGCTCCTCTGGAACGGCATGACTTCATGGGGGTCACGTTTTGTTGTTTGTCTGATGCGTTCATGTTTATCCTAAGCAACACGCTAGGCTCTTATTGATTCATTAAGACAGCCGCTTAATTGTGTTTGCCCGTAAACGTCACCGCTTTGAACCGTGCCGTTAGTGTTGACTGTGACCTTGCTGCTGAGTGAACAACGGCAAGCACAGCGCAGCATGAAGAATGAAGCGCTGTGAAGAACGAGGGGAATCTAAAGTGTGAGAGGGGGACACAGGCTCACCGACAGATGCAGGACAGAGCGAGAGAACTCAAAGTGATTGCAGTGGTTGCGCACATTCTTCTTTTTTTAGTTTTTAACCCAGTCACAACAGAGTATCTTACATCTTTGTTTTCATTGTTTTTTATATTATTTCATTGTTTTTGCTTATATTGCCCATGCATATGTTATACATAGCATATATAATTATATAAATATTTTCTTTCATACTTTTTCAACTTTGTCGTTTATACAAAATAATATCACAATATACACATGGAAAATGTTCAGTTTAGAAAGTGAGTCAGAGAGTTGATTCAGTAACTGATCTGATGTAGTGAGATCATAATAGTAAAGGTATTCGTCAGAGTGTTCCAAACTGAGTCTTTTTGAACTCTTTCTTTATAACAAAAATGTTACATTATAGATCTAATTACTAGCTTGTTTCAAATTTTCAAAGAAATAATGTAAATGTATTTCTAACAAACATAAAAATGCATTATAAAAAACTGATCATTGCTCTTTACCATCTCACAAAGTTCTTTATGATGTCATAATGTCCATTATGATGTTATAATGGCCTTTAATGGTGGCATATTGTCCTTCATTGTGACATTTTGTCCTTTATATTATTTTCTGGTAAAACAGTACCAGGATCAAGGCTGAGCTCTTTTTCTTCTTCTTCAAGAAACTGGGGATGTTGATGTATATAAAATACAACTATATTCTATTTATTTAGTTAAATTAAATTAGATGTTTTTTAATATAATACAATTATTTTTAAGTCATCCTGTGACCTCGATTAGTGAGTTGAGAACCACTTCCTTTTTCGTGTTCTGCTCCGTCTCGCGCACAATTGAGAGTTCGGCCTTATGGACTGTCAATCACACTCAAGTCACTCGCACATGCGCTGTTGTACGCGCACCGTCCACGCGGACACAAAAAAATGTGCTGCATGAGGACGGTGTGCGCGGATGTCCTCGGGCCCTCTTGATGACGACAACTTCCGAAAATTACACCACGCAGTTATAGATCGGGCTTTAGACTGCTGTGATAACTCGCGTGAAATCTGCGGAAGTGAGCTGTGGATAGAAGGCATTGACCCTAACTCATGAATATGAAACTCATTCAGTTCAGATCAGAAATGAACCACACTCTCTCACATAAAAACGCAGATGTGCATCACAGATGTTGTTTAACACAGGTCGGCCCATTGAGCTTACCCAGCGGTGCTGCGTCATGAAGTGGTGCTGACAGAATGGGGTTCAATTCTGTCTCATCTCACTATTTCCATCTGGATCTCCTTCTCTTCTCTCCATCTCTCTCATTCAATCAATCATCTTTTTCAAGCTAATCATTTGACCAGATACGTTCAACGGTCATTAGCAGTTTGGTCAAGTTCAGTTTACTGAAAGAAATGTTTGCCTTATTTTTGCAAAGCAAACTTTGAAAGCAAAAGTAAAGTTAAGTAAATAGTATCAGTTAAAGGTACAGAATGCAAACTCTTCCTGCATAATGGACTATTAGACACTTAAGAATCTGAGAAGAAAACAAGAAACAAAAATCAGAATTAAAATATAGCTGCGAGCAGCGATTACGGGCCCAAGCCGGTGGCACCGCAACCCTGGTGCACCAGGGTGGCGGTACCGCCGGCTTTGGCCCTTCATCGCTGCTCGCAGCTATATATATATTTCCATTTCCATGTGGTGGTGTGACTCCCCTTCTGTCCGGCATTAACGGCTGCAGTGTACTTGGCGCAACGACTACAACTACAGGACCAGCACGACAACCGTCTGAATTGAGCCGAGTAGGGGACATCTCTAGGGTCTTCAAGTGGGCACCTTCCGTCCTCAGTGTTTCGTCGACTAGCCTACGACACCTCAAGAGGGCTCGACAGTGACTATTTATTACATGTTAAATAGGGGAACTTGTAACCTATTACATTTCCAAAGTAACCTACCCAACACTGGTTATAAACTAGTACTTGCAAGGTCGCACCACAAGCTTGCGAGGTCATTGATGTTTGTCTAGACTAGAGAGTTTGAATATCAATCTTATTATTACACTTGCACCCAGTATATTATATTTTAATATTTCACATTCATCAATTTAATTAACTCATGACACACATAATGTGATAGGATTGATGACACTCATAATTAATTATTGTTGTCCTGAGCATGCCATTCATAATAAAGCTTCATAATGGCGAGTTAATAAAAGATGGTGTATTGTGTTTCAGTGTTGTTCAGCTGGATTCGTCCCGCACACCAGAACCTCGTCACATTCTTTCCCGTCACTCCCTCCCCATCACCGACATCCACTGTGGCCTGATGGGACCACAAGCCCGCGTTGCCACTGCATCCCTGGACCAAACTGTTAAGGTGAGTTTTGTTCGGTCTCTCCTCTTATGACCATAAAGGATGTAAATCGCATAAATCATGATATCTGACATTAATTTTTATATTATAGTAATTATAATCCTATAACAGGGTCCCAGGTGTCCTTAAAAAGTTGCATCCTACATTCACTTTTATCACAAAATGTCTTAAATATCTTAAATGAAGAGTAAAAAAGTACTTGAATATTAAGTTGAAAGTATGGATCCTGAATGAAAGTTTTACTCACTTAAAAGTCCAAGTCCTGGCCAAAAACATACTTGTATAAGAAAAAGTAAAAAGTACAACTTTAAACTGAATTTAAGAATAGAAGTAACCTTGCAAAAATAAAAATAAGAGAAGAGTTTCTTGTTGAAGCACTTCAAATCATTTAGGCCTATTGTGCAAAATAAAATATACCATTTTATAATGTTCATTTAAATGCTAATTGTTTATTTATTAAATTTATATAATTTAATAAATAAACATTTAATTGTGACCAACAAAATATAAATTTGTATATCAATTCTTGCTGAAGAAAACTTGCTGATTTTATTGTCATTTGCAATGTATACAGTTACCAATGGATTTTGATGTTAGAAAAATAAGCGAAACCTCGAAAAACCACTGCAAAAAGTAGTTTTTTTCCAGAAATATAATTAATTTATAGTACAGGTGTTCAGATTTATTTGTACTCGAGTAAATGCTCCAAAATAATGTCTAAATGTTTTGTCACAAGTCTCACAAGAGGTCTTAAATTTGGGGAAATATATAAATACAGCCTAGTGTGATTTATTAAATATCAAAAAGTAATCATTTAAATAAATGTGAGCAATTTATTTTCAAAGTCAAAACTCGTCATGGTGTTTATTTTTTTGTAGATTAGTTGTTAGAGTGCATATTTTATCACTCTCAATCTTTCAATCTTTTTGACTGAACTGGGAGTATTAAGACATAGACATTTCAAAATAAGAGTACCAGTGTTTTCTGAGCTGATTTAAAATTAAAAACTAACACCACTAAACACTCGGTGAGTTGCACAGTTTTGAAAACAAACATTAAGGGTTGTTTTAAGGACATGTTTGTGCATGCTCTTAGACAGCCACTCTGAAGTGGTCAGAGGCGATTCTAAAAGAGTCAAAAAGTTGAGACAGGACCCATCGTCAAACTTTCTGTGTCCACCACTTTAGTTCATCCAGAACAAACTAGAAAATAGACTCAAAGTGCTAAATACCGGAATTCTCCATTAAGTTTAAATTCAAATGTTATTCCCCTTGCATGGAAATCGGCGATAATTCTACCTTTGTTGAAAGGTGGTGATCCATCTGAGATGAATAATTATCATCCGATTTCAAGGTTGTTGGTGATGGCAAAACTATTTGAATCTTTTGTAAATGATCAAGTAAAACAGTTTTTAACTGAAAATAAAATTTTAAATGAATTTCAATCAGGCTTTAGATCAGGTTACAGTACTATAACAGCAACCATGCTGGTCACAAATGATATTATTAAATGTTTGGATAGTAAACAGCATTGTGCACTGTGCAGCTTTATTTGTAGATCTCTCCAAAGCATTTGATTCTGTAGATCATAAACTTCTGTTGCAGAGACTTAGTTGTGTGGGTTTTAGTGAAATAGCTCTAAATTGGTTTAATAATAACTTATCAGAAAGAACTCAGTGTCTCATTTGAAATTTTTATTTCAGCAGAACAAACAATTAAAAAAGGTGTCCCACAGGGTTCTGTTTTAGCACCAATTTTATTTTCTATTTATATCACTGACATAGGTTGTGGGATAACCCCAGCTAGAATTTATCTATATGCCGATGACACTAATTTACACAGTAGCACCTTGAACCAAGCCATAGAGTTTCTGCTAAATTCTTTTCAGTCTTTACAACTGTCATTATCAAGTTTGAAATTGGTTTTAAACACGGTTTCACCCATTGTTCCATTAAAACAGATCGCCGATTTTAACTTTGCATGGGGACTGTATAGAAAGAGTAAATTGTTATAAATACTTAGGCATATGGCTAGATGAAAAACTAGTTTTAATGTACATATTGAACATCTCTTGAAAAAGCTTAAACCAAAACTGGATTTCTTCTTTCGTTTAAGGAATGTTTTCCTTTTGAAGCAAGAAAGAGAATTATTCAAAGTTGTTTCCTCTATTGGATTACGGTGATGTGATGTATATGCATGCAAGTTTATCTTCACTAAAAAAGTTAGATTGCGTATACCATGCTGCCTTACTTACGCTTTGTGACGAATGCCTCTTCACGCACTCATCATTGTACCTTGTATGAATTGGTGGGTTGGACTTCTTTATTTCAAAGGAGAAAAATACACGTTTGATGTTTATTGCTAAGGCATTTTTATTACCAATTTATATCTGTTGTCTTTTATCTTATTACACCTGTATTTATAGCTCTAGATCTAGTGCTAAACTGTTTTTAAAGGTTCCTAGAGTGTGTTTAGCGCTTGGTAAAACCGCCTTCTCTACCTATGCTCCCAGGTTATGGAATGAGCTGCTGAGTATAATAATGATAGAAACACTCCCCTCTTTAAAAGTTTTTAAAAATCTCTTATCGACCAATTTAAAGGAAACATATGCATGTTTTGTAGCTTTTGTAGCTTTTGTTGTCATTTTATAAGTGCTGGGTAAAGTTTTATGTAAGATTCCTAGTTTATATTTTGTTGTTTTTTTGCCCAGGACTCTTTAGAAGAAGGGATTTTATATCTCAATTGGACTATCCTGGTAAAAAAAGAGAAAAACCCCTGTAAAAACTTGTTTCAATATAATATAATGTAATATAATAGCGGTATTCCGTGTCAACTCAGTTGTAATTTTCTTGTGAAAGGAATGCATAAATGAAGTATTTAAAATATTAAATGTCACGGATTAGTTAAGTAATGCACTATTTTGGGTCCAATTGAAAATTTTCATCTGAGATTAGGAGCATAATTGTCGGGGTTTGTGGAATGACTTTATAATGATGTTTTATATCTGCACAGTCTTTCAGTAAATTGTCAATGTAGCTCCATTTACAAATTGTTGATTTGACCCATTTTCAATGTTCAAAAACAACGTTTCTGAAATTTGTTTGATTTGACACTAAATTATTAAAAAAGAATGTACTACAAATATTTCAATTTCCTGTGTTGAAATAGGGACTCTGTCAAAGAAACACTGACTGATCCGCATGCGGACTGTTGAAATAAATATTTTTTTTTTTCCGGGAAAGCCTTAATTTAGTCAAGTTTTCTAAATTTAATTCAGTGCTTTGTTTTTTTGGTACTGTATAACTCAATCATAGATCAATAAATAAATAAAATGTAGGCAGCACTGTGCCTCTTAACATAGTTGTAGATGTTTAATACATCTGTTCGTGTCTAATTTTTTTTGTCCAAATAACATTTACTGTAAATGTCAGACCACTTTTTATAATGCATCTCCACATCCTTGTAGTCTGCATGTGCCACTCACTCATCGTTGTGCTTTTTAATGCCATCTCCCAACAAATTTTTCTATGGGAAGCTTTCAGTTTTTGAAAAATCACTTGAAAAGCATTAATATTTATGAATTCATATTTCTCTGTCATACGCACCTAAAGCGGTCTCACTTGTAATCCAATTTATATCTTATTTAACTTGCTAAACTCTCATGATGACATCAAGAAATCGGGTCATGAATGGGGTACTTGGCTTAATGATGTGCTGTCTTTTCTTCCTTGTTTTATGTGGGAAGATGCTCTTATATTAATGTTTGCAGTGATGAGACCTTGGATTGTCATTCAGGGGGAGTTTGCATCCCATTTGCTATGTTGACGTGCACTTTTTACAGACCTTGTTAGGCATTTACAGCAATCCTGTCTTCCAGCTAAAACGCTTTAAAAGGTGTAATTTTGTTTTAAACGCACAATAATGCGTGCTTCACCTTCCTCAAGTTCGAAACTTTGCTGAAATGTGATTTTCCTGCTAATGAATATGACATAGGGTCAGTAAGTGTCTGGGCAAGAAGCAAACTGCATAAGCAGCAAGTAGTAGCAGTAGTAGTTAGGGATGCACGATATATCGACCACATATCGTTATCGGCCGATAAATGGTCTTTTTTGATGTTATCGTTATCGATCCGATAAGAAAATTGGGCCGATATATCAAAGCCGAAAAATAATAGATTATTTACTTCAGTTGAGAGACGCGCGCTGTTCGCCATGATGGTTCTGAATGATTGGATTCACTTCGAAAAGGAAGATACAGTTCAGTGCAACATGTGCAGCGCACATCTGTCACATAGGCTTCATAACATTATAATAAGAGCACGACTGTAAAAGCATGTTGTGAATTCTTGTTCGCCAGAGTTTCAGCGCGACGAGCGCGTTGAGGCGGAAAGAGCGCGTCTATGGAGTTAAGCCTTCATGACGAGCACAGTCAAGTTCTCTTGAGCATTCGCAGCATTCTGTGCCATTGTAAGTTGTAATATGTTTATTTTGTGTATAAAGGCCCATATATCTGATTAATCTAATATAGGATGCGTTTGGTTGAGTTAATGAACGACGCGCGCAGGCTGCGTTTGTCTGGGGATCATCTTTATAGCGTGCGGGCAGCTCAAACAGCAATGCACTTTTATAACTATAATTGGGACAATTATATACATGCCATTATAATGAGAACACTATTGTTATAAAACGTTGTGAATTATCTGGGTTTAGTTGCCGTCAGAGCAATGTTGTGGGAATAGCGCGTCCAGAACAGGGATTAGCCCACACATTATTTATGACCAGCACAAGTTCGATTGTGCATTCACGTCCTTTTGTGCAGATAAGTCGTAATATAAAGTTGATGTAATATAAATATCTGATTAATAATCTCACATATCATATCATATCATATCATATTTAAACAACCTAGAAAAGTTCTTCAGTTTCCCGGTGCTCGTTCTCTTCAGCTTCAGCGCGCGCAGATTAAACAATGCAAAAGCTGTGATTTACACTGTCATGTAATTATATTCACCATTGTAATAAATTTGTGAATTCTTTGGGTTTGCATTCTTCAGCAATAGTTGAGTTGATTAACCTTCTAAAGCGATTCAGTTTAACGTTTGTTCTCTTCAGCTTCAGCTTCAGCTCACACAGCAATGTAATTTGAAACAGTAATGCTATTAAAGATGTTTACTATTAGGCTACTGTAATATTAAAATAGTTAATTTTTTTTTCAAAAACATTGAGTTATAATTAATAACTAACATTATTTTGTTCTCGTATTATTTTCATCAACGATATGGTTTGATTAAAATAATTTCCTTATTGTCTGTGCGGAGGCGATTCCGTTTTATTGATCCATGGAACATGCATTTTGTTTCTTTATATGCAGCCCAATGTTAGCCTATGACTAAATCTAATGACTTGTTTACAATATTTAGGTATTTTATTTTTGTTAGGCAATAGATTTTTTGATAACACTTTACAATAAGGTCTCATTTGTTAATGCATTAAGTAACAGAGAGCAATAGCCTTAATTGTTAGTTAATAAAATATGTGTGTTCATGTTAGTTCACAGTGCATTTACTAATGTTAGATAAAACTTTCTTAAAATGTCTTTTTAAATTGTTGGTTCATGCTAACTAATGCTAACAAAATTAAACTGTATTAAAAGTGTTACCAGTTTTAATAAAGAAAGTTGCCCAGTGTAAAATTAATTTTAAAAGTTAAGGAATCTTACATGGTTCAAAAGGCTATACTGTAGTATATGTTTGATTTATGTTAAAAGTGTTTGAGACAAGGCTTTTAATTGTGAGCCTTCTGTTTATGTATACAGGCTATCAAAGTATATAAAAAAAATTATTTAGATTTATCGGCCAATATATCGGTTATATCGGCTTTCAAATGTAAAGAATTATCGGTTATCGGTATCGGCCAAAATGTTCATATCGGTGCATTCCTAGTAGTCCCTGTGCTGCTGTTCACCGCTCAGGGTAGTTTCTCCTGGATGGCTTCAGGCATCATGCTTGATTTGACTGAGAAGACTATGTGAAGATCAATGCCAAAGAGAATGATGTCCCTGAGGGAGGGCTGGAGCCCAGTGCGATGGACAGTATGGGCAAGAACATACTGTTCCAACTGCTCTATGAACAAAACTGTTGATTTCAGAGATCCATACAATATTAGACGCATCTGATCATTCCCACCAGTTTAAACCTGTTCTATGGTCGACTGATAGTTAATAGGCTGATAAATATCAACTAAGACAATTTAAAACAATACATAATTGCAGCAGATAAGTAAATAATTAAATAGACATTACAAAAACTATTTTTCTAAAATATATATATTAATTTCATTAACTTAATCACTACCAATTTTATGAAATTTGAACAATTACATTACATATTATCTAAAAAATACATATTACCTGCTTCAGTTTATTGACTATTTTTACAGATAATATATGCCTCGCTCTCAAGCTCATGCAATAAAGCTTGCCACAAAACACTTGCAAAAGTAGCTTAATTATTATGAATGTGGCAGAAAAGAGACATTTTAATTGTTTATTATAAACTAGTATTTTCTGAATCCATGTTGGCGAGTGCACATGCGCCTATAGGGAGAAATGCACCTTTCATTTGGATTACGAGTTTTTTTCGATTAGAATTGACTAGTTTAAAAGTAGACATTTCAAGCTTTCTATATGCCTATTTGGCAGCAATTATCTTGTCGCAAATATTGCGCCGTTAGCATCGAGACTGGTGAAATGTAGCTACACTTTTGATCTTTTCCACATCTTTTCCATCTATGCATGCACACTACAGCCTCACGTGTGAGCCACGTCTCTGGGCGTAACCGGCGTAAACTAGTGTTTTTCCTTAAAGGTGCATAACGCAGGTCTCTGAGTTTTTGCAGAACTACACCCCCTCTGGCGACAAGCGAAACTGCAACCAGAGGTGTGCACGCTCATGGAGCACACGCACACGCACGCTTGCACGAGCACGAGCTGTTCATTCATAACCAAAGGAGCATCAGCCGCACAAATCTTTTGTTTACAGTCATAATGTCTTCAGAGGTTATAAAGTTATAAATCTGCAAGTCATTTTACATATATGAAAGGAAAGGCATTTGAGTAGGACTACTCTCCCTCAAACTCGGTTTTGCTGTTTGCGGTCGCACTGGCCAGTGGCCAGAACCGATGAGTAAGGGAGTGACGCGAGCACGGCGGCGGCGGCGCCACATACAACAACAACAAACCAGCATGGAGGAGCCGAGGAGGCTATCGCAATGTTCCCGTTCTGCCTACCGGGACCTTAATAACGGAGTACGAACGGCGGCGTTTAAAGACTATGGTGGAAAGTCTAAAGTAATATGATGGAAGAAGATAGAAGAGCAGAGCGCAGGCAAAGGACACAAGGCTACCGGTAGGCCATACACACAAACATGGTTAGCATCTTTTATGGGACATGTTTTATGTTTCATGTTGTACTATTCTTCCGAAGACAATTCCTAGTTTATGAACCTGTTCACTGACAATGGTAACGTTAGTCAAATAAATTCTGATTGTACATTTATCTAGCTTAGGCTAAAGCATTACACATTTTACGCATCGTCATTTGTTGTCATAGATTTGCCGCATCAGACATTAGAGACTGGGGTATATCTTACCGTTTTATCAAGAAAACAGCCAACTGAGGATACCGTTTGAGCCCTATAGCAGACCGGAGATCTATCCATTTGTTGAAAGCCTTCCCGATGCTAACTCTCGTCTCGTCTTATTCCGACGCCTGACTCCAATTTGGCCCTTTTGGTCAATAACTAGACAAAAGTTTTCTTTTCTTTGTCTTACGTGGAGTTTGCGTTGGGGTTTGGAATGAACTACAAGCCGGTCTCTTTGAATCCATCTTCTACTTTTGTGGAAAGTTGACTAAAGTTTTGTCGCTCGAGTTGTCTTCGCTGATACGGAGAATGGCGGCTCATAATAACAAACCTCCGAGACATCGCCTGGTGAGCGTGAACGCGCATGACGTCACGCCCAGTCTCAGATTCGAGCCCGAATCCCTCTTATTTATTTTACTGTACAGGACTGTAGAGGCAATCTCAGTGATCAGAGAAGGGCTCATTCAGCCATCAGGCAATTGTTTACGCATGTATGGGTTAAAAAACGGGTATTTTTAACATGAAATGTTGCGCAATGCACCTTTAATGCCTCACCACAGCCAATCATGCTGCATGCTTATTTGCTCAACGACGTTAACGATATTAATCCCTTAGGTATCAAAATTTGGTACCGAACGATGAGGTTTTTTGATACTCGATGGTATCGAGGCAATCAAGATTTTTTTCAGGAAAAATTTTATCATGATTTTGCATGTTTTTTTCATGTTGATTTTACTATTTTGCAAGTTACTGAGCAGTACAGCCAAACTCATTTCCCTCGTTTAAAAATGTAGCCTTACAAGGTAACAAAATATAAATGAAAAAAGAATGACAGACCATTTAGGCCAAAGTAGGGGTGGGCAAAGATGAAAATCTTTATTCATTATTTTATCTTTGTTATTAACAATGCGAACAAAGATGCAAATTACAAATGCAATATAATATACAAATGAAATAAACAGTGCAATGTGAAAACTGTTTTTTCACAGTATGTGTATTTAACAGTAGTATTCAAGTAAGAAATTGAATAAACAAGTGTAAAAATAAAATGCTAAATAGACTTTACTGTATAAAATATATATACACTGATTCTTATTAAATGTACTGAAGTTATTCAGTAAAGAGCAGTAAGTGATTTTCCCTTTGTCTTTTGCTGTTTAATTAACAATAATCACATGCGGCATCAGGTTAAGCCTGCTGTCACTTTAAGACCTCTTGCACTGATCTAATATACAGACACGCATCCGGTTTCTGTGGATAGTGTGAAACATATATTGTTCTCTGATAAATCCACCAGTGAAACATATATTGTTCTCTGATAAATCCACCTTTAAAATTCATCTGTCTTTCCCACATCTGTGAGTTACGGTGTGGAGAAGCCCCAAAGATGCTGTTGCTTCCCAGAGTGAAGCACGGGGTGGACCAGTGATGGTTTGGGCTGCAATATTATGGCATTGCCTAATGTGCTTGATGGGCGCGTCACTGCCAAGGACTACCAAACAATTCTGGAAGACCGTGTGCGCCCAATGGTTCAAACATTGTACCCGGAAGGGGTTGCCGTGTTTCAGTATGTTAATGCCCCAATACACAAAGCAAGACTTGTGACAGAATGGTTTGATGAACATGAAAGTGAAGCTGAACATATCCCATGGCCTGCACAGTCACCACATCTAAATATTTTTGAGCCACTTTGAGGTATTTTGGAGGAGCAAGTCAAAAGACTTCCATCAGCATCACATATTGACCTGGTCACTGTTCTGGAAGAGGAATGGCTCAAAATACCTCTGGCCACTGTGAAGGAGCTGTATCTGTCATTCCCAAGATGTATAGACTAGGTGCACGTGGCCGCCATTTTGGATTTCTGATCAGCGAGAGTACGTCTAGACACTTCCGGTTTCGCTTTACGCCCGGTGCAGGGAGCCGGAGAAAGCCGAAAATGATCTCTTATAGTTGTTTATAGAATTAATTAAAATACTAAGATATATATTACTATCACACGAGCAAATGGCAATTAAATGCACGGATGCAAAGTCAGATTAATGAATGAAATACAACTGTTCACGAACAGAAGATTGTCTTGGTCTCATGCTGCATACACAATGAGAATTAGCCTATGCCTTCTGTAAATATAGTTACAACTACGATTTTATTTGATTGCATACAATACCGCCTGAACATTCACACGTTTGCCCTGTCTTGTTTAAATCTCCATAAATAGGCCTACTATTTTTTCCTCAATTCTGCGCATATAACATTTAGGGCCTACTTAGGCTACATTTGCTCGATCAATATTATCAACACATATGTTACATACATGCTTTCTTTGCATCAATTTTTAACAGTAACGTTAGTTAACAAACAATTTAATATAGCTAATTGTGTATATTTTACAGTGGAATAAATACTGTAGGTGCTGCTTATAAAAAAAGACAATGATTTATGAAATATTTATGATTGCTCTTTACTCATCTCACTTGCGCAAATAAATGCAGTAATAGAAATCATATTATATAATTATATGCATTTAAATTACTAAAATACAAACAATTAGCAAGTAGGGTGACCAAATCGTCCTGTTTTCCCAGGACATGTCCAGTTTTCACGTGCTGTCCTGGCCGTCCTGGCTGTTTTTTATAAAGTGATGAAAATGTCCTGGTTTTCATTATTTTTCATTGGGCCATTAAGAAAGAAAAACAGGATTAAGAGGAAGAAGAAAACTAAATTGTGCCGAGTGTCCTGGTTTTCGATAATCAAAATATGGTCACCCTGTTACCAAATAAAGCAATGCCGACAACAGACCGGGTGTTTTTGTCACCCTCTGGTGACAGATGCTTTTGATGCACAATGTGAAATTCAAGGGAAGAGACTTGCCTTTCAGAGGGGGTGACAGATCCGCGCACTTCACTGTTGTGTGTCGTTATGAACCGTTTCATCCCTTTAAAACAAAGAAGTCAGCTTTCATGCATTCCCGGTTGAGGGTGACCAGTCCCGAAATTTGAAGCTTTGTCCCGCGCGTCCTAAGTCATAAGCAGTGTCCCGCATTTTAATTTTGTCTGCATCATTTTATTTCATCGTCCTTTTAAATTACAATTCTACAATATAAAATGTTAATAATAAAAAACTGAACATACGCAGCCGTTATTATTGGTTCTAGTCAGAGCGGGACAACTGAGAAAAAATAAACTGCAACAGAAAAATGGATCTATCCGGAGCTCCCGAGAAGAAAAAGCGTCTTGTTCGTATAAGGAATGGGAGAAAAAATATAGCCTACATGGTAAAAACCAGTTACAGGTGACCATAAAAAAGGAGATGTACAGACACATAATGATTGAAAAGCCCTTACTCGAAGCTGCCAGATCAGACAAAAAATATAAATTCAAGATGCACTGAATCCGGTAAGAACGGATTTAATCTTAGTCTTTCTAATGGAATTTATGTGCTTATTTGGAAACGTGTTTTTTAGCGATTGGATTATTATTTTCACTTAATTATTTAGATTGAATATACCCGTGCTGTTAAAATGAGTTTTATCATTAGTGACGTTCACAGCGCCGTCATTAACTTTTTTATAAAGCCATTAGCAATTTAAAGCATCACTGCAAAAAGACATATAAAATCAATATTCACCTAGTAGGCCTATAATAATAGCAAGTTCTCTCCCTCGTGTCCGCAATATAATCAAATAAAATCGTAGTTGTAACTCTATACAGAAGGCATAATTCTCATTGTGTATGCAGCATGAGACCATACAATCTTCTGTTCGTGAACATTTCATTCATTAATCTGAATTTGCATCCATTCTTTTAATTGCCATTTGCTCGTGTGATAGTAATATATATCTTAGTAGTATTTTTAATGATATAATTGATTCTATAAACAACTATAAGAGATCATTTTCGGCTTTCTCCGGCTCCCTGCACCGGGCATAAAGCGAAACCGGAAGTGTCTAGACGTACACTCGCTGATCAGAAATCCAAAATGGCGGCCACGTGCACCTAGTCTATTGATGCTGTATTGGCCGCAAAAGGAGGCCCTACACCATACTAAAAATGTTTTGGCTCTGTATGTTTTTATTTTTATGCTTAAAAAAAGTCTCTCATGTTTATCACCTAGGCTGCATTTATTTAAACAAAAATACAGTAAAACAGTAATATTGTCAAATTTTATTATATTTATAACTGTTTTTTTATTTTAGTAATGTAATTTAATCCCGTTTAATCCAATTAATCCAAATTTAATCCAAAACTGAATTTTCATTAGCATTTACTCCAGTTTTCGGTCTCACATGATCCTTTAGAAATCATTGAAATATGGTGATTTGCTGCTCAAGAAGCATTTATTCTTATTATTGTCAATGTTATAAAAACAGCTTTGCTGTTTAATATATTTTGGTCGAAACTTGATACTTTTTTTCAGGTTTCGTTTCCTTGTTCAGAATATATATTTTTTGTTAAAAATTAGAAATGTCTTTACTGTCAAAATTAGAAAGGTCTTTACTGTCACTTTTGAATGTGTCCTTGCTGAATAAAAATATACATTTCTTAAAGACTTTACCCAAAACTTTCAACTTTTTATATTGTGTAATATATTACATAATATATAACAAATGTAGATATTCTAAAATTTATTTAAAGCTTTAGTCCTTATCTTTTGGCACATTAGCTGTTAATAAACAGAACTACATGCGTCTTGCAAAAGAACATTGTAGCCAGAGCTACTTCTCTCTGTTTATGTCTATGATGAGTCACGCAGGTACAGTTGATGGGGAGTGCCAAGAAGCATGACTTCAGTTTTGGAACTATTCATACACAGGAAGTTCCTAGACATCCATATCTTAATCTCCGAAATACAGTTAATTAGATGGGATATGTCCACGTCTTAGCCCGGTTTTGAGTGAATGTAGATCTGGGTATCGTCAGCATAAAAATTACAGTTAAGGTCAAGAGATATCAATAATTGATAGATAAGAGTGGGAAAACATAAATACTAAAAAAAACAAAGGACCAAGAATTGAGCCCTGGGACACCAGTACTATCAGAACCAACCTCTGATCTTTGGCCATCCATAAAAACAAAGTGACTACGATCAGAAAAATAAGATCTGAACCAGTCCGGGGTCTCATTTATAAAACTGTTTGTAGGATCCCCACCTTAAAGTGTGCGTGTGCCCGAAAGCAAAAAATGTCATTGCCAACAAATTTTCAGACTTAAAAAAAAACGTGCGTCTCCACCCTGTCTTCACCCCGAAATAACCATATATGGAGCTTGCAACACCTCTTTTTATTATGCATATCCTCATCTGCATATAATTTGCATATGCATATTCATCCACGTGATACCATGTTTAAAGGTACAAGACATTAAAGGGTTATTTCGCCATTTAAGTCATGAAGTTGTATGCAATCCTTACCAGCACTATAGTGCATACACACTGACCCACTCTGTAGTCACCTCGCTGGTCAGAGTTCTGGCCGCTGGAAGTTTTTCAAGAAAGTAATCCGGTTAGTTTCCGGGGCCACAAAACGGTGCGTTTTTACGTAAAAAAATTATTTGCGTTTCAAAGCTTGATTAATTTACCACACAAAAAACACGCCGGGACAAAATTTATACCTCAGTTTTAATCGGCACTATTTTCTTTCCATTTCTATCAATCCGCGCTGCTGTCAGCGTCAACAGTGCGCACGTTCCGATCAGCTGTTCCATAGTGTTTACACAATCGATTGACAACGACGTCAAAAGTAGAAAATGAACAATGGTGCGAACTTGTAAATTCCCAGGCTGTGACCACAAGAATGTGCCGGGATCACCATTCAGATTCCATCGTTTTCCTGTTTCGGATATAAGTTAGCTACTACGAGACAGCTTTGGCTGGTTCATCGGCTACTCTGCGGGAGCTAATATCCAGAATCAAGGATTATCGTGTGTGCAGTGCTCACTTCAGCGAAGACGATTACATCCCCAACCAAGGAGGAAAAAGAAAAAAAAAAAACAGATTTTAAAGAGTTTTGCTGTACCAGTACCACGGGGTAAGCTCTATTTACTATGATCCCATGTCTAAACTGTACGGTAAACAAGCTGATGTTTAGACTCCAGTGGAAAACACGTGAAAAGATGTCTAATATAAAAACGGTAAATGGGATATAGGTACAATTTGCTGAGAAAACTATTTCATTGAACACACACACACAATTGATGTTTCAGGGCTCTCAAATGAGTGACTGTCACGCTCATTGCGACAGAGCCCTGAGGTTTTGTGTTGCAATCAATAACATTTCGGCATCGGTATACTCCGGTTCATAAAGGTATCCCTTTGGCGTTGTGCTAAAATTACTTTCATCATCATCATCTCTTCCGTCTGATATTGTGCTAAAATTGGTTTCATCATCAGAAGTTTCGCAGTCAGACATGTTGTCAGCGAGTCGCGCTATTAAACACTATAGAACAGCTGATCGGAACGTGCTCTGTTGACGCTGACAGCAGCGCGGATTGATAGAAATGGAAAGAAAATAGTGCCGATTAAAACTGAGGTATGAATTTTGTCCCGGCGTGTTTTTTGTGTGGTAAATTAATCAAGCTTTGAAACGCAAATAATTTTTCCACGTAAAAACGCACCGTTTTGTGGCCCCGGAAACTAACCGGATTACTTTCTTGAAAAACTTCCAGCGGCCAGAACTCTGACCAGCGAGGTGACTACAGAGTGGGTCAGTGTGTATGCACTATAGTGCTGGTAAGGATTGCATACAACTTCATGTCTTAAATGGCGAACTAACCCTTTAAGGACATATGATATACGTCACATTAAATTGCTAAAAATCATTTAGTAGCCTATCCTTGCCTTGTTTTTGAATAAATAAATCAAATATTATAAAATACATTTCAGAGAAAGTTTTTCTCAATGTTTTCCACTGGCTAAATAGTATTTTTTTATGCACCTTATTGTGCATTATTTGTGCGGAAATATTTTCTCATACAATTTGCTATTATCATGGTAAGCAATCCTCGCTGTAGTTAAAATATGAAAACACAGCATGCCATAGGAAAAGTGTTCTAAAGCATCGCATCCACAAAAACTATTTCTATCTATTAGAATATATATTTTTTTGTAACTTCTCAGTAATGATTTCATGTAATGGAAGTGCTTCACTCCATTGATTTGAGTGGCATATTTAATCTAAATGTGTATATCAGATGTAAAAGATAGTTTAAATCATTTTCATTTATTTTACTTTTATTGTGCACATGCACAGTATTGATGATTAGGACTCATAATGAAAATGTATGTTTTCCTTCATCTGTTTTCCTTCATCTGCCGTCAGATATGTGCTACAATCAGCTTCACTAAACGGCCCAATGCACTCGCTAGCCCGGACATTTAAGAAGGGATGTGTATTCCCTATCAGTCGTTCTCATGACGTACGTCTTCACCAACTAATAAGAATCTCGCTAGAGAGGTCAATCTACTTCGAGTAAAACTAAACAAGCCAATGCACATTGGCGTGCAGTCATTTGCATCAGCTGCTCAGTCTCGCAGCGTGGGTATATAATGAGCAGGAGGTGCGATTGCACTTCAGCTTTTTGCTTCAGAGCCTAGCACTTCGATGCTCTCTACCGCACTCTCAGGTGCGGGCGTGACCGCACAGCAGCATGAGTGGTCTTCTCTTCTCTCTCCCTTTTTTGTTTTTTGAATACTGAGCAAAACAAAAAAGCTGGTTTCACAGCTGGTAAGGTGCACAATGAGAGCGCAGAGGATGGTATCATCCTCTGGATCCACCGAGGAACAGTCGGTGCTGAACTGCTTGAACACGTTCAAAGTAAGGACGACGGTCCCACTGAAATTCTTTCAGAGTCTCCTGGGGCATATGGCAACGGTCCAGAGATGGGCGTGGCATCACGGCATTCACTGGGTGGCAATCACATCAGACCTTCAACCCGTGGTCAGACCCATCTTTCCTGCAGGCAGGACTCCCCTTGGAACAGGTGTCCAGGCATGCTGTGGAATTCACAGAAGCGGACCCCCAACTGCATTGGCACATCAACTGCCTCGAGTTGCTAGTAGTACGTCTCGCTCTGAGCCGCTTGAAAAGGCTGCTACAAGGCAGGGACATGATGGTCCGTACGGACAACACTGCGACCGTTGCGTACATCAACCGACAAGGTGGTCTACGCTCCCGTCGCATGTTGCAACTCACCCGCCATCTCCTCCTCTGGAGTCAGAAGCGTCTGAGGTCGCTTTGAGCCATCTATATCCCCGTTGTGCTCAACCGTGTGGCCGACGAGCTATCACAACCTGTGCTCCTGGGAGAATGGCGACTCCACCCCTAGGCAGTTCAGCTGATCTGGGGAGAGTTCAGGGAGGCTCAAGGAGACCTGTTTGCCTCCTCAGAGACCCCCCACTGCCAGCGGTTTTACTCCCTGACCGAGGGAACACTCGACACGGACTCACTGGGTACTCACCGACTCACAGATACTGTGCAAAGTCAGGGAGGACGAGGAGCAGGTCCTTCTGGTGGGCTATTAGCCCACCCGGACTTGTTTCCCAGAACTCATGTTCCTCGTGACAATCCCTCTCTGGCCCATTCCTCTGAGGAAGGATCTATCTGACTCAGAGACGGGGAACCCTATGGCACCCGTGTCCAGACCTCTGGAAACTCCATGTCTGGTCCCTGAACGAGACGCGGATGTTCTATGTGACTTACCCACAGAGGTACTTAACACCATCACTTCTGCGTCCATGAAACGTGTGAACGGCCTGAAGTGGAACCTGTTCGTCGAGTGTTGTTGTTCTCGCCGAGAAGACCCCCGAAGATGTTCGATAGGGTCTGTGCTTTCCTTCTTGCAGCAAGGGTTGGAGCGAAGGCTGTCTCTCTCCACCCTCAAAGTACATGCTGCAGCTATTTCAGCATATCACAACTACATAGATGGCAAAACAGTGGGAAAGCACGACCTGGTCGTCAGGTTTCTTAGGGGGGCGATGATTAAACCCCCCCCCCCCCCCCTCCATACCCTCTTGGGACCTTTCAGGATGCTCCCTTTGAGCCTGTGCAGTCAGTAGACTTAAAGCTTCTTTCCATGAAGACTTATCTGCTGGTTGCACTGGCCTCTGTCAAAAGGGTAGGGGACCTGCAGGCATTTTCGGTCGACGAATCATGCCTAGAGTTCGGGCCGGGTGACAACCACGTAGTACGGAGACCCCGGCCTGGCTATGTTCCTACCACTCCCTTCAGGGACCAGTCAGTGAACCTGCAAGCACTGCCATTATAGGAGGCAGACCCAGCCCTGACTTTGCTCTGTCCCGTTCGCACTCTGTGTTTATACGTGGACAGAACTCAAAGTCTCAGGACCTCAGACCAGCTCTTTGTCCATAATGGAGGCCAGCAGAAGGGAAAGGCTGCCTCCAAACAGAGGATGGCCCACTGGATAGATTGCACGCCAATGTGCATTGGCTTGTTTAGTTTCACTTGAAGTAGATTGGCCTCTATAGCGAGATTCCTATTAGTCGGTCACGACGTACATCTCCGTTCCCTCCTTCAGGGAACGAGGGTTACCATATGTAACAGACGTTTTCTTCAAGTGATAGGCTAGAGTGAAATTATATTTTTATTATCTTGCTGTATATGTGTAATTTTCTAAAAGTGACCAAAAAGCCATTTAACTCCAGCTCACCATCAGTGTCACTAAACTGTCTCCAAAATGTTCGTACGCATGGGTCAACGTTTGCGTGCAGGTGCGCAAATTTTTCCGTCAAGTTTGTTTTTATAAATCACAACTTGTGTGTCGGAAGTGGCGTACGCCTCTTTCAGGACCTGCTTTGTGCGTACACAACGGTTATAAATGAGGCTCCTTAAGGAGTCTCCGTTACAGATTCAAGTCGACTAAGTAGTAGTAAGTGTCGAAAACTGCGCTTGGGTCCAAGAGAATAAGGACTGACAGAACCATAGTCAGATGCTAATAGGTGTAATTATAGGTGTACCACAGTTATTCAGGATAAGACAAAAACACGTTTTGGAAAATGTATTCATGATGTACTCTTATTATATAAGTTTTTTTAAATTTTGAATACATAAGTACAAAAGTTATGTACTGCAGATTTAATTTATTATGCACAATATTTACTCAGAATCAACCAATTAATCACTCTTATAAAATAATCATACATGGATGGTGGAACCCTCTCAGAGATTCTTATGATTAAACCCAGAGTATAAACTGCACTTTTTAGATCAAACTCAAGAATGTGAAACTCTAAATCTCAAGCATCAAAATATCAAAGGAGGTAGCAGCAACATCATCCCTCCGAGGTCAGCCAGAGATCGCCCTGTGGACTCACTTTAAGTGTTTCCTGTGTGATCATTGAACCTCAGCGATGAATAATTTCCAGTCCTTTATGCTGATACACTGTGAAGAAGTGGAGCAGTTATTTGATCCTTCACGCTTTAAGCCTGAAACTTCAGCTCTCATGCTGATCTATTTTTCACATCTAACGATATTCCGGTACGATTTTGGTTGAGACTTTATGCCTGCTTTCATTGACATTGCTTTGACAGGATTACGCCAATAATCAAGCCCATTATAAAGAAGCCACAGGCATGACTGATCTACAGGCTACATGCTCTGAGGATCTGTCATGAACGACTGGCTCTGCTTAGTCTTTGTTTAAGCTCGAGGTGTGCCCGCGGCACCGCGGTACACAGGCCTTCAATGTCACACTGAGTGCACTCTCTCATTACCCACAATTCCCCATGGGGATTTTGCAGGACTGGTTGCTGTCATTGCTGGTTTCTAGTGAGGAGATATGGGAGAAAAAATGTGTGTTTGGCTGTGGTAATAATAAAGGGGAGTTTACCAAAGGGTGACTCACCCCCTCTCTTTCTCTTGACCGTGACTGCCACGCCATCACAGGTGTAGGATGTGGAAGTATCAGCGAACACCCCAAGATCGTTGTAGGAATGAATGTCCTGACAAAACATGCTCGTGGCTCCCGTATAATCAGCCTCGTCTCACGCTGTTGAAAGCCATTTGAACGCTGTGGCTGCTGTCAGGGTCTCAGGACCTATCTATATCAGAATCGATCAACCCACATACCTAAGGAGTCAGCGATTAAAAAATTTGTTTGTGGTGTCCGTGGGAATGCTGCTCGCACTGTTTAATTGGACCAAGGCTGTGACACGTTCTGCTCTCGGCTGTTTTGAGTGATGCTTGTGTCATGGGCTTCCTGTGCAGATACTGTCATGGCTGGTTTAAGGCTGATCCTTATTGACTCACAGACGGCTCTGCTGCCACATGCCTCCAATCACTTGTGGCAGATAGCAGGGGGTTCATCCGACTGTATTTTGACGTTGATGCATATTCGCCAGCCGTTGTCTTATTCTAGAGAGCTGGATGTGAACGTGAACCTTTTGGGGAAGACCATAGTTTAATATTTATGTTGTCTGTTTAATTTAAGTGACATTGTTATGAATCTTGACAACATTGTGAATGAATAGGTTTGTAACAATCTATCGTGTCACAATATATCGCAATACAAAAATGCATCAATATGAATCAATATGAGTAGTGACAATCTGGATTTTTCAATAGTTGTGAAGTATTAGTGTAAGGATAAAACAAGGATATATCTAGCCAGTGACAGAGTGCAAGCATGTTCGTCTAATATAATTCTGTATTTTCAGCTTCAGAAACATGAATATTTTTATTTTGGTATCACTATTGTCCCGTGCATTGGGTTATCTGCATTAAGTCCAAGCCTATTCATTTCCATCCCCAATGTAATACCAAATTTAGCATTTTAATCAACAGTACATTTTTGTTAACCTTTTTCTATCTGTCTTGGAGTATCGCATTAATATTGTATGGTGAGTTCAGTATCGTGATATCTATCTAATCGTGACATGAGGGTATCGTAACACCCTTATGAATGAAGAATGTATTCATGTTTTTTACAATTACCTTCAATGTACAGTAGTCAAGCCAAGTCATCATTTAGATAACACTTTATACAATACAGATTGTGATACAATGATTAAATGATGCAAACATACTTAAATTTTGCTGTAAAGCAGCTCTAGAAAGACAATAGTAACAGTCATTATTCAGCTGAAATCAGTTCAGTGTTTAATCGTTACAGTAGTGTGTGAGTTAATCGGTGCAGAGAGTTGATGAGCATTGCAAATACAACAACACAAGGCTGCAAGGTTTTGAGAGGACTCAACTTGAACTTCGTCATCATCTGCACTTAGTCCTGTTTGCATGCTTTACCATCCACCACTTTACAGAACGACAGGGAAACCTTTGTTAACTGAACCAAATAGTTTTAATTAGATTGAAATGCAGCCAATATCTTGCTGGAATAGGTTCAAATGCAATAGTCCTTCATTTGATTTTGGGATAGTTTTCTTTTGCACTTGAACTGGTCTTGCACTAACTTGACTTTCTAAATGAAACTACATGAACATGCTTACACTTTTACTCCTGGTTTTACAGACAAGGCTTAAGACTACTCCTAGACTAAAGTGCATATTTGAGCTTTTTTAACTGAAAGCAACTTGCAAATTGCTATTTTTTTTTGTCTCAAGATGCTCACCAGTAATGTTTTTTCAAAGGTGCATTTATAAAAGGCATGCTTCTGTCTTAATCTCTTTCTGTGAAACTGTCTTAGATGCTTATGTCCATCTATTTTTTTAATGGTTAACATAAAATAATTATTTATAAAATAAAAACAGTTACATTTACTTAAAGGTGCTCTAAGCGATGTCACGTTTTTATGGCCAAAACATTTTTTGTCACATACAGCAAACATCTACTCACTATCCGCTAGCTGCCTGTCCCCTGAACACACTGTAAAAAAACGCGGTCTCTGCGGACACCCCAGGCTCCACAAACGGCTACAAAAACAAACTCTAGCGACCCGCTCTAAGAAACATAACAAACTGTTCCAGCCAATAACCGACAAGAACGGTTTGGAGGTGGGTTTGATGGGTTATTGCGCGGATGAGGAGGAGGGAGGGTCTAGCTAGCCTCCGTTTTGTTTGACAATAGTTCGAACGTCAACAAGAAGTGACGTCACCCAGGATCGCTTAGAGAACCTTTAAACTAAAATTGAAAACAAAATAAAAAATGGTGCAAAATAAAGATTTCAAAGCTATAACAACTATAATTTCTGTCTCATTCTGCAGTTCCGAATAGACATACTGTACAGCTCTTTCTTGTTTGTACAACAACCTGAAATCACTAGATTTTTATCTACGTGATGGTGTGAAGCTTGTTGATCAGGTTCAAAGTCGTTTTGCTTTCAAAGTCAAATGTCTGAGTCCTGCCCTTGCTTCCTTCTCCGTTCATGAATTTTATAAAGGTTTATATGAGGTCAGAAACTGATTTCAGTCAGCTGCAGATCTGCTGGCCTTGAATGAGCTTCATCTTCATTATAATGGATAGTGGGTTGAGTGTGTCATTGCAGTATATTGCATTTTATATATAAATAAATACAGCCTAAAGATATGTGAAATGAATAAGCTATGTGAAAAGTTTAGGAAATAGAACTGAAAATGCAGTCATAACAGAATGTAAAGGACTTTTTTGTTTAATGTGTCAACTAGTATATGTGCTTATTGTTTCTTTATGGGTGTTTCTTCAAGTATGGGCACTTTTTAATTAAACCCATTTTAGTGGAAACTGGTGCTTTTCAAGAGTGGAGATGCACAGACGTCACTTATCAATGACAAAATGTGTACACTTCTGGGGAAAAAATGGGCCCAAGCCAAAAAAGGGAAATATTTAGTGTTTTTCTATTGGTCTTAACTATTTTAATCACAAATCACTGGTCAGGCAATTTGTAAGAATTGCAAAAATACTGTAGTAACTTTGCATGGAATAGCCTTCCCGTTTGTTTTCTTTAAATGTTTTAAGCTGTGTGGGTAAACTTGCAGACAGCTTTATACAGGAAGAAGAAACTGTTGTTTCACAATGTTTATGGCTTCAAAATGTTCAAGTGGAAAAATGTCTCCCAGTTAGTTTGAGTTTATTGTGAGGCCGGAGCATTGTCTTGTTACAAAAATAACATCTGATCATTCCACTTTAGATGACAACTTTTCAATTGTGGGAAACAAGCCATTCTACAATATTCACATATACTCCAAAGTAAATTGACTAAATTACTTTTTAAATGACTTTTCACAGTGAATTCCAGCATCTCACAAATACCAGCAGCTAAAATGGTCCCCACACAATGGCACCTCTTCCTCTTTGATTCACTGTCATAGAGATGTATTTATTATTATATTTCTCTCCAGATTTTCAAAGACACCACTCTGGAGCATCACCATGCAACTCGTGTTTCAATGTGATTCATCTCTCCACAAAACTCACAACCACTCTGAATCTAACTTCCCATATTCTGCCAAAAACTTTATTCTGGCATTGATGATTTTTGAGACAGCAATGGCTTTATAATAGTGCATTTGCTTAATTTTTTTCTATTTTCCTAACCAATAATTTGTGGGAAAGACTATGGATGCTAACCAGTGTTTGACCAATATATAGGCCTGGCGATATATCAGCCGATATTTGCCTTTTTTATTATTTTTTTTTATATCGGCCTATACGTTTTTCTGTTTGGCCGATGTGCTGGAAGAGGGAATATTATTTTGACGGCACTGAGAACGGCAGTGCCTGAGCACATACTGCTCCAATGCGCGCACACATTTTTTAAATTTTATTATTTGTGAAAAAAAAAGATTACAGAATCAATAATGTTGCCATCTAAAGCCTGTTTTAATTAAGAGATTAAATTTAATTAATTTTCAAATTTTATTTATAATTTATTAAATTGTAATTAAATAAATAAAGTGTATATATATATATATATATATATATATATATATATATATATATATATATATATATATATATATATATATATATATATTTATACCATGGTCTGTCTGAATACTCGTTTCTGATTGTCTGGACGGTGTGCAATAAAACGTTAATGCACAGGTCCAATTCAGTTTAATCACAGTTCTATATTTTCATTGAAGCACACACACACACAAATACACACACACACATCACTCACACACATGGAAATCACGTTGCACACACACAGAAACAGGATCACAGAAAATAATCAATGCTGTCCCGTGACTTTTAGTAATACAATAGCTTCCCTTCTGAATGGCTACATTATAGTTCTCAGCAACAAGGGGTTACATTGCTCTTTTAAAGTAATTTTAAGCTCACAGCTCCGTTGTTTATAGAGAGAGATGCAGGTATGCATATCTTATCCCTATTTGAGGTGCATGTGGCTCATGCGCAAAACTTGCAAAAATGAAGCTAGTGCGCCATAGCTACGTATTCCAGGTGTATTAATGTCTTCAAGCCATGCAATAGATTAGGCAGGCTAGCCATTTATTTCGAAACACAATTAATCAAGGGTCCAAAAAACCCTCCAAACAAGTGATTTTACTGAACTTAAGAACTACTTGTAAATAAACGGCACAATAAAAGAATGAAGAATAAACAAATAATAAGATCCTGATGAGTGATGATCTACCAGTTTCAGCTGTGCGCTTCTATTCTATTACACATGGAAAATCAAGACTAATCTAAGCGATCAAACCAGTCCAAGCACGGTCAGTGTAAAACAGTGTCTGATTGGTCTTGACACATCGTCCCTTCCCACTGTACTCACCCACCATACCCGAGATCCAGTGTCCATTGGTTCAACTTTCAAATGCCATTGGAAAACACTGTGTCATGATCACGACACACTCTGATCCCTGAAGTCCTATAGCTTTAGACAAGCAGCATGTCATGTCCATCCGTGATCTACTCATTGTCTTATGTGTATAAAGATATGCAATCTACTATGGTTTACTAATGTTTGCAAAGTTACAAACCAAAAAGTGGCACGAAAGCATCTTGGATATACGGTTTACGTCGACAGCACTTTTTCATAGAAATACTTGGTATAGTCTGGTGTCTAACTGAAATATTCTTGTTTTGTTGTGCTATTTAAGACCTTTTCAATGATATAACACGTTTATCGTTTTGTGCTATAATTTAACTAATCACATTTTCATATAAAGTAGTTATTTGTTCACGCTATGAATGAAAATAGAGCACTTCTAATATGTCAGCAAATTTGAAAGCACTTGTTAAGCGATGGTCATTTTCCCTATAATCACTGTAGCCAGCTTCTAAGCTTTAAATGACACCTAATTTGTGTTAGTGTTTTGTAACATGATAACTTTGAATTTAAGAGGTTATGGTTAACCATTAATCGATTAATTGATAGTTAATTTAAACAACGATCGATTGTGGAAAGTTATGTAAATTGATATCCCTAGTTAAGACAATTAAAAGCTTAGTGTTTAGCCCTTTTTTGTCCAGGAATGTACTATAGAGCTGCTTCTCAAACTACCACTAAACCGTGACCTTTTTTCTGAACTCTCATCATGATATTTGTTGACTCCAGTCACTTGCTCCCATTTGTGTTCTGTCTCCTTTAGACAAAGTGGTCGTCATCAGATTGCCATCAGTCACAAGTTTTTTGATGTTTAATCCGTCCCACTGTTGTCCATTAGTCACCCGAGCTCAATAGCATCAGCTACAGTGGATTACAGTCTGTCAGTCACCCTAGATGAATTATTCTGTCTGTCGTTGCCGTGAGGGTATTCTGGGAGGTCACTTCGCACAAAGAGCTGGGCTTGTTAGCACAAGAGGGATGGAGAGGTGTCTCTGTGTCAAACTGCAGACCGATGACTTTTGGGTATTTAATGATGTGGTTAAAAACTTGTCGGATGTCGGATTGACAAACTAGAACAGAGTTCAGGCAGGAACTGCCCACACCAATTCGCTGCATGACCTTTGACGAGAGCATTGGACAGCCTGATTTATTATGGTCAGTTCATTTTGTTGAACATTACCTGACCTTTGCCCTACATGTTTAGAAGTAATATTTTATGCCTATGGTTTCTCATTAGGGCTCACACGTTTTCAAGATTTGAATTATCTCTGGTGCAGGTCATAGACTGAAATACTGGCTGGACATATTAATTGGCTGATAATTGACCATTCAGAAAATCAACATTGGACTATAAATCCCTGAAGTGCAAGCCTCATCAACCCTGTGAAGACAGCCATCGGCACTGATCCTCAACAAACTCGTCCCCATACTGGCGTGATGACTCCGACTTCCAACCAGATGGAACTGGATAAATATTCTGAATGTTCTGATCCAATCTGACTTCTGACCTGTAATGTTGCCTGAAACATAATTATACACTGTTCATTCATTGGCCAGAGGAGAACTTGCCCCCAACTTATCCAGGTTTTTTTTTTCTCCATTCTGTCACCTGATGGAGTTTTTGTTCCTTGCCACTGTTGCCTTGGATTTTGGCTTACTTAGTTGGGGGACATTTAATATTCAACAATATTATTGATCTGCCTTACTTAAGGTGGACAATGACGCAATTGTCTTCTAGAAACAAACTTTGTTGTATTTTTTTCATGCTATCACTGTGAAGCTGCTTTGATACAATCTGTAGTGTAAAAAGCACTATATAAATAAAGGTGACTTGTCTTGACTATAACTATGCCAGTAGGCAGATTAATTGTAGTAATTCTACTTGGTGTTTTGACAATTTTTAATCAATTTTAGTTTTCTATCTTCATTTTTATTTCAAGTTTTTCTTAATATATTAGTTTTGCTATTGTCATTCGTATTATATAATTAACGAATGACAATAGCTAAGCTAAGTATATATATATATTGTTTTTGCCCCCATTTTTCATTAGCTCAACTCAAAGATCTATGACTTTTTCTATGTACACAAAAGGCCAATTTCTCTCATATATAATTCACAAATCTGTCTAAATCTGTTAGTGAGCACTTTTCCTTTGCCGAGATAATGCATCCACCTCACAGGTGTGGCATATCAAGATGCTGATTAGACCACATGATTATTGCACAGGTGTGTCTTAGGCTGGCCACATTAAAGGCTGAAAACCAGTCAGTATCTGGTTTGACCACCATTTGCCTCACGCAGTGCAACACATCTCCTTCGTATAGAGTTGATCAGGTTGTTGATTGTTGCCTGTGGATTGTTGGTCCACTCCTCTTCAATGGCTGTGCGAAGTTGCTGGATATTGGCAGGACCTGGAACACATTGTCGTATACGCCGATCCAGAGCATCCCAAACATGCTCGATGGGTGACATGTCCGTTGAGTATGCTGGCCATGCAAGAACTGGGATGTTTTCAGCTTCCAGGAATTGTGTACAGGTCCTTATAACAGATGAGCTTCCCTGAGACGGTTTCTAACAGTTTGTGCAGAAATTCTTTGGTTATGCAAACCGATTGTTGCAGTAGCTGTCCGGGTGGCTGGTCTCAGACGATCTTGGAGGTGAAGATGCTGGATGGTTGGATGTACTGCCAAATTCTTTGAAACGCCTTTAGAGACGGCTTATGGTAGATAAATGAACATTCTATTCAAGGGCAACAGCTCTGGTGGACATTCCTGCAGTCAGCATGCCAATTGCACGCTCACTTAAAACTTGCGACATCTGGGGCATTGTGCTGTGTGATAAAAATTTTAGAGTGGCCTTTTATTGTGGCCAGCCTAAGGAAATTGTTTCAAATTAGCATGAATTTAATTTCACAAATTTGCAATTACATTCTGTACTTCTATTTTATTATTTTAATAATCTTTATACATTTATAATTAATATAATAAAATTGTATTTTAAATTGTATTTTAAATTAAATTATTACAATTATTGTTATTATAGATTTATACTTAGTATATATAATGTCAGCCACTCTGTCTGCTCTCTAAATATCTCCATGTTTTTTCTCAAGAATTTACATAAATTATTGATAAATTATATGGTTTTTGTTCTGAATATCTTTTCTCAGTCAGTAAAAGTGACTATTTGATAATGGGCAGTTTCCTTTTGCTCTTGACATTTTATGACAGGGTCATGGGAATTGATCCTTTTCAGTCAAAATTATTTTACGGTCAGTTTGTCTTCTTTATGATGGGACATCAATCCAGCCGGACTCGTACAGGGAAGGGTGCTATGGATGCTCGGAGCTCCTCTGTTAAATTATCATTGTACAAGCTCACACACAGTATGTTCTTGCTCACTAAGTAGAAACTTCCACTTCAATTTTATATTTCCATTGATTAAAGATCCTTTAAAAAGCAGCTGTAAATTAGAGAATAACGGTTGTTCCCTAGCTCTGAGCTTCTTAGCTGTCTAATGTCCACTTCAGCACTTTGTCTGAGACGATAACACTGCATTACCCCTGAACCAATTAGAGATCATCAGACTTTTTGGCAAAAGTGTTACCGTTACGCTGGAAGTTGGAACGGAAGTTGGAACGGAAAGGTGTAAATGTTGAAGAGATGGAGATCTTTGTGGATTATATCATCCTGGGGGAAGCACAGTCCTGACATATACAGAGTGATGGTTAAGTCTTTGTCTTTTGTATTCACTCTTATCTGTGTCTCTTTATTCTTTTCTCTGTCTGCCTCTCTCATGATTAATTTCTAGATTGATCAATGTAAACATCAAAAACCTAATGATTGTATGTAGTAGTTTTTATCCAGCTGAATCACATCGAAAGATCTGGCGCAAAAGAACGGTTCGTTCACAAAGCAGATATTGTGACTACTCTCATGAACTCTCAAGAAGGTCAAGATTTTAATTGCTTTTCTTCATATTTTGACAGTTTCTATCATAAAACTTAAGACTTCAGAAGGTTGCATACAAGTCTTATGGACCACGCTTATCATACTTTGTCAAGTATGTAGAGACATACAAAGGAACAAAATGTTGTGCCTCAGGACCACAGTTGCATATATAAATACACATAACCTATATAAAAAATAGGCAATCTAACTGAAAATATAAACATACTGATTCACAGAATATAACAACACAAAGTGCACACTGTATAAAAGAAACATTTAGTGCAATCTGAAGCAAAAGGACATTAAGGGCATAGGGACATTAGCATACATACTCAGTATACATTCACATTATAAAAAAATACACATAGAAGTGATGTAAGTGCTTCAGACAATGTGATGTGCATGTAGATGTGTTTTCCAGATGAGCCTGGATGGCTGTAAGGATTTGAACTTGTCCAGTGCATAATATACTGAGAGAGGAGAAAGAAAGTATTGGAACTAGAGATGGGCGATATATTTATCGTGTGCGATATATCGTTAATTTTTCCTCACGATAAGAATTAGTCTTCCCGCGATAATAACGATAAAGCCTATGGCGGGACCCATTCGCAGCTCACGCGCATGGTGGAAGGCGGACGCATTTTTTTTAAAGTTTATCGCTTAACGAGTAACCACCTATAGAATCTGGAACTGGTACACACAGATAGATTTTCACCCGCCCATCTCGCTCAACACTGACTGAGCGCTTGAGAGTTTCGCTCTCCGTCAAGTGATCCGTAAAGCCCACTATATCAGTTTATCTCAATGAATACACAGTGGATTTGACGCGCAGTAAACACTAGTGTGAGGCGCATGACTTGCTGTCACTTTGCTGAGAGCGCTCAGTGTTTCTCACACACTCGATGAGAGAGAGTCACATACCATGCAGAATTGAAGTGTACATGACGTCTACATGTAAATTATATTATGTGTTGTCTTTTCCTGTAAAAATAAGGTTCATTTGGAATTATTCAGCTTATGAGCAAGCAGAAACTAATGCGCAAACGCAGACGTGATAATATTCATGAACCCGGCAGCAGCGGTTTAGTGCGGTTTATATTGTTATTAGTATCAGAATTCGTTGTAGCTAGTATTAGTAGGCCTATAACTATATCTGCACTTTTACAGAAGAAACATATGCAACTTTTCTATTATTGCATGGGATGGTGTTTGGATTTTTACAGTTTTTTAAAAATTATTTTATGTTTGGTAATTTGGTATTTTATAAGAGCCTATTTGATGAAGGGTACATTTAACTTTGCATGCAGCTATCACTTGTAGCCAAAAACAGTGGTGAATATGGTATTGTATTTATATCGTCATTGATATCGTTATCGCAATAAATGCCAGAAAATATTGTGATATATCTTTTATGTCCATATCGCCCATCCCTAATTGGAACACCAATGATCTTTGCAGCAGTATTCACTGTCCACTGTAGGGTATTGTGTCGCTGCAGTCTCCTTAAGAGACAGTGATGCAGTTGGTCAACAGATTCTCAGTGGTGCCCCTGTAGAGTGTGTTGGGTATGGGTGGAGGGAGACTTGCTCTTTTCAGCCTGCAAAGTAAGTGGAAGCACTGCTTGGCCTTCTTGGAGAATGATGTATTGTAGAGGTTGTCAACAGAGATGGTCAAGGTGAGAGGTCAAGGTGCGCACCTTCAGGGATTTAGTGATACTGACTCACTCCATGGTCGAGCCGTTGATGATCAGTTGGAAGTGTTCAACAGAGTTTCTCCTGAAGTCAATCAGAACCTTGTTTTTCTTCCCTACATTGAGGGACAGGTTATTTGCACCATGCCATTGAAAAAGTCTGGAATGAAAAGTCAATGAAAGTCTTCATTGTTTCTGATGAGGCCTACCACAGTCATTTCATCCGGAAACTTGACGATGTGATTAGAGCGGAACTTAGCAGTGCAGTTGTGGGTAAGAAGTGTGAAGAGCACCGGGCTGAGCACACAGCCTTGTGGGGCACCTGTGCTCAGTACGGTAGTGCTAGAGGTGCTGTGGCCGACATGGACTGACTGAGGTGGTCTTATTAAGAAGTCCAGGGTCCCGTTAAAGAGGGAAGTGCTGAGGCCTACCAAGTTCAGGTAATTGATTAACTGTTGTGGAGGTAGGAAGATATTGCATTGTCCGTATAATGGTTTGTCTGGCAAGCAACCTGGAGCAATTAGAGTTTGTGTAGACTGCACTTGATGTGACTAACCTCTCAAAGTACTTCATGATCAGGTTCAATGCTATGGGAAGGAAGTCATTCAGGCATGTCATGGATGACTTCTTTAGTACCGGTGGCGGTGATGAGACGTGGGGATGACTGCCTGTGTCAGTGAGGTGTTAAAGATGTATGTTAGTACATCTGTCAGCTGTTCTCCACAGTCTCTTAGTTCATGGCCAGGTATGTTGTCAAGACCCCCAGCTTTGCATGGGTTAGTAATAGATAAGGGTCTTCCTTGCGTCGATTGAAGACAGACAGATCTCCTGGTTATTTGGACGTGTGGCTCTTTTCCGTGCAAGTTTGTCATTTTGCATTTCAGCCCGTGCATAGAAGTGGTTGAGTGCATCTGGGAGGGATGTGTCATCATCACAGTTTGTAGTCTGTAATGGTCTGAATGGCTTGCCACAGGCTCTGTGTGTGCTGTCGGTGAAGTAATTGTTTATTTATTTTTATTTTTTCTGTGTGCATACAACTGCCATCTTGATGCCATGTGACAGATTGGCTCTTGTTTCTTTGAGGACTCTGATCTGAATGCAACATCTCAGGTCTTCAATAGTCCACGGACCTCTGCTGTAAGCCATGGCTTCTGGTTGGCACATGTGGTGATGGTTTTGGTGACTGTCACATTATCAGTGCACTTCTTAATGTAGGCAGTGACTGTTTTAGTGTATTTTTGCAGGTTTGTATGATTGTGGTTTGTGAACGTTCCAG
The DNA here is from genome assembly GCA_036326025.1 of Chrosomus eos. NCBI lineage: Eukaryota > Metazoa > Chordata > Actinopteri > Cypriniformes > Leuciscidae > Chrosomus > Chrosomus eos. The sequence goes on from CM070839.1 coordinate 21,411,748, forward strand.
TCTGTGTCCTGAAATAGGCGTGATGTTTTTGTTTTTTTAAAAGGGGTTTGGTAATTTCAGAAGTGGTCTGCATGCTGGAATTAGCATAACATAGGAGTTAGGGGTGTGCAAAAAAATCGATTCACATTTGAATCGCGATTCAATCTTTGCCGATTCAGAATCGATTCATAGAATTCCAAAAATCGATTCATGTATATATTTTTTAATTGTGTGCACGGGCGGCGTCGGCGTGGCAATCGGGTGAGTCGGGACTTTTCCCGGTGGTCTGGTAGTGTTTCGAGGGCCGCTCTGATAAATAGTTATACATTGCAAGTTCTTGCCGCCCGCTGGTCAAACTGTGCAGCCTCTCTGCTCAACCCGTAAATAAATGCATCAATCCGCAGATTATGTTTGAGTTCTTAATGGTCTGTAGATCTTTTGCCAAGCGTATCAGAGGTTACGGGTTCTAAACCGCACTCGTATAGTTTTTTCTCTCTCTCATCAAAACCAAATATGTTCATCAGTGGTTACAGACAGTCTATATCAAGCTGGGAGACGTTTGAATGCATTTTATTTTGTGATCTCATCGGAACGAATAAAAGTCTCAGCAACGGTGAAGACTGCGCGAGCCACAGAGAAGACTGTATCCATGACACAGATAGCAGCGGCAACCACTCAGCTTGATTTAAAAAACAACAGATCTCTTATTTAATAGCGAACTAAATCAATGCTCTGCTAGTAAACTGGAGATACCCGCAAATTACGCCTATGATCGACTTCACTGGATCTGAACAAATCAATCTAACCATAGATGTTACCAGTAGCGGTGGCTTTTTTAATCTATTTAAAATCATTTATCAAGGGTTCTATGACATTGTGTATTTTTAGGAATTCTAGGAAGTTCAATGTGCCCAGTCGAGTTCACATTTCAACAGTCAACCTGGTGAAGTACTCCTTAAACCACATTTAGCATAATTGTTTGTTTGATCTGACTACAGCACTTTAAAGCTAAATGTAAAAGCTTTTTATTTAAGTTTTATTTTAAACTTGAATTAAATGTATTTGAAAGCAGGGCAAAGCTTGGCACTTTGCACTTTTTAGTTGCAAAAGTTTTAATTTTTGTATAAAGACATATAAAGTAATATCAAACTGCATTAAATTTTTTGTGTTTTTTTTCTTTTAAATTGTTTCTACTGCAATCAAGCACATAGGAAAAAGTAAACTGCATTTATATACTGCGAATCGTTTTTTGAATTGAGAATCGTTTTTGAATCGAAAATCGATTTTGAATCGAATCTTGAGCCTAAAAATCGATATCGAATCGAATTGTGATATTTTCTAAATCGTGCACCCCTGATAGGATTACTCAAGGTGGGGGCAAGCGACAGCCCTGTATGCATTTTCCCCAGCTGTGTAAACCAGGTCTAATGTAAACCAGGTACCTTGTTTCAAAGTTAACATGTTGGTGATAGAGCTGACCTGTTCAGTAATAGAGAGGATCCCTAGGGGTAATATCCCTCACTTCATGTTATGTGATTGTGACTCGACAGAATCGAATAAAGTCCACTTTTCATATGAAACCTTTATGGTTAATTTGTGCCCAGTTACTGGAGTGACCAGTATCATATTAGAAAATGTGACATTTTTATAGTAAACGTAATATAAAAAGCAATATTTTGGATTAAAACAATTTTACTTGTTAAAAAAAAGTATGTATATGCTTGTGTATGTGTATGCTTGACATTTTAAGAAACATAATATGAACATAAAACAATTCTTAGAACTTGGCACACGTTTCAAAAAAGATTGTTGTTTTCATGATCTTTAACAACCTTTATTTTTATTGACCCGATGTCTTTTTCTCCTCTTGTCATAGGTTTGGGAAATTTCCTCTGGGGAGATGCTCCTGTCCGTCCTCTTCGATGTTGGCATCATGTCAGTGACCTTTGACCCCTGCGAGTATTTCTTATTCTGTGGAGGCAGTGACGGCAATATTTTTCAGGTGTCTCTATGCAGCACGGTAAGCACTTTAAACGCCAGCGTTTCCTGATTGCTGCCATTTATTCTGAAAGCATATCCAATGAGACCTTTGTAAGAGTTTTTGACACCGTTGTGAAGTTGTTTTTGAGACATTTAATTGGCCCATAGCACATTGACGAGCAGCCTGTTGGGGTTTCATAAGCAATAATGCACCCTGTCTTATTATCTTCACTGCATTAGATGGAGAAGATTAGTTATTTTTACTGGACTCCTGCTTGACAGCGATTAGATATAAATAGCGCCAAATCATTTTCCGTCAAATCTTCATTTCTTTTATTTCACATAGTCCTCAGAGTAAACTTAGTCTATTTCAATTTCTGGTGTTAAACATTTATATGCTGAGAGATTTGCGATCCTCTGTTCTGATCCTTCAAATGTCTCCTCAGCACTGCTGAGAACTAAAGTGAGTGATTTTAAGTTTTTTTTTTTGTTGAGCTGTCCATTTCAGTCCAGGTCAGGGCATCTTAGAGAAAGCGCTCTGTGCTGGAAGCCAAAAATGGATGTGAAACAAATGTTTTCTCACATTCTCACCTCACTTCACCTTTATACCAGAGGACTCTTCTCAAAAGGAATTTAAGATGAAACGTATGCAGGTGTCATGGCCATTGTCCGTTTCACTTAAAGCCCATTGTTGGATCATTGGGGGTAGGTTATTCCCCAGCAGGTTTTTTTTTTTACTTTGAGAAGGTATGAGGACTCGTATGAGCACAACCAGCAGAAACATCTGCTTATGGAGAACATTGGTATTGGGAATTTTGTGGTTTGTGGAAATTATTACAACCCTCATGTTGTTCTAAACCTGTATGACTTTCTTCTGTGGAACATAAAAGGAGTTTAGCGGAATGTTCATGCTGCTGTTTTTCTATGTAATGTAAGTGACCAGTGGCTGTCAAGCTTCAAAAGTGACAATAGACACCATAAAAGTTGTCCATATGACATGTTCACTATATTCTATGAAGTCATATGATAGTTTTGTGTGAAGAATCCCTTTGCTGCAGCTCCCGAAATCCATTCATATTTGCATAGATAGACCCCTTTTGCACCGACGTCAAAATTACGTCACGGCGCTAGCTGGAGGCAAAACAAAGTGAAAACTGGAGGCGGCCAATACAAACCAGCACAGATTCGGCTAGATAATAAGGAGCTTAAATTATTATTATTATTATTTAGGGCTGGGAGAAAATTAATCGTGATTAATCGCATCCAAAATAAAAGTTTTGTTTACATAAAATATGTGTGTGTAGTGTGTATAATTATTTTGTATATATAAATACACACACATGCATATATTTAAGAAAAATGTGTTATTAATATAAAAAATATGTATATTTATATTAGGGCTGGGCAAGTTAACGCGTTATTATCGCGTTAACGCATTTATGAATTAATGTCGACAATTTTTTTAACGCACGTTAACGCAGTTTTTTTTTTTTTTTTTTTTTTTAAAGTCCGTTGCTCACTGGCTCTGAATACTACACACACACACACGCCTACCAGTCAAACCATGGATCACAGGAGTGGAATGTTGGTCAGTCAGCAAATAACCCACCCAAACAAGCAGTGGAGAGAGGCTTTGGCAGGTTCTATCAGGTGAACAGAAAGTGAATGACAGGCGCGGATAGTAACTAACGGCTTCTGTGCGCTACGCAGCTGTAGCCTTTTTAACTTAAATTAAAATTATAACGTTACATAACTTTACCTGATAGGCCTGTGTTTAGTTTAGCGGAATGCTCTGCCATGTGAATTCCCTTCTGTTGATGTCCTGATAACTATTTAGATTCTGGAAACTCACAAACAGCGAGCCGAGGATCAGTCTCTCTTCCAATGATTTGTGCTGCGCGCCGTGTACAAAAGTAATAGACAATTCAACGTCGGCAACGGGCGGGCGCGGCCGCGTGCGTGAGGCGAGCTTGACCGCAACAGTTTCACAGGAACGCACCCGCTTCGCTGCACCTTGTGCTCGACCACTTCACCTCACTATAAAAGCTGATTTATACTTCTGCGTCGGACCTACGTCGGAGCCTCTACGTTGGTTTTCATTTACTTCTGCGTCGTTGTCCGCGTTTACGCGCAATTACGGGAGCATGTGAAACCCGGGGAGCGGTTCTAGCAATCAGCGCTTGCGGTACGCGTATTGACGCGTTGTTGCAGTTTTGGAGAGGTGCACGTCAGGGTACGCGCGCTACACACAGCCTACGGCGTAGAAGTATATTGGGCTTTACCTCTGTTTAATGTAGCCTAATCTTAACCATGGCATGACCAAACCTAAGCTACTATCAGAGAAGTAACGTTGGTCGACTTATATCTGTAGTAGTGGTCATGACCTCTGACTACATGGACTGTTTCTGCTGCTCCCTGATAAAAGATACCGGTTGATACCTGTTCAGAAAAAAAAAACAAGAAAACTGGACTCATTTTAACAAGATAAAAGGTAATCCCCAGTGCCAAATAGCTTTGTTTTAATATTTGATTTGATTACATTAATGTTTAAGTTGAGATTTACAATAAATATTTTATTGCTACTGTGTAAAGACAATACTGCTGGTATAAAGCACCTTATTTGTTTAAAGTTTTTGCAAACCACATGTTATTGCACTTTTGTGTATATAGCAGTACATTTAAATCAAAAGTGTGCAATACATTACTTTAGAATTCATTATTCAATTTTGCGCGTAACAATGCGATTAATCGCGATTAATTGCAGAAATTCATGCGATTAATCGCGATTAAAAATTTTAATCGTTGCCCAGCACTAATTTATATATAATATTAATTATGTATAAATATATATACAGTATATACATGCAAATATTTCTTAAATATATACATGTATATGTGTGTATTTATATATACAAAATAATTATACACACTACACACACATATTTTATGTAAACAAAACTTTTATTTTGGATGCGATTAATCATGATTAATTTTTTTCCCATCCCTATTATTATTAAATGTCATCTTGTTGTGTTTGGTGCAAGAATCGCCTACACGCTCCAATTTTAAATTTAATCGCATAATGTTTTCTAAATTATTGTGATTATTTGTGAATCATCTATGATTATATACATTGTTGTGGTATATTGTGATAGACTTTTTGAAGAACCTGGTAAGAAAGAATAATCAAATACATAGTTAATTAATATAATTTTAATACATCAAAAATATTTTTATTTCTAGAAAATATTCACATCATTAAAATTGCACTGTCGTCTTCTGGCCTTGGCACTGGCCGGTAGTACTGCGGAATATAACAAGAAGTCCTGACCATTCATCACATAGTTATAGGCATCTAAAGATTTATACGCCCTCAGTTTTTTTACGCTCTGTTTCTCTATAAGGTAGGTGTAGAAGTCAGGCCACTCAACCGAGGTAACGTTAATCCTGTCAGATCGTCCATGCATTGAGTGAGCGTGTAGGCTACGGGTCGGCCAATCTGGTTCCGTCCGTTAAAATTTACTTCTGAAAATAACAATCGTGGTCCTGGACAGTGAGTGAACTTACACATTAAGATAAAATATGATTTTCTCCAGTCATTGTTAAAAAAACAAGCTAACAAAACTTGCTAACTAGCGTTAGTAAATTGGCCAGAGGGTTCGTTCTGCCTCCACCAGTGCGTCGCGCAGGTGACGCTCATCAGTAATCATGCCAATCATGACTGATATTTAAATTGTTTAAAAATGTTAATAAATAATTTTAAATGTTTTAAATACTGAATGAAGGCATCACATTATAATGTACTGTATGAAAAATAGTTTATTTTATTTTATTTTGATTAGAATTTCTGTAAATTACATTTTAACAGAAATGAGCATGCAAATTAAATATCCCATATTGTCCGATACTGACAAATAAAAAAAAACTCTAATATTGGCCAATATGGTACCAATAAAATATATTGTACATCCTTTTTTGCCTTGTGAACTTAAAGCTACAGTGTGTGATTTTTACCCCCATCTAGTGGTGAAAAGGTATATGACCATCCATTGAATATTAGTTTCTGTTCCTCTCAATTCCGATTTCGTTTTAACTCCTACGGTGGCCAATGTAGTCCAAGATTAACATGGCGTCCAGTTCGAGTGTTAGGCAGATCGAGTGCTAACCCACACGTGTTAAAACGCGAAAGGCGAAGCTTGAATTAACGGGTATGTCCCTATTTGGCTAATGTACTTTCAAGATGGAGGGGCAACATGGCGATCGACATTAGAACCCCTTACCCGTATGTATTTTCAATGGCATATTATACACTCACGAGAATACTTTATTACTTGAACAAAGTAAATATACATTAATGAGCACATATATTTTTGAAAGAACTAAGTGTTTTTAGCTAAGAATAAACTAAAAAAGTTACACAGTGTAGCTTTAACTGGATGAAATACTCCCTTAGGTGATAAGTGTTGATGGAAGAAAGAAACGTTTGGAGGAACCAACACTTGGCAGCATGATCCCATCCTTTCTTAGTCAGCACTTAATAAAAAGATTTATCTTACAGTGCTCGCCGTATGATAAAGTATTCCTGAGCTCATATTGAAAAGCCTAACAGGAGATGCTTGAGGTCCTTAAATTTGATGCTTACATTTTTTATGAATAAACAATTTTCCTCTTGAGGCAGTATTTTATGGTTTAAGTGTTTTTGCTCTCTATACATGTCTTAAGCCAATGTATGTGTGAGTGAAAGCATGTATTTCTAAACATCTTTAAACTGAGGTGAAACTGTGTGTGATTCCTTCCCAATCTGTCCTGATACATTCATCACCATTGTTAAACTTTAATCAGGGCATTAATTAGCTGGTTCTTTTTCAGCCTCTCAGTTTTTCATTTTGTTCCCCGCGTCTGGAATCTCAGCCAGCCTTAGTAGTCTACAGGGTTTCCTGATTTATTTATTTTTTCATGTCTCTAAAACCTTTCAAGATGTTCAAAGGCTATTTATTGGTAGACTTGAATATCTTTGACTTCTAAAGCTGGTTTTTGCACTTTTAATAATTTCGTCTGCTGTCTTAAAGTTGGGTTCAAAGTGAGATTAATTAGTGGGATATGAGAAGTCGGGAAGACTATTGTCAATTTTTAATTTCAAGTCATATTACAACTTGCATCGCGAATGCAGACGTGAACTTGACCGTTCTTGTCTGAATGTGTAACTCTCGTTGTGGATGCACTCTTTCCCATAACGGCAAAGCTGAAATATGGGCAACTTAAGCACAAAGAATTTACAACATTACAATACTGGGTAACACTTTAGGATCCAATTCTCACTGTAAACTAGTTGCTTATTAGCATGCTGTTTAAATTAGTACTTATAAAGCATATAATAATGCCTTATTCTGCATGACAAATAAAGTGTGACCGTAATAAACTTTAATAAATAATAAATAATAAACTATAAACTTTGCATAAATATATGCAACCAACCCTAAACCAAATCATAACTCTATAGAAAGGCACCTTAAAATAAAGTGTAACCCAATATTGTTCTTATTTTAATGTTATGTATATGGCAGTTTGGCACTGCATATCTTGAACTTAACTGCATTATCATGATCAAAGTGATTCCAGGCATCACTGCACACTTTCAAATCCATAGTTTCACTGCATTTCACTATAAACTCATGCATATCCCTAATAAGCAGTATTAGGAGTCTTTGAATCTGGGATCCTGACTTCATTCCAAAACATCGGCCTCAATCTTCTCGCTCTGATTGGGTTAGACGGTTTCCTTTGAACAAAATACAATCACTTGCCAGTGTTATGTGGAGGGATGGCGGATGAACCCAGACGCAGACAGAGTACACTTAACACACGATTTATTGACAAAAAGGGGAAAATAATGCCCACGATGGGGTAAAACAAGACAAGGCAGACTAACTAGACTAATACTTAGACAGAAGACTAGACACTAACTAACAGCAAATACACAAACAGGATCTTCACAGGACACGTAACTAAGACAAGGTACTCACAGGCAATATCAACAGAGTATAACATCAAGGCAGATTTCACACAGATGCAAACAGCAAACAATGAACCGACACAGGACAGCAAACACACAGGGATTATAAAGGGAACACTAATGACAAGGACAGGTGGAACTGACTAGACACTAATCACAAGACGAGGATAACAAGGGGGCGGGGTAACGAGACGAGACAACGCAAGCACATGGCCCAAACAAATGGCCATGTGCTGCACATGAAACACGGGTCTGCCATGATCCTGCCACAAGACCGGAGAAATCAGAGACATGATGGCAGAATCATGACAGCCAGTAACATTTTTGGAAAACTTGTTCAAAAATTCCTCTCGTCAGGGCTAGAGGATGTGTCTTATGGTGTATTAGATTTCATGTCAAAAAAAGCATTATTTATTATTCAGTTTATACGGTTCTGTTAACCTTCTCTTCTCAGTCCTGCAGATTCATTGACCTCTTCACTCCGCTACAAAAGTTAAAAAAGTGCTTCCTCAGCTCAGTTTCCTAACCCTTGTTTTTTTAGATGGTCTTTTAGTGGTGAACAATGGTTGAATTTGTCATATTTTGATAGAAAAAGGCTTTCTGACAAGAAAGCTTAGTTCCCTGCGAAAGACAGAGGGAAAATAAAGAGACACAGACAGGGATACTGCTGAAGGTTTTTAAAATCAAATCCTTTCAGGCTTTCTGCCTCAGAAAGACATCTGTTTAACTTAAACTCATGCTCTGAACATCCCTGCTGTATACAAACACTTGCTTAACTTGCTTTTAGAGTTTATTTTCCCCATCAAGATTAGATTAAAGGAACAGTTCAACATGACAATCCTGTCATTATTTACTCACCCTCGTTGTTGCAAACTGAAATGACTTGCTTCCTCTGTGGAACACCAATCATTTTTTGGGGGAATTCACTGCAGTTATAGCCAACTTTCAAGCTTAAAAAAAACACCACAGAAGTGTCATATGTATAATTTCAAAATCACATTTTATTATTTCATGGCCATGATTTTCTGTTTGCGGGGATCCATAAATATAAGTGTCGGTAACGCTTTATTTTGTTGTTACACGTTACATGTAGTTACTATAATAATAATTATCCACCTTTTTCCTATGTTCCATGATGCTTTGCAGGAATTTCAATTTCATTTTCAAAAATTGGGTACAAAATACGTTTCCACTGCCGGGCTAGGGCCGGCCAGGCTAACAGCGAGCCGAGTCGAGCATTGTCCTCGGGCCTCAAGCACCGGGCTTGCGTTTCCACCGCCGGGCCAGTAGCCCCGCAGCGCTGCCCTAAACCCCGCCCCTAACACGCCTTTCTGGATCAAACGTCATACAACCCAACCCATTTCAGCGAGTATTATGAATTTATTTATTTTTTAAGTTAGGAAGATAGCATGTATATTAACTCACCGGCCGTGGCTGCAATAGTGTCCCGATTGTCTCGCGAGTGGCCACTAACAGAGGGACGGTGACCCAGCACACCGTCCATCAAGTCGATCCATGGAAAGTTCCTTCTCTGAGCTCTGCTTTGTCCATTGTGCGTTTTAATCGACCTGGAATAATACTGTGCCCGCGACTTTTTTCATTTTTTCCTGAACTTGAAGAGTTGCTCGCTGAATGCTTAGCTTAGAAAGTTCAGCATCGATGTATTTTATAACGTCCTCGTTTCTTCCACACGCCGTCATGTACCCTTTCTTCTGCCCAAATGCTCAGAAGAGCTTTGGTATCTTTGACAGACCAGTACAGGCGATTCTCCATTTCGAGCAGCGATTATTTTGCGCGATATAAAAAAGTGTAATGTGCATCTTGCTTCAGATCATAACGTTCCATAACACCGATAAACTCCGCCTTTTACCTTGAGCACGCCTCTAGCCCGAGCTTGCCCGCTTTGGCCCAAGGTATTCGACGGGCCATAAATCCTGGCCGTTGGCCCCGAGTAAGCCCAATCAAGCCCCGGAAGTAACAGTGGAAACGCGACTGGCCCTGGCACGCACTAGCACGTCAGTGTGGAAACGCGGCTAATGATATGACATTATTCAACCAAGACATTTAAAGGACATTTAAGTGTAAAAGCATTGACAAATTACTAAAACAGACCATGAAAAACACCAAAAGTATGTATTAAATATCACTGTAGTAAGATATGTCTGTGTTATGTAACATACATTGCCTTAATCAATAGTTCATTAACTGGAATGTGAATGATAATATTTCAAACTGATTTCCGTCATTTAGACAGCCAATAAATATTGTATTTACTTACTTTAGAAACATTCCAGTAAACACTGCTAATAGAGATTAAAAGTGAAGGGGAGACGATTACATTTGAAAGCATCTTGAAAACAAACCTAGAAAGAGACGTGAGGATTTGGGGAGGAAAACCAGAGATTCTTTGTGCATTCTAACTGAATTATTCATGGGATATATCAGAATTAAATCAGGAGAGCAGAACACAAGTGCACAGTATATGTTGTCTTTTTTAATACTGTTACAGCAGAATCCAAAAGGAAGAAAAAGAAAATAATCAGGAGGAAAAGAATGCAGCGCCTGAAAATAACTATTGCCTTAGATATTCTTGTTGTACCATGTCACAATAAAATACCAAGCATTGTGCTCTCCTGACATCTGAAAATAGAACATGAATGACATTGAACAGCTCATTCAGTCGAACTGACTAATAAGATTATTTGTTGCGCAGCCTTTTTATCTGAAATGATTTGTTTCAGGATTTTTTTAGTGGAACTTCCCCAAACCGGAAGTGCCTCCCATAATCTAAACGCAGTAGGCTTGTTAGGAAAAAGGTTGATAAATTATACATCAATTCATGCAACTAACCCTAATTCTAACCATAACCCAATAATAAGTACTTATAGTTCATTAATATTACTCAAATTTCAGCTTCGCCATCACAGGAATAAATGACACTTCAAATATAAATATTTAAATATATTCAAATAGAAAACAGTTTTTTAAAACTGTAATATTATTTCTCAATATTACAGTTTTTGCTGTATTTCTGATCAAATCAATGCAGCCTTGGTAAGCATAAGAGATGTCTTTCTAAAACATTAAAAAAATGACCCAACCTTTTGAACGGGGACAACATTGGTTCTTAAGCACATAAACTCAAATCCTTGGGGTAGCTTGTAGCATTTTTTTTTGTTTTATTGTACACAGTGGTCTCAAATATGTTTTAGTACAATGTTTAAGGTTATAATATTTTTTTAATTGACTATGAACACATCGTGAAATTCAGTCATTTTAACCACAGCCCTCCTTTTAATCATTAATCAAAAACTGCTATTCTTAAAACCTTTGATTTATTCCAGAGGGAATTCATGGCTTGAAATTGCCAATTCTCTTCTGGCTTTCAGGACTACAAACTGAACGGCTCTATCATTTGAATTACAACAAGGTCTCTCAAAACTATTTCCTCCTCTTAATCACATGGATTTTATTTCCGGACCAGTGCGACGTCTGTCTGTATTAATGTGCAAATCTGAATCTGAAAGACGTGCTTTTTCTTCCAGAATGTCCAGAGATCTCCTCCTGGCTTTAATTCTTCCTGTCATGTATTATTGATGCTCCTTATTGCCAGTCTTTAAAGAGGTGATGTAATGATTTGAGTCAGCAGTGGTCTAGTCCAGGCCACCATACTTCTACAGCTTCTTGCTTAATTAAAGCATTAAGTGAATTGATCATACCGTTTAGGAGACAGTCTGGGCTAAATCCCCTGGTACCTTATGGAGGCTGCAGGATGGACCGTGATTGTGTGTGTGTGTGTGTGTATACCAGGCTAATTGACTCTTGTGGAACAAATTCTTAGCCAGTGCTCAATTAAAAGTTTTTTTTTCTTTTCAGCTACCCCAGTTGGCTTAAAAACATGTACATGATCAACGAGTTTAAGATGAAGCGAGACCCGTAACTCGAACACTGACTGACCCCAAGCCAGCAGGCTGTCGTTATTATCGACCCATGTTAGCATATGGATTGTTTTCTCCACATTGAACATAAATGTTTCTTTTTCCCCTTTGCTCTTTTTCTCTCTCTTTCTTTCCTGCTTGGCAGAGTTTAAGCCGGGACAAAACCTTCCAGTCGGACAGCGACGGCAATCAGACGTTCAAAGGACATGGGTGAGGTTTTCTGCTCTTTGGTGTGTGTGGCCCATGTGTCTGTCCTCCGTCATTACTTCAGAATTTTTTTTTTTTTTTTTTGCTGAAGCACAGTTCAATCAATGAAAGGAAGAAAGGTGAAAGTTTCTGGCTTCTACTCATTTTGGATTAAATTTCTTCTCTCTGTCCTTTGTGCTGAAGCTCTGCCTGTAAGACGGTGCAGGCAGGAGGTGTAATCACAGCCTCCATTTACTGTGTGTTTTTCAGGTTGCACACAGCGAGAATTGCAGAATTGGCATCTGCTGGTGGCAGAAAGGGTGTCATTTGGCTTTGTACTTTGTTACTTTAACAAACACATGTTCATTTATTTGAGAAAAAAAGATTTTATTGAGGCTTGGACTTAGTCTATATACTCTATACCAGTGATTCTCAACCTTTTTTACTCCAAGGCCCCCCTCCTCTTTGAATCAATATTGTTATTCACAAAAACATTTGTATTCTAGTGTTATTACTTTTCAACGCCATGTTATTAATTTTTTAAACAAAAAATATATATATAAAAATCATACTTTGCAAGAATGTCACTGCAGACATTCAAGTACTTACTCTGCTCAGTAACTTAAAGGCACACTATGTAAGATTTTTTGATAAAAATATTTTTTGTTTATTTGTGTACTAACATTATCCCAAATGTTTCTAAGAATGTTTAAATCCAGAGAAATTAGCAGTTTTAACCAGGACACTGACCGTGTCTGTGCGTCGCCTATCAATGACATCACACCGGCTTTAACCTTGGTTTCCGGTTTTATTTTCTAGAAACCATGGAAACACCAAAAATACATTAATATATTATGTTTTATTAGACAGGTTTGGAAAACGAATAATTTTTATACAGCTCAACACAGTTGGTCTTTTTGTTTAAATGTCATTTTCTTGATTTACCGCGAGTACCACATACCATGACTAATATCGATCTAGCTCACTGCAGTGTGCAACAAGTGTCTCATATAGTAGCCGCCGAGCGCAGAGTAGCATTATAACAATTTTCAACAAATGTATCTAATATGATAAAACAGCGATACGTTACCACACATGCGCATGACCGGAAGAAGTGGAAGTGGTCTAAGGCATAATAAAAGCTCCACTACTCTCGATCCGCGTGTCGCACTCGTCTCTCATTAGCAATCGCTCCAGCGGCCTCGTACCGCTCCAACGGCTTTTGTAACGTTAATTAATCTTTAAAGTAACACCAAGTATTTTTTCCTCTTCGGTCGCCCTACTGGTTGGAAACGAAATTGTCCATTGCCGCTGTCGTAAATAATCTAGCCTACCGTCGCACGCACACGCTCGCTGTTTATCCAGCACCGGCTTTAGAATGAACGATGTCCACTGACAAGGTAGAGTATGTTACATGATTTCATGAAAGGATGATGTATTGCGACATCAGAAATCGACATCGACGAAGAAAAACTAAATAATGACTATTGTAGCGCTTGACGTAAAGCAGTCAAATTTTGTAGTTCTTTTTGTGCACGGGTTCCTACCATAGTGCCAGTAAAAGCGATACAGACCACGTCAGGCTATGGCAGGTGTGTCATTTAAACGTACAGTATGTAACTTTTGGCCACCAGGGTCACTCAATCAAAATAATAGCAAAAGACGTATTCTGATGACGTCGTGAAAGAGCGTGTGATCATGGGAGTTGTTGTCGTTGTCGAGAGAGAGAGAGAGGGAGTGCGCGCGCGAACCAGCTATACAATGTTCATTGGACACGCGCGATCTGTCATTCCCCAGCCATCTAGCATCTCCAGCAGATAACATGTTCACTGATGAGGTAATGTGTTGTTATTTATATTATATCTCTATTCTTGTTATGTTTAGTTACGGCTATTAACTTTATGTAATGCCATTGTAATGAACACGCGCGCTCTGTTGCTCCCCACATTCCTCACTCATTTTAACTTAGTGTTTTTAAAATCACGTCTCTTCGAACGGAGAGATATATGAATTATCAGGGCTATTGAATCAATATTCCATCTAGCTAGTATTAATAGATGTTAAAAAACACGGTCACCTTTCGTTAATAATTATAATTACGTTTATACTATGATATTGAAAAAGATGGTGAACTGCATATGAAGCTACTTTCTGCAGCTATATCTACAACAAATGTGAATTTACATTATACTGTACATGAGAGCTAGTCCGTCTGCGTTTTACACATGCCATCATCGTTTCACAACATATAAGTTACGGATAGATATAGTTAGCTGAATGGGTGCTTACTTGTTTATTAGAATGCAAGCGAGATCGGCATCTCTCTGTAGTTCCAGTTTGTCACGAAGCTCGTGGAAATGCAACTCCAATGTTAACGCGAGTCATGTCTTCTCCTGTCCCAAACCCTTCTCGGGTCATTTCTGTCACCCGTGCGTTTCCGCTTCACGGATCTTCCTCCAGCAGCAGAACGTGCAGGCAAAGCATAATCATGGTCCATTATTGATATCCAACTATTGATTCTTTATCGTCTTCTTTTATTTTAGTGACGTGCGTCCGGTGTTTACATTTGCGTTTGGCGGTTTTTCGCCGGTTCCGCATGAAGTTAGAGAAACTAGAGTCAAAGGTTATATGACGTCATAGACGGGCGACGAAACGGAAATAAAGACACGGCCCGTGTCTTCAAATTAAAATATAAATTTCTCCGGATTTGAAAGTTGGTGGGAACTTTTGGGATAATGTTAGTACACAACTAAAAGAAATATATAACATAGATACAGTTATTTTTGCTATTTTGAAAGACGAAAAGTTATAGAAGTTTGGATGTACATAGACTTCAATAGGTATGAATGAACGTGTCATAGACGGGGTCTGTAGCGTTTAATCGTACTTTTAAATGTCATGGTTCGGGTAGTAACCCGAGCACAAAAAGAACTACAAAATTCGACTGCTTTACGGCATAGGCTACCTCACTTCCCCCAACACGTCTTCACATGCTGTTGGACTTGTAAGTATTGCTATATATTGTATATCACTCGGACAAGCTTTCACTCGTTGATGTGAGCTAAAAGCACTGGCGTTTCTTGTTGATGAACAAGTCAACTTGCCTCAAGTTACCTCAGTAAACATCTTCGGAGGCTAGCTGTGCTTGTTCGATGTCCGACGATTTGGACCGCGTTGTGTTTATTCCCCAATTGAACTCGTGTAACTGTCTGTCACACGTTCTAAAACCGTCCACAGCATTACTTGATAGACAAAAATAGGAGCATCAAACAGAAACAACTCGCTTACGGGTGTGAGGCGCACAATACAGACTACCGACAGTTATTAACAGGGCGCACGCAGCTCTTAAAGGGACACACCTTATTTCCACTCGTTACAACTTCCACCCAACTGTCAGGACCGGTATACAGGGTGGAGGGGATCAGGCCGTGAGTGAAGAGACTGCTCTGCGTGAGTGGTATTTACGACAGTAACGTTATGCAAGTAGTCCCAGCGACTCTAGGGGTCGTTGTTTGACCAAAACGAAATCCTACTAGTGGGGCTTTAAACAAATAAGCACAAATCAACCTGCCATACCAAACAAGACGACAGGGAGATGCCAAAGGACTGCATATAGCTAATATACGGGTCAATTCAGAATTATTAAACATGTCATAAGTGACCAGTTCCTCTGTCAGAACAAGCAGTTGTGTCTATGTTTGGAGTGTCTAATGCCCATGTGTACTTAAACACCACTGATCCTTACAAACTTCTCCAAAACACGCTTCTACAGCGAGCATCCATTATAAAACACTCACAGTACATCATTTTGACAACTACGTGAATATATTTAAATGTTTGTCATGCAGAAATACGATTTTATAGCGATCAGTGAGCCAAGAGCGTACATACACGTTTTCCCCCCCCAATAATAACGGACTCGCGCATGCTAAATGTATAACTCCTCTATGTCACTGTACAATCGTCATCCATAAAACTTTATTAGCGACACTAGTTGTCTTTATCCAACTGATGAGAAACGGCTTGGGCTGCTCCGAAACAATCACAGAATACGTATGAGAATATGTTTTTATTTTATTTTATTGAATGTATTAATAATACAATTAATTAACTATATTAATAAGTTTAAATTAATTGTAAGTTATCTCGCAACCCCCTGGATGAACCCCAAGGCCCCCGGTTATAAACCACTGTTCTATACTATATTATTATCTTTCATATTTTGGTGTTTTTTTAAATAAGATAATTATACAAAATTTTTTACCAGTAGTGTATATATCTTACTGCATGATCCAAAATCATTCTTATATGCTGATTTGGTGTTTTGGAAACATTTCTTATTATTATCAATGTTGAAAATTCTGCTTAATATTTCTGTGGAAACCATGTTACACTACCATTCAAAAGTTTGTTTTTATTTGAAATAAAGAAATGAATACTTCTAGTCGGCAAGAACGCAATTGATCTAAAGTTACAGTAAAGAAATGTATGTTACAAACATACATGTATGCTTTGCCATCAGAGGAATAATCTTTTTCTTCCACAATATTACTTTTTTTAAATGTATTTTGGGTCAAATAAATGCAGCCTGGTTGAACATAAGAGATAACATATTGAATGGTTATATATTTATATGTACATTTTTTGTTTGTTTGTTGGAACAAGCTAATCCTATATGAGCACCATGTCATGCATTTATGGTAACCACCACACTATGATTTCTATTTTAAACACAATATATTATATAGGCAGACTTGTAGAGCAGGTAAAACCAAATCTATTCTTAGAATTTTTCACTTTAACAGTCTTTCTCCTCCTGGACAGAAATCTGGTGACATGTCTGTCTGTGTCAATGGACGGCACACGCCTGCTGTCCGGCTCAAATGATGAGACTGTCAGGATGTGGGACGTTCAGAGCAAGCAGTGCATATGGTCCAACAGCCACAAGGGTAAGCAACAAGCTCTCTCTCTCTCTCTCTCTCTCTCTCCTCTCTCTCTCTCTCTCTCTCTCTCTCTCTCTCTCTCTCTCTCTCTCTCTCTCTCTCTCAGCTTGATTTCCTTGTGTACAGACAATATCTGCTCCTATGTACAATCACCCCTCAACCATCCCAGCATCCTTCAGTGCTCAGCCAGGCTTGCTGACTCTTCTTTCCTCCGTGGCAGCTTGACCAGTCTTCTTCTAGCCCGCTCCAAGCTGACGTGCCATTAGACACCTGCGTCTTCTTCAGGCTAGGTGTCTGATCTCTGGCAGTAGCGCAGGAATGACAAGATTCTGCAGTGATAGTGACACAGCGTGCACTGTTGTGGTTCTGATCCGTGAATACGTTCTGTCAGCACCGCTCGGGTTTGACAGTAGTTCACCCTCCACAGGACACAAAACAACCGCATGGGTTTCCTGGGTTAGATTTGTCTCTCTCTTCTTTCTCAATTATGCGAACAGTGCAAAAAATGGAATATGGAAGAATTCTAGGACACTTGTGCAACCAATTTAGGTGATTTTTAAAATTAAACTTGAATTCACATTTTGATCCTGCTAACTTTCTTAACTGGCATATTATTTATTCCAAATGAAAAACAGACTACTTTCCCTAAAATGATGTTTCTTATCAGCTGATATTTGGCTAATGCCCAGTAGACCAGTGTTTCCCAACCCTGTTCCTGGAGACGATACACAATTTCGATCGCTTCCTAATCAATCACACCTGATTCATCATCCTGTTAGCAGAGACTCCATGACCAGACATAGATGGGTCAGATAAGGGAGACATCCAAACTGTGCACTGTTGGTAAGGCTTCAGGAAATAGGCATTTAGGCTTTTTTTTATAGGTCAGTGACATATAAAAGTATACAATATTAATGAAAAGACATTTTTCTTTTCTCTTTGATTTTATTATGATATCAGGACAGTTGTATAACCCTGACTTTGACTTTATGCCCCCAAAACGTCAGTTATTTTAACTGAGATATTCATCATAGAACAGGTGTATTAATTTTATGTGGGAATTGCCTTATTAATATCAAGCGGCAACCTCCCTGTCTCTCTCTTGAAACCAACACGAAAGTGAATTCAACGGCAATTCATCAACTGGCCGCTTGAGGCTGGCTGCAAAAGTGAGTCAAATCTGCATCTCCCCCATGTTGAAATGCCCAACTTTACAGCAGAAATAAACATGTTTACAGCCTGGAGCAAAAAGTGGCTTTGGTCTATACAGCTAATTTTGCCCTTCATGACAACTGTGAGGCTGGTGAATTTTTCTTTTATAACTCATCCATTTAAATTATATTAAGCCTTAAATTTCTGCATAATTAAGGGTGTGTCCACTTTTGAGTGACATGTGTATTCCCGCTGATGTGGTCATTAGTCATCATTAGCTGTTTATCTGCTGTCTGTTAGCCGTCTCGTTACCTCAGCTAATTGTCTGACTGTAAAAATAAATAAATCCGGGAGTGACGCGCTGCCAAGATGGCGACGGTCGGCTACGCCCACTTTAGGCATCAAAAACAGTCTTCAGAAACCTACGGGTGACGTCACGGACACTATGTCCATATTTTTTTACAGTCTATGATTAATATATATATATTTTTTTTTAAATGAACAAATATGGACAAATATATTTATCATGTAATTTAACCTTATGATCAATGTTTTTTAAGCCACCAAGACTTAGGCACTGGCAAAACAAACAGAAGTCCTGCTCTACAGTTGTTTTTAATGCTTAATACCCAGGTCACTTAGAAATATCATTTTACGAAAAGTAAAATGTTTTGCAAAAGCTATTTCATGTTGACTAAATTTTCCTTTGAATTTAATTTTTGACTTAAATAACTGAATAATTGTGTGAATCTGTATTCCTGATACTATATCAATAACAACCCTTCAGTACTCCTAATATCCTTCAGCCTTTGAATGAGTCAGTGTGAAGACCTTGGCAGTTCTGATGGACTGCTGAATTCTCTCTCATTTTTCTCCCGTGAGGTAAAATCACTAATTAGCTCGCTTCACTCTTTCAACATACAGATGAGCTTTGGTCGTCCTGGGTTACGTGCAGGAGGATGAAAGAATTTTTCCATTAATTTCATTCCGGGAGACTCCAGAGAAACTAACATTGCCAGATTACATTGCATGGCCACCAGTCCTCAACACGTTGTGTTATTTCCGGCAGTGATTTTTTATGGACTATTCCGATACCGGTGTTTAGCAATTGTATTTGTTGTTTATTTGCTCTATAACAGACAAACTGGCCTTAACCCCCCCCCCCCCCCCCCCCAAAAAAATCAGTATTCTATAGCCATTTGAAATTAGAGAAAATCACTGCATTTTAATCACAATCGAAACAAATATGCTACTCGCAAGTTTCATGAGCAAAAACAGAATGATCAGACTTTAGATTTGTGAAGTTATGCTACATAAGCATGCACAAAACAAAAACAGCAGACGGACTCAATGAATATGTAAATTCACTCTCTGACAGTAGGTGGCGCTTATGGAACAGCAGCGATTTCTTTGGGTACCGCTGTACAAAAGAGTAATATGAAAAGAAAATGCCATTGAAACTTTTCTGAAGACCGTCAGTTCCTCTAAGAGATGCATTCATATAAACCTCCACCCCATTTCAATATTTCTGTTTTTCTTCCTATATTTCGAGCATTGCGAACAGTGAGCTTGCTGTGCCTGGTAAAGTATTTTCTCTGTTGGCATCTGTGTTTTCTTCTTCGTGTCGATCTTCAGCGTGTCCAGTCTCTAGCTTGTGTTAATGTCCTGTTTACAGACGTAATATTTCCACACAAATGGCATTTGCATTCATGGCCGGTGCATCTCTAATTTCCACTATTGATATTGAATTATTTTTCAACACAATTGTTTCATGCTCTGTGCTTTTCTTTACTTCAGGGTATCCGCGGGGTCTTGAAAAGTATTAAAAGGTGATAAATCAATTTTGGGAAAATTAAGACCCTTAAAAAGTATTAAAAAGTCTTATCACGGTGATAAAGTCTTGAATTTTGAAAGTATTTTTTCTGAATTAGCTGTCCAACAGTTAGAGTACCAAAATTATCGTAAAAGTGTGTGAATTTAGTCATTTTTATTAAAAAAAGGCACTTGTACATAAAATAGCCTTGTACATAAAAAACAAGGCTATTTTGGGTGCGTTCGTAAATTGCCTCTCTGTCATGTCAATCACTGTACTGATTGCCTACACCAAACACTGATCCCTAAACCTACCCGTCACTGTAACCTAAACCAATGAAATCGGTTGCAGGGCGGGTTTTCCCAGGGCGGGAAAAAAAAATCACGTGTATTACAAGGCACCGAAATGTTTTAAGAGAAGGTTGGTGATTTACTATCCCAGCCTATTTGATTTTTTTGTATCAGAGTGGTCTATAGTCTTTATCACAAACTAAAACTGTTAAGTTAAAAGTATCACTAATGTAAATGGTTACAGCTTGAAGTGGCGGTGAGGTATTAAAAAATATTGAGAAGGTCTTGAAAAGGTATTAAAATTAACTTCAAGATTCCTGCATATACCCTGTACTTGATAACTTATTTTGGTTGAAAAAAAAAAATCTATTGCTGGAAAACTCTAAGGTAATTTGTTAAATGTAGAGGTGAAGGGCAAGCGGTATTGCAGTGAGAAAAATCTGGCTATTGTTTCCCTGGTGGTCAATGAGGGCTAAAGGACCACAGATGTCAGATCCCTTTGAGCAGGCTAGAGCATTTTAAAGGCAATTAAGTTAGCTTGAAATGAACAAATTAGCACCAAATTATTGTGATAACCCTTAGCCTCTAGTTCATTATCTGTCCTCTCAACGTAGAGAAAGAGAGAGAGAGAGTGAGAGCAAGTGAATTGCGCTGTGGGGTTACAGCAGATTTTGTGCATATATTCTCAGACTGATGCAGGCTAAATTACCCCGTTGACTTTGACGGCCTTTGATCAAATACCTGCTGTAATTAAACTGCTCTGAGAGGTTTAAAGGTTTTAGTTAATAACCAATGTGCTATGTGTCAGACTGACTCTCAGATTCTGAGACTTTTGTGTGGTTAAAAAAAGCTTTTCACTGAGAAATAGGCAATCTTTTGGTGGTTCAAGGGTTTGTGCATTTTGTTATTAATCTACCCAAATCCTTATTTTGGGGTGGGCCATGATGGTCGACTAATCGAGGAGTTGTTCAATCTAGTAGTTCTAGTAGTGAGTAGTCCAATCTAGCTGTTGTTGAACAGTGTCTTGTATAAGCATGTCCCATTGGAATCCAGCAACCGGTGTAAATGGTGCATTTGGCTTTACCAGATAGCTCCATTTATCAGTTCACCTATATATATATTTTGGTCTATTTGTACTGATGTGTACCAACCTAAAATGTAAGCGCAAATACTGCTAGATTATGCTACAAAAAGTTAATATTGGTAACAAATAGTCGATTATCGTCTACCTCTACTGTGTACTAATTTGATGCACACTTTAAATGGCATAATGGGCAAACTTAATATTTAAGATTAATATTTAAGGAATAGTGGTATTATAGATTTAAAAGATGCCACCATTCAGCATAAGAACAGTGTAAGAAATGAGAAGTGTTAATCTGTCTAAATAAATAATAAAAATGTACGTCAAACCAGTTAGGGCTTTATGTCTAGTAATTTTATATGATTTTAAAACATTTTAGTCGTACACGCATCATGACTCTTTATTTGAGTTTGTGACAGAAATCCACTCTCCTGGGTCTGTTTGCTCCCAGGACAGGGTTCAAGCATGTCGACTGAACTTCACAAGGAGACGAGTCTCGAAATGGGTGCTGTGTACTCGCAGTAGCTGGACGAGGGGCAATGAATCTCTCCTCAAGGCTCTTGATCATGGAGGCAATTAAACCCAGTTTCACGCCTCATCCCTAGACGCAGATGATACCCCACTCCTCCTTTTATCTGTCTTCATTAAAGCCAGCAGGCGGCCTGTCAAACGACAGAATGAAAAGAGAGCGACCCAAACAAACGCCTTAGCCAAAACTGCTAGAACTGAAGTGTCGTTTTCAGACATTTCATGTTCAGGAGGCTGAGGGCATAATGCTCAGTTTTTAAAAAAAAAAAATGGACAAAGATTTTCTTTTTTTGTAACATGCAGGAATGTTTTATTTTTCATTTAGTCTTTATTCTTGACCTTACTATTGTGAATGTGGGATGTTCTAGTGGTTAAGGGGCAGGAGGTAATTGAAAGGGCTGCTGGTTCGATACCTGCGAGGAGCGAGCTATGAGGCTCACTGTTGTGCCATTGAGCAAGGCACTTACCTGAGGTTGCTTCATGGGGCTTTTCCCTGTAATAAGTTATTGGAAACGTTCTATTGTGAAAATTGCCTCAACAGATTCCACTGGCCCTGGTTGTTTGATAGTGAGACAGGTATAGTTTGGTTTGGCACCCAAAGTCTATTAACTGACTGTCTGATGCATATTGCTGAATACACTGATTTTACATAATTCTTGAGAGTAAGAGTGCACAGGGCTTTTTTCAGTCCTCCATTAAACAATATTGTGTTTTCAAGCTACGATATCGAGTCAAATAATTACTGGATTTGCCAAGCTTTTGCCTGCTTACTGGCTTCAAGGAGTTTAGATTTCCTGATGAAGGCTACGACATTTAATCGCTCACTTGCTGTTAAGTTTTGCTGTTTTGCATAATGGAAACACTCACATTATTTTGATATTCTGTCACTTACAGATAAGAATATTACAGCAAAATGTAGTGTCCTGCCGATAAATTGCTCTCAACCTCATTAAGCAGTTCCAGCACATGAAACTATTTGCTTATGACTTCATTTGAAGTATTTAGTGCTCTTATGCATTGGACAACTTGGGTAGTACACTTTTTTTTTCTGCGTCTATTCATCTGTTTTCCCCCCACTACCGTTCAAAGGTTTGTTTTTGACCTTATGTCAGTTAATGCAATAAAACATGAACGAACAATGAGCAATGCATTTGTTCAAGTATAATTTATCTTTCTTAATGTTTAATGTTAACTTAATGTTTATTAATGTTAATTAACATGCAAAAGTTCATAGTTCATGCTAGCTCAGGTCCATTAAATATTATTAATAGATAAAACATTTTGATATTAATAATGTAGCATTAAATATTAAAATAAACTAAGATTAATAAATGCTCTCGAAGTATTTTTCATTGTTAGTTCATAATGTTGTATGTATTTAACTAATGTTAACAAATGGAACCTTATTGTCTTACCATTTTTTTAATTAATACTTTTATTCAACAAGATTTCATTAAATTGATCAAAAGTGACAGTGAAGACAGTTGTAAAATGTCTATTTCAAATAAATGCTGCTTTCTATTTCAGAATCCTGAAAAAAAACCTGTTATGGTTTTCACAAGCATTAAGCAGCACAACTGTTTACAACATCGATAATAAAAATAAGTGTTACTTGAGCACTAAATCAGCATATTTGAATGATTTCTGAAGTATCATGTGACACTAAAGACTGGGGGTAATGGCTGCTTAAAAATTCAGCTTTGCTGTATACATTTACATTATATTAAATATATATGAGAGAGAGGAGAGCGTCTTTGATTAGTTTGCTTGACAAACATCATGTCTTGCATACAAACATCATGTGAATGTAGTGTTTTGTCATACTAAACCACTTTGTTGTAAATAGTTGCAAGAAAAGGCTATTTTGAAGTGTTACACGAAAGTTAAGTTTTAGGTAGTTTCTCCCCGGGCATCGATTGATTAGTTCAAAAGTTGTTGTGACATGCAGAAGAGGTCAGGTTTTTTGACCCCTGTGTTAATTACACAGGACTAGCAATTAGCTACTACTCATCTAATCTCTTAATCCCATCTGACCCAAACACCAGAGCACTCTGAAAGAAAAGAGGGTTTAGAGAACATTCAGACGGCTAAAAACCAACTGGAGATGTCAGAACAGCTCCATTCCCATCCCTTCTCCTGCTCTCTGGCCGTCTCCTGCATCTTTATTAGACATGGCCTCAAATTGAGTTCATGTTTCCTGAACTGCTATGTATACGTGTGTGTATATATATATTCTCGCGCTGCCTTTGAACTGTCAAGCTATAGTTATCTGTCACGTCACATTTAAGAGTGTCAAATTTCTGATAAAATGGACAGAATTGAAAGCGGAGACTTTGTTTCTTATCAGAAGTAACTAAGTACAAAGCTCTCTGCTATTGTTGGATGGGAGGCGAGCTACAAAAAACGTGTGTACTTGGCAACCCTGGCTTGAACTATGGGTGATTCACAGGGTCAAATAGAGCCTGCTTTAACGTCACTATTTTTTTAAACTGTTAATGCTTTGTCACGTTAACTTCGACAGCCCTGCAATACAAGAGAGATTTTCTTCACACACAGTATGAGTTGCAGTCTGACGTTTCTCCTACTCCCTTTTGATTGACAGAATATAATCTGCCCTTATCATCGGTTTTTAAAGTGAAAAGAGAGAAAATAATTGCTTTTATCTTAGTTTTACTGAGATCTATTAGTCTATTCTGTTTTTAGTTGAAACAAAACTTCACTAGACATTCCTCCCATTAGCATGCCTCCCATCCAGTAATCGCAGTAAGCTTTGTGCTTTGTTACTTTTATGGGGGTGCTGGATGGCAGAGGCAAATACACATAAATTCCTCAGATATCAACATAAATAAATGCATAATATTCAATAAAAATAAACCTGAATAAGACTTATAATGGCATATTTTTATGAACGAAGGCCAGTATCACTGATACTAATACAGATACTGATGTCTCAATGAAATAATATTTCATCACACTTTAATGAAATAACAAATTAATATTTATTAGGATTCAAAGCTTTTTACAGACAGTAAATAAAGTAATCACATGTAAAATAACATACAATGCATAGTCATCACTGTATAAATTAAATGTAGATTAATCTTTATTAAAGTTACAAAACAGTAAGTGATTTTTCTCTGTCTTTTTGTTTGATTAACATTAAAACAGACCGAAGCTGAAATATTAGGCTGTTGTCCTTTTAAGAGCGAATGCACAGATCCTATATACTGATACACGTGTTGTCTGTCTTGATTCTTTTACGTTCACTTGATAACTGACTTTATTTTTGTTTATTGGGATACTCGCCAAGATGGGCATTTTAAAACAATTTTTTGTGAATTTGTCAGTAAGCGCTAGATGACATGACATTTTCCATTGGTAAAGGGCTACTATACGAATAGAAATGCAGTTTGAAAGTACCATTAAAATCAGGTTGAGTACAGAAAAAGCTCAAAGCCTTTGGGAGGGAGACCTTTTGGACATTTTGCAGAATTACAGCCACAAATTTTACATTCATTCCACCTCATTCCCTCTAGGGATTCATCATGCCAGGAGACTCTGCAGTGAGCTGGCAGAGCGTGCATGTTACCCACCTCCCTGCGCCTCTCCCTGTCACTCCCAAACCCTGCGTTTGTGACCCGGGGAGCCTGCACACAGGATTTATGACCGCGTGTCGGAGTAGCCTGCACCATTAGTGAAATTCTAGGAGTGGAGCCAGTATCCCGTGAATCAATTGCCATGATTGAGTGGGAGATAATTATCCAGACCTGATTGCCCTTAACAAAGAACAATACTCGCGCCTAAGTACGCAGCACACAAACTACATTTCATGACTCCCGTTTAATTCAAGAGTGTTTATTGCTCCAAAACGTAGTGAGTTGCCTTTTAAGGCAGCATTCTAACTATAATTAAGTGACTGATTTGGAACAAATTATGCTGCTCAGGTGAAGTTTAGCATTAGCATGCTGATAACATGATACTGTTGCATTGTACACACACATTGGGTAAAAGATTATTTTAAGTTAGATTTCATGGTTGGTAACACTTTGTAGTAAGGTAATTTGTCGACATTAATGCATTTTAAAACATGAAATAATGAGCAGTATATTTTTTACAGCATGTATTAATCTTTGTTAATGTTTGATAAATGTTTATGTTAGTTCATAGTGCATTAACCAATGTTAACACAAAGTTTTGATTTTAAATGTAGTATTAGTAAATGTTAACATTAACTAAGATTAATAAATGCTGTCTTTATTGTTAGTTCATGGTTCAATAACTACTGTGAACATATAACATTTTTGTTTCGCAAATTTACCAGATTGACTTTTTCTGTGAATGTACAAATGTGGTTCAGAGACCTTTCTTTGAGTATGCTTTAAAGAGTGCATCTTCTGCGTGATTGAGTTAACCTGGGATTTGAGTGGCCCGCAGTGACATAATTCACTGCTGACTCCAGAGGAGAATTGCGGGCGATTTGGGACATGTTGTAAGCATAAACCATCTTGGTGGCTTTTATACGCTATTGCCACTGTGTTGTCCGTCCGACAAGTGCTTGCTCTGTATCAATGGTCAAAACCTCTGCAGGGCCAGCAATATTGCCAGAAACTCGAGGCAGTTGATGTGCCACTGCAGTCAAGGTCCTGTCCAAAATCCCGATGCTGTTTGACCATTGCACACGGCAACCCAGCCAGTCTTGGACTGGTCTGTTCTGACAACAACATACCTCGACACTTGTTCCAGTGGAACCCCTGCCCGTAGAAATGCAAGGTCTGTCCAAGTGCTGAATAAGCAACGGCAAATTTGGCTTGATGGCCACGCGATGTGTGCCATGTCTCATATTCATCAACCTGAGCGACATAACTGCGGCAGAGGATGCCATATACCCCAGAATCCTCTGAAATGTTTTCAGTGGAAATGCTGTTTTTACCCTGAGACACGCTGTCATAGCGACTGAATCCAACTCTATTCCAAGAAAAGAGATGCTCTGCATTGGGTAGAGCTTGTCTGAGCACCAGGTCGCTGTGTATACACAGCAAATCTTGAAAGTTAGCTAGAGAGATCAGCTAGTTGAGAATGTGAATGGCCACTACCCTTAACTTGGCATGGGCAGCCTTCGCGACTTTGACTGCAATGTTGTACTCATCCGGGAACTCCACTGGGCTCAGCATGCAAGATGAGAAATGGGAGGTCTGTGGGGATTTACCCGGCGGAAAAGTTCCCATTGTTGCCTTTAGATCGCCCTGAGTGCTAGCCGCCACAGCCTTGTGCAGAAGGACTGGAACGAGGAGCAGATGCGGTAACTCCTTTTACTTTTAAAAGACATATGTTACACAATCCTTCTCAAACAAGGCGAATGAAATGAGGTTGTGTATAGAAGACTCTTCACTCGGCTCTGAAGAACAAATCCGAATGATGCATGCCAGCTCCTTTTATATCTGTGTGTTCCGGGGAGTGCCATATGCCAATCCCACTCCACAATTTCATTGGCCTTTTATCCTAGTATCAGAGGTGATTGGGCCTTCCATATATGTATTTGTCATCTTGTCCACCATCTTGGATTTTTTATCTCTTTTGTCTATTTTTGTCTGTGAATTCTAAAGCACCATGGATTCGTTACAGGGAAGGAAATCCAAGAATGCTCTTAGACAAAGTAAAACAAATCCCAAATAAAGTGACATAAATGTTATTAAATAATTAATTCAATAAAGATATTTATCTCTAAAAATATGTTTTAAAATATTTAAAAACGGACAAAATTTGTGTTAAGTGTGCTTTTATTCTTATTTGGAACAGAGCTACTTTCTCTCATGAAAGTTTATGATTATTCATTAGCTATTTGTTCTTCAAATACTTTTTTTTGTCTTGGCAGATTGCATTTATTAGCACAACAAAAACAACCTTTGTGCCAGACTGATCGAAGCATATTAGGTAGATCTGCATACATGTGCTTAATTTTCATTTTCTCTGTCTCATATCCCTTATCCTTCTCTTTTCCTTTTCTACCGCACACACAAACAAAAACATCCTGATTTGGATGCATTATTCAACTCCCTTGTCAAAAAAACCCCATAAATTGGCACATTTATCTTGATTCTTCAGATCTAGCGGCCATAAGCAGTTTTGTGAAGGTTGCATACTTTCACTGGTCGCCTTCTGATGGGGTTTAAAGTAATATAAAAGCGTTCATGCTTTTATAGTAGTGATATATATTTTTCTCTCATTTTGCTGAATAGCAACCTTTGAAGCATCTTTGAAATGTCACTTCCAGTCTGGTACTTTCCCCAAGACAGACATTTATGGCATTACGTGCAAAGTAGCCATGCCACATTTTGTTCAGCCAACCTGCTTCCAGGTGTTTTTCTTAAAAGGCATTTCACGCTGTATTCGAGCAAATGGGATTGTGCAGACTGCACAGCTGAATGGCTAGTAACATAATGCAATGCATTATTACAAGGCCATCAACAGACTTTGCCATCATGGTTTCAGTGGTGTGTATAATTCACAAAATGCTTCATAAATGGGTCTGAGGTAATTGACGTGTTCAGACCCCTGCTGCGATGCTGCTCATTATGCTGCCGCCTCATTGTCTTAAAGTAAAGCTGAAAATTCTGAAGGATTCGTCCACAATACACTCAACTCACTGATTGATCCAGTTAATAGAGAACAAGATTATCAGTTAATGTGGTATAAATCAAATAACAGTCCTTTGTTTATACCATATGACTTTATTATCATATTATGTTATACCATATTATTTATACCATTATACTAGAGTCATATATTTATTCCATATTCACTGATAATCGTGGATTAATTGTATTTGGATCAATCAGTGAGTTTGAGTGGTTTGTTGTGTTGACAATTATTATAAATATCTTAATCTAGTAAATAATTTTATGTAGTGTTTTTGCATTATTATCATTAACATAATAATGAATGAAAACATTTTTGTTTACTGAAATCATTTTAGTTTTGGGTAAATGTTACATTTGTAAAAGTTAAAAAAGCCACTAGATATCAATAACCGTTTTATAAATTTTTACATTTCAGTTAGTGCATTAACATTGGTAACTCTAAAATATAAATAAATAACAACTTTGAAAATTCAAATAAAAAAATAAAATAGAAACAAAGACTTAAATTTCACTTTCTATGTTACAGTAAACCTAGGTCTTTTCTAAAAACTTAATCTCCAGGTTCATTGTTTGGAAAAGTGCGACTGATACTCTACATTCTTCAAAAATGTATGTTCCACAAAGCCATATAGGGTCTATTTACACCTGGACACTTCATGCATTTTCTGTGATTGGATAGCTGTTCCTGAAAAGACCAGGTGTAAATACCCTCCGAAGTCCTTTCAAGACGGATTTAAATCCAATCACTCAAACCACTTCAAAGCACTTTTGGTTGTTGAAGCCACATATGTAAATTTTACTCCTCCCAAAATAGTTTAAAAATAAATAAATGTGTCAAAGCGTGCAAGTATACCGGCTCCTGGTAGCCATATATGACAGCTTTACTGCAAGATGCAGTGCCACAGATATGGCCCTCGGCAGATGAGTAGCTGAGTACCTCTTCATTAAGCATCAAACTGCCGCAAATGAAACTGAAATTTCAGCATTGCATACTGGCACAATCATCTTCATTACCAGTGCTGATGCTGCTCTCTCCTATTGCAGTCTAAATATATACAATTTGGTTGACTTGAATTTGCTTGTAGCGCTGGAATTGAAAATTATATTCGTTTTGCGGAGACACATTTGTGTGGCCAGGTGTAAATAGAACAGATTTAACAAATCGGATATCAATCCGATCAGTAAAAAGGCATGGAGTGACCAGGTGTAAACAGGCCCATAGGTTTGGAACAACATGAGGGTTAGTGAATGACAGAATTTACTCACCCTCAGTACAGTTTAGCCCTGACTGCTTTGATGTGTCTCTCTTGATGTGGTTTGGAATTTGTAAAATGTGCTTGGGGGAAAAATATGATCAGAATATCGACTTGCTTAATAATTCTGCACGCAGCCACACACTGTATATGGCAGGGGTGCCCAATCCTGCTCCTGCAGATCGACTGTCCTGCACAGTTCATCTCCAACTCTAATCAAACACACCTGCCTTTCATTTTCAAGTGACCCTAAAGACATGAATTGGGTGCTTCAGGTGTGTTTGATTAGGGTTGGAGATCGGCAGGATTGGGCACCACTGGTATATGCGGTGGTCAAATAATTATTCTGATAAAAAAAAAAGCAAGCAAACTGGAATTGTGCCAATTATGATGTGAGGAGTTCCCTCATTGTGAATCCACCCACAGGCATCCTTAATTTTACTACAGGTCTTAAAACCTTCATTAACATTCATGTTATGCCTCCCGCATACTCTACCACAAATAATGTATCAGCCAGGCTCTCCCTGTGCTTGCTTAAAAAGGTCTTCTCCATGTATGTTATCTTTAAGCCTTGATCCAGAAGAGTGATATTAAACCTAATTCAGCATGACAGACGATGTTGGATGCACCAAACAAGCTTTTTCATCTCTAGTATTGTTTTTTTTAAATTTTATATATAAATATTAATCCAATGTTATCTGAACCTGCCAGCAAAATCTCTAGCTGAAAATTGTTCATTTCGTCTTTAGATGATGACTTTCTCTCTCACACAAATTTGATTGTACTCTTGTTCAGTGCACTGATGTGCCAAACACATACTGTAATCTTTCTTTCATTGTGTGTGCGATTAAACCCGTGTTTGCTTTTATTTTTTGTAATGAGTATCAGTGATTTAAAAAAAATTCAGTCCCTTAGTCACTTTTTTTGTACAGTCATTCAGAAAAGTTTTTTGGAGGTCATCACATTTTCCCCTTCTGATTACTCAACCACAAGAGATGCAAACCGGGAAGCGAACTAAATATAAATCAAAGGCTCAAACAAATGAATAATTAAAATTTGAAGGGAATCAATCATTTCCCAAATCCCATCTGAACAAAATATTCTTGTGTGTTTCTGCTAAACAATCATGGAGCTTCACTGTATTCCAGTACGTTCAAAATACGCCAAACTTTTTCACAGGGGTCTTTCAGAGGTTTACTTGATATAAAATGTTTGTCATCATTACATTTGAGATGACTGCTATCGTTACATCAAACTCACAACATATTATGTGCGTCATCTTTGGAATTTCTGTCAACTAGTGAAATTCATTGCATTCATTTGTTATGTACTTGCTAGGAGGCTGACATGGAATTTCCACCCACAGATTTTCATCCAGTTTGAATTCCATTATTCATAGTAATCATATAATTTATGTCTAGTTCTTATTAGATAATATAATCTGTAGTGACAAATCTATATCTCGGTTATAAATGGATAAATCTATATACACTCTCTCGAAATTATACATGATTATACATGTATGTATACTGATTTTTTTTTATAATACATTTGTGTGTGTGTTATATACTGATGATATTTGTAATTAAAATATAGTTTTATATATTTTACTTCTATATAGTAAAATATATTTAAAAAAATTGGTTGGCAAGTTTCTTTTATATATTTCAAATTATTTTTGTCAGCATAGGGCTGTGCGATTTAATTGTATTTCGATTTTGGGCTCCCAACGATTATGAAAACAATATAAAACACTTATTGTGCCGCTGCCACGTTCTGTCCAACGCACTTTCCTTTCCTTCACAGCGGTGCACTTTCTTTCCTCCCTAAACTCAAAATCAAAATCTGCCGAATAAGTGAGTGATGTAAAATGCTGTCTCCAGTCGTTATGTCTTAAGGCCTGTTCACACCGGGAACGAATTTCACGCGCGTTATTCGCCGACGTTTAACGCCTCGTGACTAAACAAAGGGCGCCAATGTGAGTGTTCACACCGACGCGTAAAACGCCACGCGTAAAAGCGTCATTTTAAAAAAAAAAACGCCTCGGGTTCGTTTTTTCAGTTTGACGCGCCGCGTCAAAAACTGTCCGACCAATGAGATTGGCGCTTTTGCTCACGTGTCTGGAGCTTCTGAAGTTACAGTAAAACACAACTTGGGGGCGCTCAAACACAAAACGGTCTTGCCGAGCGCACATATGTAATGGTGAAGAAGATACATAGCGTCCGTCTACTACACTCTGCCGGGAAGAAATAAGACGAGGAAGATGCAAGGCCAGATGAATGTAGAGCTGCTGGTCTTGTTGATGTCTTTATAAAGAGACACCAACGAGAATAAAGCACTATATGACAAACGCGACAAACTTGCTCTCTTCTTCTGAGTGACAAGCGAGTGTCAGAAGCACTTTGTGGACCGGGGTTTTTCTGTACGTTAAGCGCCATCTAATGTCAGGGAATGAATTTGCATGTTCACTCGGCTCATCGTCAGCGAAAAACGCTTGGGTGTGAACACAAAAAACGCGTTGAAAAACGCTGACGAATAACGCGAGCCGATATTCGTCCCGGTGTGTACAGGCCTTTAGGTGAATGTAAACACTGAGAAAGAGCGTGTGTGTAACAGTATATTGGGTCCGTGCGTTAGCTTTTAAAGTGACAGCGGCCTAATAAACCTACTGCAGTTATCATTGTTAATCAAGCAACAAAAGACAATCAGCATAACAATTTCAGTGTAGCATGGAGTTGTTTAACACATTCTAACTTTAAGTAAATCCATTCCACATAATATCCCAAAAAAAGGCAGAAATTGCAACTCTGCAGATTTCATCTGGGCCTAGTTACTGGAAACATTAGTTGCACGAGCAAGATGTTGGTATTGTAGGCCTGAAAGAGGGCTTGGCTCTGCATCCTCTCTGGTCCAGGTTGAATTGATGAAAAGACCCGTATAATTTAATTGCATTTGAAGAGGAGCGGGTCGTTTCCAAAATCCGCACTGCCGAGAGACCAGCGCGTCCTCCGGGCGTCTGCCGCTGCATCACTGCTTACCTGTTTTATCATAATTGTTTTGGCATCGTTCAGAAACAGGGATTAATGTACACACAGTTCACTGAGCCACTGCTTTGCAAAAAGCCTATTTATCACCGTCTTTTGCGGAAAGCACGGGGAGCTTTGGAAGCTCCGATTGTGAAAGTGCCTTTGTGTTAATTTGACTGGCCTCAATAAATCAACAATTCTAAATCGAAAGGCTGGAGAGAAAATAGAGGGGACAAGTTCCTTTTTTTGAATGGCTTCAAAACAAAAATGAAGGAAGCCTGAAGTTGATCTCCATATCGTTTTTTTTTTGTTTTTATGCTTACAGCAGAACCCTGCTTTTAATTAGACCACATGGGCACACACTCATGCATTTTATTTCTTTAATTATTATCATATTTTATTATCTTATTTTAATCTAATGATGTCTTGCAACTTTTGATAGGGGAAATGAAAACCCCTTAACAAACACTTCCAGTCTGGCGAGATACTTCCCGTGTGGCCAGTTTTAACTTTTGATGTCATCAGCGTCTGGAATATCTCAGACCGTGTGAGTGATGGAGCTCATTTTTTAATTTTTCTATAAAACGCCAACACAGTTTATGAGTCTAATCTAATCTGCCAACAGAGTGTTCTGTGTGATAGATCTTCTCACTCTGTGTCTTTCTGTGAAATGATTCAATGATTAATCTTTAGAGAATATCAGGCTGACAGGACAAAATTGTGCTGTTGAAAACAGTTACTCCACAGCGTCTTTGAAGATACTTACCTTAATTATGTTTGCTGGGGTTTCATCTGTTTTTGATGGAAAATCACTGGCATTTTCTGGGCTGTTATGGAAATGTCTGAGCTCTTGATGGTGCATGTCTGATCTTATGGTGGCATGATTCCGTTTTTTGATTCTTAATCATTTTAGACTGATATATTGGTCCAAAATGTGTTGCCGACTTTAATGCAGCATTTCAATAAAGCATGTTTTGTATACATCTTTTATTCCTTACATTGGCTCCAAAAGGCCATATTGTAAATCTGGGATTCACAATCTAATGTAGACCTGTGAGTTCTGGAAGTAATTTTTAGGAATTGACTCTAAAATGCTTCTATTTTTACTTCTATTTTGGATTTTTCATTTGGATTATATTTAACCTTTTGCTAAAAAATTATGGAAAATATTGATATTTATTATGGACAAAAATATAGTTTTATATTATATAAAATATAATATATTTTATATATATATATATATATATAATGTAACTGTATAACATGTAATACTATATAATAAAACAAATTGGGGCCTTATGTTTTTTATGTATGAGTCTTTTATGGTAACCAATGATGTATTTGTTTGACTTTATGTTTATATTTATTATAAAACATAAATATTGTGAGATATTATTACAATTTAAAATAACTATTAATCTTAAGTGTCAAATGATCCTTCAGAAATCATTCTGATATGCTGATTTGGTGCTAAAAAAACATTTTTTTGTCACTGTCAATGTTGAAAATAGTTGAGCAATTTCAAATTTTGTAATTTATTTGAATCTTTATAACATTTGAATTGCCTTTACTGACAGTTTTGATCAATTTAATGTGTGCTTGCTGAATACATGGATTTATTTATTAATAAATTGATGATTTTCCTTTATTCCAACAGTAGCGTATAATTTTGTTTTCATTATATTAAAATATTTCATTTGTTATTTACTGATCAAATGAGTAAATATGTGACACTGGTGATATGAATTAGTTTGTACAGAGGGTCAGATGTTCTTGCTTCAATTCAAGCATTGATGCTATTTAGATCATTCTCTAATCATCATGCTGGAGAACATGATCATCTGGTTTACACTAGCTTTGGTTTGAATCCTTCGATCTGCTTTGGAGGGATGTTTAGTACTCAAGCTAATGTAGTTCAGTTCTCACTGGTGCAGATGATTTGTGTTTAGCTCTGGTAAGGAGGACAGTAGACAGCAGATGCCAGAAGCTCAGCTGGACCTGGTTGTTGTTAATTAATCTCAGGTGAAATGCAGGAACATTGTTTCATTCCTGAGAGTGTGTAGTAGACACTGCGTTAACTCGATAAAAGCACAAACAAACGTTCTCCTGCCACTGTGTCTTGTTCAGTATGAAAGAGGTTTCAGACAGACAGATGGTTTCAGTGATTTGGTGCTAGTTTGTTCTACACTGACAGTAATGGGCAAATAAAAATGTCCGACATTGTAAGCGGGAGGTAAAGAGCTCTGTGGTGTTTCAGAGTGCTGGAGTTGTAAAAGATTATCTGCCGGTTTTATCTCCTCTGTTTCCAATCCAAGTAGGGGGGAGAACTGATGTGGAGAAAAAAAAAATCATGAAATTCATAACTTTGAGATTTTCTGGATTTAGAAAGTCGACTTGTCGCCCACCACACACACACACACACACACACACACACACACACACACACACACACACACACACACACACACACACACACACACACACACACACACACACCAAACATATATATTCCGACTACCAGGGTTGGAACTTATATATATCTGTGCTTAATTTCATAAGTGTGCGACAAAATCGCAAAAGGGTGTGATTTATCGCAATTATATATTTTTTAATATAACATCATTAATATCAATAATAATCTTCGTCAATGGATTTTTGAACTTTTAACCTTTTGAATTTTGTTCAGTACGTTTTTTTTATGTTTTTTTAAAGAAGTCCCTTATGTTCACCAAGGCTGCATTTTCTTAAAATAAAAAATACAGTAAAAAAAACGTAACATTGTGAAATAGTATTACAATTTAAAAAACTGATTTATATTTAAATGTATTTTAAAATCTAATTTATTGCTGTTATGGCAAGGCTGAATTTTCCGCAGATTCCTTGCAAATTATTCTATGATGATTTTGAGCTAAAAAAATATTTCCTTTTATTGCTACTTTATTTATTTATTTGTTTGTTTGTTTTTTGGTGGATACCATAATATATTTTTTGAAGAGCGGCAGCAAAACCAGCATTTTTTGGGAATAGAAATCTTTTGTAATGTGATAACGTTATTGTAATATATGCAATATTAAAATGTATTTGTTTGTAACTAAATACATCTGTCGCCTTTCTTTGCCTTTGTCGCTTTTGGCTTGTTAGATGGGGACATTTAATGTTATATTTAACAATATTATTATAACATTATTTTCCTGTTATCTCTGTAAAGCTGCTTTGAAACAATCTGTATTGTAAAAAGCGCTATATAAATAAAGGTGACTTGATGTTCTTGCATATTTCATTGTTTTCAGGGCTGACTGAGAAAATGCTTGGTGTTAAAATGGATAATTTTTTCAGAGTATTCACAAACCTCTACTAAACTGCTACAGTTTTCAGAGAGAACTGATATTTTTTCCACCTCGTCTCCTCCACAGGTCCTGTGACCAATGCTGCTATCATACCAGCACCTGCCAACATGTTCCTCTCTGACAGCCGTCCAGCCGTCCCACTGCCACGGTTCAGTCGCCACCTGAACCCGTCCGAGCAGGGTGACGGCACGGGCACCGGAGGCATGTGTCTGAGACTGGGAGCCAACACACAGGTAACATCTGGGGATATATGTAATCAAAAAATAAGATTAGGTCCACTAAGAATTGCTCATTTAGAGCAATGTTATTACATTTACTTATCAATTTGGATTCAGTATGCAGCAACTTGATCTACCCTGATAAATGCAAAGGTTTACCCAGAGGTCTTAAAGATGCTGTAACAATTTTATTTTTTTTTATATTAATTTCTATAGTATATAATATTATATATGATCTATCCTGTATGAGATATTTTTTACATATTTGGGTTTACTTTAATTGTTAGGTATTCTGTGTTATAATACAAGGTTTTGAAATAAATAATAAGTATTTTTCTTCTTGCACTTTTCTTCACTAAATGAACACAAGCAAGATTTCTAAATTATTTGCAGCAGTAGATACCTATATATTGTTTTGAGTCAAATCAGTGAAGCAGTTTGAAAATGAACAAATTATATATTTATTTATTTTTGCTATCTTAAAGTCGGTATGGAATAAAAACTCACATTTTGTAAATGCCGGTTATCAATCGTATTCAATTCAATAGTATGTTTCATTTGTCAAAACCTCAACATTCTGATGAAACTTGTGCATAATGTATGGCAGACTTTTCCAGGAATTTAGTCTGCTTAAATCCTGCTCCTTTCATACAATCAACTGCAAGTTCGCATTCAGGTCTGACTTCATCCAATCAGAATCCAACTTAGTCCTTTTCTATTTCCTATTTCTTTTCAAAGGGTTCAATGCTAGCCTAATGACACACTTTACATGGAAGTCTCACTTTAAATACATCTACTAAATCTAAATGCTAATATACATTGCTAATCAATCAAGAATATTCAGTGTCATCCAGCCTTACTTTCCACCATCCTCAAAAGTGTAATGAAGTGGATGTTATTTTTCTTTAGATCAGATGTTTTAGTTTCACTGACACTCATATACTGTGAGGTGTAACAGCTGCGTGTGGGTGAAATGATTGGGTCAAAGATGTTTAAAGCAAGTTGCACATATGGATTGGTCTCCTCACCCCCAGTTTTCAAACATGATGAACGTTTACAGCTGTTAGCACCTGACCGTAATTCCTCCCATGTCAAAATCAATTATAGACACGTAAATGAAATGCTTATACAAAGTTTTACATGTGCCCACCACCTGCTCTGTGGCTCCAACCTTAGCGTTTTTTATCTTTCCTTCTTTCTGCATGTCTGCTGTTTTCCTCTTCCTCCCCTCCCTCTCAGCTTGTTTACCGAGCGGCTAATCTTCCAGCCTCTGGGAGAGCACATCCTATCTGGAAAACACGCTTCTTTCACCTCTGCACAGCGAGAGGGAACCTAAAACAAATGTTTTGATAAGTGCATTAATACTTCTACCACGACCCAAAATAACACGTTCCAACTGCGCCCCAGAGGCTGCGCCCAACATCACACATTCGGTGTGACTGGCGTGCCACACAGTGTGTAAATTAAAGCTGCTCTGAGAAAATTCATTTCTCTTTCGGAATTGTTTTCCGTTATTCACTTGGAAGCCGAAGCAACGAGCCCATGTGTGTGTGTGTGGGGGGGGGGGTCACGCTGCAAAACTCCTGAATTAAACCATGTGACCCTCTAAATAATCGTGACCTGTGGGGTGTGGGTGTGTATTAACAGCCTGGCTGACTCAATTCTGATGGAGGTCAAGCAGAATGGAGAATCAGATCAGTTGCCATCAGTTGAGCCTAGGTCTGCTCCGCTATGTGCTAATGGAGTTAAGCTTAAGGATCAATGGGTTATTATTAGCCTTAAATTTTCATAAATATAGGAAATCTATTATATAAGGCAGATCTAAAGGCTGCTGTTGGTGGTTCTGCAGAGGTTGACCGCTTGGCTTTTATAGCGAATTCTGAGGCTTTTGGTTGCACTTGAACTCCTTTTACGTGATTGGATGTTTCTTGGGCATTTTTGGCCCCTGGACATTTAGAAAACACACTTGTCACACTGACTTTTAATTTGTCCACTAACAATGAACCACCACAGTGTCATTTCCACCTCATCTCAAATTATGTTTTGTGTTTAGTAGCATTCTGTGGTGGAAATGTTGCTAATGGAAATTACATTTTGAACATATTTGCAATAAAATGGTCGACACATTTTATCCTACATACACAGAAAAAACTATTTTACACTTTTCAATAAAACTACTGCTTTGTTGGAAATGATGCATTAATATTTGCATCATTTTGATATTTCTTGATTTTTTTTATTGATTAATCTTGTTTTAAACCACGTACATTAACTACTTTTGATTAAAAAACAAAAAGGCAGCAAATTTCCGGGATAATTTCCACTACAACAGACAATTTGCAAATGTGTGAATTGTTTGTTGTGGTGGAAAGTATGCCACAGTTGTGGAACCAAATTCATAATTTCCACACAATAAATATTGAAATAGTTTTTCACTTTTTAATTTATATTTTAATTCATGAAGGCATGGCAATTTTAATGTGATTTACATACTGTATAACAAAAAAATCTTTTTTTTAAATTGTAAATGCCTTTACTCTCACTTTTTTTCTTTACTCTCACTTTTAATCAATTTAATGCATACCTGATGAATAAAAGTATACTTTATCAGTATTGTAAACGCTAAAAAAAATCAACCTAGCCTCCACATTGAGAAATGATGTACCATTACAATGTTAGGAGTACAATATTTCAAATTTGTGAGTATTGTGGGAATCCATTGAGAGATCAAAATGCAGTCCTGGACACCAGCACCAGCTTTACTCATCGTTCTGTGAAATCAGCAGACTCTGTATCCATCGAGGCAGGAATAGTAAATTTCCGAAGACGTGCACTGATGGTCTGTAAATCAGCAGAGTTAGATGGCAGAATCTGGGAAGGGCTGTTAAAAAGAGATTGACCTTGCTAGGATTTTCATTGTCAGCCTTAATAATCTCGTTGGACCCTTGGAACAACGTCATGCTCTCCACAAACCCCCGGCCACTTACTCACTGTCAGTAGTGATCAGCCTTCTTGAGACAGCCGTGATTAGACCTTGTTTGTAACTGACCCTCACAGTTGGCACAGCCTCTTCAGGACACTTGCGTCATGGGAAATGCCTACACACAAATACCTTATTGGCACACTCAATCATTGTTGTAGCTATTGTGATGATGTTTAAAGTGTTTCGCTTTGTCTTTTCACTCTCTCAGGAGCCGGAGGGGACGTATTTGGAGAAAGCAGACGAGCTCTACTCTCTGATGTGTGCCGTCACAGACAAGGTAAGCAGGGAAGCGTATCATTCAGTCATTGCTGTGAGCTGAATTTAAGCAAGGCTTTCAAGGCGGAGACAGTTTATAGCCTGTTGGCTTTGATTCTTGTAATGATCCGCATGAAGAGAGGGGAGACAGAGCAATCGTCACAAGTAGTGTTGACTAGTGCTTGGCTTTGCAGAGTAATCAACCCATAATTGCCATTTTAAGATGGCAAATAATTTTGCCCACCTGGGTAATTAACAGAACTTCCTTTTTTTTTTTTTTTTTGACGGATTTTGATAAAACGTTGCTTAAATTAAATGTTTAACAATTTCTATTTGTTAATTTAATTTAGCTCCAATTTAATTAGCTATAATAAGGGGTCTTTTTAAGGCAACCATCACTGTGGCTGAATCTGAAATCGTCCCTCAAATAGGGCGCCATTTGTAGTGGTGCCCGAAACCATAGTGGGAAACAAAATTTTGAAAGTGGTTGTGGCAAATTTCACTTTAATGTATATAAATAACTCTTAAACGGAATGAGTTATTTTCACCAACCTTGGCTCACATATGTATGGGTTCAATCTGAGGTCACAAGTCGGTGGGCGGGCCCAGATCCTATACTGTAATGTAGAGTTGTCAAAAAGTACCGACTTCGACTGAAATTTTTTAATTGTGGCGCTTTGAGCGGAATCGTAAACGCCAAATGTTTTCTTTCAAACGCTCCCTTCTGTATCTGTGCAAGCGCTCGGTGAAGAGCGTCATTGAAGTATTTTAACAACATGTTTTTGAAGCGCTGATCAGGTTTACGATTCCGCTCAACAGCGCTCAAAGCGTCACATTTTTTTAAATTTCAGTACCGACCTGGTACCGTTGTTTTTTGACAACTATATTTAAGGGATATATAAAATATAAATATAAAATTCTTTGCTGACATCTAATGTTGTAATAATGTAGCTCACTTTAACTGAAGTTGAAATAACAATCACTATAGACCCTTTCCCAATACCAAAAATGCCATGTTATTTGCATAAAATAATATTTATTGAAAAATGTTAATTAAATAAACAATATTAGCCATTTTAAAAGTATAAGAAGTTTGTGTAAAACAGTCAAAAGTACAAAAGCAGCGCTAGTTAATAGTACAGGATTTCAGTTAAAAAATAAAGTTATGAAACTTACCTTTGCCCTTAGCCAAATTGATTTGCTCTGGAACGAGTAATAGATTAATAAGACCAAAGATTGCCCGTTTGATATGCACAACATTAATTATACCTTGTGTTTAAACACTATCTACATAAGAGCCAGTGGCAAATTCCTGAAGGACTAGCCCAGATAAAGATTTTCTCTGCGGGTACATGCGCGCTGAACGGCCGCTGGTGGTCTGGAGCTCAATCTCTGAAAACCTCAACACATTTTCAAATAGGTGCTATGTTTATATACAAGTTGCTTATTTGAGGTCTAAATAACTACATTCTCGCTTAAAAAAATTCTACAGTCTGTGACACAATAACAACAGTCTTTGTAAAAAATGGTGTTTGCTTGTTAGAAACTCGCTTTGAGAGAAATGCTGCAAAGCAGAGTGATAAAAAAAATTGTGAAACTGTTCCCGTGGTGATACTGGTAGAATATCGCATAGCTAGAAAAGGCTCTCAGCCAGTCAGAATCGAGAACCAGAAACTGTTGTATACAAATGAATGAATAATGACTTAAAATGTATTCATTATGTGAGAAGGAACTGCAGAGATTTAGGAATGGGTTGCATGCGTCAACAGTCAATAATACAAAATATTTGACCGCAGCATGCTGTGATTTACAGAGGTGATCGATTTAATACTAGAATCTTATATATAGAGCATCTCACTCACTTCCTTCTGCAGGAAACGAGCCACTTGCACACCTCTATCAGAGTCTACTCTGATTTATACTGCTGATAGAGCAGCTCCACCGGGCCGCTCTTATCCGAGGGTTCGGACTCTCTCCGTGGGATGTTGAAAGTGTAGTCGAGAGCGGAGCAGAACACGATCAGACTGAGCTTAAAGCTGAACTGATTAACACATAAAGCCTAAGAGTTTATTTTTATTGACCTCAACACTCATAAAAAGGAAGCCTTTAGCGTAGAGGTGGGGTCTTTGGTACCTCATTCTACTGAAAATGCGACTGCTGTCAACTGTTTTTTTTTTATGTACCCCCTTAATTAGAAGAGGGTGTCGGCATACTTTCGGCCTATTGAACGTCAGTCGTTTAGGGAATTAGTTACAGGGAGCTGCAAGCAAAGCACAGGCTGTGTTCCTCATAACCTGTCCAAATACATTATTTTAGGCTTTTAAAATGTCAAAGTACAGTGAGTCCAGATGGTCCCCGCAGTCCCGTCCATCTGGTGGGACTGAGGGATGTTTTGGGGTTTGTTGCCATTATCCGTCTATGAACACGTTCAGGTCACCATAGAGGTTGTTTCCTCATCCTCATGGATCTCCTGACGCTTTTAAACTGAGTCCGGCTCTGGCAGGACCATTAAGTGGATTAGTTTCACTCACTCAAAAGGGAGTTGGATCCCGCCGGCAAGCTCAGAGCCCGCTGTTTATTCAGGAGATGTATGTAAATAAATAAATAACTGGAGAGCAAGAGGTTTTTTTTAACCTCCCACCAGCCCTCCCCCACCCACTTAATCTGGGTGAAATGTGCATCGCTTCACTCGCCGCTCGCCTGCATCAAGCACAAAGGGAATGTCAATATTTTCTACGCTAGATTAGGGATGTTCTAAAACGGGATTTGATGACCTCAGCGAAAATCTATGATGGAACTTGAATCCTAAACCCAGGTGCAGGGTTTTTATTTTTGACATGAAAAAAAGCTCACCTCCTCATTCTACACACAGTTCATCTTCTGGCTTGTATATGCTTGCGAATTATCTCTTTTCGATTAAAGGAATGTTCCGGGTTCAATATAAGTTAAGCGCAATTGACATTTCGTCGATAACCACAAAAAAATGATTAGACTCTTCACTTAGATATTAAAAACAAACACAAATCGGTTTATAGTAATGCTCTCACGGTTGAAGAACTAATATATTATATTAAGTTGTGAAGTGAAGTTGTGCCTGGAGTGAAAAAAATAATGTACATGTTCCACTTTTCAGTTGGTATGACCACTTTTCAGCCAAGTGCACTTATTATTCCCAGCCTATAATCCAGTGAATCATAAGTAACTAACTGATTTAGCTATATTTTTACTATTAGATGTTATTTCGTGTGCAACTGTCCTCTGCGACCAAGGAGGATATTTAAAAAAATAAATATCCTGTTTTAGATATTGCTCATGTGCTAAATTTGTGAATGTTCATAATGTCCACAATTATTTTGAAGCACTGACAGACCATGCAGAATGTAAAGTGCTGAGGAACGCTAGTCAGCATTTTGACAGGAGGATGAAAACCGCCTGAATGTTGGGACCACCTCAAAACAGCTTCTAAAGACCAGGATGAGACCTCCAATTTTTTTAAATCTTGAACTTTAAGCAAAAAAAAAAACCCCAGAAGGCTGGATTGAAGGTTGTGTACCAGTAAATAAGCCATTTTATTAGTTTTCTACTGCAAAAAAACAACTCGCATTTGCTATAGAACATGAGGACTGGAGTGTGGAAGATTGGAGCCGTGTTCTGCAGTGCATACGTAAGGGTTAATGTACATTCAGCCGGTTATTATCGTAGAATAAGCCCAGACAGGGTGATCGAGACCCGGACGCGAAGCAGAGAGGTCTTGCATCATCCTGAAGGGGTTTATTCTGCGATGATAACCTGCTGGATTTATTATCCTGCTTATTACACAGCTTGCCACATCAGAAAATAATCAGACATGGATTTGGCACTTGAAATGGACATATAATTGGGAATCCTGCTGAACACAATGTAGACAAGTATGGAAGATCTGTTTGGAGATCATGTGTATTTTCCAACATGATTATAATCCCAAACACACCACACAATAACGAGTTGTGGTTATTGCAGTCACCAACACAAATTTTGCTCTAAAATTCTGCCCTAAAATGATGCTTGAGTGATCAAACTGGCCTATACCCCACCGTGATAGCATCAATTTGTCGGCTGAGTGTGTTATCGGAGACATTTGTACAATAATATGTTTGTTTAAATCTATTCATTCTGAAGATTAGTGCCTCACAAACAAATGAATGTCCGCCCTAACAGTCGCTAACAAATAATCTATAAAAATCCTTCTTCTGTAATTGTGAACATCTGGAAAGGTCATGTACAAGTCATGAAAAGTCATTGTTAAAGTCACTGTCTAAAAGAAATGTCATGATAACTCTGTTTGTTTTCTCTCTCTGTGTGTGGTTCTGCCAGAGCATGTTTGGTGATGGGGAGAACACTAAGGTACGAGTGTCTGAACTAGAGGAGGAGATGAGGACCCTGAAGAAGATCAATAAAGATCTGTATGAGTTCTCCTCTCAGCTCCTGACCAAACCCAGCTAGAAGAGCTTTCAGCTGCAGAGGTCCTCCAACAGAACAACCGTGCCAGTTTGAGGATGGGAAGACAACAGGATGGGGAACTCTTTGCAATGGACTGAAAAATGCCAACTGGTCTTTCCTGCCCTATTTTTCTGTCCTAAGGGCAAAATGTGTTTTTCGCATCAATCTCAACACAAGCTCACGGACCGGAATTAT
Organism: Chrosomus eos; assembly: GCA_036326025.1. Taxonomy (NCBI): domain Eukaryota; kingdom Metazoa; phylum Chordata; class Actinopteri; order Cypriniformes; family Leuciscidae; genus Chrosomus; species Chrosomus eos. The sequence continues at coordinate 21,456,048 of CM070839.1, forward strand.
ATTTGTAGTGTGTTTGTTTGATGACATTCACTTTTTTTTGCATTATTGTAGGCCTATAAAAGAGTCTGAACTTGAAATATTTGCTGTTTATGTTATAAAAGATTTTGACCTGTAGACTTTATTAAAAAAAGTTTAAAAAAAAAAAAGATTCATTGACCTATATGACCATTTTTCAGCCTCTTTGTTAGGTTTCAAAACTCTGTCCATTCCGATCATCACCATATCTTATAAAATAAAATAAAGTCTAATAATCTACGTAATCTACGTTCTTATTTAATTTGAATATTTAGGGAATTTCTTTAAAAATTCTGATAGTGAATTTCTTTAAGTGCTACTTTAGTTTTACCCCTTCACAGTAAATTTGGAAGCGATAAACTTATAATTGTATAGATTATTTTAACTACCTTTAGTGTGCTATTGTATTCAACCATCACAAGTTGAAAATATAATTAATGTTATAACATTTCTCTTTTTTATAAATGGGAAAAATGTCAAAGCAAACAGGTTGGAACGAGGAATACCAATAATGAAATCGACTATGAAGGAGAAAAACGGTACAAAAAAAAAAAAAAAAAAACAAACCATAGATATCATCTGAAAATTTTTGATTAAGTTACTGACTTTAGTGCTATGAGGGGCCCCCGAAGCCAGAAACTGAAATATAATGCTTATTACATGATGATTATAATAATACGATTTTTTTAACCCAAGTTTGGATCATGAAGGTATGAAGTTAACATGGGATGGAGATGCTAAATTGGGTGTACCAACAGATGTATTTCGATATGGGTGTGGGATGAGAAGAGTGAATGGGCGTGATCCAGAAGAAGGAGATGGAATAACCCAGATAAAGGGGCAGTGAGATAACAGGATTTAACTAAGGTGGAGGGAAGTGGATCGAGCTGACATGTGCAGGGTTTATGAATAATGTCCGAAATGGCTTGGACAGAGAAAAGGTCGAAACTTGAAAAAGTAGTAGTTGGGGATGGATAAGGGGTGTTAAAGTTACCTCCAGAAGCTGCAGCTCCAGATGAGGTCAGGTGTTTATGGATGTCTGTAATTTTGGAAACAAAAAAGGACATAGGTTTATTGCAAAAGTCTTGGGATTGCGTATGGTAGGGAAGAGAGTCGAGAGGTTTTGTAATGGAGGTGAGGAGGGAGAACAGGGTTTTAGAATTATGATGATTAGAGTGGATTAAGTGAGAGTAATATGCAGATTTAGCTGAAGAGAGGGAATCCTTATACAAATTGACATGTTCCATGTACATGTTTTTATGAATGGTGAGTCCAGTTCTGATAACTGCAGTGTCACTCTGTTTTGGTTTGCTTTGTAAAATGTGAATTACACGTTATATAATATCCAATAACATTTCTCTTATTATTAAAGGGGAAATGTCAGAGCACAATTCAATTCCATTCAATTCCAAAATTTATTTGTATAGCGCTTTTCACAATACATATTGTTTCAAAGCAGCTTTACAGAAAGTGCACAACAGGATTGAACAAAGAACAAATTAAGACATTTCTAACAAATTGCAAGTTTTTATATTAATTGTTGTTATAGTTTAGTGGTAGTTTAATGCAACCACATAACGGTAAATTTGAAAATTATATACTTTATATAAATTATATACTATAATTTGATGAGTAACTGCAGTATCGTTCAGTTTTGGTGTGCTTTGTAAAATGTAAATCCCACATTATATAAGGGAAAATATCAGTATAACAGGGCTGAATAAAGACTGAAATATAATATATATATATATATATATATATATATATAATATATATATATATATATATATATAACCATAAAGTATTTAGCCAATTTGAATTTAATGGTGATGAATGGGAGCATATAAATTGTCTGATATATTTATATTTGAAATAAATACGAATTAAAAATAATATATATATATATATATATATTATTATTATTTTTAATTCGTTTTTATTTTATTAGATTATTTTTTTATTATATTTTATTTCATTTACTTTTTCATGCACCAAATAAATGTATGAAATAATGAACAAGTTTAGTAGTATGTTAATTTGATCAGTTTAAGTGATGGAAGCACATACTATGAAAATTCAGATTCCCATAGACTTCATCATCAGAAAACACAATCTGTGATCTTTTTTATCGTCCCACCTGTTACTCAACATGGGTCATTCTCAGTTAAGTGTGCCCAGCTGTACGTCCAGCAGCTGTCAGCAAGGTTATTGTTCTGTAATTCGAAGCTGACCAGATTAGCCGTGTTCATACAGCCTCACACCATATACTTGCTTAAATACGCTTTCCATCTCACTCCCTGCCTCCCTTCTGCTTTCCACTGCAATCTAAAACTTTATAAACACCTTTCCCCTGCACAGCGGCTTATTTTCATTCGTTGTTACAGGAGAGTAAAGCTGCCCTCGCTGTGACCCTCACAGACGTCTCCGAGGATTTAACATTCTGGAAACATCCACCGAATCTTAAAGAGGAAACATTATAGCCTTTAAAAACTCGAATAAATGAATCAACCAAAAAAAAAAAAAAAGAATCATCAGTATTCCACCGGCATACTGTTGCGAATGCAGGGAATGCTTGATTTCTATCTAGTTAACTCATTTAGACCATGTGATGCAGATAAGACCCATCTGAGTATCATCATCTTAGGATGGAGAGAGAGAGAGAGAGAGAGAGAGAGAGAGAGAGAGAGAGAGAGAGAGAGAGAGAGAAGAGAGAGAATAGATGAGAAGATAAAGGAAATCACTATACTTACAATACTCTCAGCACTTCCTCTTTGAAGATTGTTCTACTTCAGCTGTTCCTGCTCACAAGAGGGAGAAACCGTTCCTTACACACACACACACCACACACACACACACACACACACACACACAACACACACACACACACACACACACACACACACACACACACACACACACACACACACACACACACACACACACACACACTCCAATCATCGTATGGAAACTCATTCCCTCACTTTGACAGAGTCATTCTGTACCCCTCAGCTGTGGGAAGCATTGTAAGCTAGCTGTTCCAGACTGGGATCATGGAGGAACAGCTTCTTAAGAGCTTATTTTGTTTCTCTGGCTGAAAGGGAGAGGTGTGCTGTGAGAGTGAGACTTGAAACACCTGGTCCCCTGTGTTTTTTTTTTTGACCTGTTGACTCTTAGAAACACTTTTTTTTACCCTCTCCCAAGCTTTATTTGTCCGCTGACAATCTCCAAAATATATATATCAGGAGAACTTAAAGCTACACTGTGTGATTTTTACCCCATCTAGCGGTGAAAAGGTATATGACCATCCAGTGAATATTAGTTTCTGTTCCTCTCAATTCCGATTTCGTTTTAACTCCTACGGTGGCCAATGTAGTCCAAGATTAACATGGCTTCCAGTTCGAGTGTTAGGCAGTTCGAGTGCTAACCCACGCGTGTTAAAACGCGAAAGGCGAAGCTTGAATTAACGGGTATGTCCCTCTTTGGCTAATGTACTTTCAAGATGGAGGGGCAACATGGCGACCGACATTAGAACCCCTTACCCGTATGTATTTTCAATGGCATATTATACACTCACGAGAATACTTCATTACTTGAACGAAGTAAATATAAATGAATGAGCACATATATTTTTGAAAGAACTAAGTGTTTTTAGCTAAGATTAAACTTAATCTTAGTTACACAGTGTAGCTTTAAAAAAACAAAAAAATCCAAATTGTAATGACCATTTCTACCACATTAGTTTAATTTCATCACATATCAAGTGATGCACTTATTAACAATGCTGAAAACAGTTGTGCTGCTTAATATTTTTGTTGAAAACATAATTAATTTAATCAGGACTCGATGATAGGTCAAAAGTACTCTTTAATTTTTTTTTAACAATTATGTCTTTACTCTTGATCAATGTAATGCATTTAAATGCTTTACAAATGTGATATATATTATACAATAATAAAATTACATATTTGTTTAAGGTTTTATAAGCATATTGCGGTGCTTGGAATCAATTGTGTGATAATGCAATGTAACGCCAAATTGTTTAGACACATTTTTTGGCAAGGCTGACATACAAAGAAATGATCACATGCAAAGAACCAACTAAATATTAATAACTGAATTATGTGGTATGCTTTTTGTTTTTCTCTGTATTTGTACCACGTTTAGTGTTTTGCTCTTTCTCATGTTTGAAATATTAAATAGTATTTGTCCTCATATTTTGATGGTTTAATCAAACTTGTAGGATCTAGAATTACAAATCTACTAAAATGTAAAAATAATTGGTAACGCTTCCTTTTACAGTCCAGTTACCCATGTAAATACTATGTACTTATTTTAGTAACTACAATTACTGGGTAATAACTAGTACTAACCCTGAACCTACCCCTAAACCTACCCCTGTTCCATACTTACCCTATATTAGCAGTACTTTCTAGGTAAGTACACTGTAAGTACTGTACTGTAAAAGGAAGCGTTACCAAATAATTTATCAGCATTTATTTATATAAAAACAATTTACATTTGATATTGTTTTTCACACATTATGTCTCCTATCAAGCATGCACTTCACTGACCTTGTTGTCTCTTTGAAAACCAAGTACACATGGTGATTTTCAGTGGCAGCATATATCCTATGATATCCCACAATCCTTTGTGTGTGGATTGGCTTGTTAAAAAAATGAAATTGGCATTTTATAGAGCAGTTAATTTCTATAAATGTACATTTTAATTTCTCCTTGAATAATCAGTTGGCTGACTTTAGACGCCCATTTTGACCCCATTCACTTGTTAGCTAAAAAGAGTTTGAACATCCTTATTGTTGTCTTTGACATGTCTGGTTTTTAGTGTCTTTATACATGAGCCAGTGATCATTGAACTTATTCGAAAGTAAAAGAGCAGTATGCAAGGAAACTCAAAGTCTTGATTACAATATCGCTCCAACATTAAAGCACTCAAATCTTGATTTCCGTGGCGCTCCATGCAGCTGCCATTTGGATTTTTGTTTGTCATCAGCGCTGCAGAATATAGCCTACTTAAAAGTCTCCACTGGTTTCCGCATGCTGACCAAATCAAATGTTTTCTGAATGTCCTATGCAAATATAGCCCTCGAATTTCAACATGTTCTCAAGAAGGATGTGAATAATTGAAATGGCCTCTGTTAAACTGCTAATGTTGTGATGAGATGACCCATCTGGGCTGCTGGGAAATTTGTCACAGCAGCATATGAAGGCTGAAGACTGTGCGAGGCGAAAACAGCCGGCGCTTGTGTTTACCACTGAGAGCTGTTTCCCTTTCAAGCAGAGCTCTCGTTTCAATGCCAGCGCGTCTTCTTATTTACAACTTTGCTTATTTAATGTCAAGAGATTTAGTGGATTTACTGCCATGTGTTCAGCAGAATTCTGTCTTGTGCTCTTTCTTTGAAACACTAAATGTCATGTAGTCTCAAAATCCATATATCCCTGTTTTCTGGGAAACAAATGAGCAAAAAAGGTAATGGACCCAATGTCCTTTTTAGTTAGCTTACTTTAAATGTCACCCAGGGCTGGGTCCTCATTATGCAGCAAATAATTACAGTTTATCAATTTATATGGGCATTTATGCTTTCATTTTTAAGTCTTTCTAAAACATTTTTCATACTCTCACATTTTGAAATATAATTTAAAATGTGGGACTAATCATGCTTGCACTTCACTTTACCCGTTCTGCAAGTACTTTTCCTAATTGATTTTCTTCAAATAAGTTTAAAGCCTTGAACCAAACCATCAAATCCATCCAAATAATCATAACATTTGATCCAAAGCAAAAGAAAAAAATGCAAAGGCATACAAATATTTAATATACTTTAAAAGGGAATGAACTACTATTCCCCTAAAAAAAAAAAATATATATATATATATATATATATATATATATATATATATATATATATAATATATATATATATATATATATATATATATATATATATATATATATATATATATATATATATATATATATATATATATATATATATATATATATACAATATGCTATTGGCCCTGTTTTTTTTTTTGTTTTGTTTGTTTTTTCCATTTGCCAGTTATGGACAATATTCCTTAGGATGCATGATAAAATACAGTCGGCACCAGAGGAGCACCCGCATACTCTCCCGTCAGTCTTTTTTTTTCTCCAGGCATTTATGGATATTTCAATATTTTATCACAGAATTTCCGCCTCTTAAAATTGAATTAAAGTCCCCCTGTGGTGTTTTTAATATGCTATTGCACAAGACAAACCATGTGCAAATTCATAAGTCAACACCATTGCTGAGTATTTTCTCCTTAAAACTGCAGTGAACCAAAGACCGTCTCAAGAACGCGGTTTGAAATCTCTGGTGTTTCTGACATCACAAACTACCTTTTAACCAATCAGGTCGACAAGTGGATCTCTGAGCTGGGCTGCGTTCATCCCTACAAAACGTTGCAGAACGTTTTTTAAACAGAAACGCTGACGCGTTGAACGCACTGTTGTGATGACGCAAGAGGTGCAACTACGGCAGCTGAGAAGGCTTTTTGTGTTCTTTGTGAAGAATTTTCGGAGCCTGATGAAGTCAGTATAAATATGTGTTTAATACTACAAAATATGCCGATGTTACAGTTACTGCACTTGCCGCCCAGAACACAAGAGAACATCCCAATCGAGTGAAGGGATTTGTGGAAACTGAAATGGAAGCACATCTTACCTAATAATGACTAAAACACATATATTTAGCCTCACATACTGACTTTATTTGTTGTTCATACTGTTTTATTAATACCCTGTTTTTTCTTTCTCATTTTTAGGAAAAGCACTTTACATGCATTGTTTATTTCTATACCAAATGTCATACACTTGCAATTAAACTAAACATATAAACAACTACATCATTATGTTGATATCCTATATTTTTACAATAAAACTTACGACAAACATGTCTTCTAATATCCTCAGTTGTTGCGTATCGAACACATTTGTAAATTACTTCCATTGTGCGAGTTCTCTTTAATACCGCGTGCTGTATATGGGTCATTCCTGGGATTCGGTAATATTTCAGTCCCCTAGATTTTTTAAAGTGGTGGTTCACCAAAATGAAATGTTAAAAGCTTTTCACAATACTTTGGTATGTCCTTTATAATTAATACAAATAATTATTGCATTTAAATAATTTTTATCATTAAAAAAAATCTTATTTCTGTCTTACAGCAAGCATTTTGTCATGTCCCTGAGGTTCTTCGCTGAATTTGTACTTTGAAAATAATTAATAAAATGTGCACAGTGTCTATAATTTTTAGCAATAATGCAAGTGTTTATTTGTGTTCTTTGCTTTCGAAAATAAAAATTAAAACAAAATGCAAAATATTTGATAAAAAACAACTTATAAAGTTACGTCCCTCAGTCTGAACTCAACCCCGTCACGCCAACCATTCTCCGCCCATAATAATTTAGACTCCACCCATATGTGACATCATTCACAGGAAATTGCATCATTAAGCTCTCTTCAACAGCATGGTGCAGAAGAAGATGAGTGATATCACACTTTTTATTCATTTTTTGAGGTGTATTATAGTCAGGGAGGGTACTGTCAGGCTTAACAACTCAACCCCATCACATACAATTAAGATGGAAAATGATGACTTTTCAAAATTTTATTTTAATCCATAAAAATCTAAAATATACTTATTTCATTGGCTGCCATGTGGCCCACTCTTCTACACCACATTAAGAGCAGTGGCCATTTTGAGTAAAAAAACTCAACCCCATCACACTCAACCCCGTCACATATGTCACAACCCCGTCACATATGTCATTGTTTCGGGGTTGTAAACTTTGTGACAGGGTTGAGTTATTCACTTAATTTAATCAATGATTTCAATTTAAAAGTTTAATTTCAGTAAATATATTATTACCAACTCATATTTTAACGCATATTTTTGTTATAGATAAAATATTTGATATAATGTTTCCACTTAAACTTCAACATGCATCCTAGTCAGAAATGGCACCCATTTCAACAGCAGAGAGGCAAAGGCAGTTTCGTGCACGCAGAGATGCTGACCCAGAAAAAAGGGCACAGTACCTTGAGAGAGAGAAGCAGAGATGGAGAAGGAATGTTGAGGCAGGAAAGAAAAAAACAATTAGTGACCTAAGTAAAAGAGCGCACAGCGTCAGAGGCGTAAAAAATGGAGAGCAGCATACACAAGAAGCAAGGAAAGAAGAGAAGCATTAAAGGGATACTCTACTGGTTTTTCATATTAAACTATGTTATTCCCTTAACTAAGACGAGTTGATAGCTACATACCTCTCTTGTCTCAGTGCATGTGCTCAATCGCTGTCTTGCGGCAAAACTTTGTTAGAATTTTATCTCAGCCCTGTTCATTCAATACGGGCCTTGAAGAGAAGCGACCAAACACCTCCACGTTTTCCCTATTTTAAAACCGTTACTAAAGTAGTGTAACTCGACCTAGAACGGTGACACAAAATAAAACGTTGCGCTTTTCTAAGCGTGTAAAATGGATAACTATATTGTATGGCAGAATACCATAGCAAGTGCTTGGGAGCACTTCGACTTGGCGCAGTAATCATCACTCGTGAAAAATCCTCTCCCTCAACAGGATTTTTCTGAGATAAGATCTAACAAAGTTTTGCCGCAAGACAGCGATTTAGTGCACGCACTGAGACAAGAGAGGTATGTATCAACTCGTCTTAGTTAAGGGAATAACATAGTTTAATATGAAAAATCAGTAGAGTATCCCTTTAAGAAACATAAGCACTCCACCACAAAGTCCTGAACATATGCCAGAGCTGCCACGACAGCCACTGTCAAGGTGAAGTGCAACAGGCAGAAGAATCATAAGTTGAGAGTAGAAAATTAGTTTAGAGCATGTGTAATTGTCTAATGCACGGTTCCCCAAACTGTGGCTTTTAAACCCATGGGGTATGTGAAGGAACTGCAGGGGGTTCGAGATGATGAATAGCTGATAATTTATAAAGTCGTAAAATTAAAATAAATCACTTGCTAAAAATATTTAAATATTTAATTTGTTTATCTGTATGCCATGTGACTATTAACCAACATCAGAGAATTGGGGGGTTCTTCATATCAATATTTGAGTTCAAGGGGGTTCGGCTAACAAAAAAAGTTCTCTTTGTTTAAATTCTCACTGCAGTTCAGATAATAAAGTAAAAACGAAAAAATGAATGTCTTTATTACATGGTTGCCTAAAATAAAATAGTGTTTTGTTTGAGTCTCAAAGAGAGATTTTCGTATTAAACAAATACAAATTAAAAGAATGCCAATGTGTCCTTTCAACCCTGTTACAGTATTCAACCCCATCACAGTATTCTCAACCCTGTCACATTAATATTTTTGGAAAATAAAATAAGGAAGACAATTAAAAATTAAAGCATTTCTTGCTGATTACCACCCGACATGTTTAGGGCTAACAAAGTAAAACTGTGGTTTTAGTGAAACATCTAAATATTTTTTTTTCTTACTAAAATAAAGAGACCACGGACAAAAAATTTCGATATTTGTAACTTCCATCACATACAAATGTGAAAATTATCATAAATGTTACATTTGAAGTCATTGAATTGGTATGAGGGACACATGAGCAGTAGGTAGATGTTTGTTTTATAACAAGTTTTGTGTAAAATCCTGTTTAAACTAATTCAATTTTGTCCGTTACGGGGTTGAGAATAAAAGGTGTACAAATCTGTAAAAAACTGAAAATAATAAAAAGTCTTTAATGCCTGAGATGGGAAAATATGATTTTTTGAAGGTTTGATATGTACCTAATAATGTGGGGTATTTAGAATTGTAATCATATGTAGTTAAAAAATTAAAAATGTCCAAGTTGAAATATTACCGAATCTCAGGAATGACCCATATACATGTTGCTGTTGATTGGACTGCAGTTCTGACACGCCCACCAAACAAGAGAAAACGCATATCAAACCCCGTTGCACAGCGGTGCACGCCGTTTCCAGGAAACATGACGTTCAAAACGGAAACCGTAGCAAAACGTTGCGCACCGTTGTGATCTTGAACGTGCCCCTGGTGTGAGTGAGTGGAGGCGGGGCTAATCAGCATATTCATAGAACCTTCAAGGGTGTTATATAGTTACATTTAAGCTATTTTAACTGTTTTAAGGAAAAAACATGTAAATACATAATTTTGGTGAACAAAGATGAGTTTTAAGGGATAAAATTATTGAATACAGGGGGACTTGTAAAACTTACATATAGTGGATACATAGCTGGACCAAACTTCCAATGAGGCTTGCTATGATGCATCTGAGACTCTTGTTGTTAAAACTAAATGCTTTTGAAGAGCTGTAAACTCAGAGATACCATCAAATAGCAGATATAAAACTTGATGGTCTCTTTTATAAGAGTAGTCAGGTATTTAATAAATCCAGGAGTCAGGGCCATGCTTGCACTTCTCAACAATCTCTCCTTGTTGTCAGTGAATGTACAACAAATCCAAAGAACCCAGAAAAAAAAGTTTCCACAAAAATATTAGGCAGCACTTTTTCCCCCCAACACTAATAATAATGAGAAATGTTTCTTGAGGACCAAGAATGTCTTAGTGTCTTAGAATGATTTCTGAAGGGAAATGTGACTGAAAAGTCAGTCTTGCAATCATAAGAATAAATTACATTTTAAAATATATTAAAATAAAAACGGTTTTCAATATTTAATTGTAATAATATGTCACAATATTTGATACAATATAGAAAATATGATTAAAAACATTTACCGACCCTAAATGTTTGAACGGTATATATATACACACACACACACACACACACAATAGAGAGAGAGAAGAGAGAGAGAAAGAGAAAGAGAAAGAGAAAGAGAGAAAGAGAAAAGAGAAAGAGAAAGAGAAAGAGAGAAGAGAGAGAGAGAGAGAGAGAGAGAGAGAGAGAGAGAGAGAGAGAGAGAGAGAGAGAGAGAGAGAGGAGAGAGAGAGAGAGCGCTTTGGATGCATTGGATGCACAATAAATTAAAAGAATATAATTGTATGTGGAATGAGCTGTGGTTTTCTCCATGTGTGTGTACACTGGAGGAATTTCAATGCATGGTCATTTTACTCTGTCATTCAGCTGGTTGGGCAAAGCAGTGGTGTGTGAATATATAATAAAGGGGTTAATCCAGAATTCTCTAGAGCTCACACAAAAGTAACAAATCCACCTACTTCGCTTGGTTCAGTTTCAGCATGGCCTGACCGTGATGAGAACTCTACAGCCTGAATCCTTACTGTGACATTTAAGAGGTCGGTGAAGAGAGTGATTGTGGTTTCGTTGCTGATCAGATCAGATATCTCTTTTTTTAATGCATGTCAAAGCACAGGAAGTGAGTGGAATATGTCCGTTAGAATCTTTTTTTTATGTGAATGTTTAAGTGAACTTAAAACAATCCTCACATAATAAATGTCATATTTAATTACAGACAGCATTAGTGGCTGTTGTCACTTTAAGACCTGCCGCTGCTGACATCACTTTCTCACAAGTGCTTTACAAGCATTCGCATGAATAAGATGGCAGAAAACCCGGATGCTGCGTTAATTGTGTTAAATGTCTTAATGCGTTAAACTGGACAAAAATGTATCGCATGCGTTAACGCGTTAACGTTGACAGCACTACTAAACACTGAACCAAGAAGACAAATGCTTTGAATGAAACGTTATTTTTCTTTCATTTTTACTTTCTGAACAGCTGGATTTACATTTCAGAGGCTGGTCTTATTTGTGCTAACTATGTTTCCCTGCGTGGCTCATTATTTTGGAAATTTGGGTTCACCCATTACCCATGAGGGCTCAACCCAGTCATGAGTGTCCAGGTCTAGACCTTTTTGTTCTCATTGTTTGTGTCTTGTTAGTCTCCCATGTAATGAGGCAGAGAATTAGGAAGGAAAGACTTGGCATCAAGTTTGCATTACTGAGATCTGCCTCAAGCACCTCTGGCCTGATCCAGGTTCACTGAGCGCTGAAATCCGATTTTTAGGTGATTGGATGGAAACACAAGAGTGAGAGAGGGGAACTTTATTTTTTAAGGAAAAGGTTCAGGGAAAGATGAAGAGTATGAAAGGACGAGAGAAATATTGTTAGCAATGTAAAGAGAGAGAGAGAAGGACGGAAGGAACTAGAAAGAGAGATCAACACAACTTAGAAGCTTTGGTGACAATTAACTTAAAGAATAAAATTGTATTTTGGGAATACTGTGGTTTCGATCCATTTGTGTATCAGGATATTTAATAAAATTGACATATACTCTAGTCTTTACATGGTTGGACAAGCATTCAGCAAAATGGATTTAATAAAGGTTAATCAGAATTACTAAGAGCTCCACAAAGTTAAAATTGCACCATCAGTATTGGTGTTTCTGATTGCTGAACCGGATGAGAATGCCTAATCTTAAAAAAAACATTAAGTTTTTCCGTCAGAGATGATTTTTCCGTTGACGGGAGCAGATTCTGAATATCTTTTTTAATGCATGTACAGCACAGCCCATTGATATATTCCGTTAAATCTATTTCAAACTTGAATGTTTGTAACTTAAAAATCCTCATAATAAATGTCATATTTAATTAGATCAGCTTTAGTAGTTATCATTAAGACATCGCTGCGAATAACTTTCACAAGCTTTAAAGCATTGAGAATAGATGGAAGTAAATCGAATTGCAAGTAATTTGTTAAATAGTTTTGCTTAAACTACAAAAAATGATTGCAACATATAGGTTAACGATTACAGTACTACTAAAACACTGAACCAAAGTCAAATGTTTGATGCAAACTTTATATTTTTTCATTTTTATTTTGCAAAGTGGCTTACATTTATAGGCTGGCTTATTTGTGCAATATGCCACGGGGCCATTAATTTTGGAAATTTGGTTTCATGCATTCCCATAACAATACATCATTTATTCCAAGTCTAGACTTTTTGTTACTATTGTTTGATGTCTCGTTATCTCCATGTTATGTGCAGAATTAGAAGAAGTTTGATCAAATTTGCATTAATGAGATCGCCAAAAGGACGGCCTGCAATAAAATTCCTGATGTCCTTGAAATCGATTATTAGGTGATATTGGAAAACAGATTTAGAGGGATGAACTTTATTTTAAGTTTAAAAGGTACGTGACTAAATGAAGAGTATTCCAAAGATGTGATAAATATTGATTTCCAAAAATTGCTTTTTAATTAAAATTGCCTGAAGGACTTCTAACTTATATTGCTAAATATAAATAACTTTTTTATGAAAACTTATCTGAATTACTCATATAGGAGATTTTAGAGTTAACAAAATGCAATTAAGAAGTAGTTATAATTTGAATAACGTCTGGATTTTGTGACTTTGGAAACAAGGCAAAACAATGTCTGTTATAAATTTTTAATGAAAAAATACCAGTATAGTTTATATATTCAATTTTGATGTTTCTGTTATTTTAAGAAAACTACGCTAAAATATTTAGCTAGACTTCAACGATAAAGTTTACAAATAGATTTTTAGGTTAATTTATTTATGAATGTGAATTTAGTTTCGTAACGGCAATGACAGTTAAGGGCTATAATGATTTACAATGATTTATTCATGCATTCATTTTGACAAATGAATTACAAGACTTGAATGCTCTTAATCTTAATCAAATATAATTAATAATGATGAATTAATCTACGAACAAACAATCACTTGTTTCATTGATAAATGATTCAGCGTTTGATAAATGATTCAAGGACTCCATTCAACTGCCGTAACGCTGCTGCCTGGAGAAAGTCATCAAAAGATGCTTTAAGAGATTTTTTTTATCAAATGGTAAACCAAAAACGATTGTATTCAAGAAATCACTAAAATACAGTAACTGTCTTTGAAATCACACCGATAACTTGGTTTAGCCAATCTGAAGCAGGCAGAGGTGTAAAGAGTACCTGAAAACCATACTTGAGTAAAATTACCTTACAGTGAGTGAAATTTACTTTACATTTCAAGTTACAAATCACCCAATTTCAATTTCCGGTCCACAGACAAGGTTTAAGCTTAATCCCAGACTAAAATTAATGTGTGAGCTGTTTTAACTGAAAGCAACTTTCACTGACACATCTTAAAATACATCAGTGCCATTGTTTTGTCTCAAGGTTCTCACCAGTAATGTTTTTTTTTTTCAAAGGCACTTTTATAAAAGCTATTTAAATGTCCTCATTTAACCAAGCCATAAATCTGGATTAATCCAAGCCCTGTCTGTGAATCCAGGCCTTAGAGTATCTGATTTTCACAGTACTTAAGTATTTTACTCGAACTGAATGTGAAATATAGTCCTCAACATTGTGCAAATAACATGTAATCATGTTATCAATAAAAAAGTAATTGGAGTCTGATTACAATTATTTTAGTATGTAAAATAATCTTAATTTTTGAAATCTGATTACGTAATCCAGATTACATGTAATCAGTTACAACCCAGCACTGCGTTTGACCCCCACAAATTGCCTGTATTTGTTAAATATGTCTGTCTTTGTTTCCAATAACTCCATTTGTTTTGAAATTTTGTTGACTACAATCACATTCATGTTTGTTTGAGTTCTCTGAACACTTTTCAAGGCATTTTCATCAGCAAACCATATGCTGATACTGAATAACTCAGATTGTAGGATATAGAATATTCATGATTGCTTGCCAAATTCTCAAGGCACTTAAATACCTGAGGTGGTTCAACCATCTGACAGCTTGTTTATTAAGGATGGAAGAATCTGACAGATGCACAGTGAATGAGAGTTTTTTAAACAGAGAGAGAAAGAAACATTCACTGTTATCTGAATCTGAGAGGATAATGAATAGGCCGCGAGTGACGCTCATATAGGCGATTCAGCAAAAGCAATGTGTTTTCTTCTTACAGAGGTATATGACAATATTGACATCCGTTACTATGTACATTATTACTGATAAATTGACCTTGACATTTCACAGTTTGATAGGATACCAGTGATAAATGATAAGTGATAAAAAGGGTATTTCTCTGTCAACTTATTTAAAACCATCATCTACAGCCCCCCACCCAAAAGAAAGCTCGGGTAATTTAAACACTGTGGCATTTGTGGAAAATCCCCTTTATTTTCATAAGCTTTGAAGATATGTGATTCTCCTTGCTTTAGTCACCTGGCTTGGAGAGTGTACAAAGCACCCTCCTTCATCCCCTGTTACATTTCACGCTCATGTGGAACCACGGACGTCTCAGGAATGTTGAAACGGCACCATGACATTTAAAAAAGCTGACCGCCTTATTGCATTGTCACGATTCTCTGACAGAAAACAGAAGGATAAGACAAGGTTCTTCTTCATCTCAAAAAGGGAACTCATGAAATGGGGTCTTCTTACAAAGGTGACTGAGCATGCAACCTTTAGATTCAGGTTATTTATTTCTGTCACCTACAGATGATGATTTTTTTGTAATACTAAAATTCTAATAAAAATGTTTTCACCGCAATGCCATAGATTAGAATAATCATTTTAGTTGACCCAAAGAACTTTTCAGGTAACAGTTTATTAATTTTTAAAAAGCATGTTTTAATAATCTCAAGAACCTCTTTCTGTTACAGAATCACAGACTCAAAACAGGTGGTTAGTGGAGAAACTTAGTTTTTTTTTATTGCAGCAATGGGAAATGCAGGTAAGCAAATCAGAGTTATTGCAGTATAGTGAAGATGAATGGGTGATAACTTGGGTTTACTTTGCAGGTGGTGAAGAAGATCGTTGTGAGGTGTGTAGACTGGTAATCTTGAGGGACACTGGTAGACAACACTGGAGGCGATGGAGAAACATCAGAGCTTAGGAACACAGGAAAGTAGTTCTTTTCTCATAAAGGAGACCAGACAATGAGGGTAGGTGAGGTGTGCGGCAGATGCGCGTGCTTAGAATTCTGGAGACTGTGCTCGTTGTGATTGGGTGACGGACGGTGGAGCCTGGGGAATCCGTGACACTCTCCACTATAAAGAACCTTTTGCGCAGTGGAAAAGTTCCATGCGTGTTTTAAGTTCTTTATAGAAACACTGAACTTCCTGACCACTTGCTTGCGGTTTACTTGCCTGTGCATCGAACTGTCCTGTCCTTCATCGTCTTCTGTGTGTCATCATCGTCTTCAGTCCACCACCAGCCACTTCTCTTCTCTACCTGCAAAAGCCTTGACATTCACATGCCAGTATCACCATCACGATCTGCAATCCAGAGAATCATCTGCTAATTTCCTGTGTCATTCTAGAAACTCTAAACAGATTTTACCTGTGTTTGCAATCTTCTGTTCCGTGACACAAATCGTATCGAGATATTGTAGAGAGTATGCTATATCAATAAAGTTGACTTGACTTGACTAAAATGTCAGGTTGTGGTATGACTTCCAAAAATGTATGAAAATTTTTTTTTATGATATGTAAGGTATAATGTACATCCAGCCCGGTTGTTATCGCAGAATAAACCGGGCAGTTTGATCAGGACCTTGACACCGAGGGGTCTTGCAGTACAGTCATATCACTCATTACACGGTATCTCGCCACCTAAATAATTATGGTGATAAGAGATATTGATTTAAAATGTACCTTTTTTTTATCTTACCAGTTTGTTAGCCTACAATCCATTACAGTGTACAAAACAATCTTTGCAAAATGGCGGCAGCTGCGTTTTTATGAAACAATCAGCGATACCCAGATGACATAATTAAATAATTGTACACAAAATTTGAGTTTTAATATTTTATTAGCTTTCCAAACGCAAAACTTCTACTAAGAAAAAAACATTCCTAGCAAGTGTATAGCGCCAACTTCAGTTACCCTGATGAGCCTGTGTTATATAGTAATAATAATAATTCATTACATTTATATAGCGCTTTTCTCGGCACTCAAAGCGCTTTACATGGAAGGGGGAATCTCCTCAACCACCACCAATGGATGATGGGACGGCAGCCAATTGCGCCAGAACGCCCATCACAGAGGAGACGAAACCAATCAGTATATGATGATGATTAGGAGGCCATGATGGACAGAGGCCAATGGGCAAATTTGGCCAGGAAGCCGGGGTTACACCCCCACTCTTTCGAAGAACAATCTGGGATTTTTTTGTGACCACAGAGAGTCAGGACCTCGGTTTAACGTCTCATCCGAAGGACGGATGATTATAGGTATACTTGACTAGGTTAAAGTACATGTTTTTACTGGTTGTTATCAGGGAATAACATACCGCTGGAGGGCGCGATTGACCAATCAGAATCCAGTATTCCACAGAGTCGTGTAATAACTATTATTAATTCATAGGATTTTTAAGAAGTACTTTTTACCTTGAAAAATATGTTTTTTTTTTAAAAAAAGGCAGCGGCTATTTGCAGTAGTTGAAAATAGTATTTTTATTGCACTGTGTACATAGTTGTTAGATATTTATACTTAGCACAAATAGTGGCAGACACTATTTGCACCTCAATGTATTGTAGTATATTATAAAACAGTATGCAATAATAACAATTATACTATGCTGTTGAATGCTTGAATCTGATTGGTTGACAAATGTACTAAAGTGTGCAATTATTTTCAGGGAAAGCATGGCTAAAGTTTCAGGCAAGTCTTGACCACATTACATGTCCATATCACTTCGCCAAATGATTTCAGTTATTTCAAAGGTCCTTACAGCCTACAACAGCAAAAGAACTAAAACTACTGTGACCAGACATTCCCCGGGGCCGCTCTATTTTTAGTGTCCCAACTTATTATAAAAAAATCATGTTATGTCCCATATTTCTTCTTTCCTAAATTCTCTTTGAAGGTAATCAGCAAGAAGTAATCTTCTGTCATGCGAGAATAGCCCATCAAAGGTAGACAATCTCGTCATAGTATATTTTGGAGAACAAAACTACCTTCCAATCACAATTAGTAATAGATTAACTTGCAGTTATTGAAGGCGGGAGAGAGCGTGGAGGAGATAAAGTATCGTCAAGTTATCGTCAAGCCATCTGGTAAGGATGCCTCTTGGGCGCTTCCCTAGGGTGGTGTTCCAGGCACGTCCAGCTGGGAGGAGGCCTCGGGGAAGACCGAGGAGGATTAAGTGGAGAGATTGGAACACCTCGGGATCCCACAGTTAGAGCTAGTTAATGTGGCTTGGGAAAGGGATGTTTGGTGTCCCCTGCTGGAGCTGCTGCACCCACGACCCAACCTGGATAAGCGGTTGAAGATGGATGGAAAAAAACCCATTATAAAACCTCATAGGAAAATCTCGAAGGAACCAGCGGAGGAAGGAATTACTCTTCTGGGTTCTGATGTCATACCTGCACCACTCTATTTGCACTTAAACACCCCATAAAAAATAAAATTAATCAATGTGTAAGGAAAATATATTAGTTTAAACTTTTCTTAAGAATAGAGTAAACGTTTTTTGGAAGAATCTGAAATAAAAATAAATTCAAAGAGGATATTTCTTAGAACTTGACGTTTTTTTTAAAGTAAATTTTCCTTTCTATTTTTGACACTTACTTTTAATCAACCCTATTTACACATTTCATCCACACTCTTGTTTCACCTTCTGAAAGTTACATTCTTAAAGGTGCCCTATAATGTGAAATTGAATTTATGTTGGCATAGTTAAATAACAAGAGTTCAGTTCATGGACATGACATACAGTGAGTTTCAAACACCATTGTTTTCTCCTTCTTATTTAAATCTCGTTTTTAAAAAACACCCCTGAAAAACAGGCGAATCTCCACATAATACCGACAGTGACGCAACAGTCGGGGATCACGCCTCCAAAGATTTGCATATCCCACCCCTCAATGACAAGCACTGCACAGCCGAGTCATCAGAGCAAGCGAGGATCAGAGAGAAAATGGCAGATCATGGAAATAAATGCTATGTTCCAGGCTGTGCAGGGGATGTGAGGACTTTTCATATCCTTCCCACAGAAAAGAAATGTCAACAGGCGTGGTTGATGTTTATATATAATCGGATACCGCAACAGTTTAATTCGAAGTTGTTAGTTTGCTCTGCCCATTTCACCACGGACTTATTTTAGAACCTTGGACAATATCAAGCTTCTCTCAGCGTCTCAAACTGAAGAAGGGGGTAATTCCAACTATATTCCCGCAACCGGTAAGTAGTGATTTTATTAACGATAATTTACACTGTGTTAGACCCAGCGCAAGATCCTAGTACAGTAATAGCAAACTCCAAGTAACGAGCATAGCTGCTACATAACTAACGTTAAATAGGCTAATTCTCAGTGAATAAACTATACAGAAAGCGATCAAAGAACAATCCACACAGCGCGAGTTTATCACTGCACAACGAAGCTCTTACTGTATGTCATCATTTGCATTAGTGAAAGCATGAGAGAGAGAAACTGCGTTGTCTCGCGATCAACAAACTGTCATCTGCTTTTGCTCAATGCTCATCACAGCAACATTTTATGTGATGGGAATAGATCTAAATACTTTAAAAACATCTCACGATTCGTTAATCTCGATAGCTGTAATAGTTAAAACGTATTTAACAGCAGTAGTGAAAGTATTCGAGAGAGTTTCACGTGTCTCATTTCATATGCAAGCAGGTCAGCCAATCACAGCAGTGGCCTGTTCTCACAGCAGACACGCCCCTTCAAACAGAGTGTTCAAATCAGAGACTAAAATCAGGCTAGGAAAAATGCCTTTTATTTCTAAAGTATGACTATTTTTGATCTAAAAAACATACTAACATTATAAGGGCAACCCAGAAAACATTATTAAATAATTAAAAAAACCATTATAGGGCACCTTTAAGGTCATGACACTCATTTCTTTTAGGAATTAACACACCCTCCTGAGCGACTGCTTGTGTTCTCTGCTTAGTATCAAATGTTTGTGAAATAGACAATGAACAAGGGCACACACTACAGCCAGGGAGTTATCTGTTAGGTTCAGACATTATTTAAACAATAACAAAGTCTGCATATTTGCCCTGGCTCTTTTTTTTCCATCTTGGAGAGATAAAGTCTTTCATTTAATTGCTGTTGTCCTATGTTGGCTTTTGTATCACAGTCTCCCTGTTAATCTCATCTCATTTCCTCTGCAGTTGAAAGGACAGTGGGCATTTACCTATTATCAGAACACCTTTAGAGACAAGGATACCTCTCTGCTGTGTATTACCCAGCTCAGATCAGTTGATCACGCATGCTGATCAATATACGGTCTGGAGGAAATTGGCTGGGGTAGTTGTGCTACAGAAAAAGGTTCAGCTGCATGACAGCTGTGACTGAGGGGTTCCTAATGAGGCTGAGTGTTCGTGCAAGCTGGGTGATGTTGCAAACCAACCCAATTATATACTCCAGGGAGGCCTTATTGAAAAAAACAAAACAAGCTGTAATAGCTATGAGTTTGTGCATTATCACTTTCCAGGCGTAGCTCACATCAAGTTTTGTTCAAGCAGAACATGCGCCCAGGGGAGCGATTGGGGGTTAGGTGTCTTGCTTAAGGGCACATCAGTCTTTTCCTGCCGGTATTGAGAATTGAACCTGCAGGTTACCAGTCTGACTCTCTAACCATTAGGCCAAGACTGCCACAGTCATTTTTCTTTTATTTGTTGGCTTGTAGACCTAATGTTTTATGCTTTCTTGTTGATTAAAGAAGGATAAGGATTTATTTTTTTTTAAATCAAAAGCCTGTTATTATGAATTTATCTCTTCAGTTATGAGGGTGAGTGTTATTTATGTTTTATGTTCCCTGAATGAAATGAATCAGCAGTCTTATTTTAATGTTCTGTGAGAAATGCAATATGCTAATTGTGGCATTCCATAGTGCTGACAAGTATTAACTGCATTGCATAGTGATTACATATATTCAACTACGCGGCTTTATACAGTTTCAAATAAAGCCGACGAGGGAGTGACAGTAAATTTGCACCTTCCTCTTCCTATGACTGATTTAATCCATATTTCATACTTTTTCCTTTCTGTGGGAAAGTTATATAATTGTAATAGTTTTTTCTTACTGTTGGAGAAAAATATTCCTCTACCAGCTGTATTTACCTGCTATTGTTTACTTCAGCGCATCAAACTCAGAAATATGAAGGGTCCCGCTTCAAACAATTGAGCATAATTGCTGACTGTTTTTTTTTTTTTTTTTTTTACTTTGAATCCAAACATTATATTCTGACATTTCATTCACCACACCTAAGGAATAACCAGATGTATGAACGGTGACTTTTTGTTGTTGCTGTTCAATTCAGCTTTTAGTGTTTAATATTATAATTAAGGGGAATTCAACATTAGTCTCACATTCCATGCTACTCTAGTTCTAAATAGCGTATAAAAGAGAGTATGATTGGACGAGGCTTCAGTCCACTTCCATCAGATTCCATTTTACCGCATGACTGGCCCGTATCGAATCTCTGATACATGGGTCCAAAACAGTGACCCACTTACCGTCACCTGCCTTCTGTGATCTCTCTCTTCTATTTTTCATGTTAATTTAAGCGCTTATATCCCTCCATCTTGTTTTTTTCTGCATATTTGGAGTTGTAATATTTAAATGTTGTAATAGTTGTGAAAAAATTACATGAATTAATCATATTTGAGTTAGCATGTGAAAATGCATTATGGCTTTTACACATAGGACAATTTTAAAAGTGGGAGGAGACATAGTTTACCCAATGCTTTGATAATTCATTATTTCTACTCACCCTCTTTTTGTTCCAGGTCATTTCCAAGCATTTTTTGAGACATTTTAGTAGATCTATATGCCATACTTCCACAACAGTGACCAAAGAATGGCCATAATCTGGCAAGCTCCAAAAAAAAAAGAACAAAACACTGTAACATTACAAGTTATGGTCTATTTTCCAAGTCTTCTAAATTCTTTACGATGTGATAATTTTAAAAACCAAAATGTCCGGCATTAAATTAACACATACCTTTGGTTCTTGTATGAGAAGCCATTAGTTTGAAAAGACTCATTTGAGAGGTGCAGCGGAGGGGAAAGCTTTCAGTGTAATGATTAATCAAATGCTTATTTTGGTCTGAACTATTCCTTTAAAGCATGGCAGAATTTTTAAGTATGTGTGCACTTGCTGTAGCCTACCCATCTACCGTATCTTTTTTCCCCATTAATAAAATACTTTTTGTTAAGTTAAGTTAAGTTCTTGTTTATAATCAATTTCATTGTAGGAAAAGTCATGTAACTGCCTCTCTAAAACCGCAAACACAACACGAGGACTGAAGTGTGAAAACATTACTTTGGGCAAAAAGAGGTGTGAGTAACAGAGTCTCTCTCGCGCTGTTCTCTTAATGATACATTTCGCCTGTCCAGCGCTTCTTTGGGTGTGAACGCAACGACATCTCCGCCTTTCGAGAAACCCCCACCTCTCCTGAGCTGAGTATCACATTCACACAGTAACTCCATAGATCACTCCTCATACACCATCCTGCACAAAAAAACCCTAAAAAACAAAACAAAAAAAGGACGTTAAAGAAAAGACCAGACAACAAGGCGAGCAATGCTATCTTCTGACAATGCCTCATCATCACCTTTGAGAGTGAAGCAGGATGAATTTCATCTTCTACATATTCTTGGCATACTTTTATTTGGGATCGCAAATATTCCTTCTCCATACCCTGCTCGTCCAGCCCGCTCATTCTCACCCGCAGCCCTGCCACATCCTAGCGCGGATAGGACACACCGTGCGCCTGGGTGCCCTCCTGCCTCCCCGTCAGTCGGTCCGGGTGCGGGCGGCTCTCCACCGCGCCCTCAGCGGTCTCGCCGAAAGCGGCAACAACTTTCTTCCGTACAACTTGAGCCTGGACGTGGTGGCTCGGGAAGCCCCGAGCGGAGACCCCGAGTCGCTCTTCAGGTGTGTGTGTCAGGATATAGTGGTCCAGGGGGTCTCGGCTGTGCTCGCCTTCCCTCAGACGCAGGAGGAAATAGTACAAATGGAATTTATGTCCTCTTTTTTGGAAATTCCTTTTATAAGCATCATTGAGCACGGAGAACCCCTCAAAACTCAGGTAACGCGTTTCATTTAAGCAAAAAAGCTGCTCCTCTTTTTAATCATGTGATGATTTGTTGACTTTTTAACGAGTAAATAGGGGCTATACTTGCAACTTACATCTGTGATGCGTTTTATGCGCAAACCTTACTCGACTTTCATGCATCTGTTGACTCACTGGTTTCAAAAGTACTACATGAATCTGTGTGAGTTATGTGGCGTTTGGAGGCAATGGCTAATTAAGGCTTGAATGCCCCCTAATTAATGCTTGACCCCTACCAAAAATATTCAAATCAAAACACCCTGTGGATGTGGATGTTTTCTCTTCTTTTCTGTTTTTAACTTAACACATAGCACTTATTTCAAACTACGTTTCAGTAATCAAAAAAGTTGTCAGAGTGCCCTAATTGTACGCAGAAAAGGAGGTAACCATAGCAACAGTTTGCAGCTCGAGCACTTTCCATAAGATTACTATTTGGACAGTGCCATGTACGGGCATTATAACTTTATTGAAGATGTTCACAAGATGTATTGACGTGTTTTATTTATAACGTTGTCTAAAGTTGTTACACAGCCAAGTTGTTAACAAAATAGTGACAATGCCATAAATAAAAAATAGTTAAAAAAAGTAAAATTCTTCAAGGACACTCTTATCATCACTTTATTGTAGATTTTCTTAGGTTTGTCAGTAGGGGACACTCTTAAATAGTCAAGCATGTTACCATGATTTTGTGCAGTAAACATTTGATTATTAAAAAAAGATTTAAATAATTGTAGGCCTAATAAGCACATTATTGTCATGACCTTGAACAAAAGGCTAGTAATGGCTAAATGACCTGTGTAATTTATTATCCTGTTTACCCTTTTATGTTTTAATCTTAATCTCAACATGTGTTAAAATGTTTAAATTTTGCATGAACTGCACAATGCAGTTAATTGACAATGTCCTTGACAATGCAAATGTCACCTTGAATAATCTATCTACTTAACAAAATAATAGTTCAAATATTAAAAATACAAATCTAGATGATATCCGTAGAGTAGTTAGATAGACAACACACAAGACAAATTTCCAAATATTCCAGTTTTATTATAGCTAATCTCCAAATCAAAGTGATTTTAAAACAGTTTATAGAAGACCAACTAATTAACCACCATGCCCTCAATTTATGTGCTACCCGAAATGGCTCATACGATTCAGAGTTTTTTTTTTCTTCTTCTTCTCACTCTCTTTGATGTCAACGGAGATTGTTTTTTGTGGAGATTTTGGCTTCGCTCTGAGATGGCAGCTTCACGTGGACTAGCTGATCTTTCCCTCAGGTCACAACAGATCTCTTCAGCTTGTGTGCTAGCTTTGTGTTCGGACTGTTATATTGCACCTGCTCTATGTGAGAAAATATTTCTCTGACAGGTGTGTTCTCTCAAGCAGAAATATATGCCACATTGCATTACACTCAGTCAGGTATGTCATACGCTGAGACGGTTTCCGAGACATCAGTGTCAAATGAAATGTTCTGCTAAACCGCTGGAGTTAATGATATGGCCTAGAATACATTAGGCGCATAATGACATTTGCATGAAGCAGCTGCACCGTATGAATTTGATTGTATTTCTCTCATTTGTTCATTGTCATGTTTGATTCTGAATTCTTGGCACACATAATGATACATTATGAAGTTCCTTAGAGTATATTGAATATTTTGCACCTGTCTGCAGAAGGAAGCTTCATGTGCTGGTGTATTTGGCATGCGCCACTGGCTGAAAAGTGCTTACATCACAAGGTACTTTCAGAAATTAAAAGAGGGCAAAAATACTGTAAATCTTACAGGCAGCTTGGGAAACGCATACATTTGTCTTGTTTAATATCCAACCATTAAAATAACTTGGGGGCTTCTTAACCCTACAAATATGTGGTCCAATGAAAATCTGCACATCAAGTCTTTCCTTTTAAATAGAAAGACTTTGATCTCACCAAGGACACTGTCTTAGATTAAAGCAGGACCTCCAGTCCAGATGATGTTTCTGCATTAACACGGTGCAGTCCACTGTTGAATGATTATTACACGCTTGAGTCATGATGCTGACATCGGACAACCGTCACATATAGATCAGACAATGACAGAGGCTGTAAACCTCCTATGTCTATGTCCTTCTGGGATCTGCCAATCAGTGTAAAAGCTCACGACGCTCTGCTCTAGTGTGCGACATCGCTCAGGCAAAAATAAAGGCAGAGTGATAATAGGGCTTGTGAACTGGCTGCTGCTGCAATGCTTATGGGACGCTCTGGAACTCCGAGCCGCTTGGATCCTGCTTCACTTGATCTGCTAATCTTGCTGTTTGAGGAGAAACGTGTGTTCTTCAGCAGGCTGGCTTTTGCCTTGTGTTTTGTTCATCAATTGTTAGAGCGAGGCGCACTGGGCAGTGATGCAGTGCAAGTTTTTTTTCTCATTGTTTTATTCTTCACAGTTTGATTTGTGAAGGATATTGTGGTTCTAGTACATCAACTTTAAAGCTTTAACTCTCGTGTTCTCGTGGTAGAGGTCCTTAAAACCCCAGGGCCTTTTTAATTGACCCCAAACCGAAACAATGTTACTATAGTGGTGGCTGACAATGGCTTTTCTAACTGAGTGCAGGCCTACGTTGTAATAATACAATAGACCCTTCAAAAAACAAGCTTCAGTTATCTCAGCCTACTGGGTTTCAATTAGATCAGACAAGTAGGCCTATATGAAAAAACCCCGGAAAAATAAGAAGTGAAATCAGTGGTAGATTCAGCATTGCAATACAGCATTTTAATGTTAATAAATAGTGATTTTTATACCTCTAAAAATGTGGTGTAACCAACAAGTAAAAAAGTTTTCCCTTACACTTTGCTTACATTTGATTGAATACATCTTGATTATTATTTTCAAAAATCTTTTATAACATATTGTTTCATATTATTATCATTATTATTTTTACAAATATTATTAATAACATTAATTCATAAATAACATTAAACATTTGGATAGTCACACCACATGACATTCTACAACCGAAACTAACATTGGCTTGTCATGAAAAGGTCAAATGATCTCTTAAGACACTTATTGACCTTGATGAAGTCGTGTTATGCTTCCATCAGCTCACTTTCTGATTTGGTATCGTTTCATTCTACGTGACAATCTACAGAATGTGACTGTGTCAGGATTTCAGATCTTGCTGTAAATATCCAACTTGTTGAATATCTATGATTTTAGATTGATGCGTCCCCGACGTACTTCCGAGCACATTCAATCACTCTTAACACACCTCACACCACAGGAAAATCTGATAAGAATATCTGAAAACCATCAAGAAAATTGAGACTTCACCTAGGATTGTCGGAAAGGGAGAATTGAGCCCAAAATCGGCCCGGTTATCTTGTAGTGTGTGGGTGCCTTGAGCCAGACTCAGTCTACAGGAGTTTAAGGCCGATTTTTGCCTGATTTACCCCTCCAACATTCAGAGAAAAAAATCACGTCCAGGACATCGGTCGGTTCCAATGTGAGGCCCACATTATCTGGTAATGTGAGGCAATTTTAGATGAAATCTTAAACCTCCCGATCTGCTCGCGGACACATAGGAACCCGACAAATCAACATGTTTGATATTTAGGATTTTAAATCAGGATGATTACAACTAGGATTATGTCAGTAGTTCTACCAGAAAGACTCGGGAGGCAAAATTACATAACAAAGAACTAATTTATTAACAGCCCAGCAAGAAGTATTGTGTTATAAAGTTCTTTGGCATAGGCCCTGTCCATAGCTCGCAATCCGATGGTAATGGAATCTGTATTTCCTGCCTGAAGACGAAGGCAGGGGCGCAGCCGACCCCCTTGGAGGTATGGGCAGGACCATACAGTTGGTGGTGGGGAGGATGGTGGTGAAGGTTGGCATCATTTGAGATTTGAAAGGAGAAAACCAGTGAAGATTCCCCTTATGTTGCATGGTGCAACCCGATTTCACAAAACTCCTGTAGTCCAAGGCCGTGGCACATCAAGCCGACTTTAAAGAACTAGTGGCAATGAAAGCTGACTGTGTTGTCGCCTCACATCGGCTGCGTCTCGGCCAAAAAGATACACTTGCACACCGCAAAGACTATAGGCGACTATCAGCTAGCGTGCATTCTGAGTCTGCGTGTAACGAAACAATCTTTATCAGCGGGTATCAATAATCTATATTCGTCATTCAAAAAGGGAAACCAAAACTAGGACGGCAGATATACAAACAGTAAACAAAGCACTGCTTGCTTATCGTTTTTAAAATCAATCATGCTGATTACTGTGGCGAGCAGCACGAGGCGTGATTACTGATAAGCGACACCTGCATGACGCACCGGTCTCGTATCTCTCACGGAGGAGCGAAAGCATAAAAGGAGGAGCGACGACAGTGGAGATCGAGAGAGGCCAGGCCTGGACTTGTGTTTGCTTTGTTATATGTGACAGCAGAGGGGCTGCTGTCTTTTACTTTCATTTTGTATTTGTTTTATTTTTGGTATTGAAATGTGTTTGAATGTTCGCCGGTTCCAGCCTCCTTCTTCCCATAACATTGACTGCATTACACTGGTGCTGAAGACCCGGGAGGAAGAAGATCGTTGCCGGTTACGCCTTTTGCAGACGTCATCCATTCGCTCGGAGTTCACCAGGAACACCATGAGGCTCTGCTGGGCATGAGGGACGATCAGGAGCGACGGTTCTAAGCCATTGTCCAAGCCCAGCAGGAAGACCGCGAGCTGTTCCGGAGCTGGTTTGGACCACTCATGATGACAAGACAGTGCTGCCCTGCTCACCACAATTACTTTCTTCATTCCAGGTGGCTCATGTTATTATGAAAATGTGAAGTTCACAATGTAATTTCGGGAGGAGTGAACCAATCTAATCTTTCAATTAACTGCCGGAGCATATGCAGCCGCTCACCTTGCTCTTGCATCAGCCGTTTTGGCATCCCTCCACCTCCCCAACTCCACAAACATAATTTAGGCATCTTTCTACCATACTTATCATCCAAGCATCCGTAGTAGGATTACTGGGGGGTTATATAATCTGTGACCATAGTTCAGGCGATTCAACACGCTAATTCTGGTAAACTCCCGCCGATGGAAGCCCAAAATAGAGTCAACGTGTGGAACACTCAGCAAAAACGAACCCGATAGATGCTCACCGGCCGTTTTTTAACAAAAATATTGTAAAAATTGTAATATTGTGAAATATTATTAAAATTTAAATGTAATTTCTATGACCAGCAGCGGTTTAAGCTGCAAACTTACCCATCGGCCTCTGTCCATAATCTGATCTGATGTTGATGTGTGGTGTGTGTGTGTGTGTGGTGTGTTGTGTGTTGTGTTGTGTGTGTGTGGGTGTGTGTGTTGTGTTTAATCATTTCACATTTACTGTTGCTGTTTTTCATTCAAACTAATGAATAAACGGAATGGCAGTTTAAGGTCACAACATTGAAGGCATAAAATCACATTGATAATATCAAAAATGTATAAACAAGTTTGTAAATAATTAACATTAGAATTTGTTTTGAAATGCTTGCACATATTTTACAAAATAGCACACAACTATGTTATGAGGTTCCTGCTGATATCGTTCAAGACCTGATGCCTATTATGATTAAAAAACTTCCTGTGATCTACAGATCTGAAAGATCTTCAAATTAACTTTAAATATTATCAGTTGATACTATTAAGATTATTACAGTTGCAAGTTGACGGTTCTACTAACATAAATTAGCAATAAATGTCTTATGTTATATTGTGGTTATATTTTCATTGTGACTGGGGACCAATCAGAGACCAGGCAGTACTGTATTGGTTTAAACTAAAAATCATGTGATGTCCATTTCAATGACCTCAGGGTATGAAGGGGTTAAATAAAAAAAACATAATTATTTCAAACTTTTGACTAGTAACACACACACACACACACACACACACACACACACACACACACACACACACACACACCACACACACACACACACACACACACACACACACACACACACACACGATTAACAAGCTTCCACGGTTTTTATTATTTATTATTATTTATTATACAGATATATTTGTTCTCTGTCCCATCTGGACTAACATCCAAGCTCTGCTTGCATGAACTCGATTAAAACAACAAATGTTCCTTCTTGTCTCTAATTTGCAGAAGAAAAAAAAATGACCAGAGGGGATGCTATAAAATGAAAGAGAAACCCAGTGCGCAGACCCAAAACCCAAAGCTCTTTATTATAGAGTCTATATCTTTATAGCTATAGCACTGTCATGCTGTGGAAGTATTCTATAAAGACTTCCATAAGAGCTTCCACTGACTATTGCAGAGCTCATAAAAGTGTCGCTTTATTTTATCACAGTTTATCACAGCACCATAAATTGTATCACAATCCTATAAGAGAACTGTTAAACTGGCAGTTGCTAAATGGCACTACTCGATTGTGTTTGATTAGAAACTGTCTATGCACATCAGCAAAGATTATTAAGTCGAAGCCCAATCCTTTATGTGTGTATGAAAGTTCCCATGTATAGTTTGCTTAACATGAAATGTGAGATTTTAAAGTCACCCTTGGGCAAAACTCAAGACTATTACTTGCTCCATGAATTTAAAGGTTATAAAATCCAGGTCCCTTCTAAAACAGCACAAAATCGAAGCAGACATTGCAAAGGATTCCAAGTCATTTAATAAGATATGCTTAAAGGAGTTTTAACTTAACTTGACAGAATCAGCTTCTTTTGAAGACACAAATTGCCAGTAAGCGCAAGCATTGTGCTTTATCTTTTGCTGATTGTTGGTTAAACAGAAAAAATCAGCAATTTATACAATCTAGTGGTCATTTATTATTATAAAATAGGTTTTATGTTAACAGCAAAATTGCAAGGTGAACATTAAGTAAGTACATATACACTAGTGGTGGATACAATGGTATCCTGTCCCAGGAGCTTAAAGTTGCAGGCTCCTGCTGTTCTCACATCTTGTTGAAACAATTCACAATTGTTTGATGTGAGAATTCCATAAAAATCACTATCTAACTTAATATTCAAAAGCCCGGTTTCACAGACAAGGCTTAAGCTAGTCCTAGACTAATATGCATGTTTTAGCTGTCCTAACTAAAAGCAACTAGCTCTGACATGTTTAGTCTTTTTCACTGCTTTTCCTAAACTTCCTCATTCCAAATAATATCCTCCATGGATAGCCTGGTAACTTGGTGGATAAAAATCAGGGCTGTTAATACAAATCAATCCCAGGCAGGTGAATCCCATGAGCTACCTACAGTAACTACTGTAATTACTGAGATCACAATCTTTCCATTATTGTGACCTTGACCAAAGCACTTAACTTCGTGCTGGTCCAGAGGGACTGACCCTGTGATCGCTGTGCAGCCTTTTAGATAAAAGCAATGTTGCTTGTAATTGTGTTACGATAATGGGTAATGTTGTTCTTTAATTCTAGAGGGGGGGGAAAAAAAACCTTTATCTGCAACAACTCCACTTTGATATTAATCAGAGATGACCAGTAGATTATTTTACGCAATTTTTTATTTTGACCCAACTCCTCAAAATAACCTTTCCTCAGATTGTAAATCAACACTTCATGTAGATTAAAAATCATATTTATTTTAATAAATAATTTAATATGTTATTAAATGTAAAACCACCATCAGCTTTCATTCTGTTTATCATGCGTCACTCTGTCACTCTTTTTAGATATTTTTTATTTATAATTTTGACCATGATATTTCACACAAAAGTAAACAAAGTAAACATCATTTTTTCATTAATTTCCCTTTCAACACCAAAACAAAAACACAAGTGATTCAATATAATTTGTTTTTATATTATAGCAATATCCTGTAGTCTCAGTTCATTCTTAATTATACTTGAATGCTATTTTGCAAATATGTATTTCTTAACATGGCATTACACAACTACACATTATTTTTTTTTTTAAATTTCCTCCCATATCTCAAGACTAAGTTTCTTCTTATGCTTGTTATACACTGCCAATACCAAAAAAAGAGAACGTTTCTGTTTGGATTTAAATTGGCAAATAAGACTCTATGATTTGATCATTATTCCAGTGATTATGTTTCTATGTTCTATGTTTGGCAACAGTTCTTCTAACCTTAATTGATGGAGTGTGTAGCTTTTCATTTCCTAAACATCCATGGCCATATTACAGGATGACAATGTCAAGATTTATCAGGCTCAAATTGTGAAAGAATGGTTGTGAGAGAGCATGAAGAATCATTTCCACACATGAAGTGCCTCAGAGTCCAGACCTTAAATTCATTGAAAGTCTTTGGGATGTTCTGGAGGAGACTTTATAGAGTGCTGGACTCTTGCATTGTCAATATAAGATCTTGACCAACAATGTATGCACCTCTTGATGGAAATAACATCACAACATTTATTTCAATTTTACAATACAACAATCTTGTATTGAGAATGCAAGAGTCAAGCACTCTATAAAGTCTACTCAGCTGATGATTTGATGGAATTTTACATGTTACTTGTTCTGACTTAACACAAGTAGAATTTTTACTTACAAGCATTTGGATTTTCATTTAACTTTTTGGCTTTTAAGTATTTCGAGACTGTTCATTTGCTGGCATTAGAGATTTTGTTTTCATAATGTTAAAATTGTTCAAGTGAGAGCACAAAAAGTTTGCTCTGAAAGCAAAACATCATCAAACTTTAATGCTTCTCACTTGTAACCGAATTATCTTTTTAAAATGACTCTCCAATTTCAAAATGTGTTGCAATAGCTTCAGGAGTCATTTGAGTCAGAGATCAGAATATCACTAAAATCGATATGAAAGTAATCAAAATTCCAGGAGCCAGTTATTAGGCAGGATGATACGGTGTGTTGAAGAGAATGTGTTTTTTTACTTGATGTTAATGGGGGGGATACAAACACACTCCACGACCTCAGCACGCAGTGTAAAGTGAACAAACCATAGCTGTATCTCAGCACTGCAGTCAGAGAACCAGCAGGAACTACACCAATCCTTCAGAGATCATCTACTGTCAAAGATGTTCATACTCTTTCAAGTATGTTTACCTCCAGCCTCCCTCATCCAGCTTTACTTGAACCTTGACAAGAAATTGATCAAATAGGTCTAAAATACCTGGAGAGAGCTTTCCGTTAGCATTCTTATTCAGGCATGGGAGTAGCCCACATGATCTACATGCCATGTGACTGATCACAATGGAGGAAAATGGTGTGATGGCTGGTTGATGGCATGAGAACACACTCTTGAGTTCTTCACTAGCAGTGTATTAGAACTCTTGCTCCAGGCTAATGTGTGAGCTGTGATGTGAAAAGGCAGCAGACAGGGAAAAGGAAAGTCTATTTCATACTTTTAAAACCCTGGAAAATTGTACACTGGTGAAATATGGGATATAATGTGATATAATGATTTATGTGGTTTTATGTCGTCATAATACATGGCTAATGAATGGCTATGGAGAAACAGAGAACAGCAGAAGACAGAAAACTTGAAATGTATTAAAGTCATAAGGAGTCAGAAGTCATTTTTAAACTTTGAAAGTATTTAAAAATGCACTATGCAGGATTTAAGGCAACACTTAAACTTGACTCCTCCTCATGGGCGGAACACTGCTAGAAACATACGCCTGATATGATATCATTTGCACACAAAACCCAATGGACTCAAGAAACTACTTGTGGGAAGATGAGTGGTGAGCCATTTTACAAATATTGTGTTTATCATGCATAAATAGCATTTTTTTATGTATATGAAAGAACAGTTAAACCAACAACCCCATACCATGAAATGCATCTCTATAGCACGCATTGTATTTATTGTGCAATTTATACGTAAGAATTTGTTTATACGTGCAGTCTAGCTCGCTAATAAACAATGATTACGTTTCATCATAAAAATATAATTGCAATGCTGTCGAGTTAAAGATAGCAGTCAAGGCAATACACCTTATTCACAGCAGCGCCATCTTTGAGGCTGTAAGGGATGGACATACATCTCTTCAGTGGGTGGTACTAAAAGTTTATGTGTTTCTGGATTGTTCTGCTGACGAAACACTGCAAAAATAGTAGATGAGTTACCTGGATGTTTGCTGCCCCTGCAAACTCTGTAGTAAAATTTAACCACTGGGTAGCAACCACCTTTTTCAAGACAAGGAAAAAAAAAAAAAAAAACAACATCGCAAGGGGGTATTACTAATGAATTTTATGTTGTAGAATAAAATGTAAAAATACCTCACTGTGGTGAAAATCAAGCTTTTAATGTTGTTTATATGTCTATGCGGTGTTTTTATAATACCATTGCTAGTATTTTCTCCTTAAAACGGCAGTGAACCAAAGACAGTCTCAAAAACATGTTTTGAAATCGCTGGTGATTCTGACGTCAAGGGCTTTAAGGGATCAAATTATTGACTACAGACTTTCAGATATTTAACCAAAAACTCAAAAATGTCAGAACGATGGAACCGGAACCACCTATTAGTTACTAATATTACTAATCTATTTTTTTGTGTATAATACACAAGCCTAAGGATATAAAAAATTGGTATTATTAAAATGTATTTGTTTTAACATTATTTGTTAAATAATTTGTCCCAAATTTGTCCCAATTTAAAAGTGCGTTACCTTATAATCGCCAAAGAAAAAAAACAGAAGAAAATAGTTCAGAAAGATTTAAAGATTTTCCACCAACAATATGCAGATTTTTGACTTCTTACTGTTAAATACTAATGTTGTAGATGAGATGAACTGAATAAAAAGATCTCAATTAATCTCACGATTTACCTCTGAAATAAATTTGAAACATTGATAATAACAAATTAGCAGCCAGAAAATTGGATTGAACATGGTCTTGTGTGTGTGTGTGCGTGCGTGTGTGTTGTGGTTGTGTGTGTGTGTGTGTGTGTGTTTTGTGTGTGTATGTGTGCTCTTGTTTTTGTGATATATGAGGACACAAATGTGTTTAATGACATGCATATTACACTGGTATTACAACTTACACGTGATATATGAGGACATTGCATGAGTCCTCATATTTCAAATAGCTTAAAAAACATAAAAAACAATGTTTTTTTTTTTAAATGTGAAAATGCAGAATGTCTCCTGTGATGGGTAGGTTTAGGGATAGGGTTAGTGTAAGGGGACAGAATATATAGTTTGTACAGTATAAAAACCATTATGCCTATGGAGAGTCCCCACAAAGATAGCGAACCAGACATGTGTGTGTGTGTGTGGTGTGTGTGTGTGTGTGTGTGTGTGTGTGTGTGTGTGTGTGTGTGTGTGTGTGTGTGTGTGTGTGTGTGTGTGTGTATTATTATTATTATTATTATATTTTTTTTTTTTAGCTTGATAGCTACTCTCCATTTTTGTAGTATGGAGTATGGACATTCAATATTTGCTTTCGTGTTCCACATAAAAAACAACGACATACATTGTTTGGAATAATATTAATGAGTAAATGGTGATATAAATACAGATTTAACATTAGCAAACTGAGACATGCTTCTGTAAAGGTCCTAGACGTACAAGACTGGCCTTCGAATTACAGCCTGTGCCCTTGACATTCCCACACCGTTGCAGTTGTGTAATTCCGCTCTACCTGATGCTCTGTCTGCTGTCTGGATCTGTGGCGACGGCTTGCTGTGTCGGAGCGAGGCAGACTTGATGAGCAGTGACTTGATAAGTAAAAAAAATTGAAGGAGTCCCAGAAAAGGAGGCTGTAGAGGCGTAGAGAGATAAGTTATAACAGTGCACAGGTGTGAGACAGTGATAGGCAGCCTTGCCTCCTGGGTACAAGACTTCTCCGGGAGATTTTCACCCCTGACGTTTGGAAGTGACAGTGTGGCCTCTGTGGGAATGTTCTGGCCTGTGCTAATGTTATACTGGCAATACGAGAGAACCCAAAGGGCCAGTTTAACAGAGATTTCCTTTAACTCCCCTAGCACATGTGCTTATTAGCATGAATCTTTGTCTGAACATATGCTTGTTAAATGTTTGGCTTATCAAAAGAACCATTCCCTCTTGGCTGAACAAAAGCAGACGACTGAGAAATTCAGATTTCATCTTGCACATTTAACCATCAACAACTTAAGGTCCTTTCACACTGGACGCGATTTTGACGCACGAATAATTCGCGCGATGGTTTTATTTTTTGATCAGCTGTTTGTGTATTGAGTGCTTCCACACCGAACGCGAATGTGCCTCGGCGAAAAAACTACTTTTATTTTATTTTTTCGATGTCGATTTTTTTAAACTTTTGAAGCGACAGAAAAGGCTTCAGCCAATCACAACCAAGGAAATTGCATGTACCTGATGTAAACGTAGCCCCTCTGATGATTTTAAGAGGACAGCTGACTGCCAGACGCTGCTCCGGATCGATTCCCTGAAGTTTGAGGTTTGTCTCAGATGCGGTGCGTGCCACTATCTGAAGGAGCTCCTCAAATTGTCCCACAGACATCCGAAAATAAGTGCGGAACCGGCCATGATAAAGTTTTAGCTCCTGTACTGTATAAGATTAGTATACTCCCCTTCAGTCTCTCTGTTCTTCAAGATTGGGTGCTCCCAAAACCTTCTTTTCTGTCTTTTAAAGTGAAATGAAATTAAAAGCTCGTCTTCACTGGATGATGATGTTTATGATGATGATGTGTCCATTTTTTCTCAACTGTCGGTGCGAATGTTTTGGAATGTTGAAGCTCTGAACATCACAGACGTCGCAAATTCGCATCGCGGCTGATGTGAATGGTTTTGACATGAACTATTCGCACGCGAACTATTCGCTTTTTCGTTTCGCTTTTTCATTACGCATCCGGTGTGAAAGGGCCTTTAGATTTATTCTGGGTTTAATTCAAGTTAACGTCGACATGAAATGAAATTGCATCTTATCTATATTGCAAATGCATGTTATGTATCTTGTTGTGAACACATTTTTTTTGACCTCGTAATGTTTAATCAAAATTGTCAAAATTGTCAAAAAGTCTATCTTCCAGTGAAACAACAGAGCCACATATGCCAACCAATCGTTTAGTCAGCTTTAAGTCGCACCTGTCTTGCAATAAGCTTGTGTTAATTTTTCAGTGCAACACCTACATCTCAAAATCCAATCAACAACATTAAATGCTGTTGTAGCATTATGTACCTTTCAGAACGCCCCTACCTTTCGGCTAGCCGATTACACCGACAGCAGCTATCACTGTCTCAATTTATATTTTATTTTATTTATTATATTATATTCATTTATTACTATATTTACAATTTTATTTTACTGTAATGAATTATTTTAATTATTATAATGTTCCTTGAAGTTCACATGCAAAAAAAAAAAAAAAAAAAAGATATATGCAGAAAAACGATTATTGTCAACCTTCATTCTGATCCTCTTTCTAAAATGATCCGTTTTTTAAGGGGCGGCTCCTTTAAGGCCTGTCAGTAAATGACCACTGTTATGATTGGCTAACGGCAATGCATTGGAAACAGTATCAACGCCCACTCTCTATTGCACGTGAAAAAGGGTTTTGAAAACATTCAAACCATCAGGGGCCACCATCATTTACAGACAATGCTTAATGAAATTGTTTACTTACGGTTTGCGATGCAGCTCCTGTCAGATCCAATACAGTTGGCTGCTTCGTCTTTCAACAAATTTTTTTTTGTGAACTCTCCATTACACTGTGAGTCAAATTCTCTGAAAAAAAACAATCCTTTGACGCAATCCATGAAAATTAACCACCCCCTTGCTTCTGATGCTGTGATCCTTCTAAAATCTGTACAAAGACGCAAAAAAAGAGCTGTTTAAACTGGACACGTCAAAGTAAACCTTCTTTCACTCTTCCATTTGTCCTGTTGTCGACAGACTCAAGGGTGTGGAGTATGTCAAAAACTGAGCACGCATCTGTGTTACTGTATCTAGACACCATTTCTGAGTATAAAGGGTACTGTTTGCTTTTGAACTTTGAAAGTTCCTTTCCATTTTGTGTTGTTTTAAGAAATTTGTCAATTGGTTACCTGCTCACTGCTGACTTGATATTTCTTGGGGTTTAAATTGGTTCCACTTCTGGCATCAAAGTGGCTGTAATGACCAGGATATATTACCTACGTACTAAATGAGAGAAAAAAAAGTAATTTGGCCGCTTACCCACTGCTGTCTACAAGCTGATACTTAGTCTTGATAATGTCCTTAAAAGACCCAAGAGCAAGATAAGCATTTATCTACCACAATGATTCCTTTTGCTCAGATTAAGCACTAGAATCAATTTGAATTGTCTTGTCACGAGAGATAAAATGTTTATCAATTACAGCTGTTCTTTAAGGGAATCAGTGATTTACAATACAGGGTATACATTGACGTCACTTTCCCGCCGGAACACGCAGCCTTAAGCCGGACTGAGTGGCAAAAGAGCTGCTGTATGACTGTATTTAATAGGGGAAACGGTGAAAATGTGAGTAAAACAAACGATTAGTTTAAACGAAAGGTTGGACTCGATCTAGTGTTCCTTACAGCTTACCAAAGATCCAGTGATCCATGGATATTGACATGCAGCCAGAAATCGTGTTTCCTGACATTCATATGTGCCTGATTTCGACGCCGGGGAAATACATAAAGCAATATAAAAATACAATATAAGTAGGTCT
Source organism: Chrosomus eos (assembly GCA_036326025.1). Lineage (NCBI taxonomy): Eukaryota > Metazoa > Chordata > Actinopteri > Cypriniformes > Leuciscidae > Chrosomus > Chrosomus eos. The sequence goes on from CM070839.1 coordinate 21,493,724, forward strand.
AAATCCGGGTCATATCAATGTAATACATATCATCATATCGTCCAGCACTAAAACTGTGTTGTTTTTGTCAGTGTTAATTTAAAAACATCCAATTATGCAGAATATAAGATGGTAAATATTTCATTGACGAGTTGACAATACAATATATAACAAAACAATATATGGATTCAACATATTGACACGTTTCGCTGCCTGGAGTCCAGTTGTTCCTATGAATTGCAGTGATCATTTGCTTCTCTGTTCTGGAGCTTTCAGCAGTATACGATTTCTTGTCAAATCTATTTGTACAATCAATTTCAAAGCTTTTTACTGTTTTAGATGTGTTTTGTGTGTTTTTCACAGCATTCACGCTGAAAACCAATGCTGCCACTAAGTCTTTGACGTCACGCGCATACCCTTTATATTTAGACGGGCTAGGAGTTTCTTGAGTTTTAGTAACTGATATAAATACTTGATATATATTACATGTTATAATAATTCACCTAAAAAGGAACATTCTACAGTATCATGCTTTTCTCACCATCATGTCGTTCCAAATTGATATGAATTTCTTTCACACAAAAGTGACTATTTCTGTCCATACAATGAAAATCAGATAACAATATTGAATCCAGGTGGCTTTCATTGCACAGACTAATTATTATTTTTATAAAATGATTTGATAATCGGTGTTTGTGTGAGACTCCCCTTTTTAGGATCAAACCTGCATACTAATCCTTTATCTGTAACGACAAGCTAACCCTTCTTTGATTTTTTAATTCCCATTAGTTTTCTTTTTTGTCATTTTCAGTTCCTCTGTTCTGCCTTTTGTTATCCCGCCATTCATGTACTCTTCTTCTTCTCTGTTCATCCACTCTATTACTCATTGATTCTCTTTCTTATTCATCTACTTTTCTGCTCTCTCTATGAATGAGTTCAGCTGAGTAGGCTTTGGCAGGTTGAAGCGTGAGATGGGCTCTGCATTTTTGCCCTCCTTTAAAACTAATCCTTTGTTTTTCACTCAGACTGCAAACCATCTTTTGGCAGACGACAGACTCATGGTTTCCAGCAGGGCAAAGAGCCTGCCAAAGCCTTGTCTCCCAACACAGCGCTCTGATATTATCCAACTCTTTGTCATGTTGTGCTCCTAATGTTTGGGTCGTGACCGCCATTTTCTGTTCTGATGCGTCAAAGTCTGGGTCGCCTGCGTGTCTTCTGCGGTTGTCTGCCAGGGGTCTTGACAGAGGCTGTGCTAAACTGGGGCAGCTCTGACCCAGTTGCTGTAATAGACTGTCAGGATAAAGGGGCTGATGACGGATGCTTGTGACGAGCATTTCAACAAGCCACTTTTCACTGAGCGATGTAACAGCAGGGATGGACTTAACACCAGGCAAAGGTATGCATCTGCCAAGGACCCCCTTAAAAAATTGACTATAAAATGCCACTGGTTTATCAAACACTAAAATTCATTTTAGCATTGCGAGTAAAATACAATACACTCATCCCTTGTTTTCTTTAAAAAAAAGTTATGGTGAGACACTTAAGGTGCGGTTCTGCAAATTTTTGTTGGCGAAGTCATTTAAATATGAATCCGGATAATAAAGAGTTTCAAGTTAATGCAAAAAGTTTAACATGCTTATTCCGCATGTGTTCAAGTTGGTTATATAAATTCACCACGTTGACCAACAGAAAGCTGCTTGGTTTGACTGAGCTGATTCATACATCGCTACACTATTGATATTGGAGCTTTTTTCTTTTGCTTAGAACATCTTGCAGAAATGACCCCAACTTTATATAGAGCGTTTCTAAAGGGCCATGGTGATGGGAAAAATATGAGATGGGAAAGAAAATGGATTTCTGTGCCATGTTTGTAGTCCCTTGTAGTTTCTCATGTCGATTACTTCCCTGAATTTCCCCCCAAATAATGTTTTAATATATTTTGTTTATATCTTCCGGTTATGATTTTGAAGCAGTGAGTATTTTAACATATAGGGATTGCCACAAATTTAGTGCTTCACTGTAACTTACACATTTTTGCTTTCTTTTAAAGGAAAACGTCACACTTTTTTTTACATCGTTCATTACACAAGTTCAGCTGTCAATTACTGTAAGTTTGATATTGAATCTAGAATACTCCTATAATGCAAGCCCACCCCCTCCAGTATAGATAGTAATGGAAAATTGCGAAGTTTTTGTGACTACACAACTGCATTGCGACAAAGTGTCTCAACCTTAAATGGAAGTCCTAAAATGAACTTTCAGATAGGTGATTCACCTCAAAGAGTCTTAAACTAAATTAACAGCAAAACAACACCAACAACAAATAAATTCCATGTGGTGCAAGCTGGGGAGAGAAGGCTCTGGGAAAACCCTGATTATTTTCTTTTGGGCTCAGCTCAGTCATTGCAGTACTATATGGTTCAATTTACTATACTAGTGTGGTGTGTACTGTTTAATGTGATATATAACTTCTAATTTAGAAGATGGAGTCATTCAGTGATGAGATATTTATTAAGAATTGCTCTCTGTGGCGCTACAAACGTTTTTTATTTATTGCTTTATAACCGTTTATTACGGTTTTAATGAAAGGTTCATGGCAATGAGTATTTTTTAGCTCTCCTGACCAGACCACAGGCTTTATTCAAAGCATATTTATCTGGGATCTCATTCTCATTGCCAAGCTAATTAGGTAAACACCTAAATAAAACGAGCAGATTCACCAACGAAGCCATTAGAAATGACACAAAACAGAAATACATTGGTTAGACTGAGTAATCAGAAAATATTTGGCATGCCATCTTGGATGATTAACAAAAGAATGATTAAACTTGATTAAACAGATCATGTTTTCCGGTTCCAAGCCCAAAGTAACAGGGTCGGGACTACCATAGACATTGGGGTCAACCATTGGAGGGGGAAATTGGGGTCAACCAACAGTCCCTGAAGACAAAAAGATGATTATCATGTTTGCAAGGCACCCTTATATACTTCCAGGTCGCACGTAATGATTCATGAGCTGTCGCCGGTGAATAGGATTGCCGTGATTTGATTGTGATTTCAGATACCTGTCATGCCTGAGGCGTTCCCCTTTTAGCATCAATCGACGCAGTGCGAGTTCTCTTTCGAAAAGGAACTGAATTTCTGTTCAATCCAATTTTACTGCTATTTCCCCCTTTTAAAATAATGGTATAATATATTGACCTTCAAATAACAAATATGTATTGAGGCGTTCCCCTTAGCATCAATCGACGCAGTGTCTCGTTCCCCGTTCTCAGGGAACAGAGGTTACAGTCCTAAAGTTTCTTTTAAAGCACCATTCAAAAGTTTAGGGTGTGTACATTTTTTTGATTGTTTGTTTGTGTGGTTGTTCATTTTTAAAAGACTTCTCTTATGCTCAACAAGCCTGTTGTTCAGTTGATTACAAATACAGTAAAAAAGTAACACAAAGCAGTCATTTAGTCTTCAGTGTCACATGATTCCTCAGAAATCATTCTAATATGCTTATTTGGTGCTTCAGAAACATTTCCTATCATTGTTAAAAACAGTGTATTTTTATGAAAACTTTTTTTTTTAAAGATTCTTCAATGACTACAAAGTTCAAAAGAACGGCATAGTATATGTTAAATTGATTTTTTTTGTAATATCACTTTGATCAATTTAATGTGTCATTGGTGAATAAAAATTTAACAGTAGTGAAATAGCAGGATTGTATTAAATACTGTATATATATTCAAATAAAATTAAGATTTAACCAGAATTCTATGTAATAACAGGGTCTATTCTAGCGATCTTATTCTACAAGCCCTCTTTAAGCTCTTTGGAAAGACCACTGTACCATGGCCAAATGGGAGAGGTCGAGGGAAACACAGATACTGCCATGTTGCAGCAGCTCTGGAGCAGACTGGGATTACTCAAAGGCCCAACAGCAATGATAATGAAAGCACATCAGAGCCAGCAGTCCTCTGGTACCACATCTATATCCTTAGAGCCCACATAATGATGGTGAACACAGACTCGTCTCATTTAAACTGGGTTTATTATTAACACACAGCGAGACATGAAAGCTGAAGCCAAGAAAATCCAGATCTTCCAACAAATAGCTCCTAATTTGCTCTTTAGTTCTCTTTATTAGACTAGTGCGCCTGACTTCTCCCTGACCCTCCTGCTGCTTACAACCCCTGAAACAGTCATACACCCCTGCCAGACTTTCTTCATATAAAGGCGGTCTGTGCCAGCCGAACAACTGCCATGAGATCAATGCAAAAGTTAATGAATAACTTTCTCCAGATATTATAGAACTCCTCGATTACGATGCTGAAACCTTTAGCACAAATGATAAAATGACCTCTCAAACAGATAGTTTTGCCACGGGAAGAAAGCATTCAGCTAAGAAGAAATAAATGTGAATGACGTCAAATCCTTTTTGAACTTGCTTGACCTATATTAAGAAAGTATTCAATGTGTTTTTTTTTTATTCTTAACTTTTTTCATTAATTATTTTATTCTGTAAAATACTTTACTTTTCTCTTCTACGTTTGTGATGCACAGTGATCTCTCAGTTTTGTGCGAGAACTATAAGATACAGTATGTTAGATAAACTAATATCTAACATATAAAATTAACCTACCTTAATGCATGAAAATTTGTGAAATTATTGTACAAGACACTTTAGTATTTTATTCTCTGTTGTTTTATTGAATAATTAACATTTATGTACGCTACTGTTCAAAAGTTTGGGGTCGGTAGGTTTTTAAAAATGTTTTTATATGCTCGCCAAGGGTGCATTTATTTGATCATTAAAAAAAGAAGGTAAAAATACTACTACAATTTAAAATATCTCTTTTCAAATGTAGTTTATACTCAAAACTGATGAGCTGATTCTCAGTGAAATTGGCAAACTCTTCACAGCTTCTTCACATGCTTTCATCGTGTGTGCAAAATGATCCATTCAATTTTCCAAATCTGTCATGGAATGTTTGTAATGACAGCTAAATTGGCAAATGGATGAATATGAAATAAGAATCACAGTCTTATCAATCAACCAATCAATTTTGGATGCGTAAATAGTTTGCCCAGCACAATCACTAGCAGTTTTGAACATGGAGGAATGTGACAATACATTTGTATTGTAGGAATATATGCAAGAATGTGTGTGGTGGTGGTGGTGGTGGCGTTAGGGGAATACATAATAGAAAGTTTAAAACTGAACAAGCAACTGTGAATTTTCAGTTTACATGTTAATTTTTTTTTTTTTTTTTTTTTGTGAAAGGAAATACCTGTTCATGTTTAATGCTGTTATGTTTGACAAAGAGATTCTGTAATGTTCTTTAATGATTGTGCTGAAGAGTAGAGTACATGAAGGTAAACAATACATTGACTCTATAAGCAATAACTGTGCAAATGCAGCCTCAACATTTGCAAACCAGTAAAATCCTAAAAGGTAAGTATTTATATCAATGAACATGTCAGTGCAATCAAGACAAGACTACAGTATATTGTATATACATACACAGTAAATATGTGTACGTGTGTATGTGTATGATATTATGCATCTGTATGAAGGGTACTATTTACTGTAAAGATGCATGCGTAATATGCTACTGTAGGTGTAAAATGCTACTGTAATATGAAGCATTACAGTAAGTATACAGTAATAGCGCACAGTGCACATTGTTGAAATACAGTACATACCTGTTCTTTGTACAAAATGCTTGAATGATTGAGGAAGCATTGTTCTCCCAACATTCGACTGCACCTTTTGACCCACCTCAGCCTGTGAGGTCATGATTGGGAACATGGTCTACAATAGTGGCCCTTATTTCATTAGAAACGCACTTCTGTTTTGCCTCCACACATCCTTACACTTCTTCTTCCCGGCTTGCTTGTCCATCTAATGCATGTTATTTCTATGTTGTGACACAAGTCAAGGCCATACCAGTGATGACAGCAAATGTAATATATCTCAGCCTCATGGATTCTGGCAGATTCTTTCACTAATCAGTGCATTTTTTATTCTCCACAAGTCAGAATCATCATTCACCTCTTTGAACTGAACTTTGATTAAGACAAACTTTACATCAGATTTTGACATGGTTCTTTCTCATTCCACTGTGGGAGAGGGCTTGCGTCTGTCATGATTGATTCCCCTTTTGTCTAATGAAGCGTTGGGCTGCAGGGGTTGATCTTTGGTCTCATCAATCACAGTGTCAGTGCAGTGACATGATCTGTGCACACTCTTCGTGGAGACTAGAAAACAGAACCACGGCAAAGAGCGACACCAGCATCGCAGCAATGTCAGGGTGAAGAAAGGCCTCATTAGTTCAAAACAGGAAATGGCATCACAAAGGGCCCCTGCTGGCCCTCATTAAGGTCAATAATTTACTTTAGTTACATATAAAACAAAAAGTTATATTGTATATTATATTACATTACACAAATAACTAATTTCACAGTAAAATATTGCAATAGTAATATTTCTTATTTTTGTTTAACAATTTTATTTAATAATATATGTAATACATTAATAATATAATAATAAGAACAACAACAACAATTATTACTATTATTTTATTATTACAGTTTTTCTCAATCGATTTGACACATTTCTCCAAATAAATGTGGTTGCTCACAAAGCAATTAACACAGCAAACTAACCACACTCTTTTGTTGGCAAAACAGTTCAATGTTCACTGCATAATGAAGCACTGCATTTTATTCTAGTAATGCATTTATCAAAAATGTTCACTTATATTTTCTTCTCTTGCTCTTTACACTAATACCATTGCCTTCCACTCTACCATCTCCTCTCCCTTTACTCCTCTTTCTACATTATTCTCATCTCTTCTTGCTTCTAAACTCTCAACTCTTCTTGCGCCATCTCCTCTACCATACCATCCATTTATTTCCTCTCATCTATTTCTGCCTCTTCCACTTTTCCTCTCCCTCTCAATAATTTTTTCTATTGTTTATATTATTAACTCGGCAGATATTTATTTGTGGTTAATTTAATTAAGAACATTCCAAGTAACAAATAACAGAGTTTTGCTTGTTTTGTTTGGAAAAATGGCGCACAAATGATAATACTATTTGTAAAAAATGTATTTAAAAAAGCATTTTTTTGCATTTTCCTGATATATTAATGTTTTGGTTGGCTGTATGAACTACTGTGAAAACTTTTGAGAATTTTATGCACAGTGTTTTGAGAAAATGATGCATGTGATTTGTAATTTGCATGAACTGAAAGAAAACTTACAACCTGTTTAGTACAATTACAAAGTGTTCCGATTACTGTGTTAACTGTATTGAGAACAGTGACCTGAGTTTGGAGAAATGTGTCAAATCAACTAAGAAAAACTGTGATATGTAGTCATATTAATACAGTATATAATCAAAACATTCTTTGGTCAAATTGTGCAGACTTGAGCTTGAATTAAGCTTTTTTTTATTTTAAATAATAATATTGTCATGGATGATACAGGAGTCAGACAGGTGGTAAGTGAAATCAGTGTTTATTTACAGAACAGTAGAAGCAGACGGAGTTATGGTGAGTATTCAAACAGATGATAATAGGATGAGAACTTAGCCACTGGATCATAAGAGTCTCTCTTTCAGATGCAGATGGTCTGTCACTGGAAAGGGTTGCAGTAGGATGGCTGGGAACTGAAGACGGCGTGCGGTGATGAAGATAATCCAATAGAAGACAGGTAATTAGCAGGTAAGTAGCAGGTAAGTCTCTGGTTGAGCGTAGGAGAGTCTGTGTGTCATGTAGCGACGAGATCAGACCGTGACTGCAGGGAGAGTGAGTGTTATATAGTCCATGCTGGTGATGGGACACAGGTGACGGTGATCATGAGGTGCAGGTGCAGGTGATAATGACTGGGAATGCTGGGAAGTGTAGTGAAGACAGATGAAGGAGGTGAATGTGAATGTGACAAATATCAGTCGCATCTAAATTTTCATAATAAAAGTCACAATAAAACTTTTGCCTCCAAATTATGCCACCAGGTGGGTGGCATTGTAATCCCATTCTTCACTGAGGAGCCTGACAGGAGCCTTGGCAATGTCTTTGATTGCAGCCTCAGGGATGCAATGGCCATCCAAGCCACCATCAGGGAGTTTGAATCTTGGCTCACCACAGTCAAGAAGTCTGGCCTACCAGCATTTAACGCCTGGATATACCAACGTGGCATTTTACTAGTTCTCTGGCCTCTGCTGTTGTATGAGGTAACCTTGTCAAGAGTGGAGACCATGTAGAAGAAGGTCAGTGGCTACCTCCGCAGGTGGCTGGGACTTCCACGCAGCGTGAGCAGTGCAGCACTCTATGGAAAAAGAAACAAGCTCCAGCTCCCGTTGAGCAGCCTCTAAAAGGAGTTTCAAGGGATCTCGCATCAGAGGTGCACTACTCTATCGGGACTCCAGGGACTTGAGAGTTGGATAAGCAGGCATCACAAGTAGGAAGTAGAGAGCACAGGAAGGCCTGGAGATTGGTGAGACACAGGGCTTTGGTTGGCACGGTAGCTACAGGCCAGGCAGAGTCAGGAGCCAACCCATAACCCTGGTATAACAAGGCCCACGATAGGGACCGCAGTAAGCTAGTCCTGGAGGAGGTGCAGGCTGGTGCTGAAGAGGAAAAGACCTGAAGGATGGTGGGTATGCGGCAGCAGAGAGCATGGACAAGGTGGGAGGGCACACTGGAGAAGAAGATCTCCTGGACCGAGATCTGGCAGGCAGATGATTTGATGTCCTTCCTAGCCCAGATAATCTCCACATCTGGGGCAGGAATGACTCACCCACATGTCCTCTGTGCCCTGGGAGGGGTTCCCTAGTGTACATATTAAGCAGCTGCCCAACAGACCTGGGGGAGGCTACCGCTGCTGGCATGATCAGGTGGTAAAGTCTATTGGAGAGTACATCTCCAAAGCCATGGCCAACAATAAGCACGGCTGCTTCACATTTGTCAGGGCCGAGGAGCAGCCACATTCTCAGCCCAAGCTGGCAACCGGGCTGTTCACCTTGGTTTCAGCTTCAAGTCGATCTGGGGAGGCAGCTCAAGTTCTCGGTCAACATCGTGGCAACTGCGTTGAGGCCAGACGTGATGTTGACATCAGCCAGTTTGAAGCAGGTGTTCCTAATAGAGCCCACGGCTCCCTGGGAGGACCATATCGAAGAGGCGAATGAGTGGAAGCGGTCCAAGTATCAGGAGCTGGTGGAGGAGTGCAGAAGGGCAGGTTGGAAGGCACGCTGCGAGCCAATCGAAGTGGGGTGTAGAGGCTTCACTGGCTGTGTAAGGTCTACACGCTCCTCGGCATTACTGGGGTTGCCATCAAGTCCGCTGCAGAAAGGGCCTCCAGATGGCTGTGGCTTAAGTGGGGCGCTTTTCTGAAGAATAAAATCATTGGTTACCCACAGGGGCGGAGTGGCAATCGGGAGAGTCGGGAGTTTCCCCGGTGGGCCGGTAGTGTTTTGAGGCCGCGAGGGCCGGTCTGATAATAGTTATACATTGCAAGTTCGCTATGCGCACTTGGGGCCAAAGCAAGGGGGGAAAAAGGTTGGTTTTTCTTACATTTTCGATAACGGAGCGTATATTTGCACTAAGTGCCTGTCTTTTTAGCAAAAAGACGCACATCGCGATATAGCTACAGTGGCGTAGGTCGTAGGGTGTTAGGTATTTGAGTGCAGCTTTTGACGCGTTCGACCCGAGTTCGAGTCCGCCTTTTGCCGAACTCTCTCTTCTCCCTTTTCCCGACACATATGAGATGTAAAATGTACCGCCTATACCATAAAGGTCTCTAGCGTTATATTTTGCCAATGAACTAAAATCGAAACCATGATATGGCTTTGTGCCTTTATAAAACAGCACAAGACTTTAAGAATAGGCATTCTGTTTGTGCTGCCTGATTGAAAGAAAAGTGCGCTCTTTGCTCACGCGATCAGCACGGTGATCTGGTGTTTTCTCCTAAATAAAAGCTCAAGGGTTTATTTCTTGCAAGTGAAGAAATTAGGACAAAAGTATTTTAGTTTTCCTATACTATAGTGTAATGTAGGCTAAAATATACTTTTGAAATATTCATTTTCATTTATACAGTACATTTATAGGCGATATGGATTTTACATCATAGGAATAATTATATAAATCATTATTACATTATTATAATAATTGTTTGGTATCCTAAAACACCATTGATAATGTAATGTAGACTGAGACTCTCATAACTAAAATGATGTTTGAGCCCTCTTTAATGTCCTGGTTTAAATCAATGCTTTTTCTTTGTTCAATGAGCAGTTCATGGGTTGAAGCTCTTAATTTTGAGATCTCAAAGTGCACCAGATTGATGCATTTAACCTTAAAATGTACAAATTTTTCTTGCGGGGGAGCATGCCCCCGAACCCCCCTAGAGGCACAGAGGTCAACCTAACATAATTTTACAAAATCCTATGTGAAAGAACGACCATTTATGAACTTTACTCCAGCATAGTACAACAAAGTTCCTTTTAAGTCAGTAAAACTGTAAATGCCATATTCAAATGTACTTGTACAAAATATACATTTAGCCTGCCTAAGAGGGGGCCTACAAAACATTGTGCCATCTGAACTTTTAATCCGGCCCTGCCGGCGATGAGGGCCGGTGGTCTACGAAATTTCCCGGTAGATTTTTTGGTCCCACTCCGCCCCTGGTTACCCATAAGCCAATCACATAACGTTTGGTTATGTGCCAGCTCAGCCGCATCGAACTTCCACTGTAAAGTCAAATCACCTTTATTTATATAGCGCTTTTACAATACAAATTGTTTCAAAGCAGCTTTACAGAGATAACAGGAAAATAAACACATATGATGCGAAAACGAAACCAATGAGCGAAATACCGATGTGTAAATGGCTGTGAATGACTTTTGCAGATTATGTGAAGTAAATCTAACGTTACTCATCCACAGTACAATCAGGGCCTCTAAACTAATATTTGACAGTGGAGAGATACAAGAAAATATTTGCAGCCAACTGTCAAAGTTAGGATTAGTTCTGATTAGTCTGTCAGAAATGCTACAACTTAATTGCAAGATTACAGCATGACATGGCAATATTTAAGAACTAGAAAAGAAAGGAGACACTGACCTGTCAAAAGGCTCCCCAGTTTCTCGCTGACGATCAGATATATTTGATAAATTAAACTTTTCCCAAAGGGAGTAGGGCCACAACATCACCTCCATTCAAAATGTTTAACAAACACTCGTCTTGTTCGGTCTTCAGTTTGCAAATGCCGGGAATATTCTCCACAACAGAGCGAATTGCATCCCATGTCTCCATATCCGCGTTGTTTCCGATTTCCCTAAACTAAAATACAATTTTAAACACTGCGCTTAGCGTCTACGTCACGGCTCTCAGCCCAACCTCTGTTTGTTGATTGGCCGGCTGTTTTCAGGCCGGAGGAAAACTGAGAGATAGGTCGCTATCTCAGACTGAGTACAGAAGCGAACTGAAATTGAGCGGAAGTACGAAGTCTGACGTAGTCAGGCTAGGATGCGCGGCCATATTGGAGATATTCGGATGTAAACAACAGCATGGATTGCACTGTGTATGTACTACTGAACAAATTGTTACACTAATTTATGATGTCTAAACCACGGGAAAAGACACATGGAAGCTGCAAAATCATATAGAGAAGGACTTAGTAAGCAGGAAAGAGCGCGGAATTTTGATGAACTAAAGTTAATATGCGGTAAAGATCCGAACGAGCTAGCTTCTCTGGCCCTTACCGCTATTCTTCCTTCTATTTCTTATCCCGACATATACGTTCAGAAGATTGTCAATCCAAAAAAGCACATCTGAAATCTTTTTCAAGCTACATCCATATGTGGTTTCAAATCCTATTCAAATCACATATCAGGAAATCCGCTTCAGTCTGAACGCTCTGATCGGATTTCGTGTGGTATGTGACTTTCTCACGCCATGTAAAATGTAAACGTCATACGTTGTTATAGGGAACATGCTGAAAGTCGCTGCCGAAACAAGGCTGTGTTGTTGAAAAGTGCCGGATAAGCAGAAAATTATTATTTTTGAAACCGGTGCAGATAAGAGCGCGGAAAAAAAGCTGTGCATTCCAGCCTCCTCCAGTTCTGCAGCTCGAGACGCAGTAGTCCAGTGCGGCGGCTACACATTTCCATGTTGTAAAATTGAAATAAGACAACATCTCTATTGCAAATGCAAACCCCTCCATCAACGCAACGTCATTGCCATAATGCCAAAGAGCTGCATGAACACACAAATCGGATCTGAACAGTTGCGATACACAGTGTGGACATAATTTTACATCAGGTTCCAATTGGATACAAAGATAATCGGATTTGGACTGACAGTGTGAATGTAGCCATAGTCGACATTTTAGCCATAGTCAACGCTTCATTTACACATGTGGCTGATGCTGTGCATCTCTCAACCACAAACGCCTTCTTTCATCCGTTGTTTGCACTCTTCTCTTTAACTTTTGGCAGTCTATAGAACTTAAAATGTTATGAAAAACGACCGTTTTTCAGTAGCAATAATCAGCCAAATATGCAAGTCTGTTCAGTTTAGTGGCATTGTTTACGTTCAGTGCCTCCAAAATGGCCAACTTCCGGATTGATGACGTGTAGTGAAAACCCTCTATTAGATATAGTCTGTCTAGAAGGCAGATCCAGACCTAGCTAAAACACCTCGATCAAATTCTCCCTCTCCGACCTACATCACTAGGTGGAAATTCTTGCATAATGCCGCCTAAATGCATTCGACAGAAGGCATGGCTTGAGTTGTCATAGTAGTGTTGTCGCCGCCATGTCATGAAATGCAGTGTGTTTCTATGTGGAAGCAAAAGCAGCACTTTATTTGGCCTTCCGAAACTGGACGATATTAGGAATCAGTGGTTAAGATTTATTTACAACACTGCTCCAGAACAGTACAACCCAAATATTTGTCTGTGTGCAGCGCATTTTACGGAGGACAATTTCCTGAACTTGGAAGAGTACAAAAGCCGGCTGTACACACACACACAAAAAATGGGTCAATTCCAAATTTGCTAGGGCAATCTGGCACTTCTGAATCAAAGCCTGTAAGTATTTTTCATTATTTGTTAAAGTATTTTCTATTGATTGTTCAAATGCAGAGTTTTGTGCAGTGTAAAGCAACGCATATTGTTTGTCTTACTTACGACAAAAATTTCAGAGATAGATTTATGTTTACAAACATAGCACTCGCCCATTGTGCTTTCACACTGATGGCATTTGTCACGTGCGGCTTGTGTACTGTAAGTACAGAAGAGTATCAGGTTCCGATCGATCGGCTTGGTCATCTGCATTTTCAGAATCTGACACAGGCTCGAACTGATATGGTTTAACTGACGACATTATTAACTGTCTTTGGAAGTCGAAGCTTGCGATTATGGTAAGGGGCATTACATTTCCATCATACGCTTGAAGAGTTCGGCCAATCACAACCCATTGGGTTAGCTGGCCAATCAGAGTACACTCCACTTCTCGGAAGGAGGGGTTTTGCTTTTTTTTCTCGACGAGTTTTAGAAAGAAATAGAGGCATAGAGGAGCTACAATAATGTACAGTTTGTGAAATTTTTTTTTTAACATTAAATAATGTTAACATATTTATTACACCCAATAAACAAAAAATCATTTTATGACACCTTTAAAATATCAGATAATTTTATATTTTTATTGCAAAGCAAGGTTAGTTCAGGTTGTAAAATGTAATGTGGTGTGATGACACCCCAAAAACTATTTATGAATAAATAATTCATATTTGCAAAATTCTTTTAATATTAAAGTTTTTTTAATATATATTTTTGAAACATATCTCGCCATCTCCTGCAGTGTAAAACTGTTCCTCCGCTACGCACTTAAATTATAAAGTTTTGCTAAACTTCTGTGGTCATTAACCTTCACCTTGAATTAGCAGCATCACTGACAGACGCCATTGTAGCGTAAGATTGTTTTTTGGGAAGCTGGCTCTTGCATGCTCTTTATCTTTCCAGGTCATTGGGTCAAATACTAGTTTGTTGATAACATGCTCTGACTGGCCTGTAAACCGTGGCTGCTGTTTTCACCTGTTTAATCATTAATGTCTAGAAAGTGGGTTAATTAAATATGTGATTGAGCAGTGAACTGTATTTTCATTCCTTATAATTGGGGAAAAAACATCAAACAATTTGATCTCTTGTCTTAGTTAAAGACCTTGCATTAAGACAACATCTAACAAACCATGTGCAAACATATATATCAGCCAACACCTATGCTGAGTATTTTTTCTCCCCTTAAAACGGCAATGTACCAAAGGCAGTCTCAAAAATGCGTTTTTAAACCACCCCTGTTTCCGGTCACCACGAACATGTAACCAATCCAGTCAATGTTTGGGGCGGGGTTTTTCTCCACGGACTTTCTAATGTATTCAAAACGTTTCTAAGGATGTTGATTTTTAGAAGGCAGCTGCCTAGATGGTGAACGAAACAAGGTTTGTGTAATATTATCAACACATTATTAGCTGTTTGATAACATATTGAGCCAAAGGCTAATCATATCAATTGCCGTTATGTGTAAACCAATATTTCCACGTCCCATAGCGTTTACTTCAGTTGACAGAGTGGATCCGGTAGTCCAAGCTGATGTGATTGAGTAGGGGCGGGGACTAATTTGCATATTCATGTTCCACGTATACTTATTGAAGTAAGGGTGCAGAGTTACATTCAAACTATATGTATAAAGAAATAAAGAAATTATTTTCATAAAGAAAATGACATTTATGTCATTTTGATAATCAAAGATGAGTTTTAATAAGGGTTGAAATTATTGATTGCAGGGGGACTTTAAATTATGGCCACTTTTTGACTAAATTAAAATGAAGGAAATAATTAATACCACATAGTCTTGACTAGGGTCAAAAAGCAGTCAAAATGGTTGTTTTATTTGTAGCACTTTGAGGCTTAGGCCTGAAATTCGTACCAGGTTTCCTGCTTGGGACTATATATATAATATATAATATATATAGTCAAGTCACTTTTATTTAAATCGTGCTTTTTACAATACAGATTGTATCAAAGCAGCTAAAAATAATAGAACAAAGTTTGTTTCTAGAAGACAATTGCGTCATCGTCCAGCTAAAGTAAGGCAGATCAATAATATTGTTGAATATTAAATGTCCCAAACTAAGCAAGCCAAAATCCAAGGCAACAGTGGCAAGGAACCAAAAGTCCATCAGGTGACAGAATGGAGAAGAAAACCTTGGGAGAAACCAGGATCAGTCGGGGGCCAGTTCTCTTCTGACAAACGAACCAACAGTGTATGATTATGACTCAGGCAACATTACAGGTTTTATAGATTTAACTGTTTTATCAGTATTGAATTTATCTCATTGGAATGCATTTTGGGATTATTTTTACCTCAAACTATGTTAGAAGACAGCATCATATTGCTATTATCATGTCTTAAAATGCTAGATGTACTCAATATGTTTGTATATGGAATGTAATTTGTAAATGTATATGGAATAGTTTTTAGGTTTGTTTTTCAATTGTGCTCTTTTGGTCTAGGTGTTTTTTTGTTTTGTTTAACAACTAAAAATGTTTAAAAAATGGTTCCTCTTCACTTCATGTCATCCTGACTGAGATATCCAGAACACTTATCATAATCCATAACAACACACAAACACTCACACCTCGTCTATAATCCAGCAAAACTCTTTATTCTTTTCTGCTGTGTTTGCGGCTTTCTGTGGATCCAGTATTTGGGTTCAGGGCTTTAAGCCTCTATTTCTTTTTCTCGCCCTTCTGTCCTTGAACTCCTGTATTCAGCGTCTCTGGCAATATCAAAGGATTTACACTTCAGCATAGTCATTCCTATTAAAAAAAGAAGAGGGAGAAAAAGGTGTGGAATCTTCCATTAAATCTCTTTTATCTCCCAGAATGTCAGTGCTGGCATTGAGGGATGAGTGCGCCCAATCCGAGAAAGATAAATTTAAGAAAAGAGAGAGAGAAAAAAAAGTAATCGTCTCAATCTGTCCATGTGTCCTGCTCACTCTGCATGATGGGACGTTTTTTTAAGTCAGTCTCAGCTGAGGTGTTCTTGAGAAAGGAAGAAAGATCTTCAAATGACTCATCTTAATTTGTGACGCACTGCAGCCTTTGATTGTATGATGTGGACAGACGTGTATAAGATCTCAATGAGATTTTAAATAGTTGTGTTTGGTCATGAGTGTATTAATGCATCTTAGGTCGCAGCCAAACAGCATATAGAGCGCCACATGTTTGGTTGCTGTGTGATGAGAATGAATTTAAAGTTACAGAAGGAAAATGTAACAAAGGAAATACTTTTCAAATATACCACAGCAACTATTGACTTTATTATACACTGTATAATAAATCACTTTGGTAGGAAAATGTCTGCTGAGAGCTTAAACATAATGTAGAAGGTTAAAGTGGCTCTTCGTTTTTCTTCTTATTTATTTTTCCCTGTGGTAAAAAAAACTGTATTTTTGGTGACACTTAACAATAAGGTCTCAGTTAACAATATTTAGCTATATTATAGTTAACTTGAATTAACTATGTAAAAATACCTTTTACATTGGTTAATCTAAACAAATACATTTTTATAATCAAAATTTTTATCGGACTGTATCTGAACTAACATCGTATAATCTAACATTAACCTAAGGTTAATAAGTACCTTTAAAAAGATATTGCTTATTGTTAGTTCATGTTAATTAATGCATTATCTAATGTTAACAAATGAGAAAGTGTTTCCGTTTTTTTCCATCCTCTCGCAGACAATTCGATTTTGGCATACTATTTTGGCGATACATCGGTTGACTACTATATTTAAAGATATAGTTCACAAACAAATGAAAATTCTGTCATCATTTACTCACCCTCAAGGTTTTCCAAACCTGTATGAATTTCTTTCTTCTGCTGAACACAAAATATATTTAGAAGAATATGGGTAACCAAACAGTTGATTAACCCATTACTTCATAGTATGAAGAAAAAATACTATGGAAGTCAATGGGGCCCATCCACTATTTGGTTTTCATATAGGTTTGGAACAACTTAAAGTTCAATAAATGATGACAGAAAAGTCATTTTGGGGTGGACTCCTTTAAGAAATGACTCCTTCACTTCCTTCACAAAGCAATCTGCAATGAAAAGTGCTGCATAGACGGTTAAGATCAATCTAAATTATCAAATGTTTAAATTAAACTTCACCTTCTCATTCGTAACATTGGGATTCTATGGAAGAAACATGTTGTTTAGCTTGAACTCAATAGAGCCGGTACAGTATTGTCTGTTCTATTTGTCATTTAGGTTGATTGCTGGTGCAGTGCATCACCACAGGTTATTTTTTTGAATGTCATTTAATCTCATAAATTATTAATTGGTAATTTTTCACAGCATGGCAGTAAATTCGGTGACAAATTACACCATTATGTGATGAAATGTAAGTCTTGGTTAATGTACTGATAGAGCATTTTCCCCTTCATTCTGTTTTCCAGAAAATGGACTCTGTCAGGTGCCTGTACTTTTTAATTAAAGTCATATCAATCAAATATCTTTACTGGAATAAGTACAAAAACTATTTCATTTTTCATTAGTCCCATTTTCATTAGTTTTGCTACTGTACCTTTAGGATGACTATATGTAACTGACATTCGTTTTGATGGGTTTGTTTCTTCAACATACAGGAATGTTTAAGTAATATTCAAGTTTGGGGATTCCTGTCAGTAATACAGTACTGTATGAAAATCTAGTTTTATAAACGTTGCTTTATTCATGAACATAATATCACCTGAGCCTCATGGATTTTGGCTGGAAATTGATATTTGTCGATAGATTGGCTTTCAGTAGCTTTTTATAATTATGAATAGTTTAAGGTGTAGTAATGCCCCATTGGTGGAGTCTTCCATGAATTGTTTAAGCCAGAAAAAAGGTGTAATTTTCATTATCATTATAGTGGCTCTGTGGACCTGTGACGAATGTTCTCTGAATGATGGTTTCTCAGAGCCGTGGAACCGACACACTAATCTCAGCGTGTTTTGATTCGGCAGCTGCAGCAGACAGAGGGCAGATAGCATTCACCACTGATCCGCTTTTCTGACTGGAACGGCAGCCGCTAATGAACTTGCCTTTGTTTGGTGGAACAGGGAAACGGCCGACTTCACCGACAGGTTTATTTTGGAATTGTGGACACTTATAGCAGTTCTTCTCAACTAGGTTTGCTTCAGGACCAAATATTATATTGGACATCAAGTGACAACCCAACAGCATACCAGTATTGTTTTTTTTCCATACAAAAGAAAAGTAAATTCACCTTTATTTATATAGTGCTTATACAATACAGATGGTTTCAAAGCAGCTCTAAAAAAAGACAATAGTGTCATTGTTTAGCTGAAGTCAGATCAGTGTTGATCCAGTTCTGTAAAGTTCAACAATTATGAAATGAGTTCAATTCAGCTATAAAGCAACTCTGGAGAAAACAGTGATGTCCTCATCCAGCTCAGTTCAGTTCTCATCCAATAGTGTCGCTGCAGTCAAAACAATAATATATTTTTTAAATATTTAGAAGACAAATATCAATCAAACATTAAAATGAATATTTCCAATGATCAATATTATCATTTTAATGTTACCATATTGCATAATAGAACTAAAGCTTTGGCTTGAGGCAAATCACCTTAAATTCCGTTATAAACATTATTAGTTATCAACTTAGGGGCACATTTTTTTCTGAACACAGACAACTTTTAATGAGTTCTGGCCATTCATTTACACGACAAATGCATTTTGGTGGCCTGAGAATGCAAACTTTGAAATAGGTTTTCAAAAATGTCAATCTGTGAAAACAGTGAAGACATGTACATGCTTTGTATATGTTTAGTCTATAGGTGACCGTGTTTGAATGCGAATGTGCGCGGGCTCATAGTCTTTCTACAAGTGACCGCCAGTTAGTTGTCTGGCATAGATAATGCAACGTTTTTAGTCGTTTTCGTGAATCGGTGTGAACGGGAATAATTTTGATAACATTTTTATCTGTACAGAGGAAAAAACTTTGTCGTGTTGATAAGGCCTTCGCAGGGGATAGTCTAGTTGACATGGTCTCTGCTGACACTTCAGGGCTGCGTTGTGGTCGTGTCTAGGCGCAGGTCCTTCATCTAATCCGGATACGACCCTACGACTAATATTAGCTTAGATGCCATTCTTCATATGATGTAACAAGTACATCAGGTATTATAAGAAGTGATTTCGGATGTCCGGACGTAATTTATGTAGCCTAACAATCATTTTACATTATTTGAATTATAGAAATTGATAATGTGTTATGTGTATGCCAGGTTTAAGAGATATGTTTTTAGTGCAGTGTTGACAGAACCAGGCTAATATGTTCATACTTCCTGCTTCTAGTAAGAACACTAACTGCTGCATTTTGGACTAGATGGAGTTTGTTTATTAAGCATACAGGGCAACCACCCAGTAGTAGGGCATTTCAATAATCTAGCCTTGAGGTCATGAACGGATGAACTTACTGATGCTAGAAACATGGCTTTCAAATTAAAGATTGGTATCAAAGAGCACACCTAGGTTCCTAACTGACGACAAAGACTTGAGTGTTGAGTTTAACATTTGCCGGTAACCGCCTCCTTCTTCCCTGAACTTGAACTTTGTTACAGTTACGTCTGATACCTTAAATTCAGATGATTTTATTTAATTCTAATGAAATAGCCGCAAGTGCTGAAATACTACTCATACAGGTCACTTTATTTGACAAATTAAAATTAAAATACTATGAAATGTTATATGGTTACATAATATATAATATATAACAATGGACATTGTTATAGTGGTTTTTGGACATTTTAATCTTACGTATTGTGCCTTTCATATCTTCTAGTACAGAATTGTAAATGACTCATAATTTTAGTTAGCTCACTATGAGGGCCATGTCTTTTAGTGTTGTGGCTTCTGTTGTGGAATACTCTACCCCAAGACATCCATCAAGCATCCTCTCTCCTTTTTTTTCCAAAAACCTTTTAATTCTCTGAATATTACACTTCAGCTCTTGGTTTGTGGATTGTACTTTGTTTTGGATGTTTGTAATTTGTCTGTATTCCTCTAACTTTGTAAAGCAACCTTGGGCTTTGTAAAGGCACAATAAAAAATAAAAAATAAATTTGTATTATTTTTAAACCATGAACAGTATTTGTAAATGTAATTCTGTTAATTGTTGATACAATATGGAATGATAGAGAATAAACAACTAATAATATCAATTTTCATTTGTCTATTCTTATAAATGTATTTATCATTATTTTATTTGTTTATTATTATTATTATTATTGTTATTATACAAGTCATAATTAAGTCAGAAGTGCAACAGGGTAGTTTGACAGTTCCCATGTTGTGTGTTGATATTCCTTGCTATGATATATTTCAGAGTGTGTGCAGGTGTTGGGTGTTTGAGCCCATAGTGGGACTGTAAAATATGACAGGCTGAATACAGAGAACAACTTGCAAACCCTCACCAGTCTGCAACAGATCAACCGTTTTCTCTCTGCCTTTGTCTCTGTCTCTGCTGGTCTCTCAATCTCTCTTCCTGTGCTCCTTGTCTTTCTATATGCATTTCCTAACTCTGATTTAAGTTGCCAGTGCCAGTAATCCACATCCTCTGGGATTTAGGTTCCTCTAAAATCTCACTCAGCTATGTATGTAAAGTCTCACCATCCACACTATGGAATGCATATCCATTGTTACAGAGCCAATGGTAACTCTGATCCTATAAGAGAAAAGTGGCGATTTACTCAATATAAAACTAATGCTCTGCACAGTATGTTCTGTCCTAAATTTCTATCTTCATTTACATTCTCTCCTGCAATTTTAGTTTAGGAAATAATTGCTTACTGCAGCCCTGCCCTGTGTATTCGTCACAAATACATTTACAAATAAATAAATTAAAATAACTAAATAAATATTTTTGCTATATTTTGATAGTTTACTAGTCACTTTTAAATATATCATGCAACAAATGACAGAGTAAATAAGAAAACAGGACTCATAAATTGTACGATACAAATCACTGTCTAATACATTTTTTTTAAATATCTGCTTTACTTTTACATTAACAATGTGTCTTACATAAATAGGATAATAGAACATGCTCCCTGATATTTTTATGTGCGTTTGAACTCATTTAAGGAATAAAACTAAGTGATGTAACAAGAAGAGATGTGATGCAACCATCCAGGAATTACATATGTAGCACATCACCAGAAGTTTATTCCTTTTGAAAAGTAGAGCAAGGGTATGCAGGGTGTTGCCTGTGGCGAGAGAATGCATGATCTCCCAGATGATAGCAGACTGAACGTGGGGACCATAGATTTAGGTGTCATGTGGTAGAAGGACGAACCCAATGGCAGACAGCAAGTCACTCAAAACAGGGATTTATTACTGACAAAAAACAGAAAACAAAACCCACAGAGGGGCAAAACAGAACAGGAGGAGAATATAACTAGACTATGACAAGATGACAAACTAAGACTTAGACTTGACAAGAAACAAACTCACAATTCTCTTTGAACAGATTACAGACTAACTACTCACAGGGAACACGCAATGTTAGACAATGTACCGTCACAGGACAGAAGACATGAGGAGATTAAATAGGGAACATTAATGACGAGGACAGGTGAAACTGACTAGACAATAATCACAAGACGAGGATAACAAGGGTGCTTAACGGGGTAACGTAACGAGACACCACAAGCACATGGCCAAACAATTGGCCATGCGCTTGTACACAAAACATGGTTCTGTCATGATCCTGCCACAAGACTAAGAATAATCAATAACATGATGGCAGAATCATGACATTAGGATTCAGCGTAGGACGTGGAAGTAGGAAGAACTGATCTAATAGGATCTGAGCTCAAGGCAAAGTTAATGACATCTAAGTCCAACATACCTTTCCACCAGGTAGGAGAGACTGCATGTGCTTGTTCAGTCCATGCCTACCCTTACGAAAAATAAGTTTATTCAAGCTACTATTAGTATACTTTTTTTAAACTAAAATTGTACTTTCAGTCCACTTTTTATTTACGTCTTAAAAATATATTTTATGTACTTCTCAGAAATATACTTAAAATTTGTATGTACTTGACTTATCCTGACAGAAAGGTCCAAGTATATTTGGACTATACATGTACTAAATCTTGTGTCATGGGGTAGGTCATTCGTATGAATTCATACGATATATATAATTTTTTTTTAAAAAAGTCTCTGGCTCGGCAGGCATGACGTGAACAGTCTCTGGCTCAGCAGGCATGACGTGAAGAAGTCGGGTCCTCCCGGACCACCGGACTTGAGACCCCCGAAGTCGGGTCCTCCCGGACCACTGACTTGAGACCCCCGAAGTCGGGTCCTCCTGGACCACTGACTTGAGACCCCCGAAGCCAGGTCCTCCTGGACCACCGGGCTTGGGAGCACTGAAGTCTGGTCCTCCTAGATTCTGAGTCATAGGAGGGCTGGGGATTCCACTGACTGAAGGGGGAAACAGTCAGTGCCAAAATGGCAGGTGCCCCAGTCTTCCCATCTCCCAAAGGGCTGTGGGACTTTGTGAGGCAGGTGTTAAAAACCTCTTTAAGATCAGCATTATCGCTGTAGTCCATGCCATCTACTACATTCAGAAAATCAAAGGTGAAGTCTTTGATGTTGCAACCTTCCTGATGAAGAGAGACGTACCTGATGAGTTGGACCATCTGATCCTTACCGAGGCCCCATTGGAGGGAGATGGAAAGAGGAAAGAACCCATTGTCTGCTGAGACCTCTGATCATAGGGGCCGATACCGTGGGTAGCGGGTAGCCCCGGAAAATACAGAGCAACCACGTGTGCCAGACTGCCAGTAGGCTACATTCATTTACAATTAAACATTGCAGTTGGTGCTATGTGAAGCGTCTGTCACACTGTGGTTATGTCGCTGCAGTCGCCTGCTCCATATCCTATCCACCAATCACAGCATTTCTCGGATTAAAACGCCTCTGATCGCGGTTACGTGTCAGTTAAACTTTTCATCTCCAATCCCGTCTGTATTTGTGAGAAGTGGCGCTGTCTTGAGTTGAAAAATAGGCTTTATTATCAAGTAATTAGCTGTCCATTTCCTAAAGGGGGTCGCACACCGGACGAGAAGCGCAGCGCAGCGTCATGTCTTTAAAAATCGAACACATTATTCTCTATGAGTCTACACACTTCACTCTGTGCTGCAATATACATTTAGTTTTACATTCATTTACAGAAATCAGCTGGTTGAATGAAAATTGCTGATGTTATTGGATTCTCAGGTGAGACCCCCATAAGGTTCTGAAATATAATTTGTTTAATTTATTTTTTATTTTTTTAAGGCCGTGCGCCCATGAGCACCCACGGAGGAAAACATAAATGGGTAAAACAGTGACTTGACTTGACTTGACTTGACTGCAGGGAAACACATGGTGTAGTCGAGACGACAAACCAGCACAGGACTGAAAACACAAGGAGAATAAATAGGGAAGCAAACAAAAGAGGGTAACGAGGGAGGACAGGTCGGCCAAATGAATCAATAATCAGGTGACAAAATGTGCGGGTTTAGACGACTGCTGTCAGACTCAACATAAGACCAGGCTGTTCCTCTCACAATCTCCACTGTCGTCGCTCCTCCTTTTATGCTTCCGCTCCTCCGTGAGAGATATGAGACCGGTGCTCAAGAAATCACGGCCCTCGGCCTCGTCCTGCTAATGCCTTTGAACTTTAGACAAAATTTGCCCACATACATTTAATTACATTTATATAGTCCTCTAGATTTCGTTCCCTGATAATTATACAAAAGTTTTTCTGCTGTGTCCAAAGTCTATATTGTATAATAGGGAGCTCAAGCCAGCAACTGTATTACTCCTGTAATGTGTGTTTGTCTTTTACTGCCAACAGAAAGCAGGTGCTAAACAGAGTTATTTGAAAGGGATGTCTGATCTATTGACCATGGCAGGACAGTAATTCATCAATTGAGGATCAAATGATGAAGAACTGACTGTCTTGAAGGTTTATGGCAGTGGTTTTCAAATAGCGGATTCGCATCTGGTTTTAGAACCTTGCTTGGTTCCTACCGGACCACGAGACATAATGCCAACATTAGCACCATTTGACCATTTCTGCAGTTTAAAGTGAGCAGCGCATCAAAACAAGCAGGACACACTATGAGTGATCAGGGTCGTCTATGGTAATTATCTTTCGTTGCTATATACTCTGATATTTTTTTCTAGAGCCAAACGCCTTCATTCAAGCTATTTCTTCTGTGATCAGAATCCACATCAGATCTAAGTTGGATGTTTTTTTTACTCTCTGTGGTCGGTGTTTTGAGCACAAAATATAATAATCACAAATGATTATTTAGATATGTGTATATGTGGCACAATGACACGATTAATTTTCGCTTAATATCATACAAATTGTAGACTTATTGAAAGGCATTTAAAGGCTAATTGACACACCAAACTCCAACAAACTCAGTCGGATGACTGTCGTGTTCACACAGAGAGTGTCATGCCCTGCAAAAACCAGTGAATCACTGAATCAGCAATAATGAACCCTTTTAAGATTGCACATATATCCATACAATCACACACACATACAACTGTGTGTCAAGGTCAATAAGTATCTTATAACAGAGTATATGAGAATAAGAGAGAATATGTTCAGTTTGTAAATGATCATGTACTGTGACCCTGAATGATATTTAGAAATTAATAATTTATGATATTAATTTTAAAGGAAACTTATTTAATGACTTATAAAAAGGTTATTATTATTTCTTCTATATTTTCTTAATGTTATTATTGTCCTTAATCTTATTACAATCTCTCTTTTATCTCAATTTAAACTGTTTAGAGGTAAGAAGATTTTGATTTGAATTTAAAAGTGATGTTTAATTTTTTCACCATATGCCTATTGTCACATTCTGTTATTTTTTCAGTTTCATTTTAATGTACTTTTAGTTATTATTTTATTGTTTCCTGAATCCTTTGTTCCCAGTTTTCCTACTCACCATTTTTTTACCATGGTTTTTGATTAGTTCTCACACCTTTTTCCTTTTAGTTCATTACCTCGTGTATATATTGCCCTTAGTTCATTCGGTTCCTTTTCTGGTGTTTGTGTTGTGTTGGCACACTGTTATGAGTGTTTTTGCTTTTTGAATTATCTTCTTGTTGGATTATTGCTTTTGTATATTAAAGTGCTGCAGTTCGATCCGCTTGCCTTGATCGATCCCCATCTTTTTGCCTGACACCTATATACAGGGCCTAAAATTAACACTCTGAATAAAAAACGGTGTTGGCGTTATATGAAATGGTGTCAATCGACAGTTGGCCAGTAAATTTTTATGAATTCTAACAGTGCAATGTTGTGAGAACATGGACGTGAACAAACTTGAACAAACATGAACAACACTCTGGACAGATGACGGGCCAGCACTGCATCGTCACAAGTTTAAAGGTGGGGTATGTGATTTGCAAAACGGCCGGCAGATTTTGAAAATACACAACTCATAAGGTCCTACCTTCTCTTCTCCAACGCTGGCCCTGACTCCACCCATTCGAAAAACATGGATGCGCAATCAAGCACGAGCGAACACTTAGATGGTCTCTCTCTCTCTCTCTCTCCTCTCTCTCTCTCTCTCTCTCTCTCTCTCTCTCTCTCTCTCTCTCTCTCTCTCTCTCTCTCTCTCTCTCTTCTCTCTGTACCGGGGCGACTTGCACTTCCTGTGACTGGGTCACGAGCTTTGAGTATGCGCACGAACGGGACACGCACGCGAGGGGGGTGGGGGGAGGGTGTTATGGTACAACCGTTTGAGTGACGCATTTTCTGTCCAATGATTCTAGACGGTCTTAAAAATTATTGGCTGGAGTTTTTCGAGTCCTGCCCGTTCCACAGATGATTAAATTGCTTAATTTTCATTTCAGTGCTTCTTATTTACAGCCAGTAAGTGGGTTAGGAATAGGATTTCAAGTGATTTTGAAAAAATGGTCTAAAAAGAAAATCACATACCGCACCTTTAAGCTTAAATATTCCAGAGCAAGAAGACGCAAAAGGGAACTCAATTCTTTACTCACAGAATCTTTACTGTGGGAAGTTTAGTGTGCATACACATCTGAAGCTCGAGCTTTGTTTTGTGCAAAAACGGTTTAATGGCTGGTAAAATACATTTTCACTGGCCACTGGAAGGGGTGAAAAAATATAGCAAATATATAGTATAAATGCTATTAACAATAGGCCCAGCTATATATTATAATTCTTGATTATTATTTTGCTCTGTTTTCAAGATGATGTAAAACCAAAATGAATAATGTTTTAAACTATAGTTTATTTCTTTTCTTTATTGTGATCACTTGTATTTGTCATTGAGTCTTATTTCCTATGGTTTATCTTCTGTCATATTCTCAAGTCATTGCAAGACACATATTTATTGGCACTTTAATTGTACTGTCTTTAGTCAGCGCTAAAACTGCTGTTATTTACACTTCAGGTTTATGATATACTATTCTGAGTTCTGACTGAAATCACTGGTACTGCAATAAACATTGTCTGTCTGACTAACAGCAAATGATTTGAAGCATAATAAAATAGTCTTTAGCCCCAATAACTGGGAGAACCACAAAGCTGAGCTAATGATCTTATTAAGTGTAACTTAGAGTTACCCACTCTGAGACTTACAGTATAGCATCCAAAATATGCTCTCTTCTCCAACTTTAAGAGCTTGTCCTTCATGTTAATCTCTTGCGCAGTCATTGGTTTATGTGTCTAGTTAGATTCTTGGATGGAAAGTCAAATTGTGTCACTGACTAAAGAGATTTTCTCCCACTAATGCATTAGGCAAATATCCATCAGTTCAGTGAAATGCATTATTCTGTTTGCCCTTCAAACTTTTAACTCTTCTCCTAGATCACACTGACAGGATTGTTATGCTTTGTTTTGCCAGATAAGAAATCATTAGATAAATGAATCATCTGTAACGTATTTGGCTCCAGTTCTCATTGTTTATGCGCTTGTCAGTGTTTATTCCAGTTTTTGTATAAGTCAGATGTGAAGCATCATTCTCATAGATGCAATAAAAATTATTTTAGTTTAGTTATATTAATTAAATGATCATTAATATTTGCATTATTATTAATAAATAAAAAGTTATCATGTATGTTTTAATTACTATTTTAAATTATACTATTTTTTTATTTACTTTTAGGTAATTTTATGTGTAACAATGTATTGGATAAGAGCAAAGAACTGATGCTGAGCTGTGCTGTTGGGTGTAATGCATTACAGTAATCACATTACTGTATCTGTAATGAGGTAATAGAGTGGGCTACTCTTTATTTTTCAGTAATCGTGTAATTAGTGTTCTGTCATTAGTGGCATCACATATAAGCCATTATTTTGTTTCCCTTTCAGTCGCTCACGTTCGACATAGTCCTGACCCACATCTGACGTGAACGCGAGCTTCTGAGCTCTCAACTGCTGTTTAACAGCATAATTTCTGTGTGTTTGTTGATGGTTTGTCAGAGGGCAAAGAAGTAAGTGCATCACTGTTTCAGTTCACTGTTCACTGTTGGGACGGTCATTTGCCTGTGTGCTCCGGCACTGGTGACGGGTCCCATTTCCTGAAAGAGCAACACGGGTGCGTTTGAGTCTTTTTCAAGTTGTCATTCCATCGCAATGTTTCTGGATGCGGCGTTCCCTGTCCCCCTCTGACGGTCACAATGGTTGCATTACGTATTTGCAAAAAAAAAGTATATATATATATATATATATATATATATATATATATATATATATATATATATATATATATATATATATATATATATATATATATATATAACCATATTCCTCAAATAAAAACCGGTAGTCAATTAAACGCCGGGCCTCTGATAGTGGTCAGGGGTGGGGTCAACACAGACAAATGAAGGCCGGTCTTAAAATAAGGCTGGGGAAAATTTAGTGTTGATAGGTAATCTCCTGTGCCTTTCATATAATGACATAACGTAACATCCTCATTTTCCACTAGATATTTTCTCATCAGCAATTGGCCCGCTCTGCATCAGCTGACCACTAAGGAGTGGATGTACAGTGATGTGACATAACTGCCAGATTCAAACTGTGCTTTCACGCTATGGCTGGCGCTGAGCTAAAGATGGACTTTCAGACTTGTCATATCGTATGTCACAACTATTCAGTGTTTTTAACCACATCATGTTTATTTTAGGTTTCAGACATTTAAATACATATAATTTATAGTAAAACAATACATTTATAGTTTGTAAAATACACAATGGTGTCTATGGAAGCAGCAATAACCGTCCTTCGGATGAGACGTTAAACCGAGGCCCTGACTCTCTGTGGTCACAAAAAATCCCAGGATGTCTTTCGAAAGAGTAGGGGTGTAACCCCGGCATCCTGGACAAATTTGGCCTCTGTCCATCATGGCCTCCTAATCATCCCCATATACTGATTGGCTTCATCACTGTCTCCTCTCCTGTCTCCTCTGGATGAAGAAGATATGATGAACTTGCATGGTTAGTTCGACTCTGTTCTCATGGCTGGAGTGCAGATTTCTTCTGCGTTGAATGAAGACGTTGTGCCAAACTCCTGAGGTTGTCCTAGATGTGAGTCAAGGCCTGTTGCCCAGCGGTCTGGGGCCTGATGCGGCCCCGCAGGACAGCAACCTGAATGTACGAGAGAAAGACAAAAAGAAGTCGGAAGAGTTGGTTGCCCATTCAGTGATGGTAAAGTTGAGTTGAATTGAAGAAAATACAGTCTGACTCTGTTGGGAGAGTGAAGGAATAGCACGCTGTGGTCCCCACAGACATTAACCCGAAGAAGCAGCAGTGAGGGCCAGAGTAAGAGAGGACTAAGAGAGGGAAGGGCTTGTGGAGGTGCAATTTAAAGCCTGAGAAAGGTCCCACCTCTCAGGGTTGGCTCGACCAATAAGAAAGGGAGAATCCAATCCTTCCAAGCGGGAGAATTTGATCTTTTTTTCAAGTGTGCTCATTTGGATGTGCAGCTGGATTGGTTGCTGATGAAGAAACTATGCAAGATTCTTGTAATACTAATATGTTGTTGTTATCGACATATCATATACACAAAAATCAAAAAAGAGAACTCCAAGGCACTCTCAATTGAATTGATTATGGCTTGGTCAAATAAACCATCTAAAAAACTCCAACGCGTTGACAGATGGAGACTTCTAATTGGTGGACTGTTAGTTCATAAGAAACTCTGTTTGTTTGAGATTTGTTTAACTCCCAGAAGAAGGCATGTAGCCAAAACGCGTTGGAGTTTTTTAGATGGTTAATTTGACCAAGCCATAATAATAAAGGCTTTTTAACTTTTTCAAATGAGAGTGCCTTGGAGTTCTCTTTTTTGATTTTTGGTATTTAGTTTCCCATCCAAAGAGCACCTCTATCTTAATCAAACTTTGGAGTCCAGGAAGCGCTTCTCTACCCCTCCGGTTTTCTTTGAATATCATATACACAGTCATTTCAATCTTCAAAGTACCAATTTATAGAGACCAAATATGGTATAGATGAGGTTACATTGACTATCATAAAATCCACAGTATTTTAGTATTGTCACGATCCACGGGAGAATCAAGACGAAGGCAGGCGAAGGTACAAAAAGCAAAGATTTATTAATCTCAACGTGGAACATGAAAACTGTGAGCATGTGCTCAAACAATAACCAGCAAAGACAAGGAGTGAGAGGGGAACTTAAATACACAGAACAATAACAAAGACAACAGGTGACGGTGATGATGATGAGGGTGATGAGGAGCAGGTGCAGGTGATGATGACAGAGGATTCTGGGAAGTGTATTGAAGACAGACGATGAAGAAGGTGGTGCATGTGACATAACTCCCCCCTCCCGCTAGGCGCGACCCGCGCCGTGCAAGACAGAACACGGGAGGGAGGGTGGGCATCCTAGAGTCCGTGATGGGAAGGCGGACAGGGTGCATCTGGACGGACTCCAGGATGGTCCAGGCGGAGTAGGACGAGGGTGTGGCCATGGCGGAGCAGATGACCCCTCGGGCGTCCAGGGTGTAGCTGTTGGACCCTCGGGCGTCCACGGTGGAGCAGGCTGTGGGCGTGGCCATGGCGGAGCAGATGACCCCTCGGGCGTCCAGGGCGGAAATGTTGGACCCTCGGGCGTCCAGAGCGGAGCAGGCTGTGGGCGTGGCCAGGGCGGAGCAGGATGAGGGCGTGGCCAGGGCGGAGCAGGATGAGGACGTGGCCAGGGCGGTGAGACCCCTTCGGGTGGCCACGGCGGTGAGACCCCTTCGGGTGACCACGGCGGTGAGACCCCTTCGGGTGGCCACGGCGGTGAGACCCCTTCGGGTGGCCACGGCGGTGAGACCCCTTCGGGTGGCCATGGCGGTGAGACCCCTTCGGGTGGCCACGGCGGTGAGACCCCTTCGGGTGGCCACGGCGGTGAGACCCCTTCGGGTGGCCACGGCGGTGAGACCCCTTCGGGTGGCCACGGCGGTGAGACCCCTTCGGGTGGCCATGGCGGTGAGACCCCTTCGGGTGGCCATGGCGGTGAGACCCCTTCGGGTGGCCATGGCGGTGAGACCCCTTCGGGTGGCCACGGCGGTGAGACCCCTTCGGGTGGCCACGGCGGTGAGACCCCTTCGGGTGGCCACGGCGGTGAGACCCCTTCGGGTGGCCATGGCGGTGAGACCCCTTCGGGTGGGGTCTCGTTATATTAGCTCTAATGCTTTACATGACTTAAATTTGAAACTACCAGATGTGTTGGATCCAGTTTTTAGCCAAGCCTTTTCGGTGGACTGTCTAACAGATAATTTTAATGGTGCACTCCGGGACTTGTTGGAGTGCGTGGCCCCTGCAAAGACACGGAAGTGTTCTCCAAAAAATCATACTCCTTGGCTAAATGATGAGTTATTGACTCTCAGAAAATATTGTAGAAAAGTTGAACGTCAATGGCGCCATACTAAGCTTGAAGTTTATTACAGGGCATGGCATGATAGTCTGACCACCTATCAGACTATGATGACTACTGCTAAGGCAGCCTTTTATTCTAATATGATTATGAATAATAAGCATAACTCTAGACTTTTATTTGAAACTGTTAATAGACTTACACAGTGTCAGCAACCAGTAAATAGTGTGGATTTGTCAGCACATGATTTTGTGATGTATTTCTATGAGAGAGTTAATGATATCCGTACGTTGATACCCCAGTCTGAGGTTGGGGGTTTAGATTGCGCTATTACAGGACCATCTTTTATTGGAGAGGGCTATCATGAGTTTGAGCCGATTTCCTTATCTGAGTTGACTAAAATTACCGTAACTGCAAGAGGGACAACTTGCTCTCTGGTTTCTTTGCCTGCCTGGGTTGTTAATGAACTATGGCCAACATTAGGACTGTATGTTTTAGCTGTTTTAAATCTTTCACTCTCCACAGGAGTTTTTCCAGCTTGTTTTAAATCTGCGGTGGTTAAACCACTACTGAAGAAACCAAATCTGGATATAAACTCGTTGAAAAATTATAGACCTGTTTCTAATTTGGCCTTCTTAGCTAAGGTATTTGAGAAAGTTGTCTCAAGTCAGCTTTTAAAGTATTTGTCGTCTAATAATCTTTTTGAGCCGCTGCAGTCTGCTTTTCGAGCAAAACATTCGACAGAAACAGCACTCACAAAGGTGGTAAATGATTTGTTACTGGCTGCTGACTCAGACTTAACATCAGTTCTTGTGTTGTTAGACCTTAGCGCAGCTTTTGATACTGTTGACCACAGTATTCTTTTGGACAGAATTGAGAAATACTTTGGCATCTCTGGTCAAGTGCTTAAGTGGTTAAGGTCCTACCTTTCAGAGAGATCTCAATGTGTGTTTTATAATAACACATTTTCAGACCCTTTTCCTCTTCAGCACGGGGTTTCACAGGGTTCAGTCCTTGGTCCACTTTTGTTTTCGTTATACTTAGCGCCACTGGGTCAAATCATTCGTTCTTTTGGGATAGCATTTCATTGCTATGCTGATGATTTACAAATATATATGCCAGTTATTGCAGGAAATGCATCTGATTCGGTTAAGTTAGCGACTTGTTTGGCTGCTGTGAAAAGCTGGTTATCAGCTAACTTCCTGTTACTCAATTCAGCAAAAACTGAGATGATAGCTATTGGACCAACTAGATTAGGACATGTGTATGGCAATTTTACTCTGTCCATTGATGATGTGGTCATTCAGTGCAAGGACAGAGTAAAGAATCTGGGGGTAGTTTTCGATCGGTCACTTTCATTTGATTTGCATATTAAAGAGGTGACTAAAGTAGCCTTTTTTCATCTCCGAAAAATTGCAAAGATCAGACCAATCTTAACACTGAAAGATGCTGAGGTCCTTATTCATGCCTTTGTTACATCTAGGCTTGATTATTGTAATGTATTGTTCTCGGGGCTGCCTAAGAAAAGTTTACGAGGTCTGCAGATGGTCCAAAATGCTGCAGCTCGTATTCTGACTGGATCATCTAAATACATGCATATAACTCCTGTCCTGGCCTCACTGCATTGGCTCCCTGTTCAGGTTAGAGCAGATTTCAAGGTTTTGTTGTTAACATATAAAATAGTGAATGGCCTTGCACCATTGTATCTGTCTGATCTTTTAAATGCTTATGTGCCTACGCGGTTGCTGCGCTCCCATGGGACAGGACTTCTGACTGTACCAAAGGTTAGGAAGAAAACGGTTGGTGAGCGAGCCTTTTCGTTTCGTGCTCCAACATTATGGAACAGTCTTCCAGCTGATATTAGGCTGGCAAGTTCAATTGATGTTTTTAAATCTAAGCTTAAGACCTATTTATTCATTGCTGCGTATGAGTCCTGAATGTTCAGTGATTTCTGAAGTCTCTGTACAGTAGGATTTACTTCTTACTATTTTGTATTTTTTATTGTATTGTTTGCAATTTATTTTTTAATCCTGTTGTAAAGCACTTTGATGGAAAGCGCTCTATAAATAAATGTATTATTATTATTATGGCGGTGAGACCCCTTCGGGTGGCCATGGCGGTGAGACCCCTTCAGGTGGCCGTGGGTCCTTCGGCGCCCACGGCGAGGGCCTATGGCCCCCCCCCCAAAAAATTAATGGGGAGAGTGACAGAGTCCTTATCAGTCTCTGGGCTGGACGGGACCAGCGTCAAAAGAATCTCTGGCTGGACGGCGGTCTCTGGCTGGACGGCGGTCTCTGGCTGGACGGCGGTCTCTGGCTGGACGGCGGTCTCTGGCGGGCAGGCGACGGGCTCAGGGTCTGGCGGGCAGGCGACGGGCTCTGGCTCTGGCGCTGGGTCAACGGGCTCTGGCTCTGGCGCTGGGTCAACGGGCTCTGGCTCTGGGGCTGGGTCAACGGGCTCTGGCTCTGGCGCTGGGTCAACGGGCTCTGGCTCTGGCGCTGGGTCAACGGGCTCTGGCTCTGGCGCTGGGTCAACGGGCTCTGGCTCTGGCGCTGGGTCAACGGGCTCTGGCGCTGGGTCAACGGGCTCTGGCTCTGGCACTGGGTCAACGGGCTCTGGCTCTGGCGCTGGGTCAACGGGCTCTGGCTCTGGCGCTGGGTCAACGGGCTCTGGCTCTGGCGCTGGGTCAACAGGCTCTGGCTCTGGCGCTGGGTCAACGGGCTCTGTGAAAAAGTCTATTAAATCAATGCTGGCAGAGGCCAGCGGTAGGGTCTCTGTGCTGGATGGGACCAGCGGCGAAGGTTCAACTGGACTGGACGGGACCAGCGGCGAAGATTCAACTGGGCTGGACGGGACCAGCGGCGAAGGCTTGACTGGACTGGCCGGGACCAGCGGTGAGGGCTCGGCAGGGCTGGACGGGACCAGCGGTGAGGGCTCGGCAGGGCTGGACGGGACCAGCGGGGAAGAGGTTTCTGGCTGGACTGATGTTACCGTGAGGGATGAACCACAGACCCAAAGCGCCCTGTCCAGAAACTCCGAGAACGGTAGATGAAGGTCCTCGAGCAGCAGTATCTGGGCTAAGGGATCATCCAAACCTCTCCAGAACCGCTGTTTAAGGAAATCTTCCTCCCAGTATACGTCCTGGTGCAGGTGAAGATATACCTCTGTGAATTCCTCCAGCGAGGCCCCATTCTGGTCAAACAGGAAAGCCTCCATCTGGTCGTCCATTTTTGTCTTGGCTGGTTATTCTGTCACAATCCACGGGAGAATCAAGACGAAGGCAGGCGAAGGTACAAAAAGCAAAGATTTATTAATCTCAACGTGGAACATGAAAACTGTGAGCGTGTGCTCAAACAATAACCAGCAAAGACAAGGAGTGAGAGGGGAACTTAAATACACAGAACAATAACAAAGACAACAGATGACGGTGATGATGATGAGGGTGATGAGGAGCAGGTGCAGGTGATGATGACAGAGGATTCTGGGAAGTGTAGTGAAGACAGACGATGAAGAAGGTGGTGCATGTGACAAGTATATCCTCAGTATTCAGTAAAATTAATAGAATAGAATTAATAGAATAGAATTTTTAACACAAAACAGTAAATCATTCACACAAATTCTGGGGTACATGCACATTTATAGATCCGTTTGTCTATGATGAAGGCAGCAAAGTTTGTTTTAAAGTCTGTTTCTGTCTTCTCTGTCTGGACCACATGATCACATTTTTAACAGCAATAAAACCAACTTATCTGATCGTAGTCATGGTAACCAAATACCTTTCTTGCCTTTGTTGGGGGATCCACAGATAGAGTGAGTTTTAAATATTATTTGTTAACTATAACAAATAATTGTATCTGATTTGTCTCAGTCGGTACAACCTTGCTGCCCCATCCCGGGTATGTCTGTGGTACCTATGGTTCTCTGGCCCAGTTCGTAGAACCCTGGAAAGTGCTTCCGAGCCGGTCCAATCGGCTCCTCGGTACCATCAGACTCGGCTGTACCGAATCGTTTTGCGCTTGAGGGTTTGAAGTCTCAGTACAAATTCTACCCTTCGAGTGCTACATAGGCAGCCCCCGAAGGTGTTCGATCACTTCTGTGCTTTCTTTCCTGAAAGATGGGTTGAGAAGGGCTGTCTCCCTCCACCCTCAAAATGTTTGTTGCCTCTATATGCCTCTATATATAACACATCGATTACGTCTCCGTTCCCTCCTTCAAGGACAATACGTAACCGAGACGTTTCATTTACCCTGTTGTAAAAAGTTATTTATGTCACAGGTGTCATCAGTGTAACGGTCTTATTCTGTTTTGGTTGTTTTCATTCGTTTCCCTTTGCCTATTTCGCTGGCATTAATTCCTATGTTTCTAAATTATAGTTATACATGTTTCTGTTCTTGTTAATTAGCTCCCCATGTTTTTATATACCCATATAGGCTGAAATCGCATGCTCTGTTGAATAGGTACTTATTTTGAATTTTTTGAAGTTATTACTTTGTGCACGCTAAAAAAGTATGTTCTATATAGTATGAATGCTTGCAGTACACTATACTGTCAAAAAAGCACCGTCCTTTGGATGAGACGTTAAACCGAGGTCCTGACTCTCTGTGGTCATTACAAAAATCCCAGGATGTCCTTTGAAAAAAGAGTAGGGGTGTAATCCTGGCCAAATTTGCCCCTTGGCCTCTGTCCATCATGGCCTCCTAATCATCCCCATATACTGATTGGCTTCATCACTGTCTCCTCTCCACCAGTAAGCATGTGTGTGGTGTGCGTTCTGGTGCAATATGGCTGCCATCGCATCATCCAGGTACAGGCCTGGCGCCACGAGGGGCAAAAGGGGGCATTGCCCCCTCAGATCTGATTTGTGCCCCCTCAGTTTCATTTTTGTATTCATGGTTACAAATGAAATGTTTAACCTTTTGAGCGGTTTTTATAATGTTCAGTGACGTGACATCACTGCCAGATTCGCGCGTTGGTTGGCACTGAGCCAGAGACGATGAGCTCAGCGCTGTCATATATCAAAACTATGCAGTGTTTTCAACCTCATTGTAACGAACCTACATAATAATAATATACATAAAATGTATTTAAGGGGGCCGGAAGGCCAATTTAGCTCAAAGGGAATGATTCATCGATTTGCAATGAATCATTGACCGAATCACTATGGAACCGAGCAAATGACTCGTTTAGAGTTCATCTGAACGGGACGTAATTATAACCTTGGCAACAGATATAAGTATCCAATCTATAGTGAAACACTATGTATTAGCAAGGTAACTTTAGATCGACAGTACAAGACATTAAATGTGTAAGCAC
This sequence comes from Chrosomus eos, assembly GCA_036326025.1. Classification (NCBI taxonomy): domain Eukaryota; kingdom Metazoa; phylum Chordata; class Actinopteri; order Cypriniformes; family Leuciscidae; genus Chrosomus; species Chrosomus eos. The sequence goes on from CM070839.1 coordinate 21,530,003, forward strand.
AACACAAGGCAAATATCTTTTCAAATATAAACAAGACTTTATTGATTATTCTAAACACATAAAACTAAGGTCTAAACACAATCACACACACACATTCATACGAGGCGCAGAGGAAGAGAGAGGAAGAGAGAGAAAGAGTGAGTTTTCAGAGTGAGATGCACTTTGCAAGACATAAACCTGAACGAACCACCAAGCATTAAATTAAACCTTCGTTTCTTAGACAGGTTATTCAATTTAAATTAAAACGCCAGTTCAGCTAAGTCTGGAGGCTACTTGCTTGTCCTTTGCGTTGCTTTTGGGGTTCCCCTTCCTCGGGTCTGAGGGGTTTCCCGGCCGGGTCCGTGTGGTTGTCTTTGAAAGTGCCTGGCTGGAAGTTTCTGAACCGCCGGTCACGTGATGTGTTGGCGGATGGATGAACAAGAGTCTTTACAGTTCGAAGTGCGTTGCAGGAGAGACGTGTAAACGAACTTTACAGCAAACTTAACTTTGAACCGAGACTTTTACGAAAAGAAAATAAAGGAAGAAATGAAAGTAAGATGAGATGGCTTGAATGAGCTGTTTTAACTCCGATCTTGATGGGTTTGTCTGCTGGTCTAATTTGGGTCTGGTCGATGTAGAAGCGTACGAACATGAACACTCTCTTGCTGTTTGTTCATAGAGAGAGGCACCAACTTAATTTAACACAGAACCGACTCAAAACCGAACTGAACCGAACCGAAAACTGAACTGCTCTCTGAACTGAACTGAACTGCTTTGTTCGGGTCTTTAACTTAAAGTTAGTCCAACCTCTTTTGGAGAATTCTGACCAATGAGACAATGGCATCATTTTAAGAGGTGGACTAGTTCCTACTTATCGTAAATCATGCGTTATCTGTGATCTCCTTGCTTTCCAGCACTAAGCAGAGAGAACAAGAGGCCACAGTTTAGACATTATTACTATTATAAGAATACAGAACATTTTACACAGATTTCACTAAAGCCATCTTTTGAATTAAGAATATATTAGCATAATGATAGGAAACATGACACACTTTCATTCAAGCATCTCATAGTTACGACAATCACATGACATATATATGATCTAAGCAGAATTGACAAATACAGGGGTTGTAAACACAATATATAATTATGTTATGTTATATAGTTTTGATTATAGGTCAGTCAAGAATTGTTCTGGGATGAGTTTATGTATTTGAATGTAAGGTCTGTGTAATTCTCCCATGAAAGCTGTGGTCTGTTTCGCATCTCTGTCCTGTTCAGCAGTGGTGATGCTGAGGAAGGTCAAAGGTGGTCAGGCCCCTTGGTCCCTGCAGGGCCAATAAAATCCTTTCGGAGGGAGTCTTTGTTGGCTGTCCTAGACTAGCTGGAGCCGGGATCTTTTATGGCTGAATTAGTGATTGAGTTCTGTTTGAATGAATCAAATGGAAGATTCATTTGTGTTTGGTTCACCCTCAAACTCTCTACATCATAATGTTTATTTTAGGTTTCAGACATTGAAATACACATAAGCACTAGTAAATTAATACATTTGGAGTTTGTAAAATACACACGACACGGATGTCATGTCTGTGGAAGCAGAAATAACAATATATTCAAATATAATTCGCCAACGTGTGTTAGAATATCAGACAAACATAGTGGAAGTAACTATAAAGTTTACTCTATTATTCTCACAGTTCACCGGCCACTTTCTTACATGTATTTCGGGAAAAACTGATGACTGACAGGACTCTCTGAACTGCTGCGCAAAGAAATGGTGACGCCCATCTCACGTTATACTGTAGATCAAGATCGAGATTATTAATAAAGGTTTTAAACGACCAAACTTACGCAGCTTTGAGAATCGGAATATCAGATAGTTGATGACATGGTAAGCAAGTTTGTGAATATTTTGAATAAAAAAGGAAAAAGGAAATAAAAGCGATACATACATCTGTCATGAATTATTGTGGCTGCGGTGTGTCACGTAACAAATATGACGAGTTGCCATGGAAACATTAAGGGGGAACGTTCTAAAATAAAAACTCACTCTGGGGAGTCAGTTAGAATATCTTAAACTTAAGCGTGAAAGAGTTCATATATGAATAATAGATTATGCTGGCTTATCTTTTTATTACGCGGTTACCTGTGCAGTTGCATATGGAGTGTTTTATGGAGCGTTGAATTTAAAAATCTGTTGTTCCAAAGATGGTATAAAGTTAAGACCCCTTAACAATTTCACATGCCCCCTAAGTCATTTCATCCTGCAGCTGGGCCTGTCCAGGTAGATGCTGCACATTGGTGGTGGTTGAGGAGATTCCCCTTCCATGTAAAGCGTTTTTTTTTTTTACACTTTTATGAGTGCTGTGAAACGTCTTTCGTCATATACATACTGTTTTCCGCCTACTATATGAGTATGTGATTTCAGATGTAGCCTTAGTTCTCTTACGAGAGGTTCTCTCGTATTGCGTAAGCTAGCTTACGCTACGGGAAAGATTCCATCTTTCTGAGAAATTGAAGCCAAAAATTATCCTATAATTTTGTATCCATTGTCAACGCAGTTCAGCTGCAGCAGACCATGAGAGGGCTAGCTAGCCGCTCATTGGTTCGCTCACGGAGAACTGCTCAAGCCTATGAGGGAGCGCGGATGAACCCGCGACCAATGAGAGTCTGACTCGCTCTCATTACGTCACCGCCCCCGAAGCGGGCGTGGACGAGGCTATAAATACCCCGAATAGGCTGAATAAATCTGATTTTTCATCCTTCAGCGACGCACCTGCATCTGCTGATCCTGAGAGAGAAGCCGCCGTCGTCGAAAAGGCACCTTCTAGCGAGCGTTTGGGAGACTGAGGAAGCCGGCCGTCTTCGCCACCTTCAGCCGTCCTGTGAGCTAGCGCCATCCGACGGATTGTATCCTTTTTACAAAAATGCTTCCTATATATTGTTGTATCTAAAAGAGCGAGCGTCTTTTTCAAGATGTCTCGTAAATTTTCTGGCGGCTCTTGCCGCGCTCCCCTCGAGGCTGGGGACCGCCACCTCTTCTGCGCTCTCTGCCTCGGATTGGAGCACGCCGATCTCGCCCCCGCTGTGGCGGCTGCGAGCTCTGCGAAACTATGCCATTGTTGACCCCGCGGGCTCGACTTCGGCCACTAAGATGCTTCCGTGCCGCCTCTGACTTCGCCGCGGAGAAAGAAACGCCGCTCTCAGAGGCCGCCGGACCCCCAGCCGGAAGCGTTCATCCCGCCGGAGCCTCTCGCTCCCGCTCTCCATCTCCGCCGCTTCTGGACATACAGCTGCCGCCGAGTGGCCGCTCTGTTGCCTCCGTTGACGCCGCGGACACCAAGGAGACATGTTCGCTTCTCGCTTCAGACGGTGAGGATTGGTCCGATTCTCACGCCTCCTCGGCCCGAGAATCACCGGGACCCGCGCAGCTACTTCCACCAGCGTTCGACTCCCGCCGCTAAACGGGCTGCGCCCTTTCTGCCTGATCTGCACGCAGAACTCACGAAGTCCTGGAACGCCCCGCTCTCTGCTAGAACTCGCTCTGACTCTTCCACCCGCGTCGCGTTGTGGACGGAGCCGCAGAGAAGGGCTTTATCTCCATTTTCCCTGTAGAGGACCTGGTCGCCGCACGTCTATGCCGCCCTCCGCGAGATGGCGCTCATCACCTGTGCTACCCGCTAAAGCCTGCAGTCCGACTTCAAGCTTTCAGCCGCCGGCCAAGCAGCTTATGCACCCCATGTCTACTACAGAGTGAGGTACTTCGTGAATGGGACGAGAGCGGGGGGAAAAAATCCCCCTTCAGCCGCGGATTGAGGATCTCCTGCGAATTTTGTTCTGCCTCGTCGCGCTAGCTCCTCTGCAGGCCGCTCACGTGACCAGCCTCCTGCACGAGCCCCACCCTAGCGCCTAGCTAAACACAGTCAGACTTCTCAGCGACACCAGGGCGGCCGCCCTCGCTCGCTCTGACAGCCGCCACAGACCGCCGCCTCCCCGGGGGCCTCGGCAGAGGATCGCGCTGAAAACTGATTACTCGAAGTCTGCCTAGCGTGGTGAAAAGGACGGCGCTCTCCCGCCGCGGCCGGATCGCCGTCAAAGTTTCGCCCTCTGTTAGTCCCCGCTCACGCGGCTACTACAGCAGTGTACCCCGCCATTACCAAGCCGGTATCCCTTCCCGCTTGCATGAGCACAAACGCCGTGTTTACGGCGTCCCAGAGAAATCTCAAAAAGAGCGTAAAAGCCTCTTGTGTAGAAAATGTGCCCACAACACTGTGTTCACTCATACACAAAACGCCGTGTTTACGGCGTCCCAGAGAAATCTCAAAAAGAGCGTAAAAGCCTCTTGTGTAGAAAATGTGCCCACAACACTGTGTTCACTCATACACAAAACGCTGTGTTTACGGCGTCCCAGAGAAATCTCAAAAGAGAGTAAAAGCCTCTTGTGTAGAAAATGTGCCCACAACACTGTGTTCACTCATACACAAAGACACTCCTGTTCCCGTGTCTCACACAGGGTCCACTCTCATAAAGCGGTCCCAACCCGCTCGAGTTTCAGAGTACATAAGCGCGCCCACGAACCCGTGCGCGCGTCCCACCTCTGTTACACGGTCCATAAACTTGTGTAGAGAATGTGCCCACAACACTGTGTTCACTCATACACAAAGACACTCCAGTTCCCCTGTCTCACACAGAGTACATCTCTCATAAAGCGGGCCAAGCCCGCTCGAGTCTCAGAGTGTATAAGCGCGCCCACAAGCCCGTGTGCGCGTCTTACTTCTGTTCACTCTGTTACAGGGCCCATAAACTCCCCTCCGAGTGTACGTCCCGCTGTTGTAAACACTATCAGCGCGCTCACGCAGCCCGCGAAGTGCAGCGACGGGGACCATGTAGCCATTCACCCCCTAGCGTCACGCTTCAAAGCGTGGGAAGCAGTGGGTGTTAAACACAATAAAGCTAGGCTATCGCTTACAGTTTTGCCGCCGCCCTCCTCGCTTCCGAGCGCGGCTAGAAACTACTGTGAACCCAGAAGCAGTGACGCGCTGCTCCGTTCAGAGATAGCAATTCTGTTGTGCAAAAAGGCTATAGAGAGGGTGCCTCTGGCTATGAGCGAGTCGGGGTTTTACGGCCGTTATTTTCTTGTCCCCAAGAAAGACGGCGGTCTCAGACCAATATTAGACCTCAGATCGCTGAACAAAGTTCTCATGAAGAGACCGTTCAAAATGCTCACTATCAGAAAACTCCTCGCGCATGTGCGCCAGGGGGACTGGTTCATATTACTAGATCTGAAAGATGCATACTTTCAGATCCAGATAAATCCCCTTCACAGGCCATTCTTACGTTTCGCCTCGAAGGGCAGGTTTATCAATACACCGCCCTACCGTTCGGCCTATCCCTAGCACCCTGTACGTTCACGAAGTGCATGGATACGGCGCTCGCCCCCCTGCGGAGTCAGGGGCTGCGAATACTGAACTACTTGGACGACTGGCTGATTTTGGCACAATCTCAGAGAGAGTTACTGTCTCATCGTACAGTTCTCCTCGACCATCTGAAAATTTTGGGCCTCTCTGTCAACTGGACAAAGAGCGTACTACAACCCAGTCAGACTATCTCCTTCTTGGGTATAGAGCTGGACTCGGTCACGATGACGGCGCGTCTGTCAACGCAGCGCGCGCACCGTGTGCAGCGTCTCGCCGCATCTTTTCAGATGAACAGACTCACGCCTTTGAAAACATTTCAGAGAGCGTTGGGCTGTATGGCCTCAGCCTCCGCGGTGCTCCAGCTGGGGTTACTGCGCATGCGCCCGCTTCAGCTTTGGTTGAGGAGCCGTGTGTCTCACCGAGCGTGGACAACGGGCCACCAGCTGATAAAAGTAACGCAGACCTGTATCACAGCTCTGCAGCCATGGTCAGTGGTAGAATGGTTTCAGCGGGGCGTTTCCATGGGGACAGTTTCACGCCGAAAAGTCATCTCGACAGACGCCTCCAACACGGGTTGGGGAGCGGTCTGCGAGGGCTCACCGGCCTTCGGCCCCTGGTCAGCTCAAGAGAGCCTCCTACAGATAAACTGTTTGGAGAGGTTGGCGGTCGAGAACGCGCTCATGCGCTTTCTCCCGCGCATTCAGGGCCACCACGTGCTGATCCGTTCGGACAATATAGCCGTGGTCTCGTATATAAACCGTCAGGGCGGAGTCAGATCCAGGAATCTTTTCCAGCTGACAGAACGCATCTTAGTTTGGTCTCAGTGTCACCTGCTCTCGCTCAGGGCGACGCACGTGCCGGGACATCTGAACGACGGTCCAGACAGCCTGTCCAGGAACCCCACTCCCCCCGGGGAGTGGTCCCTGCATCCTCTTACAGTTCAGAAACTGTGGCGTTTATTCGGCAGAGCAGAGGTGGACGTCTTCGCCTCGGCGGAGAACACCCACTGCCCAATATTTTTATCAAGGAGCGAGGACGCGCTAGCCCAAACCCGGCCCAGCCGCCCGCTTTATGCTTTCCCTCCGGTCTCTCTGCTACCACAGGTGCTTCAGAGAATCAGAGAAGCGCAGCACTCGGTGCTCCTCTTAGCCCCGCACTGGGAGGGTCAGACTTGGTTTCCGGAGCTCACGCAGCTGTCACAGACAGCGCCGTGGCCCATTCCAGTCAGAGCAGATCTCCTCTCCCAAGCTCGCGGCACGATCTGGCATCCCCACCCAGAGCGCTGGGCGCTTCACGCGTGGGTGATCAACAACTACCCGTTGCTTTGCCAGAGGGAGTGATTAACACGATCATACAGGCTAGAGCGGCTTCTACCAGAAGGCTCTACGCGTCAAAATGGTCTGTGTTCTCGAAGTGGTGCACAGATAGGGGTCTGGACCCGCAGTTATGCGAGGTTCCCTCCTTACTAAATTTTCTCCATGAGATGCTGGACAAGGGCAGATCCCCGTCCACTCTTAAGGTATATGTGGCAGCCGTCGCGGCGTTTGCTGAACCCCGACGCGGCCAGTCACTGGGCAAAGACGGGCTGGTAGTCCGCTTCCTCAGGGGAGCTAGAAGGATGAATCCCCCGCGCCCCCCTTCGGTGCCGATTTGGGACCTTTCCATAGTTCTTGATGCTATGAAAGCTCCCCCATTCGAACCGCTAAGCACCGTGGACCTAAAGTACCTGTCGCTAAAGACCGTTTTTTACTCGCGCTCGCGTCAGTAAAACGGGTGGGAGACCTGCACGCGCTGTCGACCAGCGCGTCCTGTCTTGAGTTTGGACCTAATGACTCATTAGTCGTTTTCAAACCTAGGCATGGCTATGTCCCCAAGGCGATTGGCACCCCGTTCAGGGCACAAGTCATATCCCTATCGGCGCTGCCTGCTTCCGATAGCGAATCAGATTCTAATCTCCTATGCCCGGTCAGGGCTCTGAGATTATATGTCACTCGCACAGCTCCGATCAGACGATCCGAGCAGCTTTTTGTTTCGTTCGGCGGGCGCACCAGGGGGTTGGCCGCCTCGAAACAGTCCCTATCCAGATGGATTGTTGATGCCATTGCAGCAGCATACGCATCGAAAGACCTGCCATGCCCTTTGGGCATCAGGGCTCATTCCACTAGAGGCATGGCCTCATCGTGGGCATGGTCCAGTGGGATTTCCATTCACGACATTTGCGTGGCAGCGGGATGGGCTTCCCCCTCCACCTTTGTCAGATTTTACAATCTGGAAGTACCCGCTTTGCAGGCTAAACTACTAGCAGTCTAGTATGTTTCAGCTCTTCTGGTTGAGCTGCAATATAGGGGGTTAATTCACACAGACCGAGTTCGCTCTGTCCCTCTCTTTTATGTGCTTATGTACTACACAATCACCGGCCCGCTCCGCTGGCCGTTTGTCACAGATACATATATTCATTCCCACTTTCGGTGTTCCCCGGGTTGCCCCGCGGGACTAATAGTGGATGCTTAGCACGCACGGCGTTGACCATGGGTTCCCGTAGCGTAAGCTAGCTTACGCAATACGAGAGAACCTCTCGTAAGAGAACGAATCGGTTACCTAACGTAACCTCGGTTCTCTCTAGATGAGGGAACGAGTATTGCGTTCCTGGCCGTGCTTGTGCTACTGGCGATGTTCGCTTCAGAATTGAAAAAACCAGATTTATTCAGCCTATTCGGGGTATTTATAGCCTCGTCCACGCCCGCTTCGGGGGCGGTGACGTAATGAGAGCGAGTCAGACTCTCATTGGTCGCGGGTTCATCCGCGCTCCCTCATAGGCTTGAGCAGTTCTCCGTGAGCGAACCAATGAGCGGCTAGCTAGCCCTCTCATGGTCTGCTGCAGCTGAACTGCGTTGACAATGGATACAAAATTATAGGATAATTTTTGGCTTCAATTTCTCAGAAAGATGGAATCTTTCCCGTAGCGTAAGCTAGCTTACGCAATACTCGTTCCCTCATCTAGAGAGAACCGAGGTTACGTTAGGTAACCGATTCGTTTCTTCACTTCCTAGTTCCATGGTTGTCTTTAGAGAAGTGGTTATGTTACTTGCACATTCTCTTTTATCAGATTATTATTAAAAGTCTGTTGATTTAGAATTTCTCGTCCTTGTCTGTTCAATATAGCCAACAAGTGTGACAATCTGTGTGCAATCTGATGCCATTTTGTTCTTCTGTCTGTGTTTCCATTTTTATATACTTCCATTCTTCTTTATTATGCCATGTTTATACAACAGATGTCTCTTTAACTTTATTTGTATTCTCCCTCAAGATGGACATCAATGACTGAGTCTCATGTTCTCAAGTTTCTAAAAACAAGTAAATAAGAAAATGAATGTGAGCACAACAGAGGAGTTACTCCAATACTGCAGAGCTTCACCAGAGTAAAACTGATACTTCGGAAATTTATCTCATATTTAGTCAGGATGGAGAGGTGTTCGTTTTTATACTCTTTGTATTTTTAACATTTTCAGTAGGACATATGCGCCAATGGCAGCTGGTTGGTCACAAACAATCTGTCAGGGACCAAATAACGCTGTCATGCTGGAGATACCTAGGGAGTTATGGGGGGATAGATCCACCGTCTCTGCGGCAGGCTGTCTCATTCTTTTCTGGGACTTTAGATGAGCTCTGGTGGTGTGTTAACTTTTTTATTTTGTTTTTTACTTAACATAGAGTGGAGAATGGCAGGTAATTATTGAGGAGAAACAGGGTGAATAAGGAAATGTTGTGGGCCTCTCAAACCAGCTCAGTTTTGCAGAAGCATATGCGACAGGGACATAAGAATGATCTGAAAGTGTGTGTGGGCAGTTGTGCTGGAGGAAATTTCAGAGTGGACAGGGAACACAAATTGGTGGGTTATGATGTCACTGCATGGAGAAGCCCGTGGACATGAATATTAATAAGCTGATGTTGCTAATGTTGAACAACGACTGAGATGACATTGATTCGGAATTGAGTAGGTTTAGTAGGCTTGGATCTTCAAAGAAAAAAGGTTAGGGTGTTAGCGTAACCTGTTTTGAATAATATCAGGTGCTAAAATCATTGCATTATTTAGCCTGTATAAAAAGTGTTTTTAATGTGAGCCAGAAGAGCTGAATATTTTAATATCAGGCTGAAAGTGCTGGCACCCTTGGGCGGTGGCGGGGCGTCTGTGCTAGTCCACATTATAAATCTTATCAATTTTGCCCATGAATATTAATTAGGTGATGTAACACTGACCTAATACTGATTTGCTGAAAGGTATAACTGGGATATAAATATAAAATAATTTATTTAATCTCCAACATTTTTTTTCTTTTTAATAGTATTATATATTATAAAGATTATAATAGAGATTAAGATTATAAAGAATATAGAACTAGAATATATTATTGTGTTGGGAGAAGGGTTATAGGTTGTAGGTTTTTTTAGCTGCTAAGGTTCACTAAAATCCGTGGAGTTTCAGACTTCAGAGAAGATTGACAAGATGGTGAATGCAGTCTGGGTAAGCTTACCTATTGTAGAAAATTTACAAAGACAGAGTTCAGGCACAGAAGACAGGAGGTGATATTTTTCCTTTCTGAGACATCAGAAAACTCTAGGTCCATCTTTCTTGCACTTTGATGTAGAAGCTTGCCACATAAGATAAAAGTGTGATTATTTCTCATTGTTTCACTCTTTCTGTGTGTTTTTACAGCATTGCACTTCACAAAGTCAAGTTGTCAGTCATGGCCATTTAGTAATTATTTTCTCAAAATGAAATTAATGACTTGCACAAACAGGAACATGAGCATCTCAGTCAGTAGAGAACAGAAAGAGAAGTACATGCCTTGATCAATACTTCATTCCTGACTCCAGTAACACTGTCTCACGGATGCACTCAGCTGAGCCTGAACTGAGCAGAGATCAAAGGAATTCAATCAGTGCCGGTCAGGCCCGTGGGACGCGCCAGCTCCAGAGTCATCGTAGCAATCATTAGAAGTCTCTGGAGATCAGGTGCCCTCTGCCTCCTGTCACCCTGACTCCTCACTGCACACTTTAAGTATTATGAACTAAGAACGAAATCCACAGGACAGAACGTCTCCACTGTCTGTTAAGCATGGGAGGGCTTTTACTTGTGAACATTTGGGCTGTAGGGAGGAAGGTATGCATACTATCTTCCAAAAACTTTCTGGTTAAAATAATTTATTAATTATTATTTAGCATCGATTTTATTTAAAGACATTTTTTTTGTCTCTATATGAAAGTGCAACATTTGAATTTAATGCTTGGCGAGTGTTGATTTTGGACCCCAGCATTTATATCATGAATATACAGATAATATACTAATACACAGAGTCAACAAACTACATGTACAGCACATATAAGAGTATAAGCTCTTTAAGGTTCCAAAAGGAGGCTTTTACAGGGATGAAATCCTAAAAGAACCACTTCTTCTTGGTGTGAAGAACATTCAATTAATCTAAATAAACTCTTGTCAAGTCAAGTCAAGTCACCTTTATTTATATAGCGCTTTTTACAATACAAATTGTTTCAAAGCAGCTTCACAGAGATAACTGGAAAACAATGTTGTAATAGTACTGTTAAATTCAAAATTAAATGTTAAATGTCCCCAACTAAGCAAGCCAAAAGCCAATGGCGACAAAGGCGAAGAGAGGCGAAAAAGGCGACAGTGGCAAGGAACCAAAACTCCATCAGGTGACAGAATGGAGAAAAAAACCTTGGGAGAACCCAGGCTCAGTCGGGGGGCCAGTCCTCCTTTGGCCAACGAACGAACAGTGTATTATTATGATTTAGGCAGCATAATGTCAGAAGTCAGATGTGATCAGAACTTTCACAATATTTATCCAGTTCATCTGGTTGGAGGTTGGGTCATCCCGCCGGTGAGGAGATGAGTGTGTTGAGGTATCCATGAGGCCTTCACAGTGTTGATGAGGCTGGCACTTCAGGACTGCGTTGTCGTCATGTCCAGGTGATGGTCCTTCCTCAGATCTGGATATGGGCTGGATACGGCGGTTTGTGGTAAACCTCGGAATAAGCAGAGGGACTAATATTAGCGTAGACGCCATCCTTCTTATGATGTACAAAGTACATCAGGAATTATGGGAAGTGTTCCCGGTTCCGGCTGATCTAATCTATGCAGCCTAACATTGAATTATAGAAATCTATAATGTGTTATGTGTATGCTAAGCCAAAGAGATGTGTTTATAGTCTAGATTTAAACTGACAGACTGTATCTGCTTCCCGGACAGTGTTAGGAAGATTGTTCCAAAGTTTTGGTGCTAAATAGGAAAAGGATCTACCGCCAGCAGTCGATTTTGATATTCTAGGTATTATCAACTGGCCAGAATTTTGAGAACGTAATAGACGTGAAGGACTATAATGCGTTAAGAGCTCGCTCAAGTACTGGGGAGCTAAACCATTTAGTGCTTTGTAAGTAATCAGCAATATTTAAAAATGTATACGATGTTTAATAGGCAGCCAATGCAGTGTTGACAGAACCGGGCTAATATGGTCATACTTCCTGGTCCTGGTAAGAACTCTAGCGGCTGCGTTTTGAACTAGCTGTAGTTTGTTTATTAAGCGTGCAGGGCAACCACCCAGTAGAGCATTACAATAATCTAGCCTTGAGGTCATGAATGCATGAACTAATTGTTCCGCATTTGTCAGTGAGAGCATATGACGTAATTTAGATATATTTTTAAGATGGAAAAATGCGGTTTTACAGATACTAGACACGTGACTTTCAAATGAAAGATTATTATCAAAGAGCACACCCAGGTTCCTAAATGACGACGAAGACTTAACAGAGCAGCCATCAAATCTTCCACTAAAAAAGTTTTTTTTTTGCCATACTGTACATAGGTATCTAAATGTACAAATAATAATAGCCTGTGATAGACCATCTAATCTTACCCTCTAATTTTCATATCCCATTGTGCATGAAACATTTATATTTTTTATTTTTTATTCTTAGATGTCACCGCTTTGGTTCTCAGGACCCATTATCCTCTTTGATGGCTATTTTGACTTTTTAGAAATACAAACTACTACTGCTGCCCAGATAGAAATATATATAACTATTTTGCAGCTAGTCTTTTGATTTTTCTGATGTTAAATTCATCTGAATGACAAGTTACAGTAGTCTTCATAAAGCAGTCTTTATAAATAAATTGGTTGTCAAAGATAACTCCTACATCCTGGCTGTCCTGGAAATTATTATGTGTTTGTGAGGTTAACTGAATGGTGATGTTAAGCTGAGTTGTTGAGTTGGTTGGGAGGATAAGAGGCTTTTGTGTTTTCTGCAGTAATTAAATGTAACATAACAATAGCACCTTTTTTCTAAGCAGTTAAGCTTGAGCCTTTTGTACTTGTACTTCACTCAAGAATCTCGTTTCCAGATATTGTGTTCCAAATAATGTATTTTCATGACACGCTCAATCAGCTCAAGACTGAAAATATTTGATCCAATTGATTTGCTGATTAAACTTTTCTACCTCTTGGGTTGCATTCTTATAATCAATGATGCATTGAGAAGTCTGAATTGGCAGAGAGAAACTTGTTTACATTTACATTCACATTCACATTTATGTTACTGGCAAACACTTACAAAAAAAACCCTACTTAATCAAATCTAGTCTTGCATAGCTTTGGCTGAATGGCAAAAAGTCTGTTTCACACTGCAGCGTATTCTGGCCAAGAACACACTTAGACAGGAAGAGTCAATCTGGCTGATATTTAAAGAGACAAACCACAGTTGATTTTGTATATATGCACACACATATAATACATACTGTATGCATATTTATTGACTCTATATTCTGCTCCGTGAAGGAAAACTTTACAATATATCACCCTTTTGATAAATCAATATACAAAAAAAATCTTGTTCAATCTTATGGTGACTTTCAGCATGTTATGAATTTTAAAACAGTGTTTTCTGGAAGTTTAGAGACAATTTATGCTTTCACTTCTTAGGGATACGGGACAAGAAGAAATGTTCCTCTTATACAGAGACGACATTACCCGTAATGCTTCATAAATGTTGATTAGCTGCCATTATGATGCAAGTGCGTTGCATTGTGATGGCAGCCTGCGGTATTAAAATATACTTCTTTCTCTGTCCATTACCGTAGTAATCTCACATTATCAGGAAGTTTTTTGCTTATGTGCACTGAATTGCAAGCAGGTTTGACTGACGTAACCACAATCCAGGTATATAAAAGGCCTTAAGTTGTTTTTGCTGCCCCTTTTGAGTTGAATTGCATGTGAAATAGTTGCGTAATTTGGCTCTTGAAAGTATCTATGTGGACATTAGTGATATCTAACATTTATGAAGCAGAACCTCAGGGAACTGCTCGGGCTCTGGCTGAATATATCACTTTTTATGTGAGAAAGGGGAGAGAGCAAATGACAGAAAGAAAAAATAGTTTTGATAACCTCAGAAGTGTATTTAGTGTATAATATATCAATGATCATTATTGAGACCAGCACCATATTCATCTCAGAAAACAAATGTCTACCCGAGCAGCTATGAATTGAAAGTACACATCCTGTCATCTCTTATGTTTATATTTATCCATCAAAACTCTAAAGCTCTGAATATGTTCCCTGTAGCAGTTTATTGTATTTTTTTCTCAATGAGATCACAAACATCATCTTACTATACATTACTGCTGCATTTAGCTAGCCACAACAATGATACAATAGACGTCTTCATAATAATGCAGGTGTCTGACACAGGAGAAATTTAAATCATTGGATTGTGATATTACATTAATTTTAGATTCCTGTCTCCTTTAAGACTAATGCACGACTAATGACTCACCTCCAATAAACACCTAACTGAAAATCATCTGCTACAGCTATCTCAAAAGTATTCAGTGGTGAATAATTCTTTTAAGTTAAGTGCTGCAAAAGACAAATTATTTTTTGCACTTTGCATGAGTTTAAAGAGGGACTTAAATTAGCAGCTTAAATTCATTTGGAACTGTTTCAATATTTTGAAATATACTATTCAAAGTAGTTTTTGAATATTTTCCCATGGGGCAGGGCTGTATAAAACCTTGTTTCCACCACCGAATAAAAATAAATAAAAAGGTAATTGCGACATTTTATCTCACAATTCTGACTTTTTCTCACATTTACGAGTTTATATCTTGAATTCTGATTTTTTATCTCACAATAGTGTGATATAAAGTCGCAATTGCGAACTTGCAATTCTGAGAAAATGTATTTTCTCAGAATGTTTTATATGCAATTGGGAGATAAGAAGTCAGAAATGCATGACTATAAAGTCACAATTGCGTTGCGTGTTATAAAGTCTGAATTCTGAGGGAAAAGTCGCAATTACTTTTTAAAATGTTTTATTCTGTGGCAGAACAAGCTTCCATAGTATACCTATGGGGTTAGAATTGTTGCATTATTCCAAATAAATAGATTAAGATTCACAAATAAATGTAATGAGTTTCACAAAAATGTATAAAATTCACAAATAAAAAAATTAAGATCCACAAATAAAAAAGTTCATCAATAAATAAAATGAGATTTCAAAAAAAATATAGGTTTTTTTTTACAAATTTTTATTATTTTACCAACACAACTCTGCCTGTCATTTATTTGTGAACCGCTTTCTGTGCATTTGTAAATCGCTGCACACATTTGTGGATAGCTTCTTGTGCATTTGTAAATCCTCTCACGCATCTGTGGATTTTGAAACACTTCTATCCACAAATAAGTGGACTCACCACAGGAGTGCCGAATGATTGACATGACGAATGACCAATGAAAAACCTGAGAGTCGTGATAGTGGAGAGTGAAAATACAACAAAATGCACCAACAGTCTTTTTGCCAATTCAATTTAGTTAGTTATGCTAGTTAAAATTCATATGGACACCAGCACACTAGCATTAAAAACACAACATATAATGGTGAAGATCAATGCTTGTTTTTCAGAAGAGATCAATCGGTTCCAACAGTAGTGAATATTTTATTGAGGAAAGCTGCCTCCTGTTCCATACATGCTGTGAGGCCAGTGCTACATGCTTTATTCATACAGTACATGGGAGAATATTCTTGAAACATGCTTTTCAAATGTACATGACATGGCAGCAGTGAAATGTATTCCGACAAAATAAGACAGCTAGCAGGGAAGTTCCTCCCAAGAGAGTATCCTGAAACCTAAGCTCTTATAAACAATAATATGCCATAATATTCATAATATATAAAGTGGTCTCCAAAAGTTAAGAAACGGCAAACTGGGGGGTTGGACAATACCTGCATAAATCTTTAGAATATTTTGTAAACTTAAAATACATAACACTTTATGCCTAACCTGGTTTCCCGGTCTTAGTTAGTTCACTGGCCACCTTAGCCTGGCTGGGAGACCATCTTAAACCAGTTAGGCTGGTTTAAACAGGCCCACAACCCAATTGACTTTATTGTATTGTCAAATTTTTTTATTTGAGCAAACAGATTCTTATCATGACCAGAAAGACATTGAACAACTTTTTGGGGTTTCTTCTGCATGCATATGCACACACTGTACCGGATGTCAGAAGATGTGTGTGAGTCTCTGTGTGTGTGTGTGTGTGTGTGTGTGTGTGTGTGTGTGTGTGTGTGTGTGTGTGTGTGTGTGTGTGTGTGTGTGTGTGTGTGTGTGTGTGTGTGTGTGTGTGTGTGTGTGTGTGTGTGTGTGTGTGTGTGTGTGTGTGTGTGTGTGTGTGTGTGTGTGTGTTTTCTGAGGATGATAATGCTGATGAGTCTCAAGCCCCTGGTGACTAAACGCAACAGCTGCAGGGACTTGGAGTGAGTTGATTTGAGTCCCATCAATTCCGCTGCATGTGCAGAGACTGCATTAGACACTACAGTGATTTCTCCTCATCATCCAAAGACAGGTGCTTTGGTTTCTGTGCTTCAATCATAAAGCAATTGTACATGTACGTTATGTGCATTAAATTAGTAAATGTGAGAGTTGTGGGTAATTTCATTGAATCACTGTACTATGATTATATAATTCCTTTGTGTAACTGGCATAATAAAGCACTTTGCAGAAGCTTTGATCAGTGTAAAATAATTTGAAAGGCTATTTTGTAACACCAGTTTTATGTTATGATGACTCCATGTACACTTACTGTAATAATATTTGTCATAGTATTTCTTGCATTTAGAGGCAAAGCTTACTATTATTATTGGTTTAGTCATTGACACAACTCAAATCACGTTTTAGCCAAATCATTTTCATGGTTTAATATTGACAAATAGCAGATTAAATTATTTACATTATTTACCCTGCACTGCTCTATACATTATGTCTTCCTTCTCTATGTATGTTTTACATTTTACAGTATTCCCAGTATACCCTCTCAACTCTTTATGAAGGTCCTCCTGGCCTCGGATCTGATCTTTGGTTCAATAAACCTGGTTGAAATGCATTGCATCATCCATCGAACTGATTTCACAACCTTGATTTTCTCCAGTTGTATTGAGAAACTTGGAAAGTGGTTCTTTATTACTCAGAAACTTCATGGATAGCAGTCTCTCTCTGATGTATGGCCTATGGAGAGCTGCCACATTAACTCGTCAGACAGGTCAAGGAATAAACATTGGCCTTTAGAAATTAGATTGACAATCAAGATGAGTCAATCCCGATATGCACATCCTGAGAGTGTGCAATGATCTGTGTTTAAATGTATATAAGTTGGTGAAGAGCTGTGAGCAGTTTTTTCTGTATGGCATTAAAACTGCTGGTGTAGCACTGTCTGTCAAGAGCATGGCAGAGAGAAAAAATGTGTTGTGGCCTTTGGTTTTACAGTACAAAATCAATAGAGCAACTAGCAATATTGTGGAAGGACATGCAGAAACTGTGGTCAAGAATACAAGATGGCAGGAAATGTGGGGTTTTTTCATGCGAGTGGCATACTGAGGAGGAAGGAGCCCAGAGGAAATAAAATAAAAAAGAGATATCTTTAACATCTGAAATGTTTCTTCTAGACAAAAATTAGGTTACTTCAACGTCAAATGAAGACTTTCACTTGAGTCTCCTGCTTCTCACACTACTCTCCTGAGACAAAAACTCTGACACTCTTACAACGGTCTCCTTTAAAGTTTTAGAAGAGATCTCATCATCATCAGCCACCGTGCTCCGATTTTTCTTTAGCTAGAGACTCTGCTGGACTCACATTTGTCTCCTCTAAAGATTCAGAAGAGATCTCAACAACATCACACACTGTGCTAAGATTTTTCTCCTTAGCTAGAGACTCTGCTGGACTCACATTTGTCACTAAAGATTTAAAAGAGATCTCAACTACATCACACACTGTGCTCAGTTTTTTCTCCTTAGCTAGAGACTCTGCTGGACTCACATTTGTCTCCTCTAAAGATTTAGAAGAGATCTCATCAACATCACAAACTGTGCTCAGATTTTTCTCCTTACCTAGAAACGTTGGTTCCCTTTCAGTCAGTTACTATGAGTTACGTCAGTGACTGACAAAATGGGGGTTTTGCTAGAGAGCCCCATCACCTTTGAGTTATTAGAAAATGAGCCAATGGTATGAAAATACCATGGGTCTGCAGGATTTGCATTGCGAACTCCGCCCCACCGTGTGGGTATAAAAGGAGCCGTGAGTGCAATCTCGCATTATGTTTCTGCTACGGAGCCAAAGTGTTTATGTGCCAAAGTGTTTATGTAATCCATCCGCCGGAAACTGAAGCCTCTCCGGGCGCCGCCATTGTAGCTGACTATCACCTGCTGTTAGCATTCCATTGACTCCCATTCATTTTGGCGCCACTTTGACAGCGAATAACTTTACATTTGAGGCGTCCAAAGACTCCATTTGTCCATTATTTATTTCTAAAGAAACACAACAATGTATAAAAGACTCCATTACTTTGTATCTTACGTTATGGCCCCGTAGAAGCCATTTTTGTAAAAATACGCTAACGATTGCGTCATAACACGCAACTCTCTGTCGTACACCAGAGAAAATTACTGTATAGACAGAAGTAGAAGCTCGCTCGCAATCGGGGGGACGTGGAGACATAGGGCCCTATCTTGCACCCAGCGCACGATCTGAAACGCAAGTGTCAAAGCGCAAAGCGCAAGTAACTTTGTGGGCGGATCCCGGCGCTGCTGCTATTTTCCCGGCAGGATAAATGCCTCTTGCGCCTGGCGCAAATCTAAAAGAGGTTGGTCTGAAGTAGCTTCATTATTCATAGGTGTGGTTTGGGCGTAACGTGAAATAAACCAATCAGAGCGTCATCCAACATACCCTTTAAGAGCAGGAGCGCATGTCGCATGGCGGATTGTTATTATTATGACGCATTTACCAGGCCCGCTTCAGAATCGGTTCACAGCCGAGGAGATCGATGTTCTCGTCAGGGCCGTAAAATAAAGAGAATTGACATTGGGGATGGGACAACACCACCCAAATCAATAGAAAAAAATATGAGAAAGCTCAACTTAACTGGTAACTTAAAGAGTAAGGTTTTTAATGTAGGCCTAGGCCTACTTACATTATGGTAAAGGTGATTTCGCAGTCTATTTTTTTTTCCTAGTTCTTGACGGACAAAATAATTTGTCAGATGTCCTTATATACATATGTGTCTTGCCAATATTGGGCAAACAGGTCTGATCCGTCATTTCTACAATTTGCCTGAAAAATTACCAATATACACTGGTAAATGTGTAAGCTAGATTTATGCCTATTTTTTCACATCTTCATGGACACCACAATAATTTCCCTCGTATGGTAATATATTTCCTTGTTATAATGTATGATTTTCAAAAATAAAAACTGCTGTATCTGTGTTGATGAGAGAATCAGTGTGTTCGCGTTGTGCACCCGCTACATTATGGCCAAGCATGCGCGCTTAAAATAGCATTCTGAACAACGCGCAACGCGCCATTGACTTTAGACCAGGTTTTTTTTGGTCAGTGGCGGAATTGTTTTCTGGAAGTGCAAAATAGCACTAGGGAATGTTTGCGCCGAAACACGCCTCGTTTTTGCGCCGACCCGCCCAGGGAGCGCAAGTTCATTTCCTAGTTTACCGACGCGCGTCTGTGGAGGGAAAAGCCCGCTTTGCGCGGGTGCAAAATAGGAATGATACATGCGTCAGTGTACAAAGTCAATTGCGCTGGGTGCAAGATAGAGCCCATAAAGTCAAGGCAGAAGCCCATAAAGAGTCATAAAGTTGCTCCTGCTGCGAGCTCATGGACAGCTAATACTCACGCTCTCTGGCTCTGCAACTTTCGGAAGGGAAGGATTCAGGTTTGTCTTGGCACAGCTACTAGAAGACGTACAACTGTCAGACAGGTTGCTCACGTCACATCTATGTCGTCAAGCTCAGTTTGAGCATGCGCAGTACGCTTGGCTATCAGGAAGTGAGTGCTTCTATTGGGCTTCAATTCTCTCCGTTGAAATCAATGGGGTCACTGTGTCCATTTCTTTTACTGTCTATGGCTCCTCTTCGCCTTCTCAAGAGCAAAGCTCTCTCAGTCGGTGTTGGTGTGACGGTGCGTGTCAGCAGGTTCATGGTCCTGCGGCTCGTCTGTGCAGTGATTTGCAAGCGGCTCGTGTCCTCCTCTGGGCACTTCATCACTGCTAAGAGAGGTTTCTCTTCTAAAGAGCTGCAAAAGCAAGCAAGGATGTGCTACGGAGTGTGAGGGTTATGCTAATTCGGGATGCTACGCCTTCCATGTCTGGGCTGGTCGTTCTGCATCGTTGCCCCATCGTGGGTACGCCTGTAGTTCCAATGACCCCGCTGGTTCAGTTTTTGGGACCATTTTCGGATGCGTTTGTCTGTTTGATTGGTTTGCAGCGATTGACCTGAAGGAAGCATACTTTCATGTCTCCATTCTTCCTCGACACAGACTGTTTCTATGGTTTGCTTTCGAGGGGCAGGCATATCAGTACACGGTACTCCCATTCGGGTTAGCCCTGTCTCCTCGCGTTGTCATGAAAGTCGTCGAGGCAGCCCTTGTGCCATTCAGGCCCATCTCGACGACTGGCTGATTCTGACCCACCGCGGGCTGGGGTGCCATGTGCAATGGGCATGCTGCTGCGGGCTCCTGGACAGGACCCCAGCACCTATGGCATGTCAATTGCCTCGAGTTGCTGGCTGTACGTTTAGCTCTGCACCGTTTTCTGACTTTGCTGGAGGGCAAGCACGTACTAGTCTGTTCAGACAACATGGCGACAGTAGTGTACATAAACCATCAGGGTGGTCTGTGCTCCTGCTGTATGTCGCAACTCGCACACCGTCTCTTATGGAGTCAAAAGCATCTGAGGTTGCATCGTGCCATTCGCATCCCGGGAGAGCTGAATGGAGACTCCATCCCCAGACGGTTCAGCTGATTTAGGAACAGTTCGGCGACGCACAGGTAGATCTGTTTGCCTCCCCAGACACTTCCCATTGCCGCTGGTTTTAATTCCTGACCGAGGGGACCCTCGGCACGGATGCACTAGCACACAGCTGGCTGCCGAGCCTCCACAAGCATGTGTTTCCCCCAGTGAACCTTCTTGCACAGCTCCTGTTCAAGATCAGGGGAAAGAGAAGCAGGTCCTTTTGGTTGCGCCTCATTGGCCCAGCCAGACTTGGTTCTCCGAACTGGTGCTCCTCGCGACAGGCCCTCCTTGGCCTATCCCTCTGAGGAAGGACCTCCTTTCTCAGAGATGGGGCATCCTCTAGCACCCGCGTCCCGATCTTTTGAACCTGCACCTGTGGGTCCTGGACGGGACACGGAAGGTTTGAGTACCCTACCACGTAATGTGGTGGCTACCATCACTTCAGCTAGAGCCCTGTCCACAAGCCACGCCTACGCTGAAGTGGAACCTCTTCGTCACCTGCTGTTCTTCTCGCCAAAAATATACCAGAAAATGCCCGATCAGGTCTGTGCTCTCCTTCCTCCAAGAAGGGTTGGAACGAAGACTCCTTTCACCCTGAAGGTCTATGTGGCTGCGATTTCTGCGCAGCACGACCTTGTGGAGTCTAAGACCGTAGGACAGCATGACCAGGTTAAATCCTCCTCGCCCCCCACATATTTCCTCTTGGGATCTTGTAGTTGTTCTATCTGTGCTGCAGAGAGCTCGCTTTGAGCCCTTGCACTCAGTCGAGCTCTCCAGTACCTCTCCATGAAGACGGCACTCCTGGTTGCTTTGACCTTCCTCTTGAGTAGGGGACCTGCAGGCATTTTCGGTTGACGAAGCCTGCCTGGAATTCGGGCCTGCTAACTCTCACTTCATCTTGAGACCCCGGCCTGGATATGTGCCCAATGTTTCCACCACTCCCTTCAGGGATTAGGTGGTGATCCTGCAAGCGCTGCCCTCGGAGGCAGACCCAGCCTTGGCACTGCTCTGTCCAGCCTTCGTGCTTCGTGCTTACGTAGACAGAATGCAGTGTTTCAGGACCTTAGACCAGCTCTTTGTCTATTATGGTAGGAAGCTTAAGGGAAACGCTCTCTCTCCATAGAACCTGAGTTACTGCTGCACTCTTGATGTCAGCACCAGAGTGCATGCCTGGTTGTTTAGCCCTCATGATCAGTTAGGTGCCTGCATGTACATGGTTCCCAGCTTTGGGCAACCCCCACATGGGTATTTCCACAGAAAGATTAGATTGGGACCCCCATTTCGTCAGTCACTGACGTAACACGTAGTGACTGACTGAAAGGGAACGTCTCGTTGCGTATGTAACCCTCGTTCCCTGAAGGAGGGAACGGAGATGTTACGTCCACATGCCACTTCCGTCGTATAAAATGATAATAATAAAAAAGAGCAACATCTGCAAGAAAATAAAAAGATCTCCCATGTTTCTCACATTCATTCTCATTTTGGACTCCTTTTTCTCAGAACTTTCTCAGAACATTTAATTTGTCAGGGTAAATTGCCATTTAATGATTAACTTTGGACCTTGGTTACCCAGAAGAAAATGTTATTGCTCAGAGGATTCTCTTTCTAAACTCTGGTGTCTTAATGTATGTATTCTTAAGATATGTGTCACATTCACGTTTACCTTCATCATCTACATTCACTACATTTCCCAGCATTCCCCAGGATCCTCACCTGCACTCGATTCCCTCATCACCACACCTGATCTCCATCACGTCATCTCATCACCAGCACGGACTATATAACACTCACTCTCCCTGCAGTCACTGTCTGATCTCGTCGTTACATGACACACAGACTCACCTCTGCTCAACCAGAGACTTACCCGCTACTTACCTGCTACTCACCTGTCCCTATTGGATTATCCTCTTCATCGTGTGCCATCTTCAGTTCCCAGCCGTCCAACTGCAACCCTCTCCAGTGACTGTTCATCATCATCTGAAAGAGAGACTCTGGTTATTATACTCACCATAACTCCGTCTGCTTCTGCTGTTCCTAAAATAAACACCATTTCACTTACCACCTGTCTGTCTCCTGTATCACCCGTGACAGAAGATCAGACCGCCCCAAGATGGACGATGGGGTAAAAATTATCGTCCTGGCTCAGGAGAGCCAAAGTTGGTATTCGTTTGTGGAAGGCTTTATCCGCATCGCACTCGTCAGTAATGTGGCTGACGAGCGGTTGTGTACCTTATTCTGGCTCGGGGCCAGATTTCACCACCGGATCGACCTTCCAGACACCACCGGACTCAGCTGGAGGGAGACCGTGATCCGGTGTCTGGAGAGTGTCGGTTCCCGACCCGGGACACAACCTACCAGCACCAAGCCCACTTCGCCGCTGGTCCCATCCAGCACAGAGCCTTCGCCGCTGGTCCCATCCAGCACAGAGCCTTCGCCGCTGGTCCCGTCCAGCCCATTTGAACCTTCACCGCTGGTCCCATCCAGCACAGAGCCTTCGCCGCTGGTCCCATCCAGCACAGAGCCTTCACCGCTGGTCCCGTCCAGCCCATTTGAACCTTCACCGCTGGTCCCATCCAGCACAGAACCCCCACCGCTGGCCTCTGCCAGCCCTGATCTAATAGACTTTTTCACAGAGCCAGAGCCCGTTGACCCAGCGCCAGAGCCAGAGCCCGTTGACCCAGCGCCAGAGCCAGAGCCCGTTGACCCAGCGCCAGAGCCAGAGCCCGTTGACCCAGCGCCAGAGCCAGAGCCCGTTGACCCAGCGCCAGAGCCAGAGCCCGTTGACCCAGCGCCAGAGCCAGAGCCCGTTGACCCAGCGCCAGAGCCCGTTGACCCAGCGCCAGAGCCAGAGCCCGTTGACCCAGCGCCAGAGCCAGAGCCCGTTGACCCAGCGCAAGAGCCAGAGCCCGTTGACCCAGCGCCAGAGCCTGAGCCCGTTGCCTGCCCGCCAGAGACCGCCGTCCAGCCAGAGACCGCCGTCCAGCCAGAGACCGCCGTCCAGCCAGAGACCGCCGTCCAGCCAGAGACCGCCGTCCAGCCAGAGACCGCCGTCCAGCCAGAGACCGCCGTCCAGCCAGAGACCGCCGTCCAGCCAGAGACCGCCGTCCAGCCAGAGACCGCCGTCCAGCCTGAGACCGCCGTCCAGCCAGAAACTGTATTCCCACCCTGCCTCCCTCTCCCACCTCCGCTATTGATGTCTTCATGCTCTACTGCCTCGCCTCTACTGAGCCCTGTCGACCCTGCTGCCCATCCACAGCTACCCCCCAGTATCGCTGTGGAGCCGCCTCTGGGTCTCCAAGCCTCAGCATCGCCCTGGTCAGTGGATCCCCTGTCCTTGCCTCAATACCCTGAACCTCTGACTCCACCTTGGTCCTCCGACCCTACAGCCTCTCTGCGGCTCATTGTGCCCTCACCTCCGCCGGGTCTTGTCAGCCCTATATCTCCACCAGGCTCACTCCTCCTTCCTTCCTCACATTGGTCAGCCATCACCCTGGTTCCACCTCGGGACTCCGTGCTGCCGGCTGTGCCTCTGCCCTGCATCCCTTCTGCTCCACCGGGCTCCATCTTCCCTCCTGCTCCTCAGTCGTCCTCCCTCGCACTGGTTACGCCACGGGCTTCCAGAGCCCCTTCTCCGTTTCGGTCCCATGAGCCTGCAGATCTGCCTTGGCCCTCCAGACCTGTGGTGTCACCTCGGCTCTGGGTCCATTCGGCTCAGTTGGGGATCTTGGAAACTTCTACTGGGTCTTCACCGCCATGGCCACCCGAAGGGGTCTCACCGCCATGGCCACCCGAAGGGGGCTCACCGCCATGGCCACCCGAAGGGGGCTCACCGCCATGGACGCCCGAGGGTCCCACAGCTCCGCCCTGGACACGTCCTCTCTCATCTGCTCCGCCTTGACTCCTCTGCAGCGCGAGGTCGCGCTTTCCGGAGGGGGGTGTAATGTCACATTCACGTTTACCTTCATCATCTACATTCACTACATTTCCCAGCATTCCCCAGGATCCTCACCTGCACTCGATTCCCTCATCACCACACCTGATCTCCATCACGTCATCTCATCACCAGCACGGACTATATAACACTCACTCTCCCTGCAGTCACTGTCTGATCTCGTCGTTACATGACACACAGACTCACCTCTGCTCAACCAGAGACTTACCCGCTACTTACCTGCTACTCACCTGTCCCTATTGGATTATCCTCTTCATCGTGTGCCATCTTCAGTTCCCAGCCGTCCAACTGCAACCCTCTCCAGTGACTGTTCATCATCATCTGAAAGAGAGACTCTGGTTATTATACTCACCATAACTCCGTCTGCTTCTGCTGTTCCTAAAATAAACACCATTTCACTTACCACCTGTCTGTCTCCTGTATCACCCGTGACAATATGTCAGTGCAAGTTGATTTAAGTTAAAACAGCTCAAACATGCATTTTAGTCTGGGACTAGGTTTAAGCCTTGTCTGTGAAACCTGGGGCCAGTTGCATAAACTGCTAAGACAAATCTTAAAAGTTAATCATCACATTTTTTTTTATTTTAAACTGTTCATAGCTGTTTTAAGTACGTTATATAAAAACGTAGATTGGTCTAATTTGAAACTAAAAAGTAAGACTAATTGCCCCTTGACTAACCGCTAGTTGGTCATACTAGAACTTAAGACATGTTTATGCAACTGAACCCAAGGGTTTGAGTGCAGAGAAAAGCGCTATATAAATGTAATAAATGATCATTAATTATTATTAAATAAAGTTGCTATTGCGAGAAATAAAAAGTGACAATTTTGAGACCCAACATCACAAGTTACGTGAAATAAAGTTACAATTATGAGAAATAAAGATTAAGAGTCATGACTGTGATATCTAAAGTCGCAATTATGTGAAATAGACGGCAATTATAGGAAATAAAGATACAAAAGTCACAACTGTGATATTCAAAGTTACAATTGCGAGTACTAAAGATAAAAACTCACAATTGTGAGACCTAAAGTTGGAATTACAAGAAATAGAATTGCAATTGCAAGAAATAAGATAAAAAGTCACAATTGGGAGCCCTAAAGTCTAAATAATATAAAAGTATTTTGAGATCTAAAGTCACAATTACGAGAAGTTGCAATAAAGTCACATTAAGAACTAATAATTTGATGACCATATTATCTTTCTGTGCTTGTTCTGTTTTCAGAATCGCTTCCACTTGCAGATGACAACTCATATGCCCCCTTCGGTACTGGTGGAGCTGCTTCTAGATGTTCTGCAGCGCAGTGGCTGGGAAGAGAGTATGGCAGTGCTTTGCCAAGGCTGGGAGGACGCTGGTCTTCTGGATCTCCTAGAACTCCAAAGCCGCTCTGGCTGGGGACCCTCACACTGGCAACTTCGATCTGCCCTGAACCTCTCCCACAGCATACCTCACATTGCTAACATTTCTGACTTCCTCTCTGAACACTTTAATCAGGACCATCCTCCTCCTGCCTCGGTCCTGCTTTTTGGGGCCGACCCGGAGTGTGCCTCTTCTGTTCTACGCAGTGCGCATGACCTGGGGTTGACGTTGCCCACTGTACATTGGATTATGGGACATCCTTTAAGCCTAGACACCCTTCATTCTATTGGCTTGCCTTTAGGACTGCTGGCCTATGGAGAGGTCGACCGCAAACCACTAGACCTCTACATTCATGATGCCCTGCAATTGGTCAACCGAGCTGTTAGTGCAGCAACGGTCGTACGGCCTGATTTAGCCCTCATCCAAAATATGGTAAACTGTTTTGACAAACCCAACAAACATGAGCTGCCCTCATCAGGACAGTACATTGCCAGGTAAATCCATATTCTCTCAGTTTATCAGTCAGTTCAGTATGTAACCTGTTAAAAAGGTGTGTTGTGTTTTGGGTGCAGGTCCCCAACAAACTTCTTCTTTAAGTGCTTAAACTTCTTATGCATCAGTGTACAGCAAATCAGTCTTGCAGGGGGCCTTCTTATTTTTACAATTAAATTAGAAGTCATTTCATTCTTCAAAGAAGCCACATCAAATTGGTAAATATAAAAACAGTTTTTAATAGCATAGAGCTGAAACTAAATAATTACAGAAACAAATAAGGCCCTGATATACTTCGAGCTAAATCGAAGAATGAACTGGTGTGGCATTATTTCGAACACAATTGGGCTGAAACAAAGTGCTAAAGTGTTATTCTGTTAAAAAACAGATTAGAGATTAAAATAATAGCATATTTGTCTCATTTTATATAAACACTAAAAACTGAGATGAAAAAGTAACTTCAGGAGGAAATGTACTTTTGCTATGGTTTAATAAATGCTCAGTGATATCTTCCTAAGATTTTTGAATTTTGGTGCAATTTTTTTTTCTCTATATATTTTTGAAATGGCAACTAATACTAGGTTTTGTCATGCTGGCATGTGTGGAAACTTTTAAAACATGTGTGTTATAACTGGCCCCGCGATAGGTTGTGCCACACCCCTACAGACACCTATTTATGTGCTAAATTATAAAAATAGATTGGTATTTCATACATAAATAATTGGATTGACAAATTAGATTCTTCAAAAAATCATCAATAATTGATAAACAGGAATAAAACTGCCACATTCGCTTTATTACATGTGACATATTTTTAGAGAATAATGGCTTTGATGTTTTATTCTGAACACTCATCAGTAGAACATCCTACCATCTGGATGAGATGTTCCAGGCAGCTAGTGTCATGCGTAAGGACAGGCGCACGGCCACTTTCTCTTGCTGCGGCAAATTACTGGTGTTTGCCCAGACACTCAGCTGGAATGCAGACATGCTTTAGAGCGTTAAGCTTTATTTATGACTTCCCCTCAGTTGCCTTTCCCTGAGGAGGGATCACTCTTATCAAAAGCTCTGGCACACGCCTACCATGCAGGCCCGTCATTTTGTGTGGATCATGCCAGCACTCTGCCACACACCACTATATCTCTCACAACAAACAGAAGTGAAATGTGGCTGTGTGGGAAGCCTGGGTCGCTCATCACAACAGGATAAGGCTGAAAATCTGCCAACCAGACCCAAATATGCGGCATAATACCGGACGATTGCGAGGGCATAGCTGCAGGAGTGTGATACATAGCTCAGCAGCTCGTGCAAGACTTTGGCCACATTGTAATACAATAAAAGTAAATTACTTTCATTTTTTTTATCAATAATTTTCCATTTGCATGCATTTTTCTTACATTGAGGAGTTAGGTGAGTGAGAAGATAGTTATTAGTCAAACTTTGTATTATGCTCTTTAAAACTGTATGACAGTACATATGACAGTACTCAAGTCCTGTAGTTAGTGTTAGTGTTAGTTTTGCGTTAGTGAAATAGCGATTAGATTGAATAATCATCCTATATTTTGCTAGATTATCATATTGGTCCATTATATACAAACCATTGGGGAGTAGATTAAAACTAATATTCATGTGTAGTGTTGAAATTTATGATTAATTCTAGTGAATCAGTTCAGATTGTTCATTTAAATGAACCAATTCTAGAAATATTTCACAGGCTTTGCTTTACAGGTCAATGCTGCATTTTAGATTTTCTTTCTATAGTAAAATATTTATTCAAATGGTGCTGTTTATTAATATCGAATAACAGAGGTAGGTTAATCGTAGTGGGCAACCTTTTGTTTGTAACTTGTAGTGTAGCTATTTTTCCAAAAAAAAGTACCTTGACTATAGATTAACTATTTAAATTCATTTATGAGTTCACACTTACAAATAATCGTATAAAGTAAAAGAGTAGTTGTTTTTGGTGTGCTGTACGAGGGGAGAGCTCCGAGCTCAGAATTTGTCCCAAACCCAGAGGGATAGGAAGCAGCCGAGAGTTATGAGTCGGGGTGGCGGAGGGATGCAGAAAATTGTCGAGGAACATAGGTGAGTCAGCTACATATCCTCCTCTTGTGCTGAATGGATAGATCATTTGAATGTGTTCCTACCGAACTTTGTTAATAAAACATAATTTAGCACTATTTTCTGAGTAGCTCCAATGCACGCTTGGATTAATAGAAGTCTGTTCCATTATCTTTTCCCATCTTACCTTACAATAGCCCCTCTCTTCTCAATATATAAAAGATCAGAAAAGTAAGACCAGAGACAAATAGAGCTTTTAAGTATATGTCAACATGTTCTCTTAATTGAGCTAAAACAAACATGCTGTAAATTAGATGTCCTTTAGATACACACTGTCAGTCATTGGCAGACTAAGATGGGCCATTTGCTTTCTGTAGCAGGTAAAACTATGGATAAATGTTTGGAGCCAAATTATATATTAAGCTTTTCTCCTCCGTTTTTCATTAACCAGCACAGCATTTGTCAAATGTCATATCTATTATTTATGACTCCAGACATTAATCTTCAAGCTCAATGTCAAAGCATTTCCTTAAGTGACCCGTCTTGTGCACCAGAGCAGCAGCTGCCGACTGAAGAGTGGGAGGTGGTTTCACAATCAAATATATTGCTCTTTGAAAGCAACATCTGTAGTTTATGGTGTGACGGATGCCAGACCGTGTCAGTCGTCCAGCTAGGCAATCCCTCTCCCAGGCCTTCCCCCTGCTGCCACAGTTATATTTACTGTCTGCTTTTCTGTTGGAGAGGATAAAGCAAGCTTAACCTGTGTCCGATGCTGCACATGTCTAGTTGTGAACCAGAGTCTTTGTCTGGGATCCCCCTGAGTAATTTGTCAGGCATTATTAGCTTGGGCACATTAGCTCATGCTGGTATCATAGCTACATCATAAGCATTTTTGTTTACTGATGGCCATTCAAAATTACAATTCAAGCTCGAAAGGTTCCCATGAGCAAAGATGGTAGCTTTCAGGTTATATACTTCCAGAAGGTTTGCTCCAGCCGAGCAACTCTGCATAACTAGGAATGCTAACAAATAGTGTTCTCCAAATAATATAGGCCTCTTCCAATCATCATTTGACACTTGTATTCTTTCCCCCTCAGGTTCCTCTCTAATACGTCCTTTGTAGGGTTGACTGGCCCTGTCAGCGTTCAACGCAACCTTTCTCGTGTACACACTTCTCAGAGGGTCCACATTTGGAGTCTGCGGCGTGATGCTATCGGTCAGCCCACGTGGGTAACTGTAGGCAGCTGGGAAGGCGGTAGGTTGGATGTAGAGGAGCAGGGATTGTGGCAGGGCTCGTCCCCTCGGCAGCGCACAGAGGGCCAGTTGGGCAGGGAAGGTCGTAGATGGCGGGCTGGCTTTCCTGTGTTAGGGAGTCCGTGTGCGTGTGGTCACTCTGGTGGAGCACCCATTCGTGTTCACTCGAGAGGTAGATGAGGATGGAAACTGTCCCGCTGGGCAATACTGTCTGGATGCAGGGACAAACAGCTCGGTAACCCTGGACCACTTGTATTCCGAGCGGGCTCAAGGCAACAGCAGCTTCTTGCCACCGGATTACAGCAAGTGTTGCTATGGATACTGTATTGATCTACTGGAGAAGCTGGCAGAAGACATGAACTTCGATTTTGACCTGTACATAGTTGGGGACGGAAAATATGGTGCAGTCAAGGGTGGGCAGTGGACGGGGTTGGTGGGGACCTGCTGAGCGGGGTGGCCGATATGGCTGTTACCAGCTTCAGCATCAACTCGGCTCGCAGTAAAGTGATTGACTTTACCAGTCCATTTTTTTCCACAAGTTTGGGAATACTGGTGCGCAGTAAAGACACGGCTGCACCTATTGGAGCATTCATGTGGCCATTGCACTGGTCCATGTGGATGGGCATCTTTGTAGCACTGCATATTACGGCGCTCTTCCTCACCCTCTACGAATGGAAGAGTCCCTTTGGCATGACGCCTCATGGACGTAACCGTGTGAAGGTCTTCTCCTATTCCTCAGCCCTCAACCTCTGCTACGCCATCCTCTTTGGCCGAACAGTCTCTAGTAAGACGCCCAAGTGTTGGACTGGACGTTTCCTGATGAACCTGTGGGCCATATTTTGCTTGCTGGTTTTGTCCAGTTACACCGCAAACCTGGCTGCAGTCATGGTTGGGGAAAAGACCTTTGAAGAGCTCTCTGGAATACATGATGCCAAGGTAAGATCTTTTGAGACAATTCGGTATACTAGAGATGCACGATTCTGGATTTTTTGAGATTCATGCTTTATTTGTTTACAAATAGCAAATAACATGCAATTTACTAGAGGTTCTGACAAAATGTTAATTGCTGCAGTATATTTAAAAATATAATTAATAAAAAAATTTTTAGTGGTTTGACTGAATGCTTCAATGACTTGCGCATAAAGAGTTACTTGTTTCATTATGGAAGAATCAGGGTTTTTGAACCAATCTCATGAATTAATGATTCAATGACAAATACATTTTTTTAACACTCATTTGTCACCACCTTCTGGTGTAATGATGTAATCAATACAATCTTTATTTGAAGCGTCAAGTTCGCTACCGTAGACATCAGTGTTTATTTGTGATATGATCTGGGAAAACCCATCACCTGGTGAAATTTGATCTATTACAGGTTTTTATACCATATTAAAGCTGGTTTCAAGCCCTTTCCAAATCTGTTTTTATGTCTTTCATGTTTGTCTGTAACAAAAGCTATGGTAATCTGAAGTCGGCTGATCGCACTGATTTTCAGGAATGGAATTTTGAGAAAAACAGGTTTAATTAACTGTCACATCCTGCTAGCAGGACGATTGGCGCTCTTTTATTATTGCCTTTTTTTCATATCACATATTTTAGTAGTCATCATAAATTAGGTATCATTCGAAAGCTTACGAACTCAAAATTCATCCTGTGTAAACCGTTTTGAAATTGGACTTCAATGATAATATGAATTATTGTAACAGACATATTGATACTGTGTGGTTGAAAATACTTTTTTGTGAAGCTATTTCATACTTACACATGCGAACTGCCCCCTTTGGGTCAGGGGCAAAGCCAAAGCAGATTTGAATATTCGCTGTGAGTGTACTTAGACTCAGCCGAATCGTTGTCATTTAGAAATAAGATTGTGTGGGTGTTTGAATCGAGATCACAAACTTTTAACAATTAATCGTTGAGCTCTAGTGCATACTGTATTTGTAACCTCCATAAAACAATGTTGCTATAATTTAGTCTATATTAGAAGGTTTTTTTTAACCACAAGGTCCTCTACCTTAAAGGTGCAGTATGTAATATTGGTTGAAATGGGTACTGCAGTCCAAATTAAAAATATTGTAGAGAGTTTCCCAACAGGATAGAGCGCAATTGACAATGGAAGGTGAGGAGACTTGTAAGAGTTGATTTGTCCACGTTTTAATATGCTCCCGTTCATGGAGATTTTTAGATGGATGCTGAGATTTTTTAGGTTGGGTAGAATCTACAATCTCTGACCCAGTTTGTTTGGTCTCCATGGCTGCAATACACTGTGTTTTCGCCAACTGGCAACCTGGGTTGTCGAAATACTATTGAGTAATTGGCAACGTGCCGTATCGCACAGACCATAACAAAAACATACATTCCGACACGGAATGCACATTTCAAAGTAGAATAACGGCTGTTGCGTTGTTTTTCAGAGAAACGAGTATGTGAACTTAGCATATTTATGGTATTTTTATGCTTTAGTACAGTGAAAAAATTACATACAGCACCTTTAAAGACTCTAGTGTAAACATGACGTCTATCCTGAAGTCTAGTCCTACAGTACTTCTGTCTTATTACTTCACAGTGCCTGGCATGTCAGAACTAGACTAGTGCCTGGACTAGTAAGACATTTTTGGGTTCTGAAACATATTCTATGCTTACAAAATACATAAAACTGTTGTATATATAAAAGTTATCAAAGAGCATACCTATTGCTCAATCAGTAGAGCATGGCGCTAACAATGCTAATGTCATGGGTGCTATTCCCTGGAAATGCATGAACTGATAAAATGGATACTTTGAATGCAATTTATTCACTGTTGGCCAAATTAATTGATTTAAGAAAGTAAATTTGCATTTATCATAATATTACCCAGTAGAGCAAGCTAAAACAGTGCACTATAATCTAAGACTTAGCTGTTTTTCCTTGCCCTTGGTCTCAGCTTCATCACCCATCTCAGGGATTCCGATTTGGCACTGTTCGGGAAAGCAGTGCAGAGGATTACATGAAAAAGAGTTTTCCTGAGATGCACGAGTATATGCGGAAATTCAATGAGCCCACCACACCTGAAGGGGTCGCCACTCTCAAGTAAGAGACCAATTCACCCAACAGAATACACTCAGCTAGCAGATGGCAGCAAGTGCTCCTGGTGTATACTGCCAAACACTATTTGTACAAAGACAAATTTACAATACATGAATAAAAAAACAAAACTGTGCATAGTTATCAATAATTCAAACAGCAGTTGCACCCTGTTCATTACAATGAAAATGCTGAATCTCAAGTCTTTTCTATATCAATCCTACCTAGTGACTCACTAGTTGACAATACTCGGTGTCAATATCTCGGCCAAATGAATTCAATTTTTGAAAAATGCTGTCATTAAAATGAGGTGTTTGCCTGAAGCATTTTTTTTCTCTCAGCATATTTGAGTCTAAATTCTGAGATACCCTCTCACTGCTGCTAGCAAGGTGAGCGGTTTGTTGTTTCCTGCCAGCTGCAGTGACACAGTCTGTCACACACATACCAAATTCTGAAGAGTGCGCTTTTATTTGTTTATTTATTTAAATATTGATACATTGTTGGGCTATATAAAAATAATGAATTTTTTTTAGGAAAAAATGAGAACTATGATAGAAAAATGGAGGAGAATTAAAAATTCTTATGTGATTTTTATCTAAAGCCTAATTAACAAGTTTGATAGCAAACAACTTAACTGGATTTTTTTTCTAGCCTAGTTTACACTCACGCTAGAGATGAATTTAGAAGGAACAGCAGAAATATTAACATTTTGAGAGTCAGCGCATCTCACTTCCTTCCATAATTCCTTAGTAAAGGTTTGAGTCTGTATGACAGATGGCAGAATTAAGCCTGAAATCATGGCATAGAAGTTGCTTCATTTAATATTTGGATGTATCATTCAGAATGTAATTGGAAGAAAAACTTAAAAGAGACAAACGTCTTCAAAAGAGTCAAAGATCCATGAAGTATTTAAATTGGCTGAAAACACTTTAATCCTTTTTTTAATTTTGAGAAGAGGATCAGAGGTATCAGTGACCATATGTATCGCAATGAACCAGCAAAGCAATTCATTTCTGAAATATTTGATTTTCAAATGTATGCCACAGTATGTCTGTTTTTGCCTTTTGATGGTGTTTATATGCACCTTTATTTGTACTCTTAAGAAAAATACATATTTAAAAGAATATACTGGTGGTAAAATGTTTTCATTTGTCAATAATCATATTGATTTACCAGATTGGGATTACACTGATAACATGTGTGGGAAAAGAAATGTTATTATCAACCAAAAGTGCTACTAAATAGGTTTAATTTCAAATCTGCTGCTGGCTGAACTTTTTGATAAATTACATCTTTTTCTTAATCATTAAATTAAGTAAGGGTGGACCGCTGCCCTTAAGGTGTCACAATCCATTAAAAGTCCTTTTCGGGCTCTATTCAGCTTGCATGTGGTTTAGCGTAGCTGCTGATTTATGGCCGCCACTGCAGTTTATGAACATTTAGCTTAGACAAATGATGTCTGTGTTCCATTTGCACCGGAATCATACTGTGCATGTTTAATGAGAGTGTGTGCGTGCCTGTGTGTAGTTTTGTAGCCCCCCTCTTTTTATGTTGTGAAGGACAGATCCGCCTCAACTTGATGCTTTTATCATGGACAAAGCCCTGCTGGACTATGAGGTGTCCATTGATGCCGACTGCAAGCTGCTGACAGTTGGTAAACCCTTTGCTATTGAAGGTAAGCAGAATGTACTATCAAACTATTTTACTGGACACATTGGGCAGTTTAGTCAAGTCAAGTCACCTTTATTTATATAGGTCTTTTTACAATGCAGATTGTTTCAAAGCAGCTTTACAGAGATAGCAGGAAAATAATTTTGTATTAATATTGTTAAATATCAAATTAAATGTCCCTAACCAAGCAAGCCAAAAGCCTAATGTCAACAAAGGCGAAAAAGGTGACAGTGGCAAGGAACTAAAACTCCATCAGGTGACAGAATGGAGAAAAAAAACCTTGGGAGAAACCAGGCTCAGTCGGGGACCAGTTCTCCTCTGCCCAACAAACAAACAGTGTATTATTATGATTCAGGCAACATTATAGGACAGAAGTCAGATTGGAAGATTATATTAGGCAGTTCATCAGGTTGAAGATCGGAGTCATCACGCACGTATGGGGACGAGTTTGTTGAGGATCAGTGCCGATGGCTGTTGTGTTGATGAGGCCTTCACAGGGTAGAGTCTAGTTGACACAAGCTCTGCTGACACTTCAGGAATGTGTTGTGGTCGTGTCTAGGCACAGGTCCACCATCTGATCTGGATACCGCCCTGATCTAGCTGATTACAGTAAACCTCGGAATAAACAGAAAGACTAAAATTAGGGTTTCACTTTATTTTGATGGTCCCTTTAACACATTCTGTTGACTATAAGTAACGTTGCACCTACATGTCTACTAACTCTCATTAGAGTGTTAGTAGAGTATTAGTAGACTGGTAGGGTTAGGGTTAAAATAAGTTGACATGTAGTTGCATAGTTACTTATAGTCAGTAGACTGTCTGTTGGAGGACCATCACAATAAAGAGTTATCAGATTTAAAGCTGCCGTCGGCAACTTTTTTTTTTTATCATATTCAGTGAAATCGACACTATAATGTTATGAGGAGATCGGCGGATGAACCCAGACGCAGACAGTAAATGATCACACAAGGTTTATTGAACAAAAACGGGAAAACAAAACCCACGAGGGGGCAAAACAGACGAAACAAGGGATATATGACTGACAAGACTAGATAATGACTGAACGAGAAACACTACGTATAATACTGACTAAGACTACTGACAAAGACTACAAACAATGACTTTAAATGACTAGACTTGCAGAGAATACTCACAGGTAACATTTGGCAATGAACCGACACAAGACAGAGAAAACACGGGGATTAAATGGGAGACTAATCAAGACATAACAGGTGAAACTAACTAGACACTAATGACGAGACGAGGATAACAAGGGGGCGGGGTTACAAGACAAGACAACACAAGCACATGGCCCAAACAGGCCATGCGCTTGTACACAAAACATGGATCGGTCATGGTCCTGCCAAAATACTCAGAAAATACACAGGCAAAAAGGCAGAACCATGACAGAATCCCCTCCCTAAGGAGCGGCTACCAGACGCTCCCCAGGGAGACCACAAAACAAGACAAGACCGACTAGGACATAGACAAGAACCAACTAAGCATAACAAATAACATCAAGCATGGGACAAGACGGACTGAGATAAGGACAAGAACCAGCAAAACATGACAAATAACATCAAAGGCAAACAAGAATACACAACGACAGGGTTGGGGTGAAACATCAGAAATAATAGACAAGGAAGGGGAGGCGGAGGAACAACAAAGTCCTTAGGGGGTAGTCCAGGGTGAACAGGAACACGGGGGTTCTTGGGTCCAAGGGATGAGGGCTGAGGACGGGGAATCCGGGGGGACTTGGCTGGATACACATGAGGAGAGGGCTTAGGCGAAACAGTCCGGGGTTCAATGGTGACAGGGGAAACAGTCCGGGGACAAGTGAAGACAGGGACAAAGGGTGAAACAGTCCGGGGACTAGTGGAGACGGGGGAGACCGGGAAAACAGATGGGGATACTGCCTCAGAGGAAGCAGCAACAGGCTCAGACATGGAGGACACAGAGGACGAGGAAACAGGACTTCTGACGGGGGACATGGCTGGTGACAGGACAGGACTGGGTGTAGCGCTCACGGCGACAGGGTCGGGTGTAGCACTCACGGCGGCAGGCGCGGGTGCAGCGCTCTCGGCGGCAGGCGCGGGTGCAGCGCTCTCGGCGGCAGGCGCGGGTGCAGCGCTCTCGGCGGCAGGCGCGGGTGCAGCGCTCTCGGCGGCAGGCGCGGGTGCAGCGCTCTCGGCGGCAGGCGCGGGTGCAGCGCTCTCGGCGGCAGGCGCGGGTGCAGCGCTCTCGGCGGCAGGCGCGGGTGCAGCGCTCTCGGCGGCAGGCACGGGTGCAGCGCTCTCGGCGGCAGGCGCGGGTGCAGCGCTCTCGGCGGCAGGCGCGGGTGCAGCGCTCTCGGCGGCAGGCTCGGGTGCAGCGCTCTCGGCGGCAGGCTCGGGTGCAAAGGGCGATGGGGAACAAGAAGCTCCCTTCCTCCTCCTCCTCTTTCTCCTTGACCGTGAGGCAATGGTCACAGCAGGGCTCGCAAATGGCTGACAGGGCTCAACAGAAGACAAGACAGGAACAGGGAAGACAACTTCTGATTGGGTGAGCTCAGAAGACGAGGACTCCGAGGGGGAATCCCAGGAAACCCGTCTCCCTCGTTTGCCTCGGAGGTCAGCGGATGTCACAGGAGCCGAGGTGGAACTGGCCTGGTCCCCAAGCGTCACAACACCAATCATGCGACCCTCCGGGATCGCTGGCAGAAAGGCCGAGGGTGGAGAGCCCGAGGAAGAGGTGTGCGGATCCTCTCGGGAAAAAAGATCCCAGAGGCGGGCATATTCCCTCATCGTCCGCTCGCCCTGGGACGGGACTGGGCTGTTGATCCGCTCTCCGTCGGAGGGCACAGGCGACCACCATCGCTCACGGAAGTCGGGTTGGAGCAGGAAAGGCATATTGTCTGCTGGGTTCTTAGGTGTTCGGTTCATTCTGTTATGAGGAGATCGGCGGATGAACCCAGACGCAGACAGTAAATGATCACACAAGGTTTATTGAACAAAAACGGGAAAACAAAACCCACGAGGGGGCAAAACAGACGAAACAAGGGATATATGACTGACAAGACTAGATAATGACTGAACGAGAAACACTACGTATAATACTGACTAAGACTACTGACAAAGACTACAAACAATGACTTTAAATGACTAGACTTGCAGAGAATACTCACAGGTAACATTTGGCAATGAACCGACACAAGACAGAGAAAACACGGGGATTAAATGGGAGACTAATCAAGACATAACAGGTGAAACTAACTAGACACTAATGACGAGACGAGGATAACAAGGGGGCGGGGTTACAAGACAAGACAACACAAGCACATGGCCCAAACAGGCCATGCGCTTGTACACAAAACATGGATCTGTCATGGTCCTGCCAAAATACTCAGAAAATACACAGGCAAAAAGGCAGAACCATGACATATAATCCGACAGAACAACATAAAGGGCCCTATCTTGCACCCGGCGCAAATGACTTTGTTCACTGACGCAAGTATCATTCCTATTTTGCACCCGCACAAAGCGGGCTTTTCCCTCCACAGACGCGTGTCGGTAAACTAGGAAATGCTGGGCGGTTCGGGGCAAAAATGAGGCGTGTTTCGGCGCAAACATTCCCTAGTGCTATTTTGCACTTCCAGAAAACAATTCCGCCACTGACCAAAAAAAACCTGGTCTAAAGTCATAGCCACGTTGTTCATAATGCTATTTTAAGCGCGCATGCTTGGCCATAATGTAGCGGGTTCGCAACGCGCATACACTTTGATTCTCTCATCAACACAGATG
This sequence comes from Chrosomus eos, assembly GCA_036326025.1. NCBI lineage: Eukaryota > Metazoa > Chordata > Actinopteri > Cypriniformes > Leuciscidae > Chrosomus > Chrosomus eos. The sequence continues at coordinate 21,568,396 of CM070839.1, forward strand.
CAGCAGTTTTTATTTTTGCAAATCATACATTATAACAGGGAAATATATTACCACACGAGGGAAATCATTGTGGTGTCCATGAAGATGTGAAAAAATAGGCATAAATCTAGCTTACACATTTACCCAAAATTTTCAGGCAAATTGTAGTAATGACGGATCAGACCTGTTTGCCCAATAGTGTCAAGACACATATGTATAAGGACATACATTACTGACAAATTAGTTTGTCCGTCAAGAACCAGGGAAAAAAAATCTGAAGACTGCATTATAAGACTACATTATAAACCTTACTCTTTAACTTACCAGTAAAGTTGAGCTTTCTCAATATTTTTTCTATTGATTTGGGTGGGTTTGTCCCATCCCCAATGTCAATTCTCTTTCTTTTACGGCCCTGACGAGAACATCGATCTCCTCGGCTGTGAACCGCTCCTGGCGCGAGCCTGGTAACTTGCACCTTTGACACTTGCATTTCAGATCGTTAAAATAGGGCCCAAAGTTTTTTTTAGAAAAAAAACCCGATCTTCTAACTCCACCTGGAGCGTGTTATTCGTTTTGCAAAAATCCACAGCTCCCGGATCATCGGGTCCAATCAGCGCAGGGGGGGTGTGAGATCTGTCAATCACAGATCGGGCACACGCTACCCCTCACGCACATTACAATCACATGCACACGCCTGAAGTTCGTGCAGGAACGAAGAGTGATGGCGGATGTATCTTGCTTTCAAAACTAACAAATCAAGTAAGCTCATTTAGAGTATAAATGACGTTAGCAATTGCAATCGATCGGTAGATTAGCCAGCGCAGCATACCTCCAAATACTCCATGGTGTTGATGGATGCTGATGACGGGCGCGTTCACAGCAAACCTGGTGCACACGCACTGACGAGCACGAACTCAGTGGGAGGGTATTCGTTGATAGTGGGGGAGGGGCATGAGAGTTGTAAACATTCAAAATTTTGCCTAAGTCCACTCAATCTGCCAGACTTGCCGACTGCAGCTTTAAGCAAACCGTCTACTAATACTCTAATGAGTGTTAGTTGACGTATAGTTGCAAAGTTACTTATAGTCATCAGGATGTTCAAAAGGGACCATCAAAATAAAATATTACCAAAATTAGCATAGATGCCAATCCTTTTTTGATGTAGCGAGTACATCAGGTGTTATAGGAAGTGTTCCCTGTTCCAGCTGACCTAATTTATGCATCCTAATAATCATTTAACTGATTTGAATAATAGGAATGTATAGACCTTATGTAGCCACGCCCCTTTTCAGCGCTGCACTCGTTGTCTTTTGACTTCCGGTCTGTATTTTCACAGCGATCTTGCGTAGTTATGAATGAACGACTCATTTAAAAAATTTCCAAGGTCCGTTTGTTTAGACATATGCTTTACAATGCTTATGATAAACATTACAATGCTCATGATAACTTTCGTTAACTCTACAATAAGTAAATCAACTTCACCAGCTAATTACTCCTGGACAGCGATGCCATAAAAATATACAGAGCGACCGCAAAAATGGAAGTTCAAAGACAATATTCTGAAGATGGCGGCGCCCTCGTTTCTCTGGTGCATAAGGTCTATAGTGTTACAAAAATAGGAACAAAAATAGGAAAAGGATCTACCACCAGCAGTCGATTTTGATATTCTAGTTATTATCAACTTGCCGGAATTTTAAGATTGCAATAGATGTGAAGGACTTTAATGCGTTAAGAGCTCACTCAAGTACTGGACAGCTAAACCATTTAGTGCTTTATAAGTAATCAGCAATTTTTTAAAATGTATAAGATGTTTAATAGGGAGCCAATGCAGTGTTGACTGAACTGGGCTAAAATGGTCATATTTCCTGGTTCTGGTAAGAACTCTAGTGGCTGCATTTTGGACCAGCTGCAGTTTGTTAATTAAAGCTCCAGTCAGCAAGTCTGGCAGATTGAGTGGACTTAGGCAAAATTTTGAATGTTTACAACTCTCATGCCCCTCCCCCACCATCAACGGATACCCTCCCACCGACTCACCGAGTTCAGTGCGTGTGCAGGTTTTTCTGTGAACGCGCCCGTCTTATCAGGATCCATCAACACCATGGAGTATTTGGAGGTATGCTGCCTTGGCTAATCTACCGATAGATTGCAATTGCTAACGTCATTTATACTCTAAATGAGCTTACTTGATCTGTTAGTGTTTTGAAAGTGAGATACATCCGCCATCACTCTTCGTTACTGCGCGAACTTCAGGCGTGTGCATGTGATTGTAACATGCGCGAGGGGTGGCGTGTGCCCGATCTGTGATTGACAGTCAGATCTCACACCCCCCTGCGCTGATTGGACCCGATGAACAGGGAGCTGTGGATTTTTGCAAAACAAATAACACGCTCCAGGTGGAGTTACAAACTCGGGGTTTTTTTCTAAAACCACTATTTATGTTGTTCTGTCGGATTATAGTGTCGAATTCACTGAATATGATCAAAAAAATGTTGCCGACGGCAGCTTTAAGCGTGCAGGGCAACCACTCATAATAGCATTACAATTATCTAGCCTTAAAGTCTTGAACTCATGAACTAATTGTTCTGCATTTGTCACTGAGAGCATATGACGTAATTTAGATATATTTTTAAGATGGAAAAATGCGGTTTTACAGATACTAGACACGTGACTTTCAAATGAAAGATTGGTATCAAAGATCACACCCAGGTTCCTAAACGACAGTGAAGACTCGACAGATAAGCCATCAAGTGTTAGACAGTATTCTAGGTTAATATGTGAGGAAGTTTGTCCAATAATTAGAATCTCTGTTTTTTTTAGGAAATTACTAGTCATCCATTTTTTTATATCAGCTATGGATTCCGTTATTTTTGTGAATTAGTAGGTTTCGTCAGGGCTTGAAGAAATATAGAGCTGAGTATCATCGGCATAACAGTAAAAACTAATGCCATGCTTCCTAATGATATCTCCTAAGGGTAGCATGTACAGAGTGAACTGCAGTGATCCTAGTACTGAGCCTTGTGGTACGCCATACTGAACTTTGATCGATAAGACATCTCTTCAAACTGATAACGGTCAGATAAGTATGATTTAAACCATGCTAATGCAATTTCACTAATGCCAACATAATTTTCAAGTCTATTTAAAAGAATGTTGAGGTCAATGGTGTCAAATGCAGCACTAAGATTGAGTAACACTAATAGAGAGATACAACCACTATCGGATTATAAGAGCAAATCATTTGTGACTCTAATGAGAGCTGTCTCAGTACTATGGTACAGTCTAAATCCTGAATGAAAATCCTTGCAGATACCATTTCTTTCTAAAAAGGAACATAGATGTTAGGATACTGCCTTTTCTAGTATCTTTGACAGAAAAGGTAGATTTGAGATCGGCATGTAATTGACTAATTATGTAGGATCAAGTTGTGTTTTTTTTTACAAAAAAATCATAGCCAGCTTAAAGTTTTTGGTACGTATCCTTATGCTCCTAATGCTTTGTTATAATCCTATAACAAAGATGAATTAATGATATTAAGAATTAAGAATGATATTAAGGATCTATGACCTCTGGAAGCATCTCTTTCAATAGCTTAGTCGGTATAGGGTCTAACATACATGTTGTCAATTTAGAGGATTTAACGAGTTTAGAAAATTCTCTCTCTCCTATAGCAATGAATGAATAAAATTTTTCCTCAGGGAGACTACAATGCACTGCCTAATGTGATATTGTAGAGAAGGAAGGTTGTTGCTTGGGCTACTGTAGAACGTCCGGATTGCATTCATAATACACATACATATTCATACTATACGTACCTTTTTTAGCAGTTGTGAAAAAATTACTTATTCAAAAGCACCTACTCAAGTGAGTAAATAGATGCAGATATACTGCATTTTCTTATTTTATAAGGCTTATATTCTGGGCTACAACATTTGGTAAGTGTCATCTGTGCTATTCGCTAATGTTGCTATTGCCTTATTGACTGCTGTCTGTAACTCAACAGATTACTAGGCATTGTAATAACGTTTTAATGATGACACATAATTGTTTATTATAGCGAGCTAGATTGAAGATGGGTATAAAAAAACTCACCCACAAATTACAGTCAGTCATCAAATGATTAGCCTAACTGTCCGTTGCACACAGAAATGCCATTTATGCATGATAAACACAATATTTAAAAAAATATTAGCAAAATACCTAATCACTTATCTTCCCGCAGTTAGTCCGCTCTCGGGGCGCTGTCTCATGTGATGATGATGCAGGTTGGACTGCGTGTATTCTGTCAACTGATATGATGTCAGGAGTAGAGGGGCAAATATGAATGTTTACTAAAGTAACTAAAATTCCTTTATAGGATGCATATATTATATACATATTTATTACACACACACGTAGTATGTGTGTGCATGTTTTTCTATCCCGGTGCATGGGAAGTCCAGATTGACTCATGGGGACCTAAATTGAGGTACCCTTGAGGAAACAAGCTTATAATCATACAGAATGAGGTTTTTTTTATGTAAAAATGCAGAACATTTTCGGTGATGGTTAGGTTTAGGGTTAGAGTGAGGTGATAGAATATACAATTTGTACAGTATAAAAACTGTTGTGAGGAAGATGAGGGTTTTTTCTCTGTCTGTCTGTCTGTCTGTCCGTCTGTGTGTGTGTGTATACAATTTTGACTCAACTTTTTTTTTAAGAAAAGGGATTTTTAAAGGCTGAAATGTGGAGTTTAGCATTTTACAAAAAGTTTTGCTTTTTGTCGAAAACAGTATTACAGTACATTTGGTTGTTTAGGATGTTACCTTGTTTTATTTGTGCTGTTCTTATAAAGCCTTAAATTTGATTTAATACAGACCCTCATGGTGGTCGCCATGTTGAGATCAAATGATCAGACAGCGCAGTTTGCTAAAATGCAAATTGAATGCGAAAACAAAATGCAGAATGACCGTTGAAATACCCTTAGCTTAAGATAAAGATACAGAACAACACTAATATAGTATTAATATACTAATACAAACTGTAAAGCATCTAATCTAATTTAGATTTTTCATTAGTATTTAAGAAAATTTTAACTCCATTGAAAATCCACTGGCATACATACTAGACAAATTCTACTCACTTCGACATTGGCACGGTTGGTTGAAGCAGAGGAGGAAGCAGGATCCACGTGCAGTATTATTTTATTAAATAAACTCTAAACTACTCAGACTGAGACTCAGAAACAAGACTCAGGTGGCTTTCACACTGGCAGTTTAGTTCGGAACGGGGCACGGTTCGCATGAAAAATTGCTAATGTGAACGCTGTCATGCGAACTTGGATGCGCACTGGGGTACCGAACCCGAGACTACCTGGAGGAGGTGGTCTAAGTTTGGTTGCTCCCGAACCGTGCCACGGTTCGTGTAATTGTGAAAGCAACACAGACTCGGTGCGCACTTGTTCAGGAAGTAAAATAGCCCCACCCTGTGCATGCGTTTTTGCTTATTGTGATGTATTCAGTTAAATAAAACACTTGTAAGGGATGATAGTGTTGATGATTTACCTTGGATACGAGCGAGAGTGAGCCTGCAGTGTATTCGTGCATTGCGCGTGGAATCAGGGCAAGAAATTTGGAAATCCACTGTCTCCTCAAAAGAGTCCGTTTGCAAGCAGCAGAAGTCCACCTTATGTGACACACACAGTAAACATTTATTGTTCACTCAACTGTGCATAATAGCAGCGAATTAATAAAAAACACAATATTGACCCTCGTTCTGTTTTCTATCATGCGCCGTGCAGGGTTCGATAGAATCAAGTTGAGTGTGAAACCCGCTGCGGGGGGTGCCGGGAACAAACACGCTCGGGCTCGGACCGCAGCAAACGAGCCCAGTGTAAAAGCCGACTCAGAAACAAGACTCAGGGGGCTTTTACACTGGGCTCGTTTGCTGCGGTCCGAGCCCGAGCGTTGGTCTGGTTTCACACTCAACTTGATTCTATCAAACCCTGGTGCGTTTGCGTGCATATTACGTCATCGCAAACGTGCACGGCGCATGATAGAAAATAGAACGTGGTCAATATTGTGTTTTTTTTTTTAATTAATTCGCTGCTATTATGCGCAGTTGAGTGAACGATACATGTTTACTGTGTGTGTGTCACATAAGGTGGACTTCTGCTGGTTGCAAACGGACTATTTTTGAGGAGACAGTGGATTTCCAAATTTGTTGCCCTGATTCCACGCGCAATGCACAAATACACAGCAGGCTCACTCTCGCTCGTATCCAAGGTAAATCAACAACACTATCATCCCTTACAAGCGTTTTATGCAACCGAATACATCACAATAAGCTAAAACGCATGCGCAGGTTACTTTACTTCCTGAACAAGTGCGCACCCGAGTCCGTGTTGCTTTCACATTCACGCGAACCGCAGCACGGTTCGGGAGCAACCGAACTCAGACCACCTTCTCCAGGTAGTCTCGGGTTCTGTACCCCAGTGCGCACCCGGGTCCCATGACAGCGTTCACATTAGCGATTTTTCATGCGAACCGTGCCCCGTTCCGAACTAAACTGCCAGTGTGAAAGCCCCCTCAGACTCGGGAACAAAACAAGCAACAAACAACGTTAAGAACTGACAAAGACTTAAACTAGACACAGGGCTTAAATACAGAGGCAGACAAGCTAAACGAGATAAGAAAAGAGCGAGGATAATAGGAAACACCTGGAGAGACTAATAAGCATTAAACATAACGGGGAGCTGCTAAACAACGAACAAGACGGGAACACAGACTAGAATCATGACAGACATGGTGACATCAAGAAAATAAATTAAATGAATAATTCTACAATAAATACATGGAATAAATTAATCATGGGTGACATACACCTGAAAAAAATCAGCTGAAAATTAAGCTTTTGCATGATGCTGCTGCATCCATGATACATATCAGTAATTCATATACAGTAAGTTCAATGCCACTGTTGTAATGATTAGCAAACGTAATGCACCTTTTATAAATCATAAGTTTCGATTTTGATTTTTACATAACATCATTCATATTTTTCCAATATATGTAAAGGCCAGAAAAAGATCAATTGGAATACCATATTATTTTTTCCTCTACTGTCAAAGTTAGGGGTTGTGAGATGAGGCGAGAACTCAGAGATGCAAAAAAATGTTTTTTTTTAAAAACTAAACAAACAAAAAGTACTGCATGGGGGAGAACAAGACCAGCATCTGGAAAAGGCATGGACATGGTAACAGAATCAGGCTGCTGTGCAGGTGGGCAGGGTGGAGCAGGGTGGAGCAGGGTGGAGCAGGCTGTGCAGGCGGGCAGGGTTGAGCAGGCTAAATAAACACAAACCACGTGCTACGCCAAACACAAAACACACGCGGACAGAAGAGTGTACGAGCGAACTCAAAACCACATGCTCACCAAGACAAGGAGTGTCAGAGCTCTGTCACCAAACCAAGAATAAACAGTCAGATGAAGTGACAGAACCCTGACATGGACATGAGGGAAAATCTGCTATGTAATGTCATTCACTGGGCAAAATGGGTGTTTTATAAATCTGGACTGCCATTAGGAGGTAGATACTGTGCTTGAGGGGAATAAAGAGAACAGAGACAAATTGGGCAGAAATATTCAAACTTTACATTTGCATATTTTAACAAATCCACAACTGACAAGGGAAGAAAAAGTAAGTCAACTTGGCACAGATCTCTCCTGCTGTCATGCATTTTAGTGGAGAAGCCAATTTAAATGTAGGCTAAACCTTGTTTTCCTGAGCTGCCTATACAGGAAGCACAGCTCTTTCGAGAAGAAGGCACTGAAAGGTGTGCTGTAGGAAAGAGAGAACGTTGGGTAAAATTGTGGTCAAGTTTGTAATTTTTTCATTTCCTCAGCTGGGTGTCTGGGCTAATTGAGCTCATGCCCCGCTCGAGTCATGTTAATTAGCATATGCCTGTTGTCTCAGGTCTTGTGTCTGTTCATTCTCACTCAGCACGTTTAATACCTCTGTAAACCTGCTGGACAATGTTATGCATGTTTTAATGGATTAATAAGCATGGTCTCATGCATCAGCCATAATTTAACAGAGAGGTCTTGCCCTTCAGTGCTGCCCTTAAATGGTGCAAAATTATTTGTCACAGTCGTGAAATTGCTCAGAATTTATGATTGCAGAGAGGCACAGGATATAAATAATTTCCGCCCGGTTTTACATAGTGAAGGTTTAAGCTAGTCCCAGACAAAAATGCATGTTTGAGCTGTTTTAACTGAAAGCAACTTGCACTGACCAGTACCACTGTTTTGTCTCAATATGCACACCAGTCATGTTTTTTTTCTAGGGCACATTTCTAAAAGCTACTTAAATGCCCTAATTGAACTAAGGCCAAATCCTGGCTTAGTCTAAGCCCTGTCTGTGAAACCGGGTCTTAATCTTAGACACACTGCAAAAAAATATTTTCTTAATCAGTATTATTGTCTTGTTTTCTATAGTAAAAAAAATAATAATACTAAAAGCAAGATAAGTTTATTTCATATAATACTCCTTTAATAGTTTAATAAATAAATATATTTTAAAGAGTATACTTCAGTGTGAACTGAATGTAATTTATTCGGACACGCATGTTAAATGAAAATGTATTCATTTAAATGTAAATTTTAAGTTTACATTTATTTGAACTTTTGGCTGACAGAATTAGGACTTAAGTACATCTTTATGTATAATTTCATAATTACTACTTTCTTTTAAAATGCACTGCTGAATGCAACGACAAGCACCTATGAAAAACTACTTACTTTAGAACACTTGTATTCCTAGGTTAGACTAGTGAGAGGTAGTTCCAGGACCCCTTTGTCATATTCGGCTGATGTTAGTTAAAGGTCCCGTTCTTCGCGATTCCATTTTTCAAACTTTAGTTAATGTGTAATGTTGCTGTTAGAGCATAAATAATACCTGTAAAATTATAAAGCTCAAAGTTCAATGCCTAGCGAGATATTTTATTTAACAGAAGTCCCCTTTCAAAGCATACAGCGAACGTCCGGTTTGGACTACATCCCTCTACTTCCTTTTTTAATGACGTAACTAGGAATACACAAAAATAGGGGGCGTGGTCTTGTAGCGCTCCCACGGAGAAGAAGCACTTCAGCTGCGCATGCATCTTCAATTTATGGTGACCTAAACCCGTGACCTTTCCGGGCAACGTGCAATAAGCTGCTGTCGAATCACAACACAGTAAAGTTACTTGATTATTACGCAGGAATGAGAGTATAGTTCCTAACCATATCAGCCTAGAAAATCGCAACTTTACATTTTCCATCGGTCTTAATGCACGATGTAACTACAGAAGAATCAAGTTTTAAATAGGAAAAATATCGAAACTCTTTGGTCATTTTTTTTTTGAGAAATGCTAATGGTCTTGTCCACTTCAAAGATGTATGCTAAGCTATGCTAAAAGTGGTTCCGCCAGAACCGGAGATCGGCTGAATGGATTCAAAAACGGTAAAACTCTTAAACAGTTTAACTCTGGGGGAGTTGAAAAATGAGCCAATTTCCCAAAAAAGTGGAGTATCCCTTTAAACATCATGAGACACTGAGCCAGTTTTTTGCGTATGAAGTGATGGTTCGCTCCATCTTCGCCACGGTTGTTAATGGGACATAGAGAGGGCACATTGTCCAGGGGAGGAGTCCGAACTGTTGGTAAAAGAGATTCAATTTCTCCATTTCTTGTTGATGTTGTCCAGGCCATTAACAATCTCTTGCCTTAGTTGTTGCATCTGCTCTTTGACCTTAAGGCTTGTGTTGTACCATCTGCCTAGGCTTTAGACAGGCTGCTCAGACACTGTTGGTATTGAGTCATCCCGATTCAGAACCGTGTATCTCTAACCACCCCTTTGACTATGGAGATGCTGCCAGATCATGCTTGTATGCTCTAAGCAGCCATAGAATCCTGGAATTACTGCTTTCTGTACAGATGCATCAATGTACTTGTTTCTTTCCAGAAAGGCATACAGCATTGGTGCTACTATGCTAAAAATTATTTTGCAGAATAAAGGCAGATTGGCCGAAATTGGCTGATGTCTGATGCATCCCTTTTCTTTTGGTATTAGCACGCCGCAAGCTCTTTGCCAAGCCTTGGGTATTCTTTGCTTCTGCCATACTACCCTAATGAGTCTCCACAGAAAGCATAGGATGTTCAGTGCGTTCTTGTAGAGCGTGTATGGTACTCCTTTAGACCTCGGAGCTGATGCTGCTATTGCTCGCCAGACCGCTTTTTCTACCTCTTTCCATTTAGAAGGGCTAGTGTCCAGGTTGAATTATTATGGTTGAATTGGCGGGATGTCAGGTGGGATGACTATCTGCTTATGCCTTTTTGTGTCATGGTGGACGTTTTCCAGGTGTTTCTCCAATTCCTGCCTTGATGTTTTCAGAGTTCCACTTTTTTCCTTTGCGAAGAGGTCTTTGACGAACTTGAAAGGGTATTTATTACAACAGGTTCTTTGCTTGTTCTTTCTTTTTGAGCCATTGTGCCTGAATCTTTCTCTATTGCTGTTCAATTACATGATAGAAAGTCTAAGGCCTTCAAAAGCTGTACAGCAAACCCATCTAATCTGGTGCCAAACTAAGATCGCTGTGGGGACAAAAAGTAAGACTGTTAAGTTAGCACTTTTAAACATCCGCTCACTTAAAAATAAATCACTTCTAGTCAACGACTTAATAACCACATACAACCTGGACTTTATGCTTCTAAATGAAACTTGGCTAGAAGACAGCTGCAGTGCAACAGTCCTCAATGAAACATCCCCTCCTAACTTTACTTTTATGAGTGTTTGCAGAGCGGGTAAGAGAGGCGGGGGCTTAGCGGCTCTTTTTAAAGATGTCTATCAATGTAAGAAAATATCATTTGGGAATTACCCGTCTTTTGAATATCTGGGTATTGTGTTAAAAGGTGCTCCACGTATTTTACTTATCATTGTTTACAGGCCTCCAAAATACTCTCCAGCCTTTGCTGAGGACTACAGAACTGTTATCAACAATTTCCTCAGAGTTTGAATGTTTTGCCATTGCTGGAGATTTTAACATTCACATAGATAATGCAGAAACCAATATGGCAAAAGAAATCAAAACTGTTTTAAAAACTTTTGATCTGACTCAGCATGTACATGGACCCACACATAATCGTGGACACACTCTAGATCTACTTATCAGTAAGGGTCTAAACCTCTCATCGATTGTTATTAAGGATGTAGCACTGTCTGATCATTTCTGTATTTTCTTTGATATTTTGATCTCTCCTGCCATTGAAGCTAGATCTGTGTCTGTCAAGAAGAGATGCTTAAATGAGAACACTAGTGTGCTATTTATGAAGGCTATATCTTTAAAACCAAGCATATCTGCTGACTCTGTTGATTTTCTCCTTGAATCTTTTAACTCAAAAATTAAAAGTGTAATTGATGATATTGCTCCTGTGAAAGTCAGGAAGAATAGTGGTAGACAAAAAGCACCTTGGAGAAACTCAACAGCGGTGCAAAACATGAAAAGACAATGCAGAAGAGCAGAGTGCATGTGGCAGAAGACAAAACTTGTAGTCCATTATAACATCTACAAAGACAGCATCCATGCTTTTAATATGGAACTAGGCAAAGCTAGACAGACTTTCTTCTCAAATATTATAAACAGCAACTTAAACAACACACGCACTCTTTTTGCTACTGTAGAGAGACTGACAAACCCACCAAGCCAGATTCCCAGTGAAATGCTCTCAGAGAGCAAGTGCAGTGAGTTTGCTTCTTTCTTCTCTGAGAAAATCAATAATATTAGAAAGGTGATCAGCTCATCCTTGAGTTGCGCTGGGGTCAAACAGATCAGACCACTACCTGAGAAAGTAGTTACTATGTCTGTTTTCGAAGAAATTGATGGCAAAATTTTGGAAGAAACCGTACAGCACCTTAAAACATCAACCTGCGCCCTTGACGCACTTCCCACATCTTTTTTCAAAAGTGTGTTAAACTGTTTAGAAGCAGATCTTCTAGAAGTGGTAAATGCCTCACTTTTCTCTGGGAGTTTTCCAAACTCCCTGAAAACTGCAGTTGTCAAGCCCCTCCTGAAAAAGAGCAATCTTGATAAGACCATATTAAGCAATTATAGACCGATCTCAAATCTTCCTTTCATAGGCAAGATCATTGAAAAAGTTGTCTTCAATCAGCTGAACAAATTCTTAAGCCTGAATGGTTACTTTGACAATTTTCAATCTGGTTTCCGATCGCATCACAGCACAGAGACAGCGCTCATAAAGATAATAAATGATATTCGCTTAAATACTGATACAGGCAAATTATCAGTGCTGGTACTACTCGACCTCAGTGCTGCATTTGACACTGTCGATCACGACATACTTATTGACAGGCTGGAAAACTGGTTGGGGCTTTCTGGGATAGTCCTAAAATGGTTCAGGTCTTACTTAGAAGGGAGAGGTTATTATGTGAGTATAGGAGACCATAAGTCTGAGTGGACATCGATGTCATGCGGAGTCCCCCAGGGCTCAATTCTTGCGCCACTCCTATTCAACCTGTATATGCTCCCAATGAGCCAAATAATGAGAAAGAACCGAATCTCTTACCACAGCTATGCAGACGACACACAGCTCTACTTAGCCCTATCGCCTAACGATTACAGCCCCATTGACTCCCTGTGCCAATGCATTGATGAAGTAAATGGTTGGATGTGCCAAAACTTTCTTCAGTTAAACAAAGACAAAACTGAAGTCATTGCGTTTGGAAACAAAGATGAAGTTCTCAAGGTGAATGCATACCTTCACTCTAGAGGTCTAACAACTAAAAATCAAGTCAGGAATCTTGGTGTGTCTCTAGAGTCAGACCTTAGTTTCAGTAGTCATGTCAAAGCAATAACTAAATCAGCATACTATCATCTGAAAAATATTGCAAGAATTAGATGCTTTGTTTCCAGTCAAGACTTAGAGAAACTTGTGCATGCTTTCATCACCAGCAGGGTGGATTATTGTAATGGACTCCTCACTGGCCTTCCTAAAAAGACCATAAGACAGTTGCAGATCATACAGAACGCTGCTGCCAGGATTCTGAGCAGAACCAGAAAATATGAACATATCACACCAGTCCTCAGGTCTTTACACTGGCTCCCAGTTACATTTAGGATTGATTTTAAAGTATTATTATTGGTATATAAATCATTCAATGGGCTAGGACCTCAATACATTGCAGACATGCTCACTGAATATAAACCCAACAGATCACTCAGATCATTAGGATCACATCAGCTAGAAATACCAAGGGTTCACTCTAAGCAAGGAGAGTCTGCTAGCTACTATGCCAGCCGCAGCTGGAACCAGCTTCCAGAAGAGATCAGATGTGCTCCTACAGTAGTCACATTCAAATCCAGACTCAAAACACATCTGTTTAGCTATGCATTTACTGAATGAGCACTGTGCCACTGTTCGTCCAGCTGTTTTTACTGTACTTTATTTTATTTTTTATTCTAAACTGTTTTAATTATTCTTATTTGTTTTGATTATTTTATTTTCTCCTATGTAAAGCACTTTGAATTACCATTGTGTATGAAATGTGCTATATAAATAAACTTGCCTTGCCTTGCCTTGCCTTGCATTTCGTCAAGTTCTCTGCCTTTTGCAGAGTTGTTCAACATCAATCTCTCAGCGTCAGAGGCTCTTTTCCACTGTTTTTCCTTCTGTCTCCTCTCTTTGACTAGCCTCTCAATCTCTTGCTGCCTTCTGGATTTGGCTGGTGTGGTAGTTTCTTTCCACTTCTCCATTTAGCCACCTCGAAGTGCTCTTCTCCTTAGGTTCCACTTTCAAGCTTCCACTGCTGTGCCTACTTGTTGCTCCAAGATTTGCGTTAGGTCACTGTTAATTGTTTCCCTTTTTTTTTTTTTTTTGCTTTCAGCTTTGGGACATTTCACACCAGGTTTGCAGCCTTCAATCTTTTTTTCCCTCTTTGTGGTTGCGTTGGCTCCTCGAACCGACATTTCTGTGCTAGTAGCTCTCTCTCCAGAAACAGGGGTGCTGATGCTCTGCAAGCTTTGGTTTGTGTCCTGTCACTGTGCTTTACTTGACTGATTTGACCGGTTACCTTGTAAGAAGTACTGGTCAATGCGAGACCCTTGTCTCTGCTCTCTCAAGAACCTTTTTTTCCCTTGGTGGATCCTCAAGTCCGTCTCTGATGTTATTTTCTCCCAACCACAAATGCACACCTGGAGCTTGCATTTTGCTCTCATCGTGGATGTATTGTGTGATGTGTGATGCCCATAGTTGTTTCCTTACTTGGGTCTGTACAGGGCCAGATTTACCTCATATTGTGACATAGGCAAAAGCTAATTTGCCGATCTATGGGCCAATCTGGTGGCCCGGTATCGTCTCCCTGACGGTAGCAGGTCGAACAGGTGATGAGCTGGGTGTGACTGATCTCGCAGGATGTTATGCACTCTCCGCAGACAGTGGGTGGTGTAGACAGTGTTGATCTCCGAGAGGTTAGTTCCAATGATTTTTCCCGCTGTCCTCACCACTCTCTGGAGTGCCTGCTGTCCAGCCTTAGTGCAGCTGGAAAACCACACCAATAGTACATTGGTCAGCACGCTCTGAATAGCAGAGTGGTAGAAATTTACCAGGAGCTTGTTAGGGAGTTTAGCTCTCCTCATTTTCCTCAGGTAAAAGAGGCATTGCTGTGCCTTTCCCACAGCTGAGGTGGTGTTAATGCCCCAGGACCGGTCCTCAGTAACAGTCAGTCCCAGGAACTTAAAGCTAGGCACTCGCTGTACCTCCTACCTTCCAATAAAAAGTGTGGTGTGGTTAAGTTGTCCTTTTTCCCTAAAATCTACAATCACTTCCTTGATCTTCTTGGTGTTAAGGGCTAGGTTATGCTCCTTACACCATGTTGCCAGGTCTTCAACTTTCTTTCAGTAGTCTCATCATTATTGGTAATAAGTCCTAACACTGTAGTATCATCAGCAAATTTAATGATGAGATTAGATGACAAAGAGGCTAGGCAGTCATGCGTATAGAGTTTGTAGAGTAATGGATTGAGCACACATCCTTGAGGGGCTCTGGTGTTGATAACTAAAGTGGATGAAATGTGCCCACCAACTCTCACATACTGAGAGCGATTGGTTAGGAAGTCCAAAATCCAATAGCATAGTGATGTGTTTAATCCTATTGAATATTGGCATCTTCTGTTGACCTGTTTTCCCTATAAGCAAATTGATACTGATCCAGTGTGGGTGGTATGGCGTTTTGATGTGTTTGATTACTATTCTTTCCAGACATTTAGCCAGTATGGGTGTAAGTGCCACAGGCGTGTAATCATTTAGGCATGCTATCCTGGATGTTTTTGGCACTGGAACTATTGTGGCAGTTTTGAAGCATGCTTCAGACCCAGGCTGAGGACAGTGAGATGTTAGAGATTGTGGTGAAGATTTCTGCCAGCTCTCCCACACAATCCTTAAGCACCCTCCCCAGTACTCCGTCTGGGCCAGCCAATTTCCTGGGGTTGATGTTGCGCAGACAGATTCACACCTCATGTGTGGTTAGGACTGGGGTAGTGTCAATGGAGGGCATCAAAGGTTGTATCAGGTCATCGTTGTCCCTGTCTAAACGGGTATAGAACAGGTTTAAGTCCTCAGCTAAGGTGGCACAAATGTCCGCTGAGGGAGATGTTGTCTTCTTATAGTCCATTATTGCCCTGATGCCCTCCCACACCTGCCAGGGATTTGTGGAGTTATTAAAATTGGCTTCAATCCTCCTTTTATTTTCTAATTTGGCAGATTTGATTCCTCTGCTTAAAGCACTGCTTAAAGCTCTGCTGTAAGAGATCCTGTCCCCAGATCTATATGCTGCATCCCTAGCCTTGATTAATTTTTGTACCTTACATGTCATCCATGGCTTTTGATTTGGAAACGCACATATTTTCTTCCAGGTTGTAACACTATCTACACAAAATTTAATGTAGTCCATAACTGAGGTAGTGTATTCCTCCGGAGACTCCCATGTTGGTGTCCCCCGACCTCTGAATACCTCCCAATTTGTGGAGTGAAAACAGTCCTGGAACTGAGGGATGGCCATCTCAGGCCACATTCTTACCGTCCTGACCACAGGTGCAGCATTTTTTATTTTTGGTGTATACTGTGGATGTAGCAAGAGTGAGAGGTGGTCTGACAGGCCAAGGTGTGGGTAAACCTGGACTCTGTATGCATCTGCTACATTAGTATACACCTGATCCAACGTTTTGTCCCCTCTGGTTGCACACTTCACATTTCGATGGAGTTTGTAAAAGACAGTCATTATATTTGTGTGATTAAAGTCTCCCGCTGCAATCAAAACACTATCCGGATGTGCAACAAGGCTGTGGTCAATGCTGTCGTGTAGCCGTGCTAGCGCTAGCTTAGCATTAGCATCTGGTGGAACGTACACAGCACAAATGTAAACAGCAGTAAACTCCCTAGGGAGGTAAAACGGTCTACATTTCAGCAGCATGGTTACAATGTCTATCGACTACAGTGATTTAGTGCACCAAGAATTGTTGATGTAAATGCCTCCGTTTTTTTACCCGATTCTGCAGTCCTGTCGACTCGATAGGTGGTACGTCCTGCTAGCTCAATGGCATTATCCGGAATGGTGCTATCCAACCATATTTCAGAGAAAATCATGCTGCAGCAGTTATATATGGTCATCCGTGTTGCCAGCTGTAGTTGTATTTTATCCATCTTATTGCAGATCGACTTGGCTTTAGAGAGGAAGATGGTAGAAAGATTACTCACCTGAACGAGTTAGCCTTTTACCTGGCCCATACACCTGCTCGCTTTCCAAGGGTGTCTCCAATTGACTGAAATACCATTGGGGATGCTGCCATGGGTAGCTAGGTCCTGACAGCCCCAGTGGGGTCTGTTCCCTCCTGTCAGCTGGATCTCCAAGCTGTCACACGGACTTTCCCATGTTGTCAGCTGCCCTTTCACAGCAGTCACTGGACTTGTCCAGAAGATCAGGAAAAGAAAAGAAAAAATCTCCCGCTGTATGCAAAATGACTCAGATTTGGTTTTTGGACACTGAAAATATGTACAATTGAATAATTTACTCATGAAACTGCATTAAAATCTCTATATCTCTGGAATTGAACCATATAGGATCTTTAAAATGAAGAGACCAAAATAAAAAATACGCAATAAAAACTGTTATATTTTTGTCATTTTTACCCCCCTGCAATTTAACCCCTCTACAAAATAGTGGATTACTCAGCAAATATACAGCAATTTCGTTTAATATTTTGGCTTTCATCACTATTTATGTTTGTCTTTCTTCGCAGTTTAAGCCAGGGAAGTTGGCTGATTTGACATGGAATGACCCAAAATATATTTTTAATCTAATTTATATTAAAACGTCTATGTCATGTATTACATGTATTTTTAATTACACATTTGCAATGATGAAGTTGCAAATTTTTACATTTAAAATATATAAACTTTATTGTATATATATAAAAATATTGAGTAACACACTAAAGTTACAATTATAATTAAGTACTTTGCATGTGCATTATTTTGTTAGTCAATACTTTAAAATAAGTGTACTTCTTTAAAGCATCACAAAAGATTAAAACATAATGATTTAAAATGCACTTTAAAGTAAAACTGTCACTGTATGAAAAGGGTCATATATGGTTAAATCTGGCCATGGTAAACAGTGCAATTTCAGGTTTGTCGGATGTATGCGGAAAATACCTGAGCCAAGTTACATAGAACAATACATTTCCAGAAATACCCAGATACTTGGCGTACACAGACATATACAGGAATCCATGAAATGTCATGGATATTCACAGCTGAAACACTGATGGCTGTCAGGTGTGAAAACCTTTCATATGTTAATGGCTGGCTTGCTGTTTTCTCAGATGGAGGGAGGGGGTGAGCATGGGAAGTTTAAAAAAACAGCCTCAAAATAGTCTAATATCGCTATAACGTTATCATTTTTAACAAAGCCATTAGAAAATGTATGATTTATAATTTGAAGGGATCCTCTCTTCCCAACTTCATTCTTCTTTCCATATTATTTCACAGAAATTAAGACCTGGTCCTTTACTGATGTAGAGGGACAATTGTGGTTTCTCTAGCAGTATTCCTACTAATTTTGATTAATGTCCCCCCAAAAGTCAACATGTGTTATGACACATATATTTGGGCAATAACAGTGTAAGTATGTGGCGAGCAGGACTAGGCAGAGGGACGTGAGAGAGCGAACGAGGCCGGTGGCGTGATTACTGATGAGCGCCACCTGCGCGACACACCGGTCTTGTATCTCTCATGGAGGAGCGGAAGCATAAAGGAGAAGCGACGACAGTGGAGATCGAGAGAGGAACAGGCCTGAACCTGTGTTTTGTTTGTTTGTGTTTTATGTGACAGCAGTCGTCCATGAGGGGCTGCTGTCTTTTACTTTCATTTTGTATTTGTTTATTTTATTATTAAATTTTTATTATTATTAAAAGAAGGAGGGACACGCTGTCGGAGAGCCTCGCTGGAGGGGTGGTTGCCATCCGAGAGGGAGCGGAGGAGTCGCTCCCGTTTGCCGTGGGCCGGAGCCTGTTGTCGTCGGCCATAATGGGGGCGGAGCAGGGAACGTGGGACCGGAGGAGCCATCGGCGTCCGCCAGAAGGCGCAGGAGCGTCAAGCTGTCCCCCAACGGATGTACAGTACCATTGCATGGCACCGCGAGTGAGTCTCTAAGCTGGCTGAGGACCTAGCGGCAGTGTGTCCGGGAACCGGACCAAGATTTTTTTTTTCTCTCCCCTCTCTCGTCTCTGTCGCTCCTCATGCTTCTGTCTCCTTTTCTCTTGCCTCGTCTGTCCATACCCCAGGGACCATAGCTATTAGCAGGTGTAATAGCTATTTTTAGTCAAACCTAGAAAAGAGTATTTATATATGAATAATTATAAACTACATATAAATAAAAAAATCCTACTTTCAAAATATCACTCCCCGGAGAAATATTTGATATAAAATGTGTGTCAAACAGCTCTGGTCACCCATATATCTAACTCTTCATAATCCCCTCCCACCACACACAACCACAACCACACACACCCCATCCCCTGTTTTAGCTGATCTCTGGTCGGTGAGGAGTCGTTTCAAACACACCAACAGTTACATACTGAAACACTTTAATCTGCACAGTTCTGAGAAGAATCCACTTCGACATCATGTTCAAAACAGGTAAGACTGATTATCTATTGTGGCGAACAGGACGAAGCATAGTGCTGTGAGAGAGCAGCACGAGGCTGGTGGTGTGATTATTGATGAGTGTGTGACGCACTGGTCTCGTATCTCTCACGGAGGAGCAGAAGCATAAAAGGAGGAGTGACGACAGTGGAGATAGAGAGAGGCCAGGCCTGCACTTGTGTTTGTTTTGTTTTATGTGACAGCAGTCGTCCTTGAGGTGCTGCTGTCTTTTACTTTCATTTTGTATTTGTTTTATTTTTGATATTAAAGTTTGTTGAATGTCACCGGTTTCCGCCGCCTCCTTCCTGTAACATCTAACCTGGTTACACTGGTGCCGAAACCCGGGAAGAAGGAGGGACACGCTGTCAAAGAGCCCTCGCCGCTGTGGGGAATACACGGTGCCATCGAGCATGATGAGCAGGTTCCGTTGCCATGGACACTCGAGGCGGTGTGCTGGAGTGAGTTGCCGGGGGGACGAACATGCTTGCTGCCGGCCGCCTGGGTGCTGGAGGGGTGGCTGCCATCCGTGAGGGAGCGGAGGAGTCCCCGCCATTCGCCGTGGGCCGGAGCCTGCTTTTGTCCGCCATGATGGGGAGGAGCAGGGAACAGGAGACTCCTGCCGTCTGCCCAAACCCGGAAGAGCCGTCGCCGTCCACCAGGCGGTGGAGGAGTGACGAGCCATCCACCGAGGGCTATCCAGCACCACTGCCAGGCACTGCGGAGAAGATCGCCCAGCTGGTGGAGGATCAGATGGCAGCGCTTTGTGGGAACCGGACCACTATTTTTTTCCCTCTCTCCCCTCTCTCATCTCTGTCGCTTCTCATGCTTCCATCTCCATTTCTCTCGCTTCGTCTGTGTCCGGTCCCCCGGCGGAGGGGGGGAGGGGGGGGTAGAGTACAGTCTTGTGGGTACCCCCCGGCCTACGAAGGGGCAATGGGGGTATGTGGCGAGCAGGACGAGGCCGAGGGCCGCGAGAGAGCGGCACGAGGCCGGTGCCGTGATTACTGATGAGCGCCACCTGTGCGACACACCGGTCTCGTATCTCTCACAGAGGAGCGGAAGCATAAAAGGAGGAGCGACAACAGTTGAGATAGAGATAGGCCATGCCTGGACATGTGTCTGTTTTGTTACTTTCATTTTGTATTTGTTTTATTTTTGATATTAAAGTTTGTTGAATGTTCGCCGGTTCCCGCTTCCTCCTTCCCGTATCATCTAACCTTGTTACATCTATATTGTGTAAGAAATAATATATTTAATGTCACAACTATATTTACTATACTGTATTTTTTCTCAGATTACGTTTCCTCTTTTGCACAGTATCTTTCACATAAGACTGGGTCAACTTATCTTCTGACGTTATAAACAGTAACAGAAGTTCGGAAGGTTGTTGCAATCTTTTAACATACATTTATGTATTGTTTTACCTATCCAATTAAATCTTTTCTGTTACTAAACATATTTTTTCCTTTCGGGTACACTAAAAAGCACATGCATGTTTGTGCACAGGAAAGTACTGTATACAAGTTCCTAGTAGAATACTGTAGATTCAGTTAAAAATTGCAGTAATGACAGTTACTGTGAAAGTCACAGTAACCAGAAACTACCTGTATAAAATCACAGTAATTACCAATGCACGCAAAAACGCAATAACCAATTATGTACAGTAGAAAATCACAGTGTTGTAGAAAACGTCTCGGATTGCGCACGTATCCTGTCCATATAAGGGGAATGGTGTGGCAAACCAACACTTCGAACCAGGCTTACAGTGAAACTGGTTTAATTTGAAGGGAGCCCAGGGGAAGCAGCGGTTCGGCACATAGGCTAGTTCTCTAGCGAACGTGATAGGTGTCGTTCAGCTCTATTTATCATCTGTTCAGCGAGGCACTCTGTCAACGCCTAGGAGGGACCAATACACTCAATTTGGAGGAGCTCACCACCCAGGTGGGCATGGGCACCTTGGGAAATCACCAAGATGATGAACACTTGAAGGGTAGGTTTTTGTATTGATACTTCCCACCTTTCAAACGCATAAACACATGATGACCTGTTGTGTGGAAGGATAGAGATCTGACGTACATGTCTCTCAGGCCGAATGCTGCAGACCAATTTTGGGGATGGATCATTTGGAAATGTATCTCTGTGTAACAGATTGAACGGAGGCTTTCGAAAAAGGGCCCATCTCAACTAACGCAGGATGGTCTAACATATATAAGATGGTCGTGACCCACCTCTCTAGGGTACAATGAAGTATGGGCTTATAGAAGCCGGCCTTCATATCGGCTGGAGGGAGCGGCTGCATTGCGTCCTTCACCAGTAGACTGTGATGTGCGCACACAAGACAGGGGCATTGCTCAACACCTAGGTTTGATAAATATCACTAATTTTAGGAACATATATGCTCAACCACTAGGGATGATGAATATCACTGAGCTTGGGCGGAAGCCGAGCGAAAAGGAATCACAAGCCGAGTTTGGGGGCATCTGGACAGGTTGGTAAGCATTTTTGGGTTCCACGAACTGAGCCAGGGGACCACAGTCGTACCCGAAGTGGGGCACGAGGTGGAGGACAGGGACCCGGTTCGGAAGGCCCAAAGGCGGACCGAAAGCAGGGTCTGAGTGTGGTGCACAACACTTACCTGTCTCCACGAGCCGGCCAAGGATGCGTGAGAAAGTGGATGACCGGGTCCTCGAATCGCACCCAGCTGCCGTGCTGACAAACAAGAGGGGCTGAGGGGTGCAAGGCTTTACAGGGTCGCACACAACCAGACTTGCCCTCTTGGGGCCCAGGAACAGAGGAATTTACTCATACTTTGAAGTGTAGGTACCACTCGCTCCAATTTTTGCGAGCAAGCATTGGAACAGACACACACACAAACGAAGACCCCACCCAGCCCTCACCCGGGGGGAGGGAGTGGGTCGGTGATCAAGACCATCCTCCTCCATCCCTGAGCGGCCTTTCGTTATCGCCTGCCATCTGGCTTGGCAGCGTCTGGTGCGGTCTGGGCGTCCCTACTGCGACTTGGGTCCATCCTGAGGCCTGGCTAGAGGCTGCTGTGGAGGCCCAGCAGGAACGGCGGCAGGGGAACGCCCTCGGCGACAAGCGGGCGGAGGAACTGCCACCAGCGGCAGGGTGGAGGCAGCAGCGGCCTCCGGGGCAGGATATGCCGGATGGCCTCCGTCTGCGCTTGGGCGGCAGAGAACTGTTGGGTGCAGTTCTCCGCTGCGTTGCCGACCAGCCCAACCTGGTAAAAAATTGGGGAGACCAGGAACCAAACCTTTTCCGCATCCGCCATATCAACCAGGCTGAGCCTACGATGGAGCTCCTGAACCACCAAGGTGGACATCGCCAGACCGATCGCACACACCACGACACTCGTGCCCCGGAGGGACAGTGCAGTCTGGGCTACCCTAATGCATGTCCATGAGTGCCTGCCTGATAGACCTGTGCCATGGCACAGAGGAGGTGCTTGCCCACAAACTTGTAAGCTCTGCCTGTCGGAATGGACGAGAACTCACAGGCCTTAGGGGGAGACGAGGATCCCCCGTCCAAAAGGCAGTGGCCGCCGGACACAGGTGCACCTGTGTCGTGACAGACCACTCCACTGGAGGGATAACCTCGCAATACTTCACCACTCCTCCGTCGAAGGTATTGAGGGGGAAAAGCTATTTAGGCAGTTTCTGGCCGTTTCTGGCAGAAAAAGGTGCTGTCCACAACCTGGTAAGCTCTCCATGCACTGAAAGAAATACAGATACCAATCCTCCAACCAAGACTGAATCGGGACATGGTGGAGGACTCCACTTGAGCCCGGCAGCCTCGGCTGCCTATGCTGCCCATTTCAGCATAGCTGACAATTCTGGATCCGGCTCGGCCAACGTTACACTCCCAGAGGGAGATAACGCAGCCGAGTCATCATCTCCAGAGGCCAGCTCACCCTCCGATGCTGCTATCGACATCCTTTCCTCTGGGGGAACCCCAATTGAAATAGCTGATTGATCCATTTCAGAGGGACCAGCACGTTCAACAGGAAATTACACCGGCTGTGGTATGATGGAGTAGTAAGGAGCCCAAAGGGAATGGTTACTGAGCAAGATATCTATCGCTATCTCCGATCACCCATCCCACACAGCATGGTAATGGGGACTCCAGCTTTGCAGACGAAGGCGAGTCTTGATCTTAACATCTCGACAGTCATATTCCCGCAATGGGAACATGAAGCATCCACAAAAGCTGCCTCAGCGTGTTGTAAGCCCAAACGTCGAGAACAAAAACGCCCATTGCCATAACAACGTCAGCTCTGCATGTCCTTCCTACACTGTACACTAAACACAGTAACGAACAATGACGTAGATTTGACCATATTGCATGCGCGAGTCCGATGATTAAACACTGTTATTCAACCCGAACCTCCATCACAACGACTCAAGAAGGACGTTTCTCAGTGATACACTACTCAGTTTGAGGCACATTATAAGATGTTGCAAATGTAATTCCTCACCATCAGCATTAACAAGTGCATGTTTTTTACTTGTACTGATTTATTAGCATTCTTCTAATATATTGCGGTGAATACGTGGAAACTGTATCAATAACAGTGCATGTATGCAATGTACATTAGCCAAGCTCTAAAGTGAATGATCTGATGTAAGTTAACATAAACGTTGGTAAAACAAATATTTCCTCAAAGTAGTGAGAACGACAGATAATCTGCATTAATAGACACAGTTTTAGGTAATAGTGGCCCAGAGCTGTTCAGCAGAAGTATTTCAGTAATACAGTAATAATGTGAGTTAACCAGTTAGCAGGAGACCTACACAAAATAAAACTCAAAACAAAGTTTTTTGAACACCATCTTTCAAGAGCGAGCGGTTTGTGAATCCTACACAGAACTCTGAGATTTGAGAAGCAGTCGTCAGTAAATTAAAGGGAACACAGCTAAAGTTTAGGATTATACTGCTGTGATATTGTGGTAAAGATGAATTTTAACCACTGATTCTTCACATGCTCATCATCAGTGTTGGGAGTAACGCGTTACAAAAGTAATGCATTACAGTAACATATTACTTTTTGCTGTAACGCAGTAGTGTAAGGCATTACTAATCAATTTTCAGTAATATTTTACTCGGTACATGTTCAGTAAGGCTTGCGTTACAAGTTACAACAGACGTTTAATTGTAAAAAAAAAATACACAGCAAGACCGCGAGACATTAACAAATGAAAAATGCAAGTAGGCTGGCTACGTTCACACTGCAGGCTGAAACGACCCAATTCCGATTTTTTTGCCCCTATGCGACCTGTATCCGATCTTTTCATGACAGTCTGAACGACACAGATCCGATCTTTTCAAATGCGACCCAGGCCACTTGGGTATGTGGTCCAAATCCGATACGTATCCGATCTTTTGAAATGCGACCTCAATCTGAACGGCCAGGTCGCATGTATCCGACCCGCACGCCGTTGATATGCGACAAACGTCATAATTCTGCGTTGAAGTAGGCAGGAATGAGAAGATAAACAAGTTAGCTATCGTACGATAGCACCGATAGCACGCACCTGTCAATACACTCCAACGCGTTGCACTGTTATGGTCCGCCACAGATGTGTCTCTTCCCGTGAGTTAATCGAAGGCGCTCAAACGCTCTCCTCCTTCTTAATTTTCTTCTTAAAACGAAAAGATTGTAATTGTGCTGGCTCTGTTGGGAAAATAACTTTAATATTGCTAAACGAGCTCCACTGTTGACATTCATGTTTAGGTACTTCCGCAAACAGCAAGTGACGTCGTTGACCGTTGAGTACTCTTCTGCGCATGCGGGTCACTTCTGGGTCATTTCACGTTCACACAGGAGATCACTAAAGGTCGCATTTAATTGGAAATGTGAACGGCCTTGCAAAAAAATCGGATTTTTTCAAAAAATCGGAATTGAGCATTAAGCCCTGCAGTGTGAACGTAGCCTTACCTGTTCGTGGTCAGTAAATAGCCGCGTGTGGTGTCCAAGTCTGTTAATAAAAACTATATGGCAGCGTCAGATATATTTGTATAGCGATTTATTTTTTACAGGAGTGCCGTGAGGTATGATTTCGGCCTCTGTGCTGCTCGCGCTGGCCAGTGGAGAAGCAGCTAATGGCGAAGATGGCATGAAGAAGACTGTTCGCGAGATGGACGTATGCGCCATTAGGCTATTCGTTCTGTGTTTTCTTTCTAAACAGTCAGGCTATGTTTATTATGTGGTATTTTTCATGTTTTCATCACGCAATCATGTTTTTGATGCGGTGGTGACGCGTTCATATAGTGAACTGCGCCGATAAAGCACCTAAAAGCTGTCACAAAGAACCGCAAGAGCAATGGTTATGAATATGTCAAATATAGCAAGGAGACATTTTAATTGTTTATTAATAAAGTCAAGATGAAGTTGACGATGCTGACTCGCGATCTTCGCAGGAGGCTAGTGCACCAGAGAGAAATGCACATTTCATTTCCTAAGCAGAGAGCAGTCTGTTTTCTTTCGTTTTGAAATTTGAATTGTTCTGTTTTACATGTAGACATTTCAATATAGATATATTTTTCAGGTCCGTGGATAGGCTACCTTATACGCTGAGTTTCGGTTCATTTATGAGTGAATTGTCCTCCATGTCGTGAGTATTTATAATTATCTGCTAGGTATATTTAGCCTTCTTATTTATAAAATCCAGGCAATTGGTTGATAAAACATTGATTAAAATTAAGATACAATTAATACAAAACGAAATTCACTTTAAAGAAAGGCGTTGTGTCTTCTGTGTGAAAGTTTTAAAGCATTCTTTTAGTGCCGCTTCAGAGCGGTCGCGTCCGTAACGGAGAACTGTCACGTCTGTAACATTGTTTTTTCCTCATAAATGCGAACACGAAAAATAAAGCGCAGTGTAATTCACAAAATTACAACAACAAAAATCGTTGCCTTCTAAAAGTTAAAGATTTTTTTGTCACGCATAACTGTCTATTTCCCTAATATTAAATATAAAATGCATGTGTAGACTGATATTTTTCTAATGTCTGGATTCCTTTCAGGGAGTAGCCTATGGATAAACAGACGTTTCAATATTTTGGTATTAATGCATTTTCTGAGAATTTATTTTTCAAGTTTTGACAGCAAATGTCATGTCCATAACGCTGGAATTCCCTAATTTTAAATAATTTATCCTCAACTTGTTTTGTGTGTATATCTACGTATTTTATAATGTTAAGTTAACTTCAAATAATAGGCTACTAATAGTAATTTAAAGATGTGGTAGCATTGGATCTGGACGGTATGGATAACTCTTGGGGTTGGAAGGGGTGTGTCGCGATTCTGCAGGTTCGTGGATCTGAGTGTCGCGATTTCGGTTTCATATCGCATATCGTTAAAGCCCTATAGTCATTTTAGAATGTTAAGTTCTACTTCTGTATAGTCATTTTGGTGAAAGTAACTCAAAAGTAATACAGGAGTAATGTAACGCATTACAATTCTGAGACAGTAATATTGTAAGGTAATGAATTACTTTTAAATACCAGTAACATGTAATATATAATGTATTCCAGTTTGGAAGTAACTTGCACAACACTGCTCATCATTGGGGAGTGAAAAATAACTGGCTTTACCTCCACATTATAGAGCACAGCGCCGTCTTCTTGACATGATGCTTTCCAGTACAGGAATCAGCTGCCGGTTTGAGGTTCAAGTTTTGGTTTTCCCTGGTGTCTGCGTGTGCAATACGTGGGCGGGCATTAATATACAAATTTTTCGTCTTGACGTCACAACGAAACGGCTTATGACTCTTTTGAAAACCGATTAATTTCATTGACTCAGAGTCGACTCTTACTTTTGAAAGACAATAACTTTGCAGGATGTTTTCGTTCACTTAGAGCTATGTTACACAATACATGAAAGGTAATTTTCAAAAATCTATAATAGGGACCCTTTAATAAAACTTCAAAAAAATTCAAAAACAACCAGAAGGTCACAGAGATTTTATTGTTTTCAATACAACTAGTAATAAGTAAATTATGAAAAATGAAGCTTGTTATAATGATGAGCTGTTTAACTGTGACTGTCGATAAATGGATATTCATATTTAAATCATGCAATATGCATTACTTATTTTATTTATGTATTTATTTTGGCTGAAACAATATAACTAAACAGCACTTAACATTAAGAACTAGTCAGTGTTGATTGCCTAATGGTTAGCACGCTGATATATAGTGCAATTGTACCTCCAGTGACCTGCGTTTGATTCCTACCTCAAGGTCATTTGCTGATCTTATTCCCCTCCACCCCACACTTTTCTGTCAGTTGCTACGCTGTCCTGTCTAATAAGCAAAAGAAAAAATGCAGTACTTGCAAAATTTGTGAGTTTTACTTTACAGTTACATGGTTACTACTGTACATGAAAACATAGAAAATGGTTATTTCTTCTACAGTAAGTTACTTGACAATTGCTGACAGTTAATTACTGTGAATACTTTTACCGTAAGATACTTGTCACTTGCTGCCAGTTAATTACTGTGAATTTCACAGTTGGTTTCTGGTTATAAGATGTATGAGGCTATATGTATAATGAGGCTATGAGGAAGAAGTATTCATAGTTTCATTCCGGAAAGGCCCAGCTGGCCCAACTCAATCACGGTTGTGGCAAAATAAGCTAAAGAGAGACAACAGTTTGTTTAGAAATTGACATGATGTAACTCTTTTTAAATAGGCTGTAGAGAATATTTTCAGGGGTTACATTGCTGTTATTTTGCAGTTGACAAGGTCAACAGAGACAAATGGAGAAAGAGCACTGTGAAAGACAGAAATGGTGGCGCTCAAAGTAAGGGGAGGAAGATGTTGTGGATTCATGCAGGAGCTACAGTGAAGACTGGAGTCTGCTGGGACATATAATATATATATATATTATATATATATATATATATATATATATATATATATATATTTATATATAATATATATATATATATATATATAGATGTTGTATTTTTCAATGTTGTTTTCTGACTGATTTTATGTTTTAGATTTACAATTTTTCCCTAATAAAGACAAACAATCAATTATTGGTTAACCTATATATATATTTCTATCTGCCCACCTGGCTGGCAACCAATCAAATCACTCACCTGTGTGGGTATTGGCAGGGATATATTTTAAACAAAAACAATCAAATCATTCACCTTAAAGGTTTTTGGAGGGATATGCAACTTTGTATGTATGATGTAACCAATAAAGTCACTTTGCTGTTAGGGTTTTGGGTGGGATAAATTATATAGCTGTCTGGTTTAGGTGTGAAAATGTCCCCTGGCAAAAACCTTGATGGGATTACTTGCCATGACAACAAATGGCTGTAAAATAGTTGAATGCCTCAGCAACATACATCCAAATTGGTATCATTATGGAAGTATTCGGACTGGTGGAATTTGATAAATATACGGTGTCGATACTTTCAAAAATCAGTGGTGTATGCAGGAATTTAGTCTGAATACGCCTCTTTTCATGCGGTGTGTTAATTAGATATTATTACAAAAATGCACTTTTTAAAAAGTGTGTTAAGAAACTGGTAAGAAAGTGAACTTTCTTACGATTTACACTTAAGTGGTCTTACATATATTTCATTAATATTAACATTAATGCACATTCAATACAATTAAGTACACTTTTCACAAGGCGTTAATTGCAGCAGACATATAGCTTACATATAACATACAGACATAAACATATAGAGAATCAGACTCAGTCGGCACTCAGTTATCACATTTTGTGGGCCCTAAGCAGATTTTCAAAAGCTGTGGTTTCACCTAACCAACCCTTATCCCCCAGTATATACATCCTACTGACACCTTATTGTAATTTTTACCAAATTGTAATATATATGCTTAAGATATAAATATGAAGATATATTTACTTATTAAGCACACTTATTAAGTGTTGATTTTAGAGAAATATATCAAAATTTGCCAATGGGAAATTACCTACAATAGAGAACAATCTCTATTTTGGGACTGGCATCTTTTATTCTAGATTAAAATGCAAAAATGTATAATAGTAAACATTTTTTTTTTTTACAAAACTCCTAATGACTGTTTGAAACATGTAAATACTGTTTGACTTCCTTTCTGCATTGTCAGTGACGCGAATGGGTTACTAACCCCCTTCCCTGAAGTCAGAATGACTGACGAATTAGGATCTCGCCTGAGAGTCGAGTGTAAACTAAACGAGTCCATGCACATTGTTGTGTGAGATTTGTGAGATTTTCAATACCGGCAGAGACAGCAGAGCAGGCTCTGCCCAGGGAAAGTCACAGACTCGCCAACAGTACCATGGAAGAATACACATATGGGATCGTCTTAAAGAGAATCACAACATATGGGCACCTAGCCCAGCACAGGGGCTGACCAACTGGGCATATGAGTGCTAGACCTAGCGTCAGAGGTCTCCACCACATCTGACTGCTGAGGGTGCTGGGGGAACTCAGGGAAGTAGTTCGCCAGATGGGGAAGCGCACATATCCGGTCCTCAGGAGGGGAATGGCGCTGCAACCGAGCCACAGAGCGGGTCCTCAGTGTTACTGGCTTCTGCTGGCCTCCATAGCAGAGTATGAAATGAGTGTATAACGTATAAGCGTATAGGTGTCCAGAAAGGCAAACAGGTCCTGTGTGTGGCGTCGAAGCGTCTTCAAATTAGCTATACCATCTGGGTATGGAGTCGCCATTCTCTCGGGAGTGTGGGCTGTCGTGAGAGCGCATTATTGAGGTCGCCCAGAATGTGAATGGTGCGAAGCGACCTCAGATGCTTCTGACTCCAGAGGAGTAGAGTTGCAACATAGTTGCCACCCAGATGGTTGATGTATGCAACTGCCGCAGTGTTGTCCATTCGGACCAGTACATACTTGCCATGTAGCAGCGCAAGGTGAATTGCTAACAACTCGAGGCAGTTGATGTGCCACTGCTGTCGAGGTCCTATCCAGGAGACCGATGCTACATGCCACATGGCAACCCAGCCAGTGGTGGAGGCATCTGTTGAGACAACAGTATGCCTGGTCACTTGTTCTTGGGGAACTACTGCCCGTAGAAATGCAAGGTCTGACCACGGGCTGAAGGTTGGGTCGCAGCACAACTTGCAAGACCTATATTCAAGTCTGCAATGTGCAGCAATGCTCTTTTAGAACTGCAGAAAGCAATACGAAATGCTCTTGAAGCGACCACCGTCATCACACCAACACTTGACTGAAGAGCTTCTTTCAACTCATATAGCACAATTGTTGATGATTGTAGAGCAGAACAGCAGCAACCGCTTGGCTCCGAAGCGAAAGCTTGAATGTGCGATTACATGCGCTTTTCCTTATATGCCCGCTTTAAGAGGCACGATGCAAATCTCCCACACCAATGTGAATTGGCTCGCTTAGTTTAAACTCAAAGGTGATTGGGCTCTCAGACGAGATCCCAATTCCAAGCTATTGTGCAGAGTTTTTTCTCAGAATTGCAAGATATAACTCACAATTTTTTTCTAGCAATTGTAAGTTTATGTCTTGCAATTCTTTGGGGGGATTACGAAACTGATTTACGAAACTGAATTACGAAATTACTTTCTTGCAGTTGCATATTTATATCTCATAATTCTCACTTTTTTGTGAGAAAAAAGTAGAATTGCGACTTTATATATGTACAATTCTGAGAATCAAAGTCACAATTCAGAATCTCGCAGTTTGAACTTTATAACTCACAGTTGGGAGTTAGGGCCTATATCTCTTGTAAAATTGAATGTCAGAATCGTCTGAATAAACTCACAATTACCTTTTTTTTTTTTTTTTGTCAGTGGTGGACATAAGCTTCCATAGACACAAGCAAACTTATTACAGTAATTATAAGTAATTATTTCCAAGCATTAATGTTTGAACCCCTGGCAGCCACGAGGGCCCTATATGCAACCACTTATGTCGCTTATTATGTAGAGCCGGCAATTCTTAATTACACATGACGCAGTGCTCTTTCAGCACCTGGTTTGTAAATGAATGGTTAAAGACTGAAATGCAGCTACAGCAGCGCAACTATTTAGTGAATTCACCCCTGTGTTTGTGTACATGTTGCAGCTTGGCAGTGATAAAATGTGTAGATGTCAACATTTGAATATCTGTGATCTGTCAGCCACTTAGAGTCCAGTGGGCCCTGTCGAGTGACAGATTTACTGCAGAGAGCTTGAGGGAAAGCAGCCCACCAACTGGTTCTAGTATATTTGCGCATTTTTGTTGATATTTCCCTATATTTTGTCCTATCTGTAATTTCTCCATTACCAGGCCTGACCCTCCCTTGGTCTTCTGGGCTAAAGTAGTATGTTCAGTGTAATCTGATCCTTCTGGGCTGTGCAGGACTCCTGACTGTGCTAATTACCATATGCCCGTCGTCCAATTTCTTATTTCAATTCGTCTCCCATGTGTGTGCTGATTGAATGAGATTCATGCCTGTCTTCCACTAGGAACACAGGTCTATCAATGAAATACGAATAATGCCCCGTTTCCACTGAGCGGTACGGTACGGTACAGTTCGGTACGGTACGCAATTATTTGCGTTTCCACTGTCAAAAGTTGTGAATGGTACCAAAAAGCCGAACCGTACCGTTCCACTTTTTGGGTACCCTTCCGTTGGGGTACCTAGCACAGTGGTACGGTACTAAAGGGTGGAGCTAGACTCACTGCAGAACGTTGATTGGTTGACAGAGTATCGTCACTTGCGCGTGCTACAAGGGGAATGACAACATAAGAAGCGCCATTTTTTAATATACAGTTGGAATAAAATACTACGGTTATTCTTTCACGAAATCTAGTTTTAAGAGTTTTTCAGGCGAGAAGTTGTTTAAAGCTCAAATCTGTGGTTTATTTATAATGATTTATGATAATTTGATCCATTCCCGGCGATCACCGGACGCTCGGCGATCATGTTCCCCGCCCGGAACAGCCTTTCCTCGGCTGGTCATTCTGAGGTATGCCGCTGGCTCTGTAGCAGCTAGTGGTAATTCGTCTTGTGTATATCTAAGGGTGATCTTTGGTCTCGTGAATCGATAATTCGTTCCCTGGCCAATCGTTTTGGCTGAGGACTAAGTTAAGTTTCATATAATTTAGGCTATTTAACTTTTCCGTTGTAACGTTAACGTTAGACTAGCGCTGAATTTGTATTTTGACTGAATTGTTTGCTTTATATCTTATTGTACAGCTTCTTGTAACGTTACCTTCTACTTATACTTTTATAATGGCTATTATTAATAAAACTGAAATTTAACACAAAGAGATAGGTTTGAATTTTGTCATTATTTATTTTATTACAAGATTATCACTGTAATGTTGTTTATTGCAGCATTTGTACGAATGCATATTGTCTGGAATATGTTTAATATTTTTTGAAATTTAAACGAAAAGATGCAGGGTTGTGTTTTATATTTCGTTTTGTTATAAATAGGCTAACGTTATACATGCAGTGAATAATATAATCAGGTCTATGCCGAACCACACTTGTGTGCCTATAATGTTTAAAATGTATTTAAATGAAAACGAAAAGAGGCAGAGTGGTGTTTTATAACATATTTCGTTTTTGTTGCCTAAAATAACATGCAGAGCGAGCCGAGTGACGCTTTCAGAACGCGCTGTTCAATTTAGAAAATTACCGGACTCGCGTCCTCGGGACTCCTTCTGCTGAGAACTTTGCGTACTTGGTATTGAGAAATGCCTAATGTCGGCAACTTCATATGATAAACATGCCGAGAAGCAGGGACAAGTTCTGCTGTATGCCATCCATTTGTGTTTACTTTCTTTGTGTTCGCTTCTTCGCGCGAAAATGACGTTGATCGCTTATTTCCAGCAAACGCCACGCCTATCAAGTAGGGTACTGTTGGCAGTGGAAACGCTAGCCGGATCATGGTTTACTGACCCGACCCGACCCGAACCGTACTGTACCGTACCGTACTGCTCAGTGGAAACGAGCCATTATAGTACTCTTAAGCCCCAACCACATCATATCTCACCTGTGAGACGGCCTAGAATGGCACACACCCTCCTGTCACTCATATTTGTAGGCAAATCATACATCCTTGCTCTCACAGTTTTGTCCACATTTCCGACTTCAGTTGTCTGGTTTCTGACACAGCTTAAATCAATAGCTAAAATTGTTTACTAACCCTTACAGTATGTCAGTCCAAACTGTCAGCTGTGATTTTTTTTATTTTGACAAGAGGGGTGAGTAAATATATACAATTTGTGAATTGGCCCTTATAAAAACTGATTTTAATTTAGTTTCCCAAAATGTCATTTTATTCATGAAGCCTAATTTGCATGTTTTGTTAGTGAATAAAAAAAAACATGGATTTGAGAGAAAGTCAAATAATACCTACACTGGAAAATCGAATTAGTTAGACTTACTTAAAAAAGCATGCAAACCGATTACCGTAAAAAAGAAAAGTAAAGTGAAATAGGAATAGTATGTGGTACTGACAAATGCTGAGTTAGTATAGTTCACTTACACAAGAGTTCTAGTAACTAAAAAAGAACTGTAGAGAGTACTTGATAATTTACTTTAAATAAAATGTAATTCTGACCATTGTTGTGTTTTGCATGCTGAATGCTGAAATCAAACATGATCAATTGCAAGATTGTCATAAATATAGAGGGATTATATAAACCCAATTAAAAGTTTCTCAAGGTGTTTAGGACATAAGTGTTAGCAACAAAATGATAAAAGATAATTATTTGACATGTAATATAGTTATGTTATACATACATACATACATACATACATCTCTTCCTTTGAAACCAAATTCTTCAATGGGAAGATAATTACAATAGTATAAATGAAGTTCCAAGTGCCCAACCAAAGGGATTACTAACATTTGAGGAAAATCAACATCAATTTATGAAGTCAGCTTATGTGATGTTCTCAATTTTTTTTTTTTTAGTTTTTAGACAATTCAACATTCAAGATGACTTTTGGAGATAAGTGATGAATGCAAACAGAGAAAATAACTGCAGAAGTGGAGGAAATTAGTGAAAAGTTCATTAAGAATTTTCCTGCCTCAAAAACCGCACTCAAACCAATTAATTAATCTTAACTTAAGTTTTATATAGTACAGATTACTAGAATTTTATAATTAAGCTAAGACATTAAGTTAACTAAAAAGTGTTAGTTAGAATCACTGTTGGATTTTACAGTGTAGAGGTCAACCGATTGATCGGTTTTGCCGAGAGCTGTCTCTAGAGTCAAAATCACTGACACCTCGTGGAGTTTGTTGGGAGACTAGAAGCTGCACAGAAATGGACTCTTCCGATACGGATTTAAAACAAAATTCAAACACTTCGTTTTGAATGCACAGCCAAGTTACGACTCAGTGGATGTTCAAAATCCCGCCGCACCACAGAGCGCCACTCACATTGTTTTCCATTAAATTGCGTAATATTTTCCACAAATCATTGTTAATGTGCATAATGACTTCCCCTATGCTGGAATATTGTGCGCTGTGCATTTTTCAGCAAAACTTTTGTTTTTCTGTGGCTTTAATATAGTCTGTATTCTACAGTGATTATTATTTATTTCATTTAAAAAGTGTATTTTCATGGTTCAGTACTGTCTTTTATTTTTGTAATAAAGTTCAGCACAATTTTACTTGCAGTGTTATTATTGTTTTCATTCAGTATCCAATTTAAATTTAATTGGTTGATTAATTGGTTATCGGCCAGTTCGCTCCAACCTAGTTATTGATACTGATAAAATCCACTATCGGTCGACCTCTAATAATACCTTCAAGACTTTCGTTGTTCCTCAACGAAAGCAAGATTGCAGGACATCTCAATTCTCACAAAGATGCGTTCCGTGTCCTCTCGTCCTTCCGATTTCGTTCTTTCAAGGCCGCCTCGCAAGAGTCTCAACTTTTTATGCGTTCTTGGAATTGAGAAGCAGCCTTTGAGAGGCTTTTAGTGTAGAGTAGTGTGTTGTGCTAACTATGCTAAGCATTATTCAGGTGTCATTTATTGACTCAACTTGTCAAAACATGATATTTGTGATCATTAAACAGGCAGTTTAATGAACCTCTGTAGCATATTCTATTTGTTCTGGTGGTGTTTTGATGAATTGGTTGAGCTAAGTGCTTTTGTTTCCTCTTCAGGTTATGGCATTGGACTGCCCCAGAACTCGCCACTCACCTCCAACATATCTGAATTCATCAGCCGTTACAAGTCAGATGGCTACATGGACATGCTGCATGACAAGTGGTACAAGGTTGTGCCGTGCGGAAAGAGAGTCTTTGCCGTTACAGAGGTGAGCAGGTTTCAGTCTAATTGAAAGTGAAAAGAAAAATGAACCAGGGTGCATGCATAGTGCAATAAATCTTCAGAGGTGTCCCAAAACAGAACTGGGTCATTTGGTTTTATGATTAACAAATTAATATATTTGTATAATTCCTATATCAGTTAAATCCTTTTTACCAGATTAGAAGCATGTAATGAATTCATGGTTGACAGTGTCACTTTCTGATCTCATACATTTGAGCTGTTTGATGGTGTTATCCAAGTTATGTAAATGTAAATGTGTTGATTTGATTTTGTGGTTGAATGTTTCATTTAGATTTCACCTAGATGTTTTTAGATACAGTTGGAGATTATTAAGTGATACAGCAAATAAATAAGGCATAATATATAAAGAATAATTCATGTATTTTTCAGTAATGAAACTGCATATTATCTCACACACAGCTAAATAAATCTCAGACAGAAAATAAATAAGTTCAGCTGACATACTGCTAAAAAAATATCCCAAAAAATAAATTTAAAGGGTTCATAAAATGAGAAATCTATCTCTTTTGACATATAAGAGGTATTTAAAACATCCTTCAAGTTTCGTAGATTAAATCATCCACCTCATTATAAAAAATACATTTATGTAATCATGCTCTAGAAATAGCTTGTTTGGATATTGTACAGCACAGGACATCAGGACATTCAGACCAAATGCAATGCTTGGATGAACAATTTTTTGGTCCTGAGACTTCCACAGAAGATATGTTTTAATATTTAGACCACTTCTTTTATTGATTGCTATCAGAATGTGAAGAGAGTTTCAACCAGTATAAAAAAAAGTGTTTTATAAAAAAATTGCCTATACCTATAACGCCATTATCTGAACACTTTGTCTGTAAATGACAGTTTTATATGGATAAGGGGCCGCTTTCGATACTTTTCCGATGCAATGACGTTATATTTAAAATCTTACAGGGGCAATCCGATTATAATTCAATACAGACAATAATTCCTCCAATCAGAAGAACTGTCATTCAGGAAACTGTCAAGTAGGAAATCACGGTTTACTGACTTTGAAATATCCCAGCTTTCTGTTTCAAAAAAACAGATAATAAAACTGCGTTCAACGCCATTTCATGAGGTCTTTCTTAAAGCTCAGTCATAAAATATTTGTGCCAATCAATCAAACCTCCAAACCTGCCTGTCATGTACTACCAAATTACATTTTTCTTTTAATTAATTACTCGATACATTATCAAATCAAACAAAGCTCCTGAGATCACGGTGGTGACACCATCCTGTCATTCTTCATGAAACAGCCAATAGAGAGCTCAAATGTTTATCATTTCCACAGAGCCCCTTTAAGTCTGACAGGCTGATGTGAGTAAGTGATGTTTGCTTTAGCGATCAGTGGCAGAGGGGCTTCAGTTCTTACATATTGATTTGGCTCAGTACCTTCACTAACTTATCTTGTGTCATTATCTCCGGTGCTGACAGAGGTGTGCGTTAGATCTGCTTGAAACCTCAGAAGATTTCAGAGTAAATGACACTTTTGGAGCGTGCTGATAGGCTGACGACTGACATGAAGAGGAAGAAATAAAGGCCGAACTATCCCTCTCTTCTACAACACAGATTTCTCAGTGCTGTCGGATGTTTTAAGCTTGGAGCAGGGCATGTTTTTTTTCCATCTCTTAATTTCAGGGGGGAAATTACCATTGCCTGAGCAAAAAAGATTATTCCTCATTTCCATTTCAAATCTCTGTGCTCTAACGGCATCAGTGGCTCACTGAAGGATGAGAACATGAGGACAAAGCATTGTGTGCTGGTTAAAACCTACGCAAGATACGTTCGGTTTTGAATCGATCCGACAAGTGAACATGTTTGACAGAGCGCTATAGGATGTGTTAATTCCCAGAATGCTGCTTGATTGGCAGTACATAGTGGCCTCACAAGATTTACAGGATTGAATTTGTACTTGTGGTTAAGTAAAATATATAGTGAACCTGACTTCACCTGCTTTTTCAGTGGTTTTGAGAACACAAGGTATCCGTAAAAAAAGAGTTTGCTAGAGCTATAGAGCAGATGAAAAGTTTCTCTGGCAAGACACAGGCCTCATGCCCTGCGGTCAAAACACACAGATGAAAGACGTGTAAGTTAATTCATGTAGTTTTCTTTTCTTTTCTGTAGTCTCTGTTTCAGTTGTCCAATATCTGCACCAAACAAAAGTGCAAAACTAGAGACTGTTTTCAAAAAGGTTTCCCAGAACACTCCTCCCATCTTCCCTTGATTGACAAACATAGCTCCGCCCCAAACTCACTCCATTGGCTGAGACCCTGTTGCTATGTCGGCTACCTAGGAAGCTCAAACAAACAGAGGTTGTTTTGATTCTTAGGGTGTTTCTCAAACAGAAGGCTGCATCCTACAAATGCTGCATATCTCGGTGGCCACGTCAGCAAATGTCGCTGAAGGCATCTCAATTTGAAGGATCCTTGTAAGGCAGCCTTCATTTCGCGTCCTGTTTTGAAGGATGCATCGGATCTATCCTTCATGGCTTTAAATCACCCACAATCCTTTGCACACATTCCAATTCGTGAAAATAATCAGACAGAAAACGAGTCGGTACTGAGCTTGTCTGAATTTATTATGAAATGTAAGACAAAAATTATGTTTTCGTACATGGCAGGGTGTCATTTTTTTTGTTTGTTTTGCTGTAAATTTATCACTAATACTAAACTACCAATAATGTAAGACACAGGGAGTTAATATAAAGTTTGTAATACAAAGTATTTTTCCTAAAATAATTGTATTTTCGTGCCGTGACCACAGGGGCAGGAATGTGTGTGACGTAGCCATGCACATTTACTAGACCGTCTCATTTCTAGTGTTTAATTCTGAGGAGGACACAAGCCAACAAGCCTCCATAGACAGTATAAGAAGTGGACAGAGCCATCTCATTGGAACTCAGTTGAGACAGTTGAAGCCCATTTTTAGCGATTTTTGAGCACTTCCGTTCCTGACGCGCAGACTCAAACCGACTCAAACTAAGTTGATGACGTGAGCAACCCGTCTGACAGATGTAAATCTTCTAGTAGCTGTGCGTGAAAATTGCCAACGTTAATCTTGCAGAAACGGGGAACTTGAGCAAGAGTTCCTTGGCGTGAGTGAGCAGGAGTATTTCGTGTTTCTTTAGAAATAAATAATGGACAAATGGAGTCTTTAAACGCCTCAGATGTAAAGTTATTCGCCGTCAAAGTGACGCCAAAATGAATGGGAGTCAATGGAAATGCTAACGCAAGTGAAGTTCTGCTACAAGATGGCGGCACCCGGCCGACTTCAACTTCCGGTCGATGGATTACCCCCTTGCAAGCCTCAGAAGGACTGGACTAGGAAGGACGCACCCTTAAAGTGTTTACACATTCAGGGAAATAAACCTTTAGATAGTTCACTTAAAAGTTGACTGCAAACAAAATGTATCACATTTCCACAACAATATTATGCAGAACTGTCTTCAACATTGATAAAAAATAATAAATGTTTATTGATCAA
This sequence comes from Chrosomus eos, assembly GCA_036326025.1. Classification (NCBI taxonomy): domain Eukaryota; kingdom Metazoa; phylum Chordata; class Actinopteri; order Cypriniformes; family Leuciscidae; genus Chrosomus; species Chrosomus eos. The sequence goes on from CM070839.1 coordinate 21,607,424, forward strand.
ATACGTACGAGACCTCTTTCATAAACATTAAAAAATCAACCTCCCAAAATGTATTCTATTCTACTGATAAAGTTGCCTATTATCTAATTTAAAATGTAGTCATTGTTTTTTAACCTTAAATAAATAAGTTTTGTATTTTTTTTAAGTTTTAGCATTTCAGTCATCTTAACTTGATTTTATGCAGTGTGAAAATTCTTTCATCAGTTTCAAAAACCTACAGATTTATGTTTAAAAAACACAATTAGAGCTGTTCGATTTGATTGATTTTTGTGTCTAAGGTCTGTGGTTAGCTCTAACAATCTAGAGGTACATACAGATCAGCTCTCCCCGTCTGATATTGATGTGGGTCCTGCTTTGGTTTAAAGATGATTTTTAATGTCAATTAGTTCAAGTTGGGTATGTATCCCTTCCATCAAATGCACTGCGGAAGCGAATGCTCTTCTCTCAGACTAATGAGATATCAGTCAGAATGATTATACTGCCCCCCGGTGTACAAGTACTGCATCACACCCATTTGGTCACTAAATCTGCAGTGTATCATTTCTTCTATGTTTGTTCTCTCTCTTTCCAGACGCTGCAGATGGGCATTCGTCACTTCTCAGGGTTGTTTTTGTTGCTTTGTGTGGGTGTGACCGGGGCCTTACTCACTCTGGCTGGAGAACATGCCTTCTATCGCCTGGTTCTGCCACATATCCGCCGCAAACAGAAGTTCAAATACTGGCTTCACACCAGTCAGGTGAGCCATGAGGCGGATTTAAAGGGACAGTTCACCCGAAAATAAAACTCTGTCATGCTTTAATCACCCCTTCCAAACCAGTTTGACTTTGTTTCTCTCGTGGAATACAAAAAGAGATGTTTCACAGAATGTCCAAGCTGCTCTTTTCATAACAATACAAAAGTCAATGGTAACCACATCTGATAGTTAGACTAACATTGTGGTATGTTTATGGTGCTTTTTGTCAATTTGCTAAATATCTTCTTTTGTGTTCCATTAAACCCAACATACATGTTTTGATAGTAAGGGTGAGTAAATGGGCAAATTTCCATTGACTGAACAGTCCCTTTAATACTCATGATGTTTCCTTGACTGGGCAGTTTTTTGCTAAATTTGATTTAGCTGTTGCCAGTATATTATTTCATCAAAATGTTTCCTTTCTTCCCTCCGCTGATAACTAAGACTACGAATGGCACAGCTTATTCATGGGGCAAATCTTTGACTCTGCAAATGAGCCGTGCTTGATCTCTCAGGGTCTTATAAGCTACTTTCTCTGAGGGGTGGGGAGGGATTACTGCCAAGCCGAGTCTGTAATTGCCATCTCTGGAATATTGATTTTTAAAATCAAAAGCATGATGTTGATCTCTCTCATTCATCTCATGCTGAGACAAATCCTTTTTTCTTTCCTTTTCTTTCTTTCTGTTTTGCAGAAGATTCACAGAGCACTGAACATGACTTATGAGGATGTGAAACGGCAGCGGGCGAACACAGAGAAAAGGTTTTGACTTTGTTTTATTAATCTATTTTCCATTTTAATAACAGCAGGATTGTGCTTATCATAACTTGTTTCATAGCTCTCCACTTTAAATGTCAAAAAACTGCACTTGGGTTTATGTTTGTTCATTGTTTTTTTTACTCAGAATGTTGCTGATTTTATCACAGAAAGCTGGATGACTATTTTTATTTTTACCAAAATAAATATTTTGAATTAGCTTTTATATATATATCATTTTAAGTATTAGTAATTTTATGTTCTTAATTAGTTGCATAGTTTTTACATTTCTATGTAGGCTATCTTTAATTTAGTTTTAGTAATTGAGTTAGTTGCCAAGGCAACAATATATATAATATATATATATATATATATATATATATATATATATATATATATATATATAAATATATATATATATATATATATATATATATATTTTATATATATATATAATTATTTTTTTTTAACTCAAGATTTTTCATCCAATATTTATATATTATTTCAGCTTCATTTCAATTATGATTTGTAATAGTTTTAAGTTAACATCAGCAGTACAGTGTTATTCTTATTATCTGAGGACCATGTAATGATGGACAATGGCTTTTTTAAAGCGATAGTTCACCCAATAATGACAATTCTGTCATATATCGTTTTTCTCATGTTATTCCACACTCATCCATAATTCCACGACTTTCTCTCTTCCAGAGTCACATATGGCAACTTTTTGATTAATATTTTGGCTGCTCTTTTCAGTATAATGAAATGTGATGGAGACTGAAGCTGTCAAGTTCTAAATTCACTATTAAAGTACCATAAAAGTAGTCCATGTGACTCAAAAAGAGTTGGAATATACTGTAGCACACAATTCATTTAGATTACTTTTATGCTGTTTTTCTTCTTGTTGTCATTTTGGAGCTTCAGAGCCCCAGTCCACTTTAACTTTCCTATACGCAAGAGTAAGAGTGAGCCATAACCCTTATTGCAAACATTCAAGAAATGATGCCAGAATGTTCATTTCTGGGTGGTCTATATAACAAAATCACATATCTTGCATCTCTCTTCCCAGTTGTAACATCCAGAAAGCCCAACCGCATCCGCCTCCTCCAGCTGCTCCCCTCGGATCCTTTGCCAGATGGAACAACGAAAGCACCAAGGCAGAAGAGGAGCCCAAAGACAACAAGAGAGTCCATTTCAACCTGGAAACTCTCAACACACGCCGACTCCTCACCCGTGTCATGTCTGAGGGTCAGGCCAGCTCCTCATCCACGCTGAGCTCTGGGACTGGGAGTTTGTTGGCGAGAGTGTGTGAAAACGGAGGGCCAATTCAGCAGCCTACCTCCTCTGTGAGATCCTCGAGCCAAGACGGCGAGCTTGAAGAACTCCAGGTGAAGATCGAGGAAATCCGTGGGCATTTGAAAGCCGCTCTGGCTCGTAGGGCGGAGCTTCAGACTGCACTGGCTAAAGAACGAGCGGCTGTCACCATGGCGACCACAGTAGCTCCGCCCACAGTCACGGCCACCATTTGCCCCGCACTCACCAAAGAGCCAGCAGATTTAAAAAGGTGATGCTCACAATCTCTGAAAAGAACAGTGGACACGTTTTTCTATCTTTCTCCTCCAAAAATGACTTTCATATACACCAGGACTCTTTTAAAGTCATCATGCTGAGGCAACATTGATCCTTGGTACCGTTTTGCTAATGATAACGCTATAGGGCCTCATGTGGCTTATTTTCTAAAGCATCTCTCCACAACTGCTGTTAAAGCTGGTGCTGCTGGCAGGTTGGGGATTTTTTTTTGAGTCATTCAGACTTTCGCAGGTGAAATCTGAAGAAGAAAAAAGTTTAAAGCACCAAGCAAGTCCATGCTTTTTTTCTCAGAGCTTTGTTTATTCATATCCCAGAAGGACCTTTCCCTCTGCCCATCTGTGAATAAGAATCAGAATATCCCGTTGCACCTGAGGTCTCATCATGGAGTCAGAGGTAGAACAGAAAATTGACTTGGCTGCTTCGCCAATTATTTTATAACTTGGTTGTGTCTGATCTCAAAACTGCTATTGTAATTGACCTTTTTCCCTCCTCCATAAAGTCATACGGACATATGAATGGCCAGGTTGCCTGTTTGAATTGAGTTTGATGTTAATGAAATAAATGTGATCTTGTCATAAATTTGATATCTTACTTGAAAAATTCCAGCTCAGAGAGTTACTTGGACAATGTATTTCAACCTGTATTTCTATCAAGAGGCACACAATGTAAGAGTCAATCACTCCAGCACATCCGAGATGGTGCTCGATGCAGAGCCAAATGGGAGGAGCTAGAGCTCGAGCTCCCCCTTTTCTGGAGCTCCAGCTCCACCCTGTATATATAAATATATGACCTACCCCAACCCCGTCCCTAAACCTACCCGTCACTGGGGTTAATACCATTTATGAGTCTTCTCCTACCATCCTAGGAACACAAATATCACTCCCCAGATGTAGATGTACATTTTTGCATGGAGCTCCAGCGAGGGGAGGAGCTGGAGGTCTAGCTCCTCCCATTTGGCGCTGCATCGAGTACCACTTGGCACATCCCCAAGACTTAAAATGACACAGAGGTGCCAATTCTTCTTGCTCCCTCACAACCATCCTTCACAATTTGAGCCTGATGAATCTTGACATTATCATCCTCTGGAAAATGGCCATGTGTCTTCCTACATGGTTGTTAAAGAAATTGAAATACTTACAAACACACACACACACACACACACACACACACACACACACACAGTTGAAAGTGAGAGGATGCATCTACAGTTATATTGTAGATACATCCTCTCACTTTCATGGATGAATCTACAGTTACAGATATCTGCACGATCAATTTTGTCAACTGATTAATTGCAAAGGTGACATCTTATCACAGTCCAACGCTTGAATTCACATGTTTTCCACAGATGATTGTAAACGCAGTTTTCATGACTAGAAGCTTGATTTTATACACCCTTGGCAATGGGTCTGATTGAAAAACCTGAATTCAATAACGAAGAGGCATGTCCCAGTACTTTTGTCCATTTAGTGTATATAGATACCACTTTAAAACACAATTGCAAATTTAAAAGCCTAAATTAAAAACTTCAACTAAAATGTTGGTTTGTAAAATTAAAACAATGTGCCCCATTCATAGAACATGCCTGAAAGATATATAAAAAAAATAACCACAAACAAAAGGTTCAAAATGGAAATTAATTTTGTCTCTTTATGCAGTTTTTTTAAACATTACAGTTAAATACATTTGAATGACATGGAATTGAGTTTATCACAGAACTGAGAATTTGTCATTCCAGATTCTGTCTAGACATCCTACACAATCTAAACACTACAATCATCCGCTTCCTCTGACAATGGCAAATAGGCACAGGATAAAAATATATAGTAATGAGGAATTGATCATGAAACCATAAATCACTCTTTTAGACCTGGAATCCTTTATGGATCCGAGCCTCACAAAATATTGCACAATTTGAATTAAAAAAAAAAAAAAGGGAAAAAAAAAGTCCAAAGCCTGGAAGCCTGCCATATTGTTGCATAGCCTTTAAATGACCTTCCCCCACCCACAGTCCTGTCACAACACACAAGATATTTCTTTATTTGTTCTCTTACTTTTAGTAAAGGTTTTACACATGGTCATGTAGATCAACAAACTTGTCCTGTCACTGGACAGCCACCAATCTTCTCAAGCCAAACACATGGACAAACCACTACAAAAGCAGAATATGAAAAGACAATGGACTTCTGGATCAGTGACTTTAGCTGAAGGGCCGCAAAGCTGTGAATATAACAGTCCGACATTCACCGCTTACGTCTGATTCTAAATAATATCTGTTAAAAGTAACGACAATTTCACTCTTGCTTCAGTTGTCCTGTCCCATGACTTTTTTTCTCTACTGGCTTTGAAGCCTCTGGTAAGGCTATCGACACCAATGTACTTCCTAAAGACGGAAATACAAGGTTAATGTTCAGTTTTAGAAGCATAAGGCAATAATCTATACACCCGCTCTCTCAAAGCCAGACTTGACCTGAAGAAAAACCAAAGACTGATGAGATCGTGCAAAAGACGAAAACGTCTGCCTAAACTAATCACAAGAACAAATGTCTCTTGATGAGGATTAGAAAACACAGAAATGACCCCATGACAGTTTTCAAAGAGGATCGTGTTGAAGGAGGACTTATTCTGAGTATAAGGATTCTGTCGTCACCGGTCCACTTCTCCAACCGATATATCAACATCAGAGCACTCTGACCATGAATAGCATCAAATTCAGTGGTCAAACTGCTCCATGCATATGATAATAGCATACCTGAACACCGGCATGAGCTAGATAAGGAACATTTTGGTGGCTTGCTGTAGTGAACGAAAGTAGTAGGGACCAAAACGTCATTCTAAATGAATTTTCACTGCTGTAAGTACGCAGCGTTAATGTTATTATTAGAGGAATGGAAAGAGAGCCAAAATAACCCTGGCACAAGATGTGATGTGTATTTGGATTTAAAGCAAGATTGCCGCTCGTGCGGCCTGCTGACACCTGTAGCTCTATAATCAGGAGCCACAAAAAGTACCATAATTGAGCGATACATCACATTTCAAAATGAATACTCCCTGTATTAAAAGCTCCAATCATCTAAAAAAAAAGAAAACGAAAAAATAATTCACATGTAAAGTCTCCAAATGATCACACCCTCACAACATGGCATCATTTTGACAATTCACTGCGTATTTACTCTTAAGAATATGACTAGATGGCGGAAGTCTGCCTCTGCCCTCCTCATGTTCACGTTGGAGGTTTCCAAGATGTTGTTAAATAATTAAATAAAGCTCCATCACAGCTTCTCCTCTTGATGCCTTCTGGTTTAATTTACAGAGAGGGGTGGCGACTGCAGAGCGTGGATTCATTTGTTCCGAATGGGGGAGACCGAGTGCGCAACTCAAGCCGGGGCGGATTGAGAGTCCGAGCTCTCGCTTTTGTTCTTTGCCTTGCCGTCCCAGTCTGTGGCACCCATGCTCATTTCTGCAACTCTGCAGTCTGTGTGTGAGGTCATTGTAGAGGAGGTGGGATTCGTTTCAGATTCCACCTGCCCACCTCCGCCACCAGGGGGCCCCAGACCCTGAGCGCAACCCCGGCCCTTTATGTCAACCGCAGGAGCATTGGCTGCGCTAATCTTTCCATCTTGGTTCTCTCCTGCTGTGCTAAAACTGTACAGCTCTGTTACACCTGCCCCGGACGACATTGGCTGCTGGATCCCTCCCGGCTCCAACAGAGAGTCGCCCAGGTGTGTAACGGACAGAGCGTCTGGGCCAATGGCAATCTCAGCCATCCAGTCGAGGTCGGAACTGGATGGGTCGATGGGCAGACCGGGATTTACCACCAATCCATTGTGGGTTTCAAGCTGAGGTTGCTCCTGATTGGCTTGCCGGTCCTGGCCATTAACGTTCGCATTAGCGGCTGCGTTACCCTGGCCGGCAGGCGCAGCATTGCTAGTGTTGTTGTTAAGATTATCCTGTAATGCAGTCTGGTTTCCTTGGCCCACCTGCTGGTTCTGAAGCAGCATCTCCTGGATCCGGATCTGTTGCAGGATGGCCGGCAGCTCATAGTGGTGGAAAAAATAGATCATCGAGTGCTGTGGAAGACGAAAACGAAAAAGCCCATGAGCTACAAACAATCCCATCCAAATCCACAGATATCCTAATTACATTAAACAATTTGAAATACGATACCTGAATGAAGAGCCAGGAAGTGACCAGAGCCAAGCTGCTGTACTGGCCGTTAAAGCGGTAATGATACGCATAGAAGGCAAAGTGATACAGATAAAAAAACCTGCAAAACAGCATAAGATATGAGGTTGTAAATGTTCAGCTTAAATGTGCGATATGAATAAATAGTGCTCATAAACCTCTTTTTATGCTTGGACAGTAGAGGCGCGGACCCGGAAACAATATTCCTTACGTTGCGACTCTAACCCTCTATTCACTTGTTAAATTAACAACATGATACTTCAAGGCATAAAGAATGTGGTCCCACTCTCTTCGACCAATGAACTTCTATGACTAGGAAAAGGATTTTTAAAAATAATTCTGATGTACATTAGTCAACATTTGAAGTGGATCAAAAAAGTTAAAGGACAAGTTCGGTATTTTACACTTAAAGCCCTGTTTCAAGATCGTTTCTGATGAAATAGAACGGTTAAGATTAAAATTGGGACACATGCTGCTGTCCCGAGAAATTTCGGTTTCTGTGGTCTCACCCCCCCACCTCCACAATGGTTGCATAGGTGCACAGAAACAATCCTTTAAAGTTTAGTTTACAAAGACGTGAAACTCACCGAGTGGTCAGGGGTGTTCACTGATATGCTCACACAAAAATCGCTGCAAAAGATGCTTTCCAACAGGTTTTATCGTAGTTTTTGTCCAAGTCAAGTCAAATGAAGTCGGACAAAAACTACGAGAAAACCTGTTGACCTGTTGTCAAATGTTGACTACTGTAGTTTATGCCAAAGAACAATTCAGATAATTGTATTAATCAAACAAAAAAGCTAACTTGTCTTACTTATCAGCTGTATACATATAATGCTGTATAGGTAGGCAGCTCACTAAGTTTTGGAACAGAGATAATATACACCACGTCAGTTCAGTTTTTAATAGGCTGATCAGAGTAGAGTCAACCTACAGTCGCCATTTCCCTATCTCAGGTAAACAACAAGCAACAGAGCATTTCCAAAGGATAGTAGTACGGGAGCTGTGTGGTGAATGGAGTGTATGTGAAAGCTGGAGATAGTGGAAAGGCGACTTAATTTCCAAATATCTTTGTTTACAAAACTAGGGCCCTATGATTTCTGCGATGCTGAAAACAAAGACAGAATCGTGTAATCCATTTCACGTTGTACAGTAAATTCCATTTTTATGACTGGAGTTAAGAAATGTTGGATGTATAAATCAAAAGTAGGGCTGTAAACAAATCATGATTTGCACTACTGATATTAAACTGCGAAAAGACTTCAAATATGAAGTGTGCATGTCTCTATGTAAATTAATGGTGTGGTTTTGTGAACATGTATGATGATGCTTGTGGTGTTTTCAGTGTCTGCCGTCAACTATCATTACACTCCACATGAAATTCATTTCTAAACTTGCTCAGAGTCACTTCACGAGCATTTCACCATTTCATTTCAGAAGAAATAAAACCTCAAAGGTCTTAATGACCCATCAAAATACAATGTATGTTCAAAACTATTATGCAAGTGACATATCAGTAGAATTACAGTGCAATGAACATTCAGATTTGAGTTTTTCAGAGAAAGTGTTTGTTTGTTATCTTTTTAGATAACTGGTATCAGTCTCAGACAGGTCAGTTAAACAAAATGGAAAACCTACTTTGAGAGGTTGTTCCACATTAAGCAAGTCACTGTTTCACGCAACATTGGGAGGAAGAAAATTCTTTCTGAAGATGTCAGAGATCATCGAACTATCAAAAGATTTGTGAGTGATTTTGAGCAGAGCAAAACTCAGTCAGATAACGACTTAAGGAAAGTTTCTGCCAAACAAATGAATAGTATTAAAAGGGCAGCTATAATAAAAAAGCCACTGTATAGCCGAAAACAGCTATTTGAAGCCGCTGGAGTGGCACTTTCTGCCACCCCTAACCAAAGTGTTTTTCTGCAGCATGGGATAGTGTGTTGTTCTGCATGAAAATTCAGAAGGCACTATTTGTCTTTTTATACCATAGCAGAAAAAGGTCAGTTATAAACTCCACATAAGTATTTTGCAGAAGTCATTTTGACACCCTCAGAGAACCCTAAAGGGACCTTCTATCTCCAAATATTCCAGCCCTAATCATCACCCTTGCTGATGTCACAGTATTGTTGGAACGGGGTGGCCATTCACCAATCATACAGAAATCCATCTATCCATTTAGACCAGGGATGGGCAACGTTGATCCTAAATTGCCAGTGTTTTGCAGAGTTCAGTTTGGTTGGAGGTTGGAGCTGAACTCTGCAGGACCATCCCTGATCTAGACCATCCATTGTAGTAGTACGGCATAAGTCAGGGATTAAAACTATTTTAAAATGAGTCTTCATATATTTCAAAACTAGGGATGGGCATTTTTCAAAATATATTGTATTCAAATATTTGGGCCCCTAAAAAATTATAATATTTGAATATACACTTGTTAGAATGAGGTGCAACGAGAAAGACTTTTCTTTTTTTAATCATTACGGTTTTGCCACCATTTCTGAACAAGCTTATGATTAGCAAATATACACAAGCTTACATTATATCTTGAGATTTTCTTTTAGTTGAAAACATTAAACAATATGTGTAACCAAAAAAACAGAACAAAAGCATTTAAGCTGAAGCAGAGCAAAAGGAAAATAAAGCTAAATAAAGCAGACTGCGCAGAACTTACATGCAGTATATACTTAAGTCAGCATATAGTTATCGTGTTTATATTGTTTCACATGTTCATGTTGAGAAAAAAAGAAGAATATCCACATGATCGGGTGAAAGTTGGCTCCTCAGCCTGAAAACAATAAGGCCGGGTGCAGAGAAAATGAGCTCCGCTGACAGACGTTGCAGGGACACAAAGATGACAGTGTGCTAAGCAAACTTTCTACAGTACTTTAACTTTTCTGTCCTTAAACACCTCTCCTCCAAAACTTAAAGGAAGCATATCTCTCGAGATAATTTTGCTATCATATTATCTACTTGTGAATGCAGTGATGGACAGCTGTCTTTCCTCATTCGACTGGTGTTTGGATTTCATGACTTCATGGTGGTGATATAATAACTCCGTATCAGCCGACAATGTTTCCTTTCCACACAACATGTTGATCCATTTGATCAAAAGTAATCATTTTGATCAATGTAATTCCATACTTTGCTGTGCCTAAAGGTAGATGATGACATTCTGTGATCAAATATAATCAACTTGTTAACAAGCTCCACAGTGCCACCCAGTGTATTCAGTTATAACTGTTTTAATTTGCGTACTTAGGATTTCACTGCATTTACGGACAGCAAAGTTCGAATAATAATTGCAGATTGAATATTCGTGCACACCCCTTTTCAAAACCCAATGTAATGTTTCTCTTTGTGAGCTTTGGTCAGGGGTGGCTGAAATGCAACTTTATACACAACTGCCAGCTTGCATGGTTCATGGTACTCCAGAGACACCAGTGGCTTCAAATACCCATTTCCTGCTTTTTTCTATAACTGCCCTATTAATACAATTAACTAGTTAGACAGAAACTTTCCTTGAATCTTTATCTGACCGAGTTCTGTGCTCTAAATCACTGACAAATCTTTTGACAGTTTGACCATCTCTATTTAGTTTTCATAAAATATCAGTTGTTTTCATGCCTTTTACAAGACATTGAAGCATTTCATGCTTTTCATCTTGCATGAGAACTGACTTCATTAATAATGTGGAACAACCTCTTCAAGAAGGTTTTCTATTTACCCAAGAAGACCTGGCAAACTGTTTAACGAACCTGCCTGAGATTGATTCCAGTTATCTAAAAAGATATTAGAAAAAAATCTAAAATCTGAATGTGTATTGAATATAGTGCAATCACAGTGATATGTCACTTGCATTATAATTTGGAGCACAATGTATATTGCTATTGTACAGAAGAATGTACCTCTCAAAGTAATTATATAATAATAATAAAATTAAGAAAACTAAGGAATAATCACACTATTTTTCTTCAATGTTTAAATTTGAACAGTAAACCACTGTTGTACAGGATTTTGTTTGCCAAAAAAGGCATGGTTTCATTTTCATTTGATTACATTACAAATTTATATAATCTTTTTTTTAAATGTGTTATGCCTTCATTTGGTTATCACTGTTTCTGATCAATTTGTATTAAATCATAAATCCAGGAAAATTAAAACAGACAACACCGAATGTACTCAAAAAAAAAAAAAAAAGTAAATCGCTTTATTTTCGCCCAATTATTGTAAAAAAAAAAAAAAGTTTAAGTTATTAACGTTGTATGAATTTAATAGATTAGACATTCTTTTTGATTAATAAAATTGAATTTTAAATAAATTAACGAACAAAATTTGGGAAAAATAAAACTGAACTTAGTATTCATAGATTTTATTTCTATGATTTTATTAATTCCTAAAAATGTGTTTTTTTTTGTTTAACTTTTAATAAATTGTTGATAAATTTGATAAGTTTAAAGGGGGGGTGAAATGCTGTTTCATGCATAGTGAGTTTTTTACACTGTTAAAGAGTTGGATTCCCATGCTAAACATGGACAAAGTTTCAAAAATGAAGTTGTAAGTTTGATGGAGTATTTCTGTTCCAAAAATACCCCTTCCGGTTTGTCACAAGTTTCGGAAAGTTTTTTTCGAATACGCTCTACGCGACGTCATAGTGTGCGGAATTTCCTTATACGGGTCTTAAGGGCAATTCTCCCGGAAGTGCGCGCGCGCATCTGTAGCCTAGAGTGTGCGAGAGTGAGAGTCCTATGCCATCAGAGCGCTGCAATAAAAAAAAGGCACAAAAAAAGTGTGTTTTTGGTTGCCAGGGCAAGACAACATTGCACAAATTTCCAAAGAACCCAGCGTTAAGGGACCTGTGGATGGATTTTGTTTTTCCAGAGCAGCAACGGAGTTGTGCAAGTGATGTGTTCTTGTTTCCTTCATTTCGACGGTTATAGTTAACGTTATAGGCACAGTTCGACGCCGGATTTGCAGATCGCCTAATACTTAAAGATGCAGCAGTCCCAACGATAAAGGTTCACGGTCGTGCGTTGGAACCGCAGGCGGTGAGTAAAACTGCTTCAAATGTCTGTGTTGTTAACTATCGGCGTTAAGCACAGCAAGTAAACAACGTGATCACTTACAGTTAATGTATCTATGGAGCATGCGATGTATGGTGTGGTGTGTGTGTGTGTGTGTGTGTGTGTGTGTGTGTGTGTGTGTGTGTGTGTGTGTGTGTGTGTGTGTGTGTGTGTGTTTAACCCTCAGAGCCCGACGGCATCGTCGACGACGCCACACGTCACCTCCGATAAAAAATAATATTTTTCAATGACAGATTTATCGATTTTCTTACCGTTTTTTTCCAGCAGAAAGCTAACGAGCTAGCAATCACGGAGGTGTCTTTGGTGTCTTTCTAGCCTTTACAGAAGGTTTTCTATCCAGCCTGGAACTTGTGCATCCTTTCAGAGTTTTACAGCAATAAATCCAAAAGTTTATATCCAACTTTGATACACTTGATATGGATATTTATAAATATTCCGTCATTTTTGCTGCTAGCTCGATGCGAGCTGCCATTTTGGATATCACGTGATGGTTTTTGACCAATTACAGGCTGATCCGTCGTAAACATTGGATGCGTCATTGTCATTACGCACGCACGAACCAAGTGGAGGGAGAGAGAGAGAGAGATAGACGCAGGGAGAAGAGAATGTTTCACAGAGAAACACAGAGAAATGGATGTAAAAAGCCTTCAGGATGATGGATTTTCAGGAGAACAGAGCTTTTTGACAGATGAGGAACTAGATTACCAGGAAAGACCCAGCTGAAGTGCCATTTATTTATTTACTGTAAAAAAAGTATTATTAGTAGTATAAATGTGGTATAAAAGTATAAAAAGAATATAATAAATAAAATAATAAATAAAATATAAATGCAAAGCCTGTGATGTGGCCCTCTTTTTGTTATTGCTGATAGGAACTGTTTTGAGGCTTGGCACCAGTGAATTTCATGAAAACGCTTGGACTTCTTTTGGAAAAATTTAAATAGTTTTTGTTCTGTACAAGTTATAATGTTTATTCCTGTGCTCCAGGACTCCAAAGACATGAACAAACTGTTTTCCAGAGGAAATTTGATTAGCTTTTATTTATTTGTGTGTGATTTCAATAAATATTTGAGTGATTAAATTTCCGATTTATTTTTTCATTTGTCTTTATGGTCCCATAACTTATTTTACATTCAGGTGACATCAATGTAACACAAATATGCTGAAAGTTCAATTTGTCCTGAAAAAAAAGAGGTGTGTCAATTGTCTGTGCACAAAAGGGTTGATGTTTTACAAGCTTTTTTAGTGAATAACACCAGATGGAAAATTTATTGTAAAAATACCCTTAGGTCTCTGAGGGTTAAATACATTTGTTTAGCTGGCCACTGTAGATGTCAGTTTGTTTATTGTAAAAATAATTCATGTCCTCATAAACCACGAGTCTGTCTGTTTACAACACACGCAAAAGCTTCGCGCGCTCCCGCCCACACGGCACGCCTCCACCCGCTCGGGTTTTTCCGGAAAGACTCGGTACAGCCTATCTATCTTTTATAAATATAATAAAACTAAAGACTTTTTGGAGGTATGAAGGATGCAATACTACTCTATAGGTACTCAAGATTAACATGAGATTGAGTGAAACTGAGCATTTCACCCCCCCTTTAATGATTTCAATTAATTAAACATGCTTTTTTATTACATTTAATTCAACCATTAAATCAAAAAAGGAAAAAAAAAAATTAATTTTGAAAAAAGTTTAATGAAATTTGGGCAAAATTAAAACAGAAGTTTATAGGGCCCTACTAAGCAATGAGTATTCAACCAATGAATTCAAGTCTGTGTGAAACTAATCAAGCTGTAAAAGTTCTGCAGCTTTCCTTAAGCCTGGTTCACACGGGACGATTTTAAAATTGTCGGCCAATTTTCCAAACCTGAGAGACCCCACACACGGCGATAAAAAAAATCACTGGTCTAACAGTTTTGGTTGTACAATGTGTGGTGCGCAGCCACACGGCAAAATCAACACATCACACACGAACCGATTTGACTCCCGAGCATTCCCAGGTCAGACGGAAAATCTCGCGAAATCCCTCGAGATCAAACGTGACTTCAGAGTAAACTATAATGGCGGACAAAGAGGATGCAGTGGCGATAGTTTAAACTATTAGAGAAAACATCCACCGGACTCTCTGGTGCGCCATGCCGCCGGCTGTTTTGATTTTGTTAGTTTGTCTTCCTCTGCGCCTCGTCACCTCGCTTTCTGATTGGCTACACGCCACAGTCCACAGGCTGCGTGCTCGTTCGTCCTCGGGGGACACCACACATGAGGAGAAATCGGGCCAAAACAATCCAACATGTTGGATATCCCCGATTTGAGATCGGAGCGGTCCAGACGTCCTTCCGAGTAGACGAGAGCAGTCTTAACACACCACACACGGCAGGAATATCTGATCAGATTATTTTACGATAATCGGAGCATCCTTAAGATGTCGGAAGGGGAAAATCGGGGCTAAAATCGGCCTAATTATCCTGCCGTGTGAACCAGGCTTTAGCTCAAACAGTAGAGTTAAGAGAATGGAGCTAGCATTGCCACGGTCCCTTCCCCAGGGAATGCATGAACTGATCAAATCTATATCTTCAATGCAATACAAGACGCTTTATATAAAAGTGTCTGCCACATGCATAAATGTAAATCGAATGTAAAACATCAGAAGAGTCTGTGGCATTTGCATTTACCTGTGTTGGTGAGGTAACATACCTAAGCCAGTGGCGCTTGCTTGTGTTGGTGTGACAGCAGATGGCATCATATTGGTCCGCCAACCAAACAATGAGGATGATGTAGAAGGCAGTGGTTGTGTCATTGAAAAACTCAGACATGATGGCCTCCATCCCTACAGACAGGATCAAAAAGAGGCATTTAAGTTCAAACAACCTTCATAAAATGTTTCGATAAAAATTGATTGACGTGATGATAGTATGAAGTTAATAAATTAACAGATCAGGCATCAAGTTGATAGGAGACACAAACAGATATGAGAACATCTTTCCAAAACCCCAGCAGTGATCTCTACCTACCCACAAGAGCTAGGATGACAGTGAGAAGAGGGGCGGCAGGGAAGGCAATGGTCATATTCATCTCCAACATCTGGAGAAGATCCACTGAGACAGAAGAAATCAGAGAGATGGACCTTTTAAAAATTGGCTTTTTTATGAACTCTATGGAACATGATTATAGATGCTGAGGCAGTGGTAAAGATCTGAGGCTGATGGGAGACTACCTATAAAGACAAAAATCTGGTGGTGCGAGTACCGCAGCAGCATGGAAACAGACAGCGTCTGAAAGAGAGAAACAAAAAGACTTGTGGAATTTTGCATTTGATTCAGTGTCGTATTAACATTTTCGAGACTGACTCAAAAGAATAGTTCACACAAAAATGACAGGTCTGTCATCATTTACCCAGCCATATGACTTTCTATTATGAATCCTAAAAATGTCAATTTTTGAGAATATCTCCTGATCATTTTTTTTTTTAGATTATGAAAGTGAATTACAACACAGGACTATCAAGCGCCAAAAAGCATTAAACACATTTCATGTTAAATGTTGTCCATGTGACTTGTGCAACATATGCTGAGCTTTCTGAAGTTATATGATAATGCGAGTCAAATGAAAAACAGAACAAAATTTAGGTTATTAACTGTACTGCAAGTTCGTGAATTAATCATTCTTTCCCCAAACTTACTAATGACTATGTCACAAGCTTCCAACTTAAAGCAATCATATAACAGAAAATTCTGAATATTGCACGTGGGCCACTTTTTAGGATATTTTAGTTTTTTAGGATATTTTAGTGAACATTCATTGTAATTGTGTGGGGAAAAAAGTAACTAGAACAATGTTTAAATTTTACCTATTGTTCCACTTACAAAAAGTCATGAGAATGAACAAATTGAGGACTAATTACCTAAATGCAGAAACTGAACTAATGTGATGACATCACACCTACAATCCAATCACTAACAAGCACTCTAGTCTGTAGTGCAGAGGCAGTAAAGTAAAAGTACTCACAAAGATAACCATGATTACAAAGGCTGCTAGGTACGAGGTACGAGCCATCCACATACTGACAAAACGGTAGTGTTCTCCAGAGACCACATTTCTCAAGAACCCTAAAAACAAGCAAATCACATTCTCATGTCATAGTTATACCATCATCAAAACAACATTTTTTGAGAGACAGAGAACTTCTAATGTACCTTTGTTTTCCTCGTTCTCTGCTAAAGCCTTCACACTAGACATCAGGATATCGTCATAACCCAGGCATTCGTCTAGGAGGAAGCGACTGAAACCATCTCCAAAGCACTGATCCTTCATGGGGTCTGCAGACAGACCCAGAGAGATTCTGGTTATAACACATAGTACACAACAGTACTATCTGACAAGACAATATGCATTTCTTAAAAAAAAAAAATTTACTACAGGGGTTGACCAATAAAACTGCAGAAGTTTGAATCAGCAGAGCAATAGCACAGATGTACATCAAAAATTGCAATCCACACAACATAATGGGAGACAGAGTTCAAAAGAGGATCAAGTTTTGGTGTGCGTCTTGCTTGCTGGCTCTTCTGTAACATGGACAGCAAGTCTTTGCGGTGTATCGAAAGCTATGGTATTCAGGGTAATGATGGCATACCACCACATAGGACGAACCCCATCCAACAGTAGTAACGGTTGACGCAACAGGAATCTGTCTGAAAGGGATATCAAGGTACTAACCCTGATTGTATTCAAAAAACATAAAACAACTGCCCAACTCACTGCAGAATTAAATGCAGAACTCGACTCTCCTGTTTCAACCAAAACTGTTTGTCTGAAGCTCCACAGAGACTATTCATGGTCGAGCTGCTATAGTCAAACCTTTGGTCACTCATGCCAATGCCAAATGTTGGTTTTATTGGTGCCAAGTTGCCAACAGTGCAAATTTAGGGCTGTGGACAATGTGAAACATGTATTGTTTTCTGATGAGAACTGTCTTACTGTCAGATACTGTCTTTCCCACATCTGTGAGAGTTACGGTGTGGAAGAGCCCCAATGAGGCTTCACACTCGGACTGTTGCTGCCCAGAGTGAAGCACGGGGTGGATCAGTGATGGTTTGGGCTGCAATGGGCTGAGCAAGTCAGATATCATTTTCCTCCACCAGCATCCCATATTGACCTGGTCACTGTTCTGGAAGAGGAATGCTCAAAATACCTTTGGCCACTGTGAAGGACTTGTCTCTGTCATTCCCAAGACGAATTAACGCTGTAATGGCCGCAAAAGGACTAATAAATTATATTATAAATTATATACTAATAAATTATTGTGGTCTAAAACAAGATTCATTGTCCAACCCCTGTATGTTTGTCTTATTGGAACAGTTCACCAAAAAATTCAACTGTTATGGTATTTTACTCACTCTCATATCATTGAAAACTTGTATGACCTTTCCATGAAAAGCAAAAGTGACTTTCTGAATAATATCCTGCAACCCTATTCATTACTATGAAATGCAATGAGGACTGGGGGTGTTAAAGGGATAGTCCACTGGAAACAAACAAAAAAAAACAGGTTTGTTGTTCCAAACTTGTATGGCTTACTTTCTAGGGCTGGGTAAAAAATATAAATTTCTCGATTTTTATCGATTCTCATTTTTTTCAACCGATATCGATTCTTAAATCCAAAAATCGATTAGTCATCCTGTTTTCAGTTGATGAATTAATGGAATTTTGTAGCGCGCATCCCATCCAATAAAGGCAATAATCTTTGTGGTTTGTTACTATTGATATGAAACAAAGTCTCAGATTTCAAATTACGTCCATTTTCTTACGAAATTCAAAAACATAACCGTTTTGGCACTGTGGCGTGAGATCGCTCTGGTGTGCGCAGCTCAGCTCAAGAGAAGCAGAAAGCGCCGAGCATCTTCTCTTCCGCCTTAATATTTACAGTTAAAGCGTGAAATAAGCATGAATGAGCATCTGAAAGTGTGTTAAAAGATAGAGTACAACTTATCGAAATCCTTATTGGCACATGGAATCGCTTGATCAGTGTTTCAACCGTGGAAAGACATCAGTGAAACAGCTTGTATACAATGTCATGTGACGTCACATTTACCTCAGAAAAACCATAGTGACCGGTATGAACTCGTTAGTCAGCTAGAAAAATTAACTCTAGAGAGGAGCATTTTGCTAAATATATGCACCATATTACATATTCATTATAATGTTTTATGTTCTTCAATATTTAATGCATGTTTGAATAAATCAGTCAAGTTTTTATGACAGCCACCATTTAAATGTTTATATTTCATATAACTTTATTATTAGAAAAATAAATAAAAGTGTAATTTAAGTGTTTGTATACAAATCAGTAAATCCTTACCTTCAATATTAGGCTATAGTAGGCTAATGAAACAATTTTAATAATACAACTGACTCCCATAGTTTATAGCATTGGTTAAGAGATTTGTTTTCCTTGAGGAAATTTGCCTTGTATTGTACCTGATATCCAAGATAATCAATATTGAATCGAATCGCAATCGAAATCGAATCGAATTGCAAGCTTGTGAATCGAAATCGAATCGAATTGTGAAATTTGTCAATACCCAGCCCTATTACTTTCTAAAGCAGAACACAAAATATGATGTTTTGAAGAATGCTAAGTCCCCATTGACTTCCACTGTATTTTTCGTCCACACAATGGAAGTCAATTGATAATAAAAACACGTGATTAGTAGACTAATCGCTTAAATGAACGGCTACTAGTCGACTAGAAAAATCTTTTGTCGAGGACACCCCTAGAAATTGTTGGGTGGACTATCCCTCAAACAGCATGAAGGTCAGTAAACAAGTACAATAAAAAAAATTGGGTGAACATTACCAAGAATATTCTATTTTGTAGAAAAGAGGATTGTGGGTATGGGCAGGTATTCTGTTGATGTCCTGGAAGGTGTGATATACTCACCCAGGGTCACCACCATTACAGGGATGTTGAGTCGCTGACGTGTGGCCTGGGACAGCCGAAGGAAACCATATTCCAGAGAATATTCCACAATATAGTCTTCTTGGGGCCACACTGCACAAAAACAAACACTGATCAATGCTGACAACATTTCACTGAAATCAGAAGTTCTACCATTAATCTAAACATCTGTCACTTCACACCAATGGTAAAATGTTATAAAGTTTCTGTATTAAAACAAAAAATATATACACTGATTATATTGTCATCAATCTTTCTAGTTACAGAAAAATACTTAATATGCAAAATAAAAACGTTTCATAAATGTCCTTTTAAAGGGATAGTTCACCCAAATATTTAAATTTTAAAGGGATAGTTCACCCAGATATTTAAATTTTTTCATCCTTTACTCACCCTCAAGTTGTTCCAAACCAGAATGAGTTCATTTCACTGTTGAACACAAAAGATGATATTTTGAAGAAAATGGGTAACCAAACCGTTGTGGGGCAACTGACTTACATAGTATTTTTTTTTCATAATATGGAAGTCAATCATGGTGCCTACAACTGCTTGGTTACAAACATTCTTCAAAATATATTCCTTTGTGCTCAACAGATGAAAGAAATTCAAACAGGTGTGGAACAACTTTGTGTAGATTACACAAAATAACTCATTTGTACTGTACTGAATTAGGGACACTTATATATTATATCTTACAGTCAATGGTGTGTGACGCAGCACATGTGGCCTTTGAAAAGATTAAGGTCATAAAGGAATGTGGGAATAGAAAGGAAATCTGACCAGGGGAAGCGAGGAGGGCTGCACTGGATGGAGGGAGGAGAGGGAATGAATTCACACAGGAGGAAGAGGAGAAGGACCAGATGGCTACGGAGTGGGGCGTATTTGAGATGTTTACCTGCTCGAGTTAGCATCTCAATCTCGGAGACACTCTCCCTCAGCGGCTGCATACCTTTAGAGGGGGCCTGGCTGAAGGACAGATCCTGGGATTCATTCAGGCTGGAGCCATGAACACCGCCACTCATCGATGGATTCAGCCGTGGCTCGATGTCCAGCTCAAACTGCATGTGAGAGTGAGAGAGAGAGAGAGAGAGAGAGACATTTCATGAATAGACCGTTTATAGACAGTGTGTATAGACAGCGTGCAAATAGAATTAAATTCCATTTCACGTCTTGCGCTTGAACAGACAAATTCTTACAAAATTAAGTAAAAACGTCATCTTGTGGACTATTCTGGTAAACATAGTCGGTTATATCTTCATGAAAGTAATCGGAAACGTTAAATGTGTCATTGTTTCCACACACATTCAGAATAAGCACTGCACATAAGCATAAATACAATGTGATTAGTAAGTCGAGAGCGCACATAAACGGTTTGTTTGCGCGTCAATATAAAGGACTGACGCATTACTGTACATCTCCTTTACATCACCGCAATCGTCTTTACCTGATTACAATCCTCATCCATTAAATCTTTACTAGCGAAACGCTGCTTTGCTTTATCCAGCTGAGAAACGTAGATGACTGTGTGATGTAAATTACGTAAATGAGGCAATTACACGTGTGCATGCGTTAGGCCTAACTCGTTAACGTGGACAGTCCTAATTAAAATATTTTTTTTAACTATTTATTTCAATTTAAGTTATTGTTAGTTGGAGTTAATGTTATATAAATAATAATAATAAAAGTGACATTATAATATTCTATTAAAATTAAAATTAAATTAACAAATATTGAATTAAATTAGAAATTATTGTTATTTCACTGTTTGGTAAATTGCATGCTATATTCTCTTATTTTCCCAATAACTAATTATATTTCATTGTATATAAAAGAGCTCTTCCTCTAGTGTTTCACTTGGAACGATAAGTCAAATAAATGTTCAATTTTTGATTTTTCCTTTTAAAGCTTGGCTCTGAATCCTTGTCTTCCTGTTAAACTCACCCGTACTGTGCTGTTGTCAAACATCTCCATGGTCATCTCTTCCTCGTCTTCAGGGTCTGCCGGCACCATTGTCTGTCTGGTTTCACTTCCGTCCTCCTCCGATTCCTTCACGAGCCCCTGGATTCCCTCCGTCTCGTAGAACTGAAGAAAGATGGGTGCGCGGCTGGAGTTGCGCTGGATCTCCACACGCAGGATGCCATCGCGGGGCCATTTCTCCCGCACATGCTCCAGGCAGTTGATTGGAGAGCGGGAGAACGCAATGTGGATGTAGGCCAGGATGAAGAGCATAAACAATGCCTGCCAATCAAATGACATGAAATTAAAGTCAATATAAACTCAAATGTGCACACAAACCAGTTTAGGCAACAAAGCATTAAACATAGCACTTCCATAACATGGATGGCACATGATATTAAAACACACTCCTTTGAAAGTTCTGTTATACTTCACTTAAACTGAAATTGAGATTTAAATTGTCATCATAGTCATTTCTAATGCTAACATATTTGGTTTATTGCAGAAAGTAAGGCAAAATTAACTGTGACTGCAATGTTACAGCAAAAGTGGGCTAGCTCAGATCCAGAATCTACCAAGACGTTGTTAATAGATAATGCACATTTGCTGTTTCCAAATATTTTTAGTGAATTTTGAGCAAATATTACATGCATTAATACATTTATTGTTTTAATTAAAAAATGTAATATGCCACACATTTTTTTTCATGGTCTTCAAACACGACTACACTTTTTGTCAAATTAGATCATTTAAAAATTTGTGAATGCAACATTTTTGTTGGATAATGTCAAACAATTTAAACACCTTCAGGATACAATTTCTTATTTAACAGGCAATAAAAATCTCCAACAACTTAATTGTTTCACAGCTTTATAATGGAGCAAGATTATGAACTGCGACAATATTCTGTGGTTAGCCGAGAGACACGAGTGCCTCACTAACTTAACAGGTAATTCTTGAAGCACCATCATTCCTGTGTGCTCCTGGAACAGGGATTTCAGAGTTTATGACAGGCTACTGCAGACTTACTAATCATCTAACATCTGTCCGTTTTAAGATTATCTGCGTTGGCTGATAACCATGACGCTTGGCCAACTAACCTTGTTGTGGCATCTTGTGTCAGTTCCAAAGTCTGATGGCAGCCTAGTCAATGGATATTAAACACTTTGTGAAGCTAAAATAATTTAAGAATTGAGGAAATATTTTACATTTCATTTATATTTATTTACAATGTTAAAAAGTTTGGGGTCAGTAATAATTAAAACAAAATAAATTAATAGTTTTATTCAGAAAGGATGCATTTAAATGTATGTTTTTTTTTTTGTTAAAAAGTATTTATTTTGAACTTTCTATTAATCACAGTACATAAATTATATAAATAGCCTATGTATATCATTTATTTGTGTTCTGTGATGAATAGAAATATCAAATAAATGCTTTTTATAAAAATATATCTATAATAAAAGTATTTATCAGAACAACTCTTTTCAACATTGATACGAAGAAATGTTTCTTGAGCACCATTATCAGAATGATTTCTAAAGGATCACAAAGAATGACATTTTTGTAGTAATATTTTACCGTTTGTACTGCATTTTTGATTAAATGTAGCCTGGGTGAGCTTAAGAACTTTTTACGACCCCAAACTTTTGAACATTAGTGTATACACATTTATTTAATTTGTAAAGCATTAACTGACACATCATTAACACTGCATACTATGAAAGTAAAATCGGTTATTTTAAAATAATACAGTTTTTAGGGGGGCTGTCTCTGTGAAGTCATTTCAGAGATTATATTTATAATAATAAAAACACAATTCGACACACATAAATTGTAAAGTCTCACCTTTAACAAGACCAAGAACTCGAATATTCGTCTGAAGGATGGTGGGAAGAGCCTGGCATATGTCACTGCCATCTTAAAGAACAAGGCGTGGAAGAGTCTGTCTCTCACGTTGATCAGGGGGTTCTGGTTCATCGCGGGGTTCCGGATCCGGTTCGGCCCTCCGTTATTGTTGTTGTTCAGTGGGACGTTGTTGTTGTTCAGATTGCCCTGGTTGTCGGACATGGTGGTCGTTGTTCAGTAACTTGATAAGGAGAAAGACCAGCTGAGGTCAGGCAGACAGAAACTTGCGCAGATCCAGTTGAGCAGGCCAGCAATACAACATCAGCACACACTGATGATGGTCCTGGTTCACCAAAACTGGACTGACCTTCAGAGATCACCACAAAACACCCCGACAGATTCTGAATTTTGTAAGGATGTTGGTGGGCAAGGCTGATTCCACTCCTACCATGTCATAACCTAGCGATCTAACAAATTACTAAAGCTTCAGAGCCTTTGGCACCCCTGCGGATCATGTGTATGTACCGTGAGACCAGAGGAGCATGTCAGACTGTTAAATTGTGTTTTAGGCTCAATTTGTCGCAATTGTGACTCGGGCCTCCTGCACCCACTGTCACCCCAAACAAAATAACTACACTTGCTAACTCACACCAGCTAAATTAATCATACTTATTCTGGTTTGGAAGTGAAATATGTCCCAGATTATGTAGCGGAGTGTTTAAAAGCAAAGAAAAGTGGAATATCAACACAGCACGTCTGCTAATAGTGGTAAGCTAACAAATTAGCCGAGCTTCATCTGAAGAACCCGTATGTTAGGTTTACTTTTTAACAAACACCTCCTCGTATAACGCTGACACTCTTCGGTTAATTAAGGCCTCAGATACGTGATGATATCCCGCCAGAACTATCCGATGGTAGCGACGTCAACGTGTCTTACAGACCATCTGTTTACACAACCATTTTCGAGAGCGGAGAGGACTTGGGAGCAGCACCAAAGAAGCTTTTCATGAGGGAAGCGTTTCCACTCTTCTTCTTCTTCTTCTTCTTCTTCTTATTTTTATTTGGCGGTTAACAACTATTTCTCGTGCATTACCGCCACCACAGGACTGGAGTAAGGCACTGGAGTTGCTGGCTGTAACAAAATATGCCAGCAATTAATCTAATATTGATTAAAAAAAAAAAAAAAATTCTTATATCCTTTTTAAAAGGCCTGTACTTTTCAAAAAAGAAAGTAATATATCAAAATTCTCCCTTGAACTTCCGTTCAATAGTGTTTTGGTTTCTAAAGACATTTTCTTTGCTTTCAACTCATTAACAAGCCTTTGCCTTGCCTCGTTATATTTATGGCAGTACATTATTACATGCTCTACTGTTTCAGGTATATTACTCTGGCAATATTCACAATTTCCATCTCCATGCTTTTTTATTAAAAACATTGTACTATTCAACTTTGTATGACCCAACCTCATCCTAGTCAGCACAATTTCTTCCTGTCTTGATCTGGTTATGTGTGTTTCTATTCCCACTTTCCCTTGTATCCTATATAGATGTCTTCCTGAGCACCCATTATCCCAGATATGTTGCCACTTTTTAATAGTTTTATCCTTAACTATACTTTTTATCTC
Organism: Chrosomus eos; assembly: GCA_036326025.1. Lineage (NCBI taxonomy): Eukaryota > Metazoa > Chordata > Actinopteri > Cypriniformes > Leuciscidae > Chrosomus > Chrosomus eos. The sequence continues at coordinate 21,632,151 of CM070839.1, forward strand.
TGCTTTACTGTACTTTACATCTATATCTATATTACTTTTATTTGTTGCTCTCTTTGCATGCTCATCGGCCGCGTTTCCACTCTGGTCGCGCTTCCGCGTTTAGTCACGCGACTAGTGATGTTACGTCTGACACCGACGCTCCGAAGCTTGCTTCAAACTCGAACGGTCCTTGCAATGAACCACTGCTTCGGAGCTTGTATCATTACGTCACTAGTCACGTGAAAATGACGTCTGAAGCAAACAGACTGCTTCACTCCTGTAGTGGACCACCCGATTTCTTTGACAGGCCAATCCAGTGTCGACAGGTTTGAAACCTGACGGCTGTATTTCTTATAAAAGTGAAGCTGTTTTTGTGTAATCCTGCATCATCTGTTCCATGCGAGAGGATATTCTCTAAAGCTGGTGAAATTGTTTTTTTTTTTTTTTAAAAAGAAATCGCCTTTCACCAAAGACTGTGGAGAAAATAATATTTCTGAATAAAAACCATACAATTTAATGAACACTTTGTATATGCCTTCTGTATGATGTAGCCTACCTAAAGCACACCCTCTGACACATTTTATTATTATTATTAATTTGAGAACATATTATGAACATTGTTACATAAAAATATGCATCAAATACAGAAACTACAAAAACTCTCTGCTACATTATACAACTATACAACCAGTTACACAAGCACATCCTTTTCAACGTACAAAAATATCAGTCCCACCAGTTAACAAGTTATAGAGGTATGCTTCCCACAGCTAAACAAGATAAAGCTTTCACACATGATACTGCCCTGCTAAAAAAAAAAAAAACTATAGACACCATTACAGAAATTCTATTGTATTTGGTTTTCATGGGAATTGTATTGGTTATAATGGAAATTATAGTGGTGTCTGTGGGTCTCTACTGATTATGTGTTGGGTTCTATTGGTGGGGGCATTACATCCTAATGGAATATGTGCCAAACACACTACAAAAAGAATTCTGTAGTGGTTTAAATGGTAAAAGCCAGTTTAATAGAAACCATTAGAATTTCTGTGATGGTTTCCAACTTTTTTTAAGCTGGTCTGATCTTCTGTCCTTGTCTAAAGAAATAATTACACACACACACATCATGCTTAATGTTTTATTATCAAGGTGAACACATGGAATTCACCTACATAAATGAGTTTCACAGCACTAACACTGTTTCAGCTTTGATCGCCTCGGTAAACACGTCATAAACGGGGCGTTAACATAAGCCTACTTGCATTTTATGGTTGTCAGCTTTGTTGCATTACATTTACTTCACCAGGAGATGGTGCTGCAATTTCTATCTGAATGAAGCTTCGAGTAATGAACCATTTTCGACACAATTGTATCGGAAAGCAATAATGCTTCGAAACGCTTCATTTGGCCATCACTACACGCGACATCTAGTCACGTGATTTGACAAAAAGACGCAAAATATGTACAATAAAATGTAATAATATATTTCTATTTTTTCTGTAATTTATAATTCACTACATTGCAATTATATTTTTCAGTTTGTGTCAGTAAGGGTAAATAGCGCATGGTTTATAAGTACCGAATATTTACTCTATTTTGACAGGAAATAAGTTAACGATTTTCTGCGGTAGCCTACCTCACGAAACCGATTTCGGACAAACTTCTGTGGCAGCGTAACGGGTTTATGATCCACAGCAAAATAGAGAGAGCTTTGGTGAAAACTAAAATAATGTTTAATGACTACAATAGAAGGCTAATTTCTCAAAAATATGTACAGCCAAACTGACGACCAGCCGCAACTTTATATATAAATCATCTATGATAAATACTGCAATATTCCATAAAAAAATAAGAATTGACCATTTTAACTTGATATGTACGTTACTTAAAGAGGGAGAGTGGAAGGGCTAGTCAGCAGCAGCTACGGAGAATTTCATTCAGTGGAAGTACCACTTGTAACATTAAACCAGCACAGTATAGCGCCTAGTTGTGGTGGGATGACTACAGGTAAAACGGTAAAACACAACATCATATATTTATTTTGCAGAAGAAGAAAATAAAGATGCGTATACATTAAGTCCACTTTAAATCATTTAAGAATGACACCGAAAAACTAAAATAAAAAAGGCTTATAATTGAAATATTAAACGGATCAAAGGAAAGGAACAAACAGTATTTCAAAGAAAGAAAGAAAAGAAGAAAGAAAGAAAGAAAGAAAGAAAGAAAGAAAGAAAGAAAGAAAAAAGAAAGAAAGAAAGAAAGAAAGAAAGAAAGAAAGAAAGAAAGTATGCAGTCTTCCAGTCCAATAGGGGGCAGTAATGTCGTAGTTGAGTCTCTAAACGCGGAAAGAATAGACGAACATATACGCTCAGTGATGTGCTGCTTTAATATGCCGATACAAATATTAGAAATAAAATAGTTTTCGTAATGACAGGGCAATTATACTTTAACTAAGTTCTCTCTTTTCTATTTTTAAAAGCAGGAGCATGCAGTTTTATAACTATTTCCATCGTTCTGTTCTGCTTCTTTCTGTACACTAGCAGGGATGCTAAGTGTTTGCTTTTTTTGACTCACATTGATTGTTTATATATTTAAAGGTCTTCAGTAAAGGTATATGTGCTGTTGACCTTCAGTTTAATTGATTATATAATGGAGATCGCATATGTTTGCGAGTGGGAGAAGAGACCCAAGAGCAACCACTGTCCCTCAATCCCTCTGGTGTGCGCCTGGTCATGTAGAAACCTCATCGCCTTCACCACTGATCTGAAGAATGAGGAGGATGACAAAGGTCTGGACAATGCCTTTATTACCAATATTATCAGACCCGTTGGTGAGTTATAAATGAGTTATGAGGAAAAGCATACACTTTTAATTGTTTCTGAATTGGAGATGCCCAGAGCGCATCAGTGTTTTCGATGAGTACTACCAACAACATCAATAATGAGGGGATAATTGATTTATGACCGGATGTCTTTTTCTGCTTTAGATCTGAGTCATATGATACACATCATTGACACTGACCACCCCTGGGATGTGTACTCAATCAACTCTGGTCACACTGAGGTCATTTCCTGCCTGGAATGGGACCAGTCAGGTCAGTCATCATGATTAATTTATGGATCACGAAATGTCTGAATCCCCTGGAAAAATGTCCAGGTAATAATTACAATTAAAATGAGAAATAGGATTATTTTTTTCATGTGCCCCTGTAATCTTTAATCAAAGAATCTTCCTCTCCCTCTTGCATCTTTGATGACACTCACCGGCACTGAATTAGTATTTCATTGTCACATTACCGTAAATGAGAAATTTTTGTGATGGAGTAATTTTACTGTTGCGGAGATGTGATAATTTTAGTTAAATCTGCATAAATCAGAGACAGAACAATAGATGCTACTGTACTGTATTGTATAAATAGTTTGAACATTTAATCATTTAGCAGATGCTTTTATCCAAAGCAACTTACAAATGAGGACAAAAATAGCATTTCATTTCTATGATTGAAATCATATATATTTTTTAATTAATATAATTATTTCATAATTTATCATCTGGGGAGGGAAAATTTAAAATGTAGATCCAAAATACTGCAAATCAGGGTTATTATCATTACCTAAAACTGTTACAAACATTTTTTGTATGAGAACTGAACTGAGCTGGACGATTATATCACTGTTTACTACAGAGCTGCTGTAAGGATAAATGAACTAAGGATGTTTACTCGAGAACAATATACAAAAAAAAAAAAAAAAAAATCCTCTGTATAGATGATAACATTATCAAAATGATTCCCATTCACACGGATCAGTGAAAACTACTAAAACGCTGTATTATGCAGGCCAGACAAGAAATTGGCAATGTCACTTTGTAAAGAAGGACTACACGCCTGTGCACATACACATTCAAACATGCATGCCTAACACGTAATACGTATGTGGATGCCATTACCGGTTTCACAGATTCACATTTTTGAAGTTTACACATAGATGATAACGAAATCTTTTTCAAAATTTGTTTTCCAAACCTTGCACTTTGAATCCTTCTCCAAAGTTTGCGTTCTCGGGCCACCAAAACGCAGTTGTCGTGTAAATGAACAGCCAGAATGCATTAAAAATGTTCTGTTTTCACTTGAAAAAGGTGTTGTCTAAATGGCCCCTAAATTAATAATGAAATAATGATAATGAAAATGAGAAAAGTTTCCTTTCCAACTGAACTAACTTAAATAAGCACTAAAATGACTAACTGGAAATAATGAACTAAAACTGAAAAAAAGAGCAATTAAACCTAATAGTAAAATTAATTTTAAAACCCTCATAAAATTAAAACATTTAATGAAAAATAAAAAAATTAAAGCTAAGTAAAACTATTAATAACATACTTATATATATATTTATAAAACAGTTAGTTCTAATCTTTGATTCGGATTCAGTGTTAACTGTAAGCCAGACATGTTCTTGAAAGGTTTCTTGAGATTCACCTAAAGATTTAAAAATGTCCTCACCATTATCACCATTCGTTTGTGTGTGCTGTGGTCCGCCAGGCTCGAAGCTGTTGTCTGCTGATGGTGATGGTCATATTAAGTGTTGGGGCATGACGGAGCACCTGGTGAACAGCTGGGAGTGCACACAGAGCAGCTCAGTGGACGGAGACCCGATCGTGTCCCTCTCATGGTTACACAATGGCGTTAAACTCGCCCTGCATGTTGAAAAGGCAAGAAAACCTCATTACCGCCTACTAACTAAGGGTTAGAAAAACCAAACTAACACCCTGATGTCTTTGTTGCTCTTCAGTCTGGCTCTACGAACTTTGGAGAGAAGTTTTCCCGGGTTAAGTTCTCCCCCTCCCTCACGTTGTTTGGCGGGAAACCCATGGAGGGTTGGCTTGCAGTGACAGTAAGCGGTCTGGTGACAGTGTCATTGCTAAAGCCAAACGGGACTCTTCTGACGGCCAGCGAGAGCCTGTGCAGGCTGAGGGGTCGCGTGGCCCTGGCTGACATCGCCTTCACGGGCGGTGGGAATATCGTGGTGGCGGCCACCGATGGCAGCAGTTCTTCTCCAGTGCAGTTCTATAAAGTGTGCGTGAGCGTGGTGAATGAGAAGTGCCGCATCGACACTGAGCTACTGCCCTCGCTATTCATGCGCTGCACCACTGACCCGGTGCGGAGGGACAAGTACCCCGCCGTCACACACCTTAAATTCCTGACACGTGAAAACTCAGAACAGGTACGTCAGAAAATTCATCTTTCATACCTAAAATTACTTGTAGCATTAATTAGTTATTCATTTTTAAATGTTTAAGATGTTAATATTAAAATGAATAGAAATTCTCATTTTCATTTTCAGTATTAATTTATTTTAAACGAAATCTTACGACCCCAAACATTTGAATGGTAGTGTACTCCGCCGTTCAAAAGTTTTGGATCGGTAAGATTTTTTATGTTTTTAATATAAGTCTCTTCTGCTCACCAAGACTAACAATACAAAAAACAATAATATTGTGAAATATTATTACAATTTAAAACAGCTGTTTTCTATGTGAATATATAGTGTAATTTATTCCTGTGATCAAAGCTGAATTTCAGCATCATTACTCCAGTCTTCAGTGTCACATGATCCTTCAGAAATCATTCTAATATGAAGATCTTTTCAAGATTCTTAAATTAATAGAAAGTTCAAAAGAACAGCATTTGTCTGACATGGAAAGCTTTTGTAACATTAACTGAAAACCGTTCAAAAGTTTGGGGTCAATAAGAATTGTTATTTTATGTTTTAGGGAAAAGAATTAAAAGAAATCAATACATTTATTCATCAAGGATGAATTAAATTGATCAAAACTAAGTTGCAGTAAAGACATTTATAATATTACAAAACATATTTCAAATTAATGCTGTTCTTTTGAACTTTCTATTTATCAAAGAATACTGGAAAAAAAATGACACAACTGTTTTCAACATTGGTAATAATAATGAATGGTTTTTTGAGCATCAAATCAGCATATTAGAATGATGTCTGAAGGATCATGTGACACTGAAGACTGGAGTAATGATGCTGAAAATTCAGTTTTGTTCACAGGAATAAATTACATTTTAAAATATATTAAAATAGAAAACAGTTATTTTAAATTGTCATAATATTTAACAATATTACTGTTTTTTAATATATTGAATCAAATAAATACAGCCTTGGTGAGCAGAAGAGACTTTTTTTTAAAAACATTACAAATCTTACCGATCTAAAACATTTGAACGTCAGTGTATATAATATAATTTCTTAATAGTATAGATTTTGTATAATTCTTGGCTGATAATGAATGTTGCAGAAATTGAACGTTGATTTCCATGCTGTTTTCTGGTTATTATATCTTAACATGTTTTTTTTGTGACTGCTGTGTTTCTGAAGGTGCTGCTCTGTGCGTCCAGTCAGATGGGCAGCATTGTAGAGTGCTGGTCCTTGCGGAAGGAGGGTCTCCCAGTTAATAATATCTTTCAACATCGATCACCTGTGGGTAAGTTACATAAATCCAGATTTGGAAAAGAGTTTTGTTAAAGTATTACACAATTTTTTTTACTTTTAAAATGTAAACATTTCTATAATTCAATGTTTTTAAAGGCAGTACAACAAATACTGCTATGCTATATTAACATTTGACTTTTTTATTTTTTAGAAGTTTGATTCTTCTAAAACATTTTTCCCAAATTTGAAACAAACTGCCTACCCTTCCTTTAACCCTTGTGCATCCTTATGGACATTTTTGTCCTTTTCAGTTTTGTTTTTTTTGATAACTTTGGCTGTGTTAATGCTAACTGCATAAAATTTGCCACAGGTGTGTATTTTTATTGGAATTTTAATATTTCACCTTCATTTACTTTAAAATTTTTATTTTGCACTAGGTAAAAAAAATACACCCACTTAGCGCCTTTTGGACAAAAATGTCCCCATTGAAACCCATTAAAACTGCGATTTTTAATCCCAGTGCCATTCAACTATAAAATGATGCAATCTTTCTTAACAGGCTTTCATTCTGTTGGCAAGGCTTCAAAATTTTAATTTTTACTATTTTTTATCAGATGGTGCCATTTTTTCAGGTTTGGCATATAAAGCAAATTATCACTTTATTGTTGTTTTCTGCTGTTTTCGGCTTATGCATACTATAGAGCCAATTAGATAAATTATGAAGCTATAATTGTGTGGGTGTGTTGGTATGGTTGTCAGAGTGTGGTTAGTATGTGTGTACTGAAATTTTTAGGTGTGTGTGTGTGTGAACATTTTGAAAGAAAGAAATTATATTGTACTGGAAAACACAAATCCCACCCCATGTAAATGAGTCATACCCTTGGCAGAGTCACAGACCCTGCCATGTGAAAACTGAAAAGGTCAAAAAGTTACTGAAGTTACTTTTTTCATTCAAACACATTTCTTATTACTTGCTTGCACTTTGTTTTTGTTTTTGTTTTTATTCAAAGGTAAAAGGTGAGCTTGATTTTGATGTAGAAGTTTAGAGGCCCCACAACACCTTGCATAAATCAAAAGTGATTATTTTTTATGTTTTCACCTCGAGAAAATGGTGATTGTTTTGTCTGGTAGATTTTTGTTGACACAAGTGCTCTCACAGCCAAACCTATAAAAATGTGATGCTTGAGGGCCTTGTCATTTCATTGTTTGCAAGATGAGACGTTTCACAGCAAGGGAAGCTCTGGATCTAGTGAACACATGTGAAAGTGAGGATGAAGAGTTAACTTCAGTTCTTGTTCAAAGTGATCTTGTACTTTTGCTTTATTTATAGAGCAAAATAAGGTATATTCTATCAAAAAAGTAAAAACTTTGGAGGATAATAGGAGTAATAAATCAATGATTTGACTTGGGCCTGAGTGACTTGGGCCTGAGTGGTATTTTTTTTTATTTTTTTTTATCTGATACTGCATAAAAATATGAATGCATCAAAATTAATGTTGTTGTTAACCAGTGATATATCCAAGGCTGTAATATTTAAAGAAAAACCTGCTTAGCATTTAGTATATGGAATATTTGTATTATTATTATTATTATTATTATAATTTTTTATAAAAACAAAAGTGGCATTATGTAAAGAAACCAGCGTTTAAAGGGTTAAAATTCTGAAAATTAATGACTGTTTGGTAATTATGATTAGAGCTGATGCTAGTAAAAAATCTAAGTCAGTGAAAGTGGAAAAAAATATGAATCTATAATATTTTTATGACACTTTTTTGACATGGACATTTTTGTCCTTTATGGACCTGAGTGGTAATTTTTTTTATTTATCTGATACTGCATAAGAAATATTAATGCATCAAAATTAATATTATTGTTAATCATTGACATATCCAAGGCTGTAATATTTAAAGAAAAAAAATTCTGCTTAGAATTTAGTATATAGAAAATTATTATTATTATTAAATTTTTTATAAACATCAACAGTGGCATTATGTAAAGAAACCGGCATTTAAAGGGTTAAAATTCTGAAAATAAATGAATGTTTGGTAATTATGATTAGAACTGATGCTAGTAAAAAATCTAAGTCAGTGAAAGTGGAAAAAAATATTAATCTATCATATTTTTATGACACTTTTTTTGACATGGACATTTTTGTCCTTTATGGGCCTGAGTGGTAGTTTTTTTTATTTATCTGATACTGCATAAAAAATATGATTGCATCAAAATTAATATTATTGTTAATCATTGACATATCCAAGGCTGTAATATTTAAAGAAAAAAAAAATCTGCTTAGAATTTAGTATATAGAAAATTATTATTATTATTAAATTTTTTATAAACATCAACAGTGGCATTATGTAAAGAAACCGGCATTTAAAGGGTTAAAATTCTGAAAATAAATGAATGTTTGGTAATTATGATTAGAACTGATGCTAGTAAAAAATCTAAGTCAGTGAAAGTGGAAAAAAATATTAATCTATCATATTTTTATGACACTTTTTTGACATGGACATTTTTGTCCTTTATGTACCTAAGTGGTAGCTTTTTTTTAAATCTGATACTGCATAAAAAATATTAATGCATCAAAATTAATATTATTGTTAATCATTGACATATCCAAGGCTGTAATATTTAAAGAAAAAAAATTCTGCTTAGAATTTAGTATATAGAAAATTATTATTATTATTAAATTTTTTATAAACATCAACAGTGGCATTATGTAAAGAAACCGGCATTTAAAGGGTTAAAATTCTGAAAATAAATGAATGTTTGGTAATTATGATTAGAACTGATGCTAGTAAAAAATCTAAGTCAGTGAAAGTGGAAAAAAATATTAATCTATCATATTTTTATGACACTTTTTTGACATGGACATTTTTGTCCTTTATGGGCCTGAGTGGTAGTTTTTTTATTTATCTGATACTGCATAAAAAATATGATTGCATCAAAATTAATATTATTGTTAATCATTGACATATCCAAGGCTGTAATATTTAAAGAAAAAAAAAAATCTGCTTAGAATTTAGTATATAGAAAATTATTATTATTATTAAATTTTTTATAAACATCAACAGTGGCATTATGTAAAGAAACCGGCATTTAAAGGGTTAAAATTCTGAAAATAAATGAATGTTTGGTAATTATGATTAGAACTGATGCTAGTAAAAAATCTAAGTCAGTGAAAGTGGAAAAAAATATTAATCTATCATATTTTTATGACACTTTTTTGACATGGACATTTTTGTCCTTTATGTACCTAAGTGGTAGCTTTTTTTTAAATCTGATACTGCATAAAAAATATTAATGCATCAAAATTAATATTATTGTTAATCATTGACATATCCAAGGCTGTAATATTTAAAGAAAAAAAATTCTGCTTAGAATTTAGTATATAGAAAATTATTATTATTATTAAATTTTTTATAAACATCAACAGTGGCATTATGTAAAGAAACCGGCATTTAAAGGGTTAAAATTCTGAAAATAAATGAATGTTTGGTAATTATGATTAGAACTGATGCTAGTAAAAAATCTAAGTCAGTGAAAGTGGAAAAAAATATTAATCTATCATATTTTTATGACACTTTTTTGACATGGACATTTTTGTCCTTTATGTACCTAAGTGGTAGCTTTTTTTTAAATCTGATACTGCATAAAAAATATTAATGCATCAAAATTAATATTGTTCTTAATCATTGACATATCCAAGGCTGTAATAATCAAAGAAAAAAAATTCTGCTTGGAATTTAGTAAATTGAAAATAATTACTATTTTTCTTTTTTTCATAAAAAAACAACAGTGGCATTATGTAAACAAACCAGCATTTTAAGGGTTAAAATTCTGAAAATTAATGAATGTTTGGTCATTATGATTAGAGCTGATGCTGGTTAAAAAAATGATGCCAGTGAAAGTGGAAAAAAATATAAATCTATAATATTTTTATGACAGTTTTTGGACACGGACATTTTTGTCCTCTATGTAGCTATGTGTAACTTTTTTAAATTGATGCACAAGGGTTAAGGCACAATATGTACGATTTTTGTTAAATCACAGAACAGTGTTGACAATACATTTCTGCGCTTCTGAATGTTTCTGTTCGTGATGTGGAAGATACTGTCTGTATGTGTGTGCGTCTCAATGTAGCAGTGCATTAGTTTAGAACTGCGATTAACTTAAATGTACAATAAGCTGTTTAAAACGTGCATTTACGCGTTCAGTTTTGAGCATCCAGATGGTGTAATCAAACATATCTTGTGGAGATATGTTTTTTCGTTTTTCTCGCTCTCGGATTTGTCATTTTAATGGTGTATTCACACCGAAATATGCGTCTATTGTGTCTAGTTAGACGCTTGAACATTCGCTTGAGTTCAAATGTTTCAACTTGCGCGGAAGACGTTCGTGGCAAACGCGTCGCCCAAATCGCGTCATTCGCGACGCCCGGCGCGAATGATGCGTCTATTCGCGTCTTTGCATTGACTTTGTATGTAATCTACTCGCGCAAATCATTAAATCCGCGTTCGGTGTGAACACACCATAACTGTTGAATGTGGACTTCTTTCTTATCCTGTTGCACCCTCTACAGGCCATGATCAGCGACTAGTCGACGTCAAGCTTAATGCGTCATGGGATAGCATTAAAGTCGTCTAGTCTGTGCAACCCCTAGCAGATAACTCATTCGATTTTTTTAAATCAAATCAGGTTTCAGGTGCATATTTGATTGATTTCCATCGGCTGTGGAGGTGAAGACAACAACTCCCATTTCCTTGTATATTTTCTTTTGTATTGTATGTTAATTTTTTGTTCTTGTCGTTTGTTAGTCATCTTTGCTTTATTAATTTGGGGTTAGTTAATTAATTATTAGTTTGGTGGTTTTCAAATTGAAATTTTATAGGCTAATTAGTTTAAAAACACAATCTAAGTGTGCATGTACTCTATCCAATCAGTCATCATGACGTTACTCTAAACACACGGCCACTGCAGAGTCGGCTAGTGTTTGCTAGTGTCGGGATTTTAGCACAATAAAGCCCCTTTCACACAGAGATTCCGGAAAATACACGGATAATGTGACCCGGCATTTGTCCCGGGATTGTTTGATTTCGGTTCATTCACACTGCCAGTGATTTGCCGGGATCTGTGAGTGCGTTCACACACAACCCGTAAAGATCCTGTAAAGACACATGACGTCAGGATGAGACGTGTAACGTACGCGTCGAAAACATGTACACGCGCGTTCCGTTCCACAGAGCTGGCGAACGATCTCAGCTTCAGCGTGGATAGTAAGGAGCTCCGGTCTTTGCTTTGTTCCAGTTTGCAGACATTTGTTCGTCCTTTCTTTGTTGATGTCGAACACAAACTTTCTTCTAAGAGCAACAGAGTTCACTATGACTATAACTATGACACACCCCTTACGGCATTGGTCCTGGCTTTTGTTCACACAGCACGCGTTCCGGGACTGATTCCGGCAATGTTACTAGGTCCTCAACCCGGCATCGATGCCGGTATCAATCCCGGGTCGTGTTTGCGTTCACACAGAAGGCGTTCTGGCAATTTCCCGGGATCAACGTGCTGTGTGAAAAGGGCTTAAGAGACCCTCTCAAAACAAAGTCAAAGTACAAAGTCTGTTCATTTCTTAGCTGCTGTTTGAAAATATTTTACATGCTTTAATAGTTTCTATCTCTTTGGGTAGAAATATTTGTTATATTTGCTCATTTTTACTGTATTTGCCATGTTTTGAGTTATTTTTAAACCTTGGTTGTCATGACAAAAGAATTCTATCCCATTATTTTCGGAGTGAATGTTTTAGGCAGGTTTTGGAGAGTTTTGGGCTGGAAATTGTCGACCCAATCTGGCAATGCTGGGGGCAGAGCAATGAAAGGAGGGGGTGTGTTTGTGTGGGTAGATTTCAAATATCTATGTTTGTTAGTTTTATTTAGAGTTTGACAGGATATTGTAGAACAAAACCCTGAAATGTATCAAACATAACACATGCTCAAGACAACCTTATGTACATAATTTAAAACAACAACAAAAAACAGGTGGAGTAAAACAGATACACAGAAAAACGAATCGGTTACCTAACGTAACCTCGGTTCTCTCTAGATGAGGGAACGAGTATTGCGTAAGCTAGCTTACGCTACGGGAAAGATTCCATCTTTCTGAGAAATTGAAGCCAAAAATTATCCTATAATTTTGTATCCATTGTCAACGCAGTTCAGCTGCAGCAGACCATGAGAGGGCTAGCTAGCCGCTCATTGGTTCGCTCACGGAGAACTGCTCAAGCCTATGAGGGAGCGCGGATGAACCCGCGACCAATGAGAGTCTGACTCGCTCTCATTACGTCACCGCCCCCGAAACGGGCGTGGACGAGGCTATAAATACCCCGAAATAGGCTGAATAATCTGGTTAGCACAAGCACGGCCAGGAACGCAATACTCGTTCCCTCATCTAGAGAGAACCGAGGTTACGTTAGGTAACCGATTCGTTCTCTTACGAGAGGTTCTCTCGTATTGCGTAAGCTAGCTTACGCTACGGGAACACCTGGTCAACGCCGTGCGTGCTAAGCATCCACTATTAGACCCAGGGGGGACCCCGGGGAACTCTGTAAGTGGGAATGAATATATGTACATGTGACAAAAGGCCAGCGGAGCGGGCCGGTGACTGTGTGGTACATAAGCACATTATAGAGAGGGAACAGAACGAACTCGGTCTGTGTAATTAACCCCCTATAGTGCAGCTCAACCAGAAGAGCTGAAACATACTAGACTGCTAGTAGTTTAGCCTGCAAGACGGGTACTTCCAGATTGTAAAATCTGACAAGGCGGAGGGGGAAGCCCATCCCGCTGCCACGCAAATGTCGTGAATGGAAATTCCGCTGGACCATGCCCACGATGAGGCCATGCCTCTAGTGGAATGAGCCCTGATGCCCAGAGGGCATGGCAGGTCTTTAGATGCGTATGCTGCTGCAATGGCATCAACAATCCATCTGGATAGGGACTGTTTCGAAGCGGCCAACCCCTTGGTGCGCCCACCGAACGAAACAAAAAGCTGCTCGGATCGTCTGACCGGAGCAGTGCGAGTAACGTATAATCTCGGGGCCCTGACCGGACATAGGAGATTAGTATCAGATTCGCTATCGGATGCAGGCAGAGCCGATAGGGATATAACTTGTGCCCTGAACGGGGTGCCGATCGCTTTGGGGACATAGCCATGCCTAGGTTTGAGAACGACTAAGGAGTCATTAGGTCCAAACTCAAGACAGGACGCGCTGGTGGACAGCGCGTGTAGGTCTCCCACCCGTTTTACTGACGCGAGCGCGAGTAGAAAAACGGTCTTTAGCGACAGGTACTTTAGGTCCACGGTGTTTAACGGTTCGAATGGGGGAGCTTTCATAGCATCAAGAACTATGGAAAGGTCCCAAATCGGCACCGAAGGGGGGCGAAGGGGGGTTCATCCTTCTAGCTCCCCTGAGGAAGCGGACTACCAACCCATCTTTGCCCAGTGACTGGCCGCGCCGGGGTTCAGCAAACGCCGCGACGGCTGCCACATACACCTTAAGAGTGGACGGGGATCTGCCCTTGTCCAGCATCTCTTGGAGAAAATTTAGCAAGGAGGGAACCTCGCATAACCGTGGGTCCAGAACCTTTTCGGTGCACCACTCTGAGAACACAGACCATTTTGACGCATAGAGCCTTCTGGTTGAAGCCGCTCTAGCCTGCATGATCGTGTTTAACACTCCCTCTGGCAAAGCAACGGGTAGTTGTTGAGCACCCACGCGTGTAGCGCCCAGCGCTCTGGGTGGGGATGCCAGATCGTGCCGCGAGCTTGGGAGAGGAGATCTGCTCTGACTGGAATGGGCCACGGCGCTGTCTGCGACAGCTGCGTGAGCTCCGGAAACCAAGTCTGACCCTCCCAGCGCGGGGCTATGAGGAGCACCGAGTGCTGCGCTTCTCTGATTCTCTGAAGCACCTGTGGTAGCAGAGAGACCGGAGGGAAAGCATAAAGCGGGCGGCTGGGCCAGGTTTGGGCTAGCGCGTCCTCGCTCCTTGAGAAAAATATTGGGCAGTGGGTGTTCTCCGCCGAGGCGAAGACGTCCACCTCTGCTCTGCCGAATAAACGCCACAGTTTCTGAACTGTAAGAGGATGCAGGGACCACTCCCCGGCGGGAGTGGGGTTCCTGGACAGGCTGTCTGGACCGTCGTTCAGATGTCCCGGCACGTGCGTCGCCCTGAGCGAGAGCAGGAGACACTGAGACCAAACTAAGATGCGTTCTGTCAGCTGGAAAAGATTCCTGGATCTGACTCCGCCCTGACGGTTTATATAAGAGACCACGGCTATATTGTCCGAACGGATCAGCACGTGGTGGCCCTGAATGCGCGGGAGAAAGCGCATGAGCGCGTTCTCGACCGCCAACCTCTCCAAACAGTTTATGTGTAGGAGGCTCTCTTGAGCTGACCAGGGGCCGAAGGCCGGTGAGCCCTCGCAGACCGCTCCCCAACCCGTGTTGGAGGTGTCTGTCGAGATGACTTTTCGGCGTGAAACTGTCCCCATGGAAACGCCCCGCTGAAACCATTCTGCCACTGACCATGGCTGCAGAGCTGTGATACAGGTCTGCGTTACTTTTATCAGCTGGTGGCCCGTGGTCCACGCTCGGTGAGACACACGGCTCCTCAACCAAAGCTGAAGCAGGCGCATGCGCAGTAACCCCAGCTGGAGCACCGCGGAGGCTGAGGCCATACAGCCCAACGCTGTCTGAAATGTTTTCAAAGACGTGAGTCTGTTCATCTGAAAAGATGCGGCGAGACGCTGCACACGGTGCGCGCGCTGCGTTGACAGACGCGCCGTCATCGTGACCGAGTCCAGCTCTATACCCAAGAAGGAGATAGTCTGACTGGGTTGTAGTACGCTCTTTGTCCAGTTGACAGAGAGGCCCAAAACTTTCAGATGGTCGAGGAGAACTGTACGATGAGACAGTAACTCTCTCTGAGATTGTGCCAAAATCAGCCAGTCGTCCAAGTAGTTCAGTATTCGCAGCCCCTGACTCCGCAGGGGGGCGAGCGCCGTATCCATGCACTTCGTGAACGTACGGGGTGCTAGGGATAGGCCGAACGGTAGGGCGGTGTATTGATAAACCTGGCCTTCGAGGCGAAACGTAAGAATGGCCTGTGAAGGGGATTTATCTGGATCTGAAAGTATGCATCTTTCAGATCTAGTGATATGAACCAGTCCCCCTGGCGCACATGCGCGAGGAGTTTTCTGATAGTGAGCATTTTGAACGGTCTCTTCATGAGAACTTTGTTCAGCGATCTGAGGTCTAATATTGGTCTGAGACCGCCGTCTTTCTTGGGGACAAGAAAATAACGGCCGTAAAACCCCGACTCGCTCATAGCCAGAGGCACCCTCTCTATAGCCTTTTGCACAACAGAATTGCTATCTCTGAACGGAGCAGCGCGTCACTGCTTCTGGGTTCACAGTAGTTTCTAGCCGCGCTCGGAAGCGAGGAGGGCGGCGGCAAAACTGTAAGCGATAGCCTAGCTTTATTGTGTTTAACACCCACTTCTTCCCACGCTTTGAAGCGTGACGCTAGGGGGTGAATGGCTACATGGTCCCCGTCGCTGCACTTCGCGGGCTGGCGTGAGCGCGCTGATAGTGTTTACAACAGCGGGACGTACACTCGGAGGGGAGTTTATGGGCCCTGTAACAGAGTGAACAGAAGTAAGACGCGCACACGGGCTTTTGGGCGCGCTTATACACTCTGAGACTCGAGCGGGCTTGGCCCGCTTTATGAGAGTGGACTCTGTGTGAGACAGGGGAACTGGAGTGTCTTTGTGTATGAGTGAACACAGTGTTGTGGGCACATTCTCTACACAAGTTTATGGACCGTGTAACAGAGGTGGGACGCGCGCACGGGTTCGTGGGCGCGCTTATGTACTCTGAAACTCGAGCGGGTTGGGACCGCTTTATGAGTGGACCCTGTGTGAGACACGGGAACAGGAGTGTCTTTGTGTATGAGTGAACACAGTGTTGTGGGCACATTTTCTACACAAGAGGCTTTTACTCTCTTTTGAGATTTCTCTGGGACGCCGTAAACACGGCGTTTTGTGTATGAGTGAACACAGTGTTGTGGGCACATTTTCTACACAAGAGGCTTTTACGCTCTTTTTGAGATTTTTCTGGGACGCCGAAAACACGGCGTTTGTGCTCATGCAAGCGGGAAGGGATACCGGCTTGGTAATGGCGGGGTACACTGCAGTAGTAGCCGCGTGAGCGGGGACTAACAGAGGGCGAAACTTTGACGGCGATCCGGCCGCGGCGGGAGAGCGCCGTCTTTTTCTCAACCACGCTAGGCAGACTTCGAGTAATCAGTTTTCAGCGCGATCCTCTGCCGAGGCCCCCGGGGAGGCGGCGGTCTGTGGCGGCTGTCAGAGCGAGCGAGGGCGGCCGCCCTGGTGTCGCTGAGAAGTCTGACTGTGTTTAGCTAGGCGCTAGGGTGGGGCTCGTGCAGGAGGCTGGCCACGTGAGCGGCCTGCAGAGGAGCTAGCGCGACGAGGCAGAACAAAATTCGCAGGAAATCCTCAATCCGCGACTGAAGGGGGATTTTTCCCCCGCTCTCGTCCCATTCACGAAGTACCTCACTCTGTAGTAGACATGGGGTGCAGAAGCTGCTTGGCCGGCGGCTGAAAGCTTGAAGTCGGACTGCAGGCTTTAGCGGGTAGCACAGGTGATGAGCGCCATCTCGCGGAGGGCGGCATAGACGTGCGGCGACCAGGTCCTCTACAGGGAAAATGGAGATAAAGCCCTTCTCTGCGGCTCCGTCCACAACGCGACGCGGGGTGGAAGAGTCAGAGCGAGTTCTAGCAGAGAGCGGGGCGTTCCAGGACTTCGTGAGTTCTGCGTGCAGATCAGGCAGAAAGGGCGCAGCCCGTTTAGCGGCGGGAGTCGAGCGCTGGTGGAAGTAGCTGCGCGGGTCCCGGTTGATTCTCGGGCCGAGGAGGCGTGAGAATCGGACCAATCCTCACCGTCTGAAGCGAGAAGCGAACATGTTTCCTTGGTGTCCGCGGCGTCAACGGAGGCAACAGAGCGGCCACTCGGCGGCAGCTGTATGTCCGGAAGCGGCGGAGATGGAGAGCGGGAGCGGGAGGCTCCGGCGGGATGAACGCTTCCGGCTGGGGGTCCGGCGGCCTCTGAGAGCGTCGTTTCTTTCTCCGCGGCGAAGTCAGAGGCGGCACGGAAGCATCTTAGTGGCCGAAGTCGAGCCCGCGGGGTCAACAAAGGCATAGTTTTGCAGAGCTCGCAGCCGCCACAGCGGGGGCGAGCTCGGCGTGCTCCAATCCGAGGCAGAGAGCGCAGAAGAGGTGGCGGTCCCCAGCCTCGAGGGGAGCGCGGCAAGAGCCGCCAGAAAATTTACGAGACATCTTGAAAAAGACGCTCGCTCTTTTAGATACAACAATATATAGGAAGCATTTTTGTAAAAGGATACAATCCGTCGGATGGCGCTAGCTCACAGGACGGCTGAAGGTGGCGAAGACGGCCGGCTTCCTCAGTCTCCCAAACGCTCGCTAGAAGGTGCCTTTTCGACGACGGCGGCTTCTCTCTCAGGATCAGCAGATGCAGGTGCGTCGCTGAAGGATGAAAAATCAGATTATTCAGCCTATTTCGGGGTATTTATAGCCTCGTCCACGCCCGTTTCGGGGGCGGTGACGTAATGAGAGCGAGTCAGACTCTCATTGGTCGCGGGTTCATCCGCGCTCCCTCATAGGCTTGAGCAGTTCTCCGTGAGCGAACCAATGAGCGGCTAGCTAGCCCTCTCATGGTCTGCTGCAGCTGAACTGCGTTGACAATGGATACAAAATTATAGGATAATTTTTGGCTTCAATTTCTCAGAAAGATGGAATCTTTCCCGTAGCGTAAGCTAGCTTACGCAATACGAGAGAACCTCTCGTAAGAGAACCTGAAATACATCAGGTATCATACAATCAAACCTGTACATTATTATAAAACAATTTAAGAGCATGTGCATGTGTGTGTGCGTGTGTGTGTGTGTGTGTTTTTATCAGATCACTGGATTGAAACTTAAGTTGCTGATGTCATCAGACGTCCACCCTTTGTCGTTTGTTTTCTCGCCATGTTTAGTCGGTGAAAAGCAGCCAATGATTCTGAAGTGGCGTATTCTCTCAGCGACCAACGATCTGGACCGTGTGTCTGCTGTCGCTCTGCCTAAACTTCCCATCTCCATCTCGAACACTGATCTCAAAGTTGCCTCAGACACCAAGTTCTTTCCAGGCCTTGGTACAGCCTTTTGTATCCTTTCTCTTACTTTAAAAAATGCAGCTTGTAGTTGATGGCTCAAATTGATTATTATTTCGTTGTCCACAGGTCTTGCCCTGGCGTTCCATGACGGCAGTATCCAGATTCTCCATCGCCTTTCCCTGCACACCATGGGAGTGTTCTACGGTTCCTCTGGTTCCTCCCAGCGTGTTGGAGAAGAACCCACCATTAAACGGCAGAGGACTGGCGGCCCGATGCTGCACTTCAAAGCCCTTCAGTTCTCCTGGACATCTCTGGCTCTGGTGGGCGTGGACAATCACGGCAAGGTATGACCAAGGCATGACATATCATGACACCTAGCGATGACAGAAGCACCCTCAGATCTTATGTTTCCCCTCCTATGGTTTCAGTTGCACATGCTTCGAGTGTCCCCATCTATGGGCCAAATGTTGGACATGAACACGCTCCTGCGCCACCTGCTGTTCCTCCTTGAGTACTGCATGGTGACGGGATATGACTGGTGGGACGTGCTGCTGCACGCGCAGCCCGGCATGGTGCATAACCTTCTGGAGAAACTTCACGAGGAGTACATGAGACAAAACCAAGCGCTGCAGCAGGTAGATCAACCTGTAATTATAGAACCTTCCTCTTTATGACTTATCAATTGACTTTCTTGTGATTCCTCTCTTCAAGGTTTTGTCCACCCGTATAGTGGCAGTGAAGGCGTCTTTGTGTAAGCTGTCCTCTGCCACTGCAGCAAGAGCTGTGACTTCCACGCTAAACTGCTCCTTATTGCCATCAGCTCCACGCTGAAGTCTTTACTGAGACCTCACGTGCTCAACACCCCCGACAAGAGTCCCGGAGACAGACTGTCTGAGATCTGTGCCAAAAACACTGACATTGGTAATAACCCACCACCCAAAAAATGCTTCTGTGTAGGCCTGTCATGATTATTGATTATCGTCTGATTTTGGTTATTTGATCTAATCTCAATTATTTGAGATAACTGTGATAATTGTGCAGTTTGAATCACATTTTGACATCCAAATATGGGAAATTTAAGTGCTTAAAGTGCACAATCTCGTGTCTCCTTTTCCGGTTTGGTAGAGAGAAGCAGGGGACTAATCTGGTGGAGATTAAAGAAAATTAAAAAAAAAAAACATTGTTGTACACAAAGACTCATTACAAGGTATTCCTTCATATGAATTAAAGGCTTGTGGGTTTATATATTATATTATATTAATTACATTATATTTTGGCTCTCGAATCTGATTGGCTGAGAGCATTTTCCAGTCATGTGATATTTTACTAATATCACATGGAAACCGTTTCACAATTTGTATCACTCCGCTTGTTTCTGCCAGATCTATACTGGCAGCATTTCTCACAGCGAGCGTCAATGGCATTGCAGAGAGAAAACCTACTATAATATTACAAATAATACAGTTGGTGTGTCACAGAATTTAGTTTTAAGAGTTTATTTTATGCGAGACTGTAGTTGTTTAGACTTCAAAATGCGGTTTATAAATAAACATAGCACCTATTTGACTTTTTCATTTATGTGAGCTCCAGGCCATCTGGGAAGTTTGTATTTACTAGTTGGGAAGTCATAATTACGACCTGTGCGTTCAAGTCACTTTGTTTGGGGCAAGTTGGCTGCAAAATATTCAGCAAGATTTTTAACGAAAGTTCTGGGTTTCACACTAAAAATTATGACTTTGTGATCCAGTTCATGTAAATATAATCTTTCCAATATGACTTGAACACTGTAAGTGACATGAACAAAATAGAATACAATTGTTAATCACAATTATCTGTATGACATTTAATTGATCTTATACTTTAATTGTCATATTCATATTTAATTTCATAATCGTGCCAGGTCTACTTTAGATGCATTCATCCCTCCATTCTCCACTTCTGTTGTTGTTTTGACACTAATGGAGATTTCTGATTGGTTAATGTGGGCAGACATTGATAAAGTGATGATCAACCTTAAGACTGAGGAGTTTGTTCTGGACGGACCACCTCTCCAATCTCTGCAGCAGCTCATTCAGTGGGTTGGGGACTTTGTTCTTTACCTGCTGGCCAACCTGCCCAACCAGGTGCGATCAACTGGACGACCTTTACTAAGAGTACTGCCAATTTCTGCCAATTTTGAGTTTTACATGATGCTTTATGCCTGAATATCTTTTCAGGGCTCCATTGTGCGTCCAGGGTTTGGGTTCCTGCGGGATGGTGCGTCTCTGGGCATGCTCAGAGAGATGCTGGTCATGATCCGTATTTGGGGCCTGCTGAAACCAGGCTGTTTGCCCATCTACACGGCCACGTCTGACAACCAGGACAGCATGTTTCTGCTCTTCCGCCTGCTCACTAAACTCTGGCTCTGCTGTGAGTTAGACCCTCTGTCACTCTTTGGGCCAAAATGTCAGTTTAGTGAAAAAGCTGTTAAATCTTTTTTTAAATAAACTCTGTTTTGCTGTTTTTTTTTGGTTGGTAGCTCGAGATGAGAGTCACCCGCAGGACCCCGATGAGACGTTGATCGACGAGTGTTGTCTGTTGCCCAGTCAGCTCCTAGTACCCAGCATGGACTGGCTGCCCATCAACGATGGTGTCATCACTAAGATCCAGAGCAAACACCCGCTCAGACTTCAGTTTGGCAAACCATACACCCTGCCTGGGGTCAACCTCAGCGCACAGGTGGAGGTGTTCAGGTGAGCCATTATGGGTTTCTTAAAGGGACAGTTCACCAAAAAAGATTATATCATCATTTACTCAGCTTCATGTTCTTCTAAATCTGTATGACTTTATTTATTCTGTGGAACACAAAATATGCATCCACTTTTTCAATATATGTAATGAAACTTAATAAAGACTGGACAGCCAAGCTCCAAAATGGATTAAAAAAGCAGCATAAAAGTAGTCCGTATGACTTGTGTGACTATACATGTGTATAATCCAAGTCTGTTTTCTGAGGAACTGAATTGATTGATAATTGTCTCACAAAAAGGTTTAATTGTTGCCAGAGGTTAGTGCATTTATGTTTTGATGGTGTTGTTACAGAATTCCAGCATCTCAGAGGATGGACCATCTGCGATGTTTACATTTGGGCATCTCTCCAACAGAGGACAGCAAAGCTTGCACCAGGTATCACTTTAGAAGTATTCCTCAAGTGAAATTTTGTCAACAAATTAGTTCATAAAGCCTTTCAAATTTATTGGAAAAAAAAAAGAGAAAAAAAGAGGATAAGTTCCACACACACACACACACACACATATACATATTTTATATATATATATATATATATATATATATATATATATATATATATATATATATATATATATATATATATATATATATATATAATATGTGTGTTTGTTTGTGTGTGTGTAGATCCTCTTTTTTTGTTAAAAAAATATTATATCTGTATATATTATCTAATATATATTATCTATATTAGATAATATATATTAAATATAACAATTAGCAGCAATAACAATATAATAATAATGATACCATGCTAAAGTTGCCTAAAAAGAGGAATAAAAAATCATCTTTTGGATATTTATCTTAATGCCTTAATTAGAAAAATGAGGAAAACTCCAACCTTTAAAGGAGCATTTCACCCATTTCAACATTAATCTTTATTGAAAGTGGATCATATATGTAGTCGAAATGTAAAATAATTTTTGAATTTGTTGCCCTCTTGACCGAGAAAAGACAGAAAATAACCGAAGGGTGCATTTGTATGAAAGACTACAACACCCACAATGCACCACATTGCACAGCTCCAGAAGCCACACCCACTAATCCGGAACTGCGCGCACATCAAAGAAATCATGCTTTTGTCAACAAGGCTAACGTTAGCTGCCACCAGAGTTTGAAATTCATTTCACGCAAAATTTCTAGTAAGTGATAATGCAAGACAAGAGACGCACCGACCGGTCTCGTATCTCTCACAGAGGAGCGGAAGCATAAACGGCAGATCGAGAGAGGAACAGGCATGATTTTATGTTGTGTGTGGACTTAGTCTTAAATGAGGGGCTGTTGGCTTATACTTTCGTTGTGTATTTGTTCATTTTACTATTAAAATGTTTAAATGTTCGCCGATTCCAGCCTCCTTCTTCCCACAACAACAAACCCCGTTAACGTTAAGTTACATTGGCAAATTCATTAGTGAATTACTCCTCGTTTGTATTTCTTTCTGAATATGGTGTATTACTGCATGATACCTGGATGTTCAGTCAGGCGAAACTATGGTGGTTCACATCACAACACAAACGCCCCTTCGTTGAAATTCTCTGCAGCAGACGGACTCTATCTGTGTCCGTAGCGCACAGCGAGAGCACAGGCACAGCAGTCCGCCTCAGCTCGAGCCAGTCCGGGCTCCTCGACCGCGACAGGCAGCCGCCTCCTGTTCCTCCATCAGCCTCAGCTGCTCTTCACTATATTGCGGCTCGTAAAGAAAGCCACGAACATCGGATTCGAGCAGCAGACTTTCAAAATCCTCTTCTTCCATATCATGTATAGTTTCTTCAGTCATTGTCATACTTCCTATCTCCACAGCGCTTGTTAGCTTAGCTTCCAAAAACAAGATGGCGGATATTGATTTCGGTTTCTGCAAGTGAAGTCCCACCCACTGATCTATAATAGGCCAGTAGGGTGAGTGGGTCCCACACCCTTGAATAATAATGAGCAAATGTTTGTAGTCTATACACTTTTCAATGAAATTTATCTTCCGTCCTATCGTAACGCAAAATGACGATATTTACGTCACGATAGGACGGAAGTAAAACACTTGAATCCTTTTTTCTCCCATCTCATAAAAAAAACAAGCAAAATTCCACCATCATTATAATATATGACTGGGTTTCTAACAATACAAACCTTAATGCAAATGGGTGAAGTGACCCTTTAAGGACACAAATTTTCTTTGTGAATGAATAATGTATCATAAATAAATAAATGTTTTTCCTTAAAATACAGGGTGCATAAGTCAGTGCCCCCCTATGTTAAATTCCCATAGAGTCAGGCAGATTTTTATTTTTAAAAGTCAGTTATTTCATGGATCCAGGATAATAGGCATCCTGATAAAGTTCCCTTGGCCTTTGGAATTAAAATATCCCCACATCATCACACACCATTCACCATGCCTAGAGATTGGCATGGTTTTTCTTCAGTTAGCCTAATAGCTGGTTTGATTTGCATTGAAAGATGATCTTATGGAAAGTACCCCATGCCAATCTCTAGGCATAGTCATCACTGACTTTAACATAGTCATCACTGACTTATGCACCCTGTATTTTAAGGAAAAACATTTATTTATTTATGATACATTATTCATTCACAAAGAAAATTTGTGTCCTTAAAGGTTGGAGTTTTCCTCATTTTTCTAATTAAAGGGGTGGTTCGGAATTTTGGACATCGGGCCTCATTTCCAAGTGAGCCTTAGTGTTATTTATCAGTAGAGACATTTTTTTTTTATTCATCCAGTCGTCCCAGTTGCGTAGTTGGCCGGTGCTAGGCTAGCGTGAATCAATGGGACCAGCTTTAGCATGCCATAAAACAGTTTTACCCACTCCACAGTACACTAAAAGCAAATCAATTATAACGCCAGACTATCGATGTAAGTGTCCGTTGAGAGAATAATGTCAGAAATCAAACTATCCTTTTCATCTTAATGATTGCATTACATTTACAGGAACTAGTTTCTCAGCACCGGCGGAATTATACTTCGCTCCGGTTAGTAGTAACGTTACTGCGTCAAAAAGTAAACAGAACAGAAGCTCACGACAGTCGGGAGGTCTAGCTAGCTTAGTAATAATTGTTGAGGTAAACAAAGGCAACATGGTGATTCGGTGTGCATTTCGCAATTGCAAAATCAAACCTAATAAATGTTCATTGCGAAGTTTTCACAAATTTCATTTTGAAGATCCAGAAAGGATTCAACTTTGGATTATTTCTTCGGGCTTGGACAAGGAGACACCGGCAGAGATTCTAAATTTGGACTCTAAAAAGGGATTTTCAGTGACCATTTTAGACCAGACGACTTTAAAGAACCATTTAATCGAAACGGTCACAGGTTTATGAAAAGGAATGCAGTTCCAGCCGTCTTTCCAGATGCACCAACAGCTACAGATGTACAGGTAATAACTTTTGTTTGGCTACTCTAGCTAGCTAATGAAGCTAGCCCTTTCATAACTGATAGATCGACACTGACAACTGGTGCTCCGTTATGCACATTGGTCTGTCTCGGGAGGGGCTGTGCCCGGATACATTTAAATTTTGGAAACTAGTGTCTAGCTTCAGTTCTGTTATCTGTGTGATAACTAAGTTCCACTCCTTGCAGCAAAAACACTCGTCTTCTGTCGGTATTTGTATACATTTTCTGCACTGGCACCACCAGTCTCCCGATGTTCTGTCCCGGTTCTCTACGGCATCTCCACTGGCAGCTGTCTTCAGACATTCTTTCTCTTTCTGTCCTTTTAGCATCCATCTCGAATAATTCTTCATCTGTCTATTCTGGCTCATACATATATGGTTCGTTGAAAAACTCACATTCTTCGTCTTCATCGTCTTCAAACTCCGAAACAATGGTATTGCTTTCAAACGTTGCCATAGTCCTCTGTCTTGCTATTACATATATCATAAATTATACTCTGTTTCTGTAGTGATAAGTGTCAGCGGCAGGTAAATACACTTGCGTGATTGTCGTGTGGGACCGACTCACTCGGTTGCCTAGGTAACATATCACTCCACCGCTGCTGTAGACTGTGTTAATAAATATAGGTAAAACAATATAACTATTGCAATGCGATGAAAAGGATAGTTTGATTTCTAACATTATTCTCTCAACAGACACTTACATCGATAGTCTGGCGTTATAATTGATTTGCTTTTAGTGTACTGTGGAGTGGGTAAAACTGTTTTATGGCATGCTAAAGCTGGTCCCATTGATTTGCGCTAGCCTAGCACCGGCCAACTACGAAACTGGGACGACTGGATGATTTTTTTTAAAAAATGTCTCTACTGATAGATAACACTAAGGCTCACTTGGAAATGAGGCCCGATGTCCAAAATTCCGAACCACCCCTTTAAGGCATTAAGATCAATATCCAAAAGATGATTTTTTTATTCCTCTTTTTAGGCAACTTTAGCATGGGTGCCAACACTTATTCACACCACTGTATATATATATATATATATATATATATATATATATATATATATATATATATATATATATATATATATATATATATATATATATATATATACATATACATACAGTACCAGTCAAAAGTTTTAGATCGGTAAGATTTTTTATGTTTTTAAAAGAAGTCTCTTCTGCTCACCAAGGTTGCAATTATTTGATAAAAAATACAAAAAAACAGTAATATTGTGAAATATTATTACAATTTAAATCAGCGGTTTTCTATGTGAATATAGTAAAGTGTAATTTATTCCTGTGATCAAAGCTGAATTTACAGCATTATTACTCCAGTCTTCAGTGTCACATGATCCTACAGAAATTATTATAATATGATGCTCAAGAAACATTTATGATTATTATCCATGTTGAAAACAGTTATTTACATTTTTATTTCAGGATTCTTTGATGAATAGAAAGTTCAAAAGAACAGAATTGATCTGAAATGGAAAGCTTTTGTAACATTAATCACTACCATTCAAAAGTTTGGGGTCAGTAAGAATTTATTTTTTATTTTTGGGGGAAAGAAATTAGAAAATAATTTTATTCATCAAGGATGAGTTAAATTGATCAAAAGTTACAGTAAAGACATTTATAATGTTAGAAAAGATTATATTTTAAATAAATGCTGTTCTTTTGAACTTTCTATTCATCATAGAATCCTAAAATAAAAATGTAAAAAACTGTTTTCAACATCGATAATAATCATAAATGTTTATTGAGCATCATATTATAATAATTTCTGTAGGATCATGTGACACTGAAGACTGGAGTAATGATGCTGTAAATTCAGCTTTGATCACAGGAATAAATTACACTTTACTATATATTCACATAGAAAACCGCTGTTTTAAATTGTAATAATATTTCACAATATTACAGTTTTTTTTTGTATTTTTGATCAAATAATTGCAGCCTTGGTGAGCAGAAGAGACTTCTTTTAAAAACATAAAAAATCTTACCGATCTAAAACTTTTGACCGGTAGTGTATGTTAGGGATGTAACGGTTCTCGGCACGCACTTGCACCGCGGTTCATCTCAAATCTGACGACGAATCTATGATATGATTTATTGAAAATAACAATGCGTAAAACTGACAGACGATGTTCTACTAATGCATGATTAGCAGCAGTCAGGCGCTGCTAATCAAATATCTTTGATTAATTGATCATCAGCAAGTATGATCAACTCTATAAAAGCAGAAGTTTTGGCAGTTTGCTGGTCTGGAGCATTCAGGTGTGTGTTAACACAATTCCAAGGAGGAACGACGTCAACAATGATCTTAGAGAAGCAATTGTTGCTGCCATCAATCTAGGAAGGGTTGTATGGCCATTTTCAAACAATTTAAATCATTCTGCAGTAAGGAAGATTATTCACAAGTGGAAAACATTCAAGACAGTTGCCAATCTTCCCAGGAGTGGAAGTCCCAGCAAATTCAGCCCAAGGTCAGACCAAGCGTGCAATGCCAAGAGAAATGGCAAAGCACCCAAGAACTACACTCTACAGGCCTCAGTTAACATGTTAAATGTTAAAGTTCATGGCAGTACAATTAGAAAAAGACGGGACAATGGCATGTTTGGATGGGTTGCCCGGAGAAAGCTTCTTCTCTCTAAAATGAACACAGCAGCACTGCTTCGGTTTGCAAAGTTGCATCTAAACCAGGGGTGGCCAACGTCGGTCCTGGAGAGCCACAGTCCTGCAGAGTTTTGTTCCAACTCAAATCAAACACACCTGAACCAGTTAATCAAGGTGTTATGGGTTACTAGAAAGCTATACAGGTAGGTGAGTTATCAGGGTCGGAGCAAAACTCTGCTGGACTGTGGCTCTCCAGGACCGGCGTTAGCCACCCCTGATCTAAACAAACCATAAGCCTTCTGGAACAAGCCTTCGGACAGATGAGACCAAAGTGGAGATATTTGGCCATTATGCACAGCACCACGTTTGGTGAAAATCAAACGGGGCATATCAGTACAAACACCTCACAGCAACTGTCCATCACACTGGTGCAGGCCTGATGATTTCTTTAGCTTGTTTTGCAGCCACAGGACCTGTGCACATTGCAGTCATTGTGTTGACCATGAACTCCGCTGTATACCAAAGTATAGAGTCAAATGTGAAGCCATCTGTCCGACAGCTAAAGCTTGGCTGAAATTGAGTCATGCAACAGGACAATGATCCCAGGCACACCAGCAAATCTACAACAGAATGGCAGAAAAAGAAAAGAATCAAGGTGTTTCACTGACCCAGTCAAAGTCCAGACCTCAACCCGATTGTAATGCTGTGGCGGGACCTTAATAGAGCTGTGCATAAACAAACAAACCTCAATGAACTGAAGCAATATTATAAAGAAGAGAGGTCCGGAAATTCCTCCAGAACGATGCAGTATCATGAGACTGATACTGATTTTTATTTATTTTTATTAATGCTTAGCAGATACACGCTTTAACAGTTGACCTGAGAGCCTATCGTGATCTGCGGCTACTCAGAACTAGGAATATGGGATAAGTGACATTAAAGGGGTCATATAATGCCATTTTTGTACAAGCTAATATGATTCTTTAGGGTCTAAATTAAAAGTTTGTAATATACTTTAATTAAAAATTCTCATTAGTATTGTAAGAAAACGCTTATTTTACCTGGTCAAAAACAGCTCTGTTGTTAGCACGCCGTTTCAGTGTATGTGCCTTTAAATGATAATGAGCTTTGCTCACCCCGCCTCTGTTCTGTGCGTACACCGTTTGTAACATAATAACACAAAAACCATAACGCGTTGTTCATTATAAACGTGGGATTATGAATTATATTGAGAACGTCTCACATAGAAAACATGCCATAATGTTCCCTGAGTGTAAACCTTAGCCGCATTCATCGTGAAGCTAGCGATTTGCAAAGAAAGATTAATATAAATATTAATATAAAGGTTAATAAAACGCTACACTCACTTCAGTTCTTCTGGACGTGCAGGAACACGAATAGTTGGTATCGATTCCTTTTTTCAGGAGCAGCTTCTTAGCAAAACCAGCTTTATACTCCTCGTTTATAAAGCAGTCTGGTGTGTGAAATGATTCACGCAAACATGAAAGCACGTGACGTTGATCGTGGGTAATATTCCCTTCAAAGACAAACTCAGCCACTCTGCGTCTTCAGCGGTTCGGATTTAGGAACATTAATAACTGCTGTGTTCGTTATTACACCCAAGAGAACACCACTTCGCTTAGACTCCATTCTGCTCATAGACTGTGCTGCTCCAGCGTACTTTTCGGCACAACACCGGTCCGCGCGCGCATGATTGACAGCTCGCTCACGAACGAGGGCGGGTCTGTGTTGAAACGCTCCTGTCAATCAACAATCGTGGGAGGGGCGTCCGAGTCTGTGACGTCACAGGCTCGAACGGCTCGATTTGAGGCAGGGGAAAACATAAGGAGATTAAAACAAAATCACTGGATGGATTTTTATCATTATATGATGGCTGTGTACAGGCATTGCCAACACACATTTCAGTACAATTACTTGTAAAAGTGCATGTACCATTATATGACCCCTTTAAGCATCAAGAAATTGCAGTTTTGCTAAGAATATGTTTGTTTAGTCTCTTCTTGAAGGCCTGAACATTCTTTGAGGTGATTTCATCTACTACAGTACAGGGGAGGCAGTTCCAAATTGTTACAGCCGAATGAAGAAAGCTCCTCCCCAAGCATTTGGTGTTAGACTTGGGGAGTTTTAGGGCGTGACTCTGGTCGTGCTCTTCGAGTGGTTCTGCAAAAGAGATCAGGTAGAGGTAGCAGAGCTTTGAGATCTTCTGGACAGTTTTCAGTATGCATTTTAAAAAGCACAGTTGTTTGCTGCAACAGTTCTGCGATGGCTGAGCTGGCTGATTGCATATTTCCTTAGGGCAGTGTCCTCATCCTCCACAATGATTTTCAGTGCCTTTTTCTGGATGTTGTCAAGCTGCCCAAGGGTGGTCTGTGATGCGTTCATCCAGGCAAGGCATGAGTACTCTATGGTACTCCTGACTTGTGCTTTGTAGACATTGGCCCTACCCTTGACTTCAAGCTTGTTGGCCAATCTGCGCAGAGCTCCAAGGCACTGTCCAGCACGCTTGCCGATGTTTGACAGGTGATTAGTCCATAGCAAATTTTTATCGATACATAGTCCCAGAATATTCAACTGCTCAAAGAGGTCAATTCTGATTGCCCCAAAGAACAGGTCTGGGCAGGATGGAGGCCTCTTTCTCGACAGAACCATAGCCTTGCATTTGCTGGGCTCGAACGTGACCTTCCAAGTATCTGCCCACCTGCGAATATTCTCCAGGTGTTTATTTAGGGATGCTGCCACATTGGGACCATTAAGTGTCGTTACTGGGGCATAAATGGTAGAATCATCCGCATATAGAAAAATGCTAGTATTGCACTGTTCTACAACATCGTCAATGAAGATAAAGAATAATAGCGGGCCGAGAATGGATCCCTGGGGCACCGAGGCGTTGATTGGTTGAGGTGATGAGGACTGACCAGAGAGCACGACCTGGATGGACCTTCCTTCCAGGTAGTTCTGTAGCCAAGAATGTAATGGCCCAGTTATGCCTTTAGCAGAAAGCTTACCCAGAAGGCCGTTGTGCCAAACCTGGTCGAACGCTCCTTTAATGTCTAGTTCAACAATATACACCTCACCTCCTTTGTCTAAGATGTTTTTCCACGTCTGTGACAATACTGTAAGGAGGTCTGCTGTGCAGTGGTTTGGTTTAATTCCATACTGTTTATTAGAAATTAATTTATGATGGAAGAGGTAGCCCTGGAGCTGTTTATGAACTGAGGATTCCATCACTTTGCTAAGGACTGAAAGGAGGGATATGGGACGATAATTAGTTGGATCTGATTTAGAGTCTCTTTTATGTATTGTATCACTCTGGCGTTTTTCCATTGTTTGGGGAACACGCCATGTGAGAAGAGAATTTGAAAGAGACGACTGAGGGAGCTGGCCAATTCCGCTGCACATTCTCTAAGAACTTTTGTTGGTATTTCATCAGGTCCCGTTGCCTTTGCTGGATCAAGGTTATGAAGAATGTTTCTAATGTCTTTGGGTTTAAAGTCCACATTGGCAAAAGAGGATGGTGGTTGCTGGCACGGAGGCAGCGAATGCGCAGATGCATCAGGCAAAGTACACTTCTCTGCAATGGTTTGACAGAAAATGTTAGCCTTTGCTCTGGCACTAATGTGGGTGATACCCCGGTGTTCAATGACCGGGATGTCTGTGAAACCACTTCTGCCTGAAAGTGAATTTACTATACCCCACTATTTTTTGAGCTTAGTGATTTATCTGCAAGTTCATTCCTCAATTTGGTGTAATACTCCCTTTTTGCCCTCTTTTCAGCTTGATTGAAGGCTGCTCTTGCCTCGAGGAACTTCCGTTTCATAGCCGGGTCATCAGAGGTCCGTATGTTGTAATAAAGATTTCTTTTTATCATGGCTAATCTTCTACATTCTGCGTTGAACCAGGCTTTATCCCCGGGCTTTTTGGTGATGTCTCGCAGTATGGTGGTAAAGTTTGTGCAGATGATTTCAGGATCTTCATCCTTAAGAATACAGGGCCAGTTGATGTTGTTGAGGTAACCTCTCATTTCCCAGAAGTGAGCCTTATTGTATCTCCATACTGTTCTCTTGTTTGGCTTGTCCCTAAAGACTGGGATTTGTTGCTGTATTAGAACAGGATTGTGGTCAGAGGATCCCATTTGTGCTAAGGTGGTAGTAGTTGCTGGTATGTCTGAGAGAACTAGATCTAGAATATTATCTCCTCTAGTTGGTTCCATGACAGTCTGATCTAGTCCCAGACAATTGGCGAGTTGTAAGAGTCGCCGTCCAGCAGTGTCAGTTTTGTTACTGCCCAGCCACTCGTGGTGGTGTACATTGAAGTCGCCTATGACCATTTCAGACTGTGCTCTGTATTCGTCCATCACTGCGAATGTGTTATTGTCAAGGTAGTCTATGATATCGCAGAAGGCACTTGGGGGCGGTAAATAGCACCTATCACGAGTGTCCTGGTTTTCAGAGCAACAATAAACCACATAAGCTCAAGGTCATCAGGGTCTCTAGCTGGATTGTGATAGATGGATATTCCTTCTAGACAGTATACTGCTATGCCACCACCGTTTTTTCGAGTGCGATCTCTGCGACAGTTGAGCGAGTAGCCAGGGATCTGGATGGAATCAGCACCGTCTGGAGTGGTGCAGTCAAGAAAGGTCTCGACTGTGATGACTATGGAGGGTTTCTTCTCTGAGAAACAGTTGGCAAGATCCCCAATATTGGACCGTAGTCCTCTGATGTTCACTTCAAGGATAGTCAAATCGGATTCGCTATTTCGTAATCGTGGTCCATGCAGTGGTCGACATTGAGTAATTCGATTGTTTCTAGGCTTTCTTTCTAGATTTGTAGCAGAAGTTTGACGGCACAGGGGAGCTAGCCCCTGTGCCCATTTTACACACCTGAGTAGTGCGGCAGGAAATCAGTGCATACATGGCCTGATCCGAAAGCATCATGCCTAAGCAGAGGACTCATAACGGATCGGGCCCCATAAAGGAGCCACTTGGCCAGGGACGGGGTGATCGCACTTTTAGTGATCCCTGCTACCCCATAAGTTGTGCCTGTAAATCTTTTATCTCCACATATGTTGCTGATTCTGCCTTCACAAACTCTATATTTAGCAGCACTCCTCAATGAGCTTGTCTTTTTGGTCTGTTTAGATGTGGCTGTGTCACCATGCTGAGATCCCCAAATAAAACCAACGCTATGAGGCAGTGGGAGCAGCGCTGGATCAAGAACTGTCTGTGTGGAGGTCTCTGGAGAAGAATCCCCTCCACACTAACATAAAAACCACACCGTCTGGAAATGTTGAAGCTGCATGGATCTCTATTGTAAACTGGAGAGACTGAATAATGTCTTATTTCTTTACTGTTGTAAATATGAAACAATGTAATTTTTTTTTGTAATTTTGTAGTATGTAATAAACATTTTTGTAATAAATAAAATAGATTTGCCTTCTGTTTTGCATTAATGAACATGTTAAACAATAACTCCTCTTTTCAGAAATGTCAATTGTAGAATTGTCTGTCGTCTGACAACCATAGGGAGGTGCTAAACCTGACAAACACAGCCATGTTAAATATCATCATGCTTATTCACTGACAAATTAGCATCATGTTACATCAGTAGATCTAAAAGATGCCCTACTGATTCTGGCCACAACAGACCATTAGAACGATCACTTACGTGTAGAAAGCCACTTCAGTAACAGCACTATTTAACTACACTGGTAAAAGGTTTAGTCTAATTACAGTAAATTCCAGGTTTATAATTGCAATACTTTCACAGTAGGACTTCACTTCTAACTGCACTCTCAAAAGATTACTGTAAACAAACAATATCATATTATATTTCTACAGTGCATGTGTACTATGAAGGTATCCAGCATGCAGTTTCATGATTCTTGTTGGTTTTATCTGTGCTGCTGAACTTATTTTTGATTCACTTTTAGCAGTTTGTGTTGTTTAATCTTCAGAGTTTCTCTTTTTGTATTATTATTTGTTGTTTAGTGTCACCATTGTTGTGTTTTATATTGATGTCTGTGCATAGATGAAGCTTATAAGAAAAATAGTATTTGTGTTTCAAGATTGCTTCACTACTGTGAAAGATCAATGTACAAACAGTTATGAATTTGAAATAAGATATTTGGAAATCTTCAAATACTCTTTAATCCTGTAAATTCCTGGCAATCTTTTACAGTGTAGGGACAGTATGAGGATTTGTCCACAGGAATAAATGGGAAATCAAGAGAAGAAGTGTGACAGCCAGCTACTGTGCTTTGGCTCTGATTCAAGAGGTCATCCCAGCACGGGATGCTCATCAGAGGTATGGCCAGAGGGCGTCTCTCCAGGTCTACAGTGGCAGCAGCTTGCTGGGGTTCACACTTTTCCTCAGTGCAACCAGAGTTTGCCCCCATATTCAGACCATCTGGAAGCAGGCAAAGAAAATAAATCCCCTAAAGGTATTAAAAACAAAATTAGAGAGTTTTTCTTGATATAAAATTTGAGTTTTTTTTCTTTTATTCAGCAAGGAGGCATTAAATTGATCAAAAGTGACAGTAAAGACGTTTATAATGTTACAAAAGATTTTAGCTTTCCATTCATCAACAAATCTTGACAAAAAACAGTTTCCACAAAAATACTAAGCAGCACAACGATTTCAACATTGATAATAATAAATGTTTCTTAAGCACCAATCAGCATTAGAATGATTTCTGAAGGATCGTGAAGACGACTAATGTTGCTGAATATTCAGCTTTGCCATCACAGGAATAAATTATGGTTTAGAATATTTAAACAGAAAAGTTATTTTAAATTGTGAAAGTTTTTCCACAATATTACAGTTTTGATGAAGTGAATGGATTAATAAATAAAAAAACATAATGAAAAATGATAGATGTGTATATATATAATATATCATATATATATAATATATATATATATATAAATATATAATTTATATATATTATATATATATAAATCTTAAATCTTACCAACCCCAAACTTTTGAATGGGATTGTATCTTCTATATTAAAATGTATTTATAAAAGTATAATATGTGTTATTGAGGAAAGTGTTTAATTAATGAAAGATACAAATTAAATGTTACCAAGACAATTTGGCTTTTTATATTAAATATAATCACATTATTATATTGGCAAAATAAATACTGCATAATCCTAAGTATTTTATTGAGTCACCTCTGAACTAATGCATATAAAATGAATGCATGAAAATGAAAACTATAATGAAAATCTGTTATCCACTATAACAGATTTGTGTCTTACATTCTTTATTCCATATTCATTCAATTAAAGTAACAAAACCCATGCAATCCACAGGGGTTAATTAATTGTATTTGGCTTATTCTGTGGTCCCTACACGGCTGGAAGGGAAACCAAGTAAGACTACAGCAAACAGGACATTATGATGTGTAGGGGTGTTCATGTGTGTTTTCATCCTGCATCAATAAGTTGTCCAATAAACCAGTCCATACCATCTCCACTCCACCCTGTTCTAAACAC
Organism: Chrosomus eos; assembly: GCA_036326025.1. Classification (NCBI taxonomy): domain Eukaryota; kingdom Metazoa; phylum Chordata; class Actinopteri; order Cypriniformes; family Leuciscidae; genus Chrosomus; species Chrosomus eos. The sequence goes on from CM070839.1 coordinate 21,667,158, forward strand.
GTTACCTGTGCAATACCATGTTACCACTGCTGGAGGAGATCACAACAGAAGATGCTGAGGAATGCTGCCACACCTGATGACTGCTGATGATGGACCGATTTTATAAGAAGATCAATTGATGCAGCTTCATGCAGCACTGACAAATCATTATCTCTAATAGTGGGGTCCTTCTGCTACTGAAGCCCCTCAGATAGGCTATTGGATGTCAGGACTGCAGCTCAAGTGAGTTGAGGAATATTGTGGTTGGCTCCAGAAGGCAGGCATATAACAGGAGTTCGTGATTGCTCCGTGGAAAACGTGAGCAGAAAGAGGAATATGAACGGAAAGAGCCGCAGTATAACCTCGTGAAGAAGGAATAAGCTGGGATTTTTTTTTTCACTCAGGATATCGTTCTTTCAGACAATCGTCTGTTTTCGCAGTCAAGGTGAGATTTTATTCCTCAAATTTGTACCTGCATGAAGCAGAATAAACAACACGTAGCCTACTCCCGACGCGACGCGACGCGACAAGAACGCTGCCATTATTATTAGCCTATGGGAGAAAACGCGTGCGGGTACGGTCGCGTCGCGTCCAGTGGAGATGCAGTAGCCTATTATCTCGATAAATGATAACTGAGGGTGTCGCAGTGACGCTGCTGTACGACAGTTTTACATAACACAATCTCACTTTAATAGTATGAATAAAAATGATTTAGGCAGGCGTTCAGTGATGTGCAACGATTTGAAGGTTTCAGGTCAACTGACACCTGATCAATGAACACCTGATAAATTCCTGAGTGATTAAAAATTCTTGCCATTTAATTCACTATTGCACTACTATTTAATTCACTACTTTAATTCACTATTTGTGAATATCATTATTATACCTATTATATTCAAGTAATTTTGCATACTTGTTTAATTTGGTTATCACTGTTACACCCTGTGTGTGTGTGTGTGTGTGTGTGTGTGTGTGTGTGTGTGTGTGTGTGTGTGTGTGTGTGTGTGTGTGTGTGTGTGTGTAGGCTATAGGCTATATATATATATTTATACTTATATATATGTATTATATAATTAGCCTACTTCATATTATTCTATATTATTTATACTTATATATATGTACATACTATACTTTTATATGCATATTGAATGTCTATTCTGTGAACAACAATCATGGTGTTATGTGTGACTTTCAGTCTAAATTTCCAGTGTAATTGAAATCATCATCAGTGACTTTTCTCATAATGTGTGGACATTAGCGAGACTGATCAGCTCATTTTTATCTGATTTCATTATTGATTTTCCCTGGGTCTCTTCACTTCAAGTGTATAATGATTCCGCCTTGACTGGTTGTCGTTGCTCCAAATCTTTATCGACCTAGCTATTGTTCTGCCGTGTTGTGGATAAATTTTGCTTGGGTTCTTGCGGACAAACCAGGGTCAAAAAGTACCAGTGTTGCACAACTCACTCTTTAACCTCACTTTACCCCACAGATTTGTGTGAGACACCCAGTCAAGTTTAATTACCTCTCTCCCGCAGTCAAAGCCTCTCACTGTGAGTATGTGTGAGCACAAACACAGTCTTTTTTAGAGAGAACTTAGCGCCTATGGATTCTTCCTTAAAAGTCACACACACACACAGAAATATTTTGCCTGTGAGACATATGTGCTCTTCGAGATAAACAGAGCTTCTACTCTTGAAAACAGGCTTCTGCTAATTTCAGCAGAGCCTTGCTCACTCCCACTCAAGAGTTGGGAGAGTGTCTTCAGGACAAGCCTTGTTTAGTCATTGATTTGGCAGAAGACCACTATTCTCTCAATGCCTGCTCAAACAAGAGCCGATCAACATTTGTTCATCATGCTCTTTTGAGAATTTTCAGAGTGAAGCTGTTTATTTAATATTCATTTTCCTCAGGCACACATTCTGCTATCCATTTATCAGGAGGGCTTCATTCTGTTTCAGATGAGAAAATAATAATTTGAACATTTTTGTGCATGCCTTTTCCAGATGATATAACCAAAGCTCACAAAATATAATGAAATACTCAAATATATTATAGGCTTAATATTTATTTCCTCACAAATTTCTTGGATTGTTTTATATATTATATATATATATATATATATATATATATATATATATATATATATATATATTATAAAATATTATATTATATATATATATATATATATATTAACAATCTTAAAATATATATTTTTTTATTGTGCAAAATATATGAAAAAAAAATATTAATTTACCCAAACTTGATTTAAGATTGAAAATGCATTATATATATACACTCACCTAAAGGATTATTAGGAACATCTGTTCAATTTATCATTAATGCAATTATCTAATCAACCAATCACATGCCAGTTGCTTCTATGCATTTAAGCTGTTGTCCCGAATCCCGAATCTGACCCTAATTGTCCCGAAAATTATACAAAAGTAAAATCTTGAGTAGCCTACTTATAAAATATTAAAAACTGTCCGTGGAGGTTGAGTCGGCCCCTGCCATCGGCTCATTTTCTCGGTTTCTTTTTGAAGTTCTAGAAAGGTAGGCGCGAATTTAGATATACATTGATAAGCAAATTTTCATTCATTCGTTATGTTGACATGACTGGTGCGTGTACTGGAACCCCATCATGCTGTTTTTTAGGGGCAGACTAAAGACTATGACAGACTGTTGAACTTTGAAAAAAAAAATAGGTTTGAAATTCATTATATCTTTTATTATAGGCTTTGTAGCTGGGCTGCCAACTCTCACGCATTGAGGGTGAGACTCACGCAATTGACCCTTTTCACACGCTACACATCCATTTTCTCACGCAGTGAAAAATCGCGGACAAAGAGGACACTGACACCGACAGACAAAATAAAGCAGGTTACTTTTGATATGGAACAAATCCACAGCTGTCAGATTCTGTCAATATTTTTACGAGATTCAAACAATTAATAACGTTTTGGCTCTTTGAAATGTGTAGCGCATCAGTTCAAACGGTTCATGATACAGCAGCCTACAAGTCCACCCCCCCCCCCCCCCGCCTCCCCCCGGTCCCGAATTTTAGCTAATCTCATCTGGTCACCCTAACTCATACAGGTTTGCAAAAATGTGCATAAATGATGAAAGAATTTTCATTTTTGGGTGGAGTATCCCTTTAAGCAGCTATATTTAAGAAGCTATTAAACATGTTTTTCTAATGGTACACTCATGGGCCTATCCACATTTTTGTCCAATCAAATGCTCTCTAGAATAAATATGTGCCACTCTATAATACCACCTTCTGATTAGCAAGAAGAAATCAGCAAATCATAGTTCACGGCTGTGATGTGCAGTAAATAAACTTCACTTGTCAAGTCTTCTCATGGGGTCCTTGACATGAACTCATGTGTTGACAGAATAACTTCAGAAGACCACCACCATGATGACTGCACGTGAAAAACTCAAGAAGAAACCACCCAAAGACAGTTTGACGCTGCTACCCTGCTTCTATTTTGTAGAGGTATGTGCCATCAATTAATACCCATTTAAAACTTCAATAGAGCAATTAATGTCTCAGGTAATTACATTACGCACTCCAAATAACTGGGCTCCTCATTTTAATTGAAGACATAATTGAAAATGCATAATAGCAGTCAGTTTGTGTGCGTTAGTGTGTATACCTTTCAGCCCTGGATTACAGTACTCTGTGTTGACATTTAACAGCCATCTGCAACAGTAAACTTTACAGTAAATAAACTGTGTTGTGATGTTATGTTTGTGTATTATCAATCTTTAATATCTGTTTGTAGGCAATTTAGTACGTTTTAAAATTGAAAAATGCTCTTGCATTTATTACATTGTAATAAATTAGTAACTACCATGTAATTAAACATACTCTCCCTCCCCTGAGAAAATAGCTACCCATTGTGGCATCCTCCATGGTTTCACTGTACTTCCTGGAACTGACGGATGTGCTCCAGCCAGCACTGGTGGGATTCCGCTGCCATGACCGTTTACTCAGCATGCCCTACGTGGACAGCGGCGATGAGCTCATCCCTCTGCTCATGCTCCTGAGTCTGGCATTTGCTGGCCCTGCTGCCTCTGTGAGATAATAGCAATCATGACAACTTATTATGTTTAAATATTTCTAACATTTGTGACCTAACTAGTCAGGGTTATTAACGTCAACTTGTGCATTGTTCCAAAGAAAAACTAATTCTTTACCTTAAACGTATTGAATTGCTTCTCCAGAGAAAAGACACAACCTTTTGCTACATTTAATATCTGAAATAAGTGTACTATATTTAATCATCCTTAAATTATATTTAAATGTGCCAAAGTAAAAATTTTAATTATCAATCATATAATTCTTGTTGTGTTCAGATTATGATGGGTGAAGGTCTGCTGTATTGTATGCAGTCCAAACTGAAGGTCCGTCCAGGGATTGAGGGAAGCATCAATGCTGGTGGATGTAATTTTAACTCTTTCCTGCGGAGAACTGTTCGTTTTGTTGGTATGTAACTTTTTTTTAAGTCGTTTCATTGTAAGGCAAATTTGTATAGAAAAGGGAATGTGTTGGATGCTAAAATAGGCTGAATCTGAGGGCTTTGAGCTAAGAATTTTAGTGTGGATTTACAGTATAATCCTGGTCTCCAGTTCCCTTACACTATAATTGTTATATTTTTAAAAGAAAATGTATTTTTTAACTGTATTTTGTGATTCAGGAATCTGAAAGGAGTTGTGTTGTAAAGATATACTGATATAGCATTTTTATTGAAAGAAATAACTAGAAATCTAGGGAAAATCCTTAAAATTTTTCCAATGTGTGAAATAAAATTATTTTTTATTAACAAAGTTCAGGAGGAGCAAATTCTAATCAGTATGATTGGTGGACTGTATATATTTATGGTAACACTTTATTTTGATGGTCTCTTTTGAACATTCTGGTAACTTTAAGTAACTTTGCAACTACATGTCAACTAGCAGTCATTAGACTGTCTGCTTAATATATGATAACATTTTATTGTGATGGTCCTCCAAAAGACAGTCTACTGACTATAAGAAACTATGCAACTACAAGTCAACTTATTCTAACCCTAACCCTACCAGTCTACTAATACTCTACTAACACTCTAACACTCTAGTGAGAGTTAGTAGACATGTAGGTACAACGTTACTTATAGTCAACAGAATGTGTTAAAGGGACCATTCGACTCACTCTCCTCGACAGTCTTTTCTGCATAGCTTGAGTGACTCTTCACTCTCAGCTGGTTCCTATCCCAGATACTCTGGGTTCGGGCCACATTCCAAGCTCGGAGACCTCCCTCGGACAGCATGCGCAAAATACGCATACTCTTTTACTCTATCTAATTATTTGTAAGTGTGAACTTGTGAAATCCGAATAGGAATGATGCAGATGAATATTATGTAACATGAGTCACGGAGTGAATCATCAATGTTTTATTCCTCAAGATCTGTCTCTCCTTGTAGGTGTTCATGTGTTTGGGCTTTGTGCAACAGCACTGGTTACTGATGTCATCCAGCTAGCCACTGGCTACCACACACCATTCTTTCTCACAGTGTGCAAACCCAATTACACTGTCCCAGGTGTATCCTGTGACAAGAACCCTTACATCACCAAAGACATTTGCTCTGGCCAGGATCAGCATGCTATTCTATCAGCCAGGTAATTGAGTGTTTTGCTACTAAATTACATCTAATTATGTGATTAACTGTGATTAACTTCAACCTTGTACAATCACCATTTTCTTTTTCCGTTTTGTGATTTTCTTCCTGTAGAGCACTCCCTAATCTCCCCCCTTTTTAAAAAAATCTAAACATGTAACATTGACTTCTGCTGCATATCTTGTGTAGACTTACTCTAGATGTTTGCTTTCCTTTGTGACAGGAAAACCTTCCCTTCCCAGCATGCAACCCTCTCTTCCTTTGCTGCTGTTTATATTTCAGTAAGTCTCTTCGACACAGTGTCAATATGTGTTTACAGCAAATACTGTTTGTATATACGGTAAACCTAATAGGCTAGTGCTGTACATTCCTAAAAAGAATTTAAAAGAGAGTATTTAGTACAGTTGAAAGTGATTATCCTGTAGATAGAAATTAACAACCAACATAATATTGAATCGTACTTTAGATGTGCATAGAAAAGACACGGCACATGCACTTACACAAGTGAATAGATTTCAACACTGCTCAAATTTTTAAGACATTTAAGGTTTGATTTAATATGCTCAGTTGCATTATGTTCGCTAGATTAGTGGAAGTCTAATTATAAGTAAGCACTTCACATGTCTACGTACTTAGCAGGATCCACTTCAAGCGAAGACATGGAGATAAGTTATTATTGCTTTCCACCTTGCGCCTGTCAGACTGTCAGAAGCTGTAAGCCAGCTTGTTATTAATTTGCACATGACAGCTGGAGACCTCTGCTGCTCTCTACTCTTCTAGATGTACTTCAACTCAACAATCTCAGATAGCACCAAGCTTCTCAAACCCGTTCTGGTGTTTGCCTTTGCCATTGCGGCTGCATTGACGGGACTCACCCAGATTACCCAGTACCGCAGTCACCCCATCGATGTGTATGTTGGGTTCTGTATTGGCGCTGGTATTGCTGCGTACCTGGTGAGTGTTTTGGTTTTCTGATGTCTATTGTATCAGTGGTGTAGTGTATTTGGACAGCCATCCCTCATGTAATGTCATGCCAGCTTGCTAATGAGCTTAATGTGTAGAACATGTTCCTGCATCAAAATCCTTGCAACATTACAACCAACTAATCAGATTTTAGTGTTTTGAATACGTCCCGCCTTCTGCTGCTGTCTCTATGAAAAGAGCCAATCGCTGATTGGTAAAGTCACTGCAACTGCCATTAGAAGCTCAAGTTCCCATAGAAATCTGAGACTCGTGCTTAGGACTGCACATGTGCATTGGCTGGTCTAGCCTGAAAAAAATTGGGCATAAGAAACAACATTTATGGGACAGTTCATGTCAGATTTTGTTGCTGATTTGAAATACGTTATTTATTGGTGAGTTCAGCAAGCAGTTTTTGAGATTTTAGGATTCGTTCATGAATGCATGAACTAACTGTTCCACATTGGTCATTGAGAGCATGTGTCGTAATTTAAATATATTTTTAAGATGGAAGAATGCGGTTTTACAGATGCTAGAAACGTGGCTTTCAAATGAAAGGTTGGTATCAAAGAGCACACCAAGAATAGACCGTATTCTAGGTTATACTAGAAACTATACTAGATAACATTTCTTTCTAAAAAGGAAGATGTATAAAAAAAAAAGGAAACAGCCTTTTCTTGTATCTTTGACAGAAAAGGAAGATTCGATTGCTGTAATTGACTAGTTTTGTAGGATCAAGTTGCATTTTTAAAAAAAGCGGTTTAACAATAGCCATCTTAGGCTGCGTTTACACATAGCCGGGTATTTAGAGAAACGAATATCCCCCCCACCCCTCCGTTTTCAATAATAACATTGTGCACACAACCCGCATAAATACGCCGCGAGCGCCATCATAACTATGCCAAACCTATGGGTGGCAGTGTAGGTAGAAGGATAAAGCCATGCAAGGCAATCAGAATCCTCAGAATCGACAAGAGAGTACCTAAAACCCCGTTTCTCCCAGTTGACACGGCAACACATAACCGGTGTTTTCAGAAATCTTCCACTTTGGCCGGAGTTTTTAGAAATAATCGTTTTCTGAGATAAAAACTGGGTTTTCATGTAAATGAGAGACCAAACCGCAGGGAAATATCTGCGTTTTCCCTTCGTGTAGACGGGCCTTAAAAGTTTTTGGTACGTATACTAATGACAAAGATGAATAAGTTATATTAAGAAGAGGATCAATGACCTCTGGAAGCATCTCTTTCAGTAGTTTAGTCGATAGGGTCTAACATACATGTTGATTTAGATGATTTAATGAGTTTAGACAATTCTTCCTCTCCTATAGCAATGAATGAATGTATTTTTTCCTCAGGGACACCACAATGCACGCTTTGATGTGATACTGTAGTAGATGATTGTATAGTTATAATTTTCTCTCTACAATGATCAATCTTACAAGTAAAGAAGTTCAAAAAGTCATTACTGCTATGCTGTTTGGAAACATCTGCGGTTGAAGCTTTATTTCTCGTTAATTTAGCCACTGCATCAAATAAAAACCTTAGGTTGTATTTGTTTTCTTCTAAGATAGTCTAGCAGTTTTTAAGGCCTGTCTTTACGCAACCGTGCTCTCTTTCCATGAAATGCAAAAATCTCTAGTTTTGTTTCCCTCCAGCTGCTCTCCATTTTTCTGGCTGTTGTTTTCAGGGCTTGAGTGTCAATAATACTCAAGTAGTACTGAAGTAATCATCTAATGAGTTAATTCAGCCATGTTACATAAATGACACCCAAAATGTCCAGTGCTATGTAGGCTTCAAGAATGATTTGAAAACACCTGCTGTAGCTTAAACAGTATCAGGGGTATCAGCCTATCCTGTTCCTGGAGGATTACCATCCTGCAGAGTTCAGCTACAACTGTAATCAATACAGCTGGTAACCAAAGTGTTCATGATTAGTTAAAAATTACATGCATGAGAGTTTATGCAGGATTGAAACTGAAGTTTGCAGGAAGGTAGCCCGTAGTAGGGTTGACTACGCCTACAGTAGAGCATGGCACAAAGCTATTTTGATACGTAGGCAATGCAGAAATGGGGTATAAAATATTAATCCAATTTAAGTCACTTTGGATAAAAGCATTAACAAAATGAGTGACTGTGATTTTGCCAATTAGAATTATGGACCCATTCCATTTCATTCCAGGCTTTTCATGCTGTTGCCAACTTTAAATCTCCTGAGGACACTGTCATCCCTCAACCCCCTCCTCTCCAGAAGGATGCTTTGAGGGCTCTGGCCCAGCGAGGTCATGACTCTGTCTATAACAAGGGCCATGCCTCTGAGAGCAATGAGGAAATCACATCACCAGCATCTCTAGATGGGTTGAACCGTCCTGTACAGCGAGAGAAAACCTCGTTGGGAAGCTTAAAGAGGGCCAGTGTGGACGTGGAGCTACTGGCGCCTCGCAGCCCAATGGGTAAGGAGACCATGGTAACCTTCAGTAATACATTACCCCGTGCTACAGCTCCAGAGGAGCCAACGAGGCGTCTGGTTACAGTACCTGTTCCTGTACCAATGGACCCCATGCGGTCACAGCAATTAGTATCTGAATGGAAGCAAAAGTCAATGGAGATGCGAGGTGGCAGCTTGCCCGATGAGGACACCAGCGAGCAGGGCTCAGACGGTGGTGACGACACGACCACAGAGGAGGACAGCGTCCATTCTTCAAATTATTCGTCTGTTCCACATACTACCAAACCAGCTAACCCACCTGCAGGTGCAAGAGTAGTGATGCCCCCTCGTCCCCCTGGGCAGCCGTCCCCCCACCTGTATCCCCTAAAAGCGCCAGCACTCGGGCCAAATGGCTGTCCATCACTGAGAAAAGTGGTGCTAATATTCCAGTTATAAAGGCAGGAAATCAGCCTCGGATCATGCAGGTCATTGCCATGTCAAAGCAACAGGGACTCCTGTCTGGATCAGCAAAATCCTCTGAGACGTCGTCTTCCTCTGGTACCTCGTCCATCACGGGCACAGAATCATCCCCCAATCGCTCGGAACGTGACAGCGGTTCAGGCATCATCACCGTTGATGCCCATGCCCCCCACCACCCTGTAGTTCGTATGACCTCAAATCCAAATAACCCATGGGAGTGGAGAGGATCTTGTGATGGAAACATGGCAGAGTCATACGAGCTCAAAAACCTCAACCGGGAGCTTTCCCGCAGTTACCGTCATGTCAGGAGCAGCTCTCCTTGTTCTTCTGCCAGTGAGGCTGACCACGGGCCGCCCCATCTCCCTCAACCTCCCCAGCCACCACTTCCCCCTCAACTCCCACCTGTGGGTCAAATCTCAGAAGGTCGCAGTCTGCGCCGCAAGACCCCTCTAGTTTTGCTGGACAGGGAGGGCAATCAGAACCACACTGAACAGGAAAACTACTACAGAAAGCTACAAAGCGGCAGGCATTTCAAAGAGTGACCATGTGCTAACACTTTTTTGTCTTTTAGTTTTAATTATTTACTTGATTCTCTGAGGAATATCTGAATGACCAGATTCACTACACTTTGAGCCAGTGGAGCTTTCAGGAAAGCTTTCAGGAGATGCTGCTTCTGACGACTTAAGAGCACAATGGTTTTGCTCTCTGAGGGTAAACCAAACTATAAAAATTCATCATAAAAATTCCTTTCAGCTTTATTGTATTTTACATTATCTTTATATTCTCAAATTCCTACAAGGCAGATTCGGGTTTATTTATATTGCTGCTCTTTTTTGTTCATACTTGACTTACGTAAACGACTGAGATGGCAAGTTGAATTTATGTGTATATGTGTTTACGCACGATTGTTTAGTGTATGTTGTAAAATTTGAAAAAAAAAAAATTGCCTTGTAACCCTCATGGTAAAAACTGAGTTAAAGTGTTTTTTAGCTCTTTATGAATGATAATTGTTTTTGCAAAAGGGTAACGTCCTTCATTCTGCATCTGACTATAATTGCTGATACTGCGTTCTGGACAATTTGCAAATCTACTGAAAACATTCTGTGAAAAAGCAGTGGAAATATGGAAGCACTTTGAATAAGCACTTATGAATTACTTCATCTCATTGTGTGTTAATAAGTGAGGTGAAATGGTATGTCTGTGAGGTATTCCAAAGGAATATTAGACTGAGCTGGACTCTTATAAGGAAAGTATTTTTTAAAATTCATCATTTACCTTATAGCCTAATGGAGTACACATGAGGAATTTACTGCAAGTCCCAAGTTGTATGTGTACCGGTAATAATGAGAAATCTTTCCCCAAAAGAAACCTTTTTTTTTGTTGTTGCTGTAAATCAAAAATAATTTCTACAAACTCTCTGGGATTTATATGTAATAGTTAGCGATCTCCTTGTCATGCTGTTTCCCAGAGGTTCTCCTCTAGATGAACTTGATGCATGTTATGTGAGTGTCGTCAGGGTGGAAGTGAAGCCTTGTCAGTAAAGAATTCCAATCTGTTATATGTACATGTGCAGCTGTCACTGCAGATTGAATTCTGTGTGCATCAGCTCTCTCTTTTTCCGGTGCTCTGAGCTACTCCTGGATCTCTGTAGATGGTTGTCCTAAATGGATGCTTCGTGCTGTTGATGCATTTCTGAAAAAAGACAACATAAATGACAACAATAAACAAGCTGCAGTAAATTACAATGTTTGTAATTTGTAATGCACTGCAAATCTTTTCTTCAAATTATAAAGTCTGGTGGCCTACAGCAGGATAGTGCTGGAGTGAAATTAGTTGACATTTGACCATAATGTACATGAAAGGTAAGCCATTTTGTGCCGTTTGGTTTACAAACATTTACATATCACAGGAAGGCAGTTTAATGGCTACATAGTCTTAAATCTGCCAAGCAAGACAATGAACATGTCAATGACCTCAAATTAAATCCTCATTCAAAAAATGGTGCCTTTTCACAGTGTACAGTATGATCCTCATAGCTGGAGCATTAGCGCACACACACACACACACACACACACACACACACACACACACACACACACACACACACACACACACACACACACACACACACACACACACACACACACACACACACACACACACACACACACACACACACACACACACACCTTTGTGGGGACTCTTCATAGGCATAATGATTTTTATACTGTACAAACTGTATATTCTGTCCCCTTACACTAACCCTACCCCTAAACCTACCCATCACAGAAACCTTTCTGCATTTTTACATTTTCAAAAAACATCACTTAATATGATTTATACGCTGTTTTCCTCATGGGGACCAAAAAAATGTCCCACAAGGACAAGGATTTCAGATATTGCTATCTTTGTAGGGACATTTTGTCCCCATAATGTAGGGTTTTGCTCAGACCACACACCACACCACACACACACACACACACACACACACACTTACTTTTGGCCTCACTTCTAGCAACAATTTAATTCTCCCATCCAGGCATTGGTCAAGACTCAAGCCCATTCATGCTTAGCTTTAGTAAACCAGGTTAGAGCGGCAGGGTGTCAATGAGCTTTAATGCAAAAAAAAAAAAAAAGAAGCTCTCGATTGATGCGAGGAGCATCAAGGAGAGATCTTAAGGTTGACCCTCACAGACCCCATGATGTCACATACACAAACATAATACACCAAACATGCATTTCGTATTTCTGTCAGCAGGATAGTCAAGTCAAGTCAAGTCACCTTTATTTATATAGCGCTTTTTACAATACAAATTGTTTCAAAGCAGCTTTACAGAGATAACAGGAAAACAGGATACAGGGGAATAAAATAAAACAAACATCTGTTTCATTTCACCTGTGGAATTTCATGGAAAAACATAAATGTGATATATAATATATAATATAATATATTAATGCTCAACAAAATAAACAATGTTCGAATTTTATTGTTTTTACATTCAAATCAATGTGGTTACAAAAGGCAAATTGTAGATACGTGTGTGTGTGTGTGTGTGTGTGTGTGTGTGTGTGTGTGTGTGTGTGTGTGTGTGTGTGTGTGTGTGTGTGTGTGTGTGTGTGTGTGTGTGTGTGTGTGTGTGTGTGTGTGTGTGTGTGTGTGTGTGTGTGTGTGTGTGTGTGTGTGTGTAGCACAATGGTTCTGGAGGTATAAATGATCACTTCAGTGTTTACAGTCATTAACCAAAAACATTAAGCAATAAAATAATCCACAGATCTGCAAAATGCTGTGCTTTTAAGTTGGATTCAAATATGACAAGCCAGCGTTTGGGACCTAGTTTTTAAATAGCTGATTCTCATTAAAACTGGATTTTTTAATCTCTCCACCAGAGATCATTTTTAGCCCAGAGCATTTTATACTAGCATTTGCAAGACTTGCTGAGGTCATACTTTAAAATCTTATTAAATGGAGATTAAACCAAAGCACTGGCATTGCAAGCATTCCTAAATATAAAATGAGTTTGAATATGAAACTTTCATATGCAGCCAGGATGTCATTAAGGGCAGGAAGAGAAGAAGAAGAAAAAAGGCTTTTCTTCTATTCCATAGTACACTATTTGTAACAGATTGTTATTTCTTAGATTAAAAGAACACAGGGGTTTATGAGTAATGATTATAGTGATTATACCAAACATAGACATCTATGAAGCCTAGACAGCGTCCCACACTTGGGGTTTAATTATACCGTTGCAATGCAATCCTCTGAGTAAGTAGTAGTGCTGCAAAGAAGCACACACGATGTTCTTTTCTCCTCTATTGGCATCATCAATTAGCTTTCTTTCAGTCCAAATGAATGTCAAGCAACCTAAAAATATTTTAAAGGCACTAACTTTTAAAGATCTGTCAATATTTCACTGCTACATTTCAAACACACTGCAGATGTAGTCTGCTAAACAAATAAGGTCCAGATTTACTAACTTTTGGTGTCATAATTTACTAAAGACATGCAGTGAAAAATTAGCACTTATTGCATTTGCTGGAGTTTCCCTTTTAGACACAAAATGTATGGGAGTATTTAAATGAATCATGCTAGGTGATTTATTAAAGGTGATGATACACAGGGCAACTTTTTGAGCAATGTTGCTGGGCAATGTTGCCGTCAACGGGCAACCAGATGAGACACAGGGCCCATGACTGATCTAAATTATCCAGATAGAAATGTATTGCCTATTTTTAATGGGAAAGTGGCCACGCAACAATCGCTCGGCAAGATTGCCCAGCAACATTGTTCAAAAAGTTGCCCTGTGTATCATCACCAGGTTTGCGCTAGTCAATAGCCGCATTTCCACTGCCGGGCCAGGGCCGAGCCGTGCTGGTGCGTGCCAGGGCCAGTCGCGTTTCCATTGTCACTTCCGGGGCTTGAGCGGGGCTTACTCGGGGCCAACGGCCAGGATTCCTGGCCCGTCGAATACCTTGGGCCAAAGCGGGCCAGCTCGGGCTAGAGGCGTGCTCAAGGTAAAAGGCGGAGTTTATCGGTGTTATGGAACGTTATGATCTGAAGCAAGATGCACATTACACTTATTTATATCGCGCAAAATAATCGCTGCTCGAAATGGAGAATCGCCTGTACTGGTCTGTCGAAGATACCAAAGCTCTTCTGAGCGTTTGGGCAGAAAAAAGGGTACATGACGGCGTGTGAAGAAACGAGGACGTTATAAAATACATCGATGCTGAACTTTCTAAGCTAAGCATTCAGCGAGCAACGCTTCAAGTTCAGGAAAAAATGAAAAAGTCGCGGGAGCAGTATTATACAAGGCGATTAAAACACACAATGATCAAAGCGGAGTTCAGAGAAGGAACTTTCCATGGATCGACTTGATGGACGGTGTGCTGGGTCACCGTCCCTCTGTTAGTGGCGACTCGCGAGACAATCGGGACACTATTGCAGCCACGGCCGGTGAGTTAATATACATGCTATCTTCCTATTATAAATAAATTCATAATACACGCTGAAATGGGTTGGGTTGTATTGTATGGTATGACATTTGATCCAGAAAGGCGTGTTAGGGGGTATTTGTGCCATTATTACCACCCAAAAAATAAAATGTATTAAACCAGAAGCTATCACTCTAATTTACCCAAAAACTGTTGCTAAGGGCAAGATGCAACTGAACAGGGCAAATTAGTGTAAGAGCGCAATTCCAAAATAGTGCGGATGGGAGTGGACAGTTCTGCACGTGATCTACTTGACCACACACAAATTAAGAACACAGACACAGCCGGAACATTTTCATAACAACCAGCACAATCTAGTTAGCATCTGGTTTAAGAAGTGTTTTTTTTTTTCTTTTTTTGGGTAGTAAATAATGGCGTACACCAGTAATTTTTTAGCATTTTGCGTCTGAGAGGGAAACTCCTACAAATGCATATGCAAACAGCCACAAAAATGACCCTGTCCACCACTTTTCAGTGATAATTGTAACATCTGAGACAGGCAAAGAAGCAGGCTGGGAAGCGGATCCACGTGCAGGTTAGATTTATTAGTGAAAACAAACACAAAATAACTGGTGAAAACAAAAATGAAAACATGGAACAGAAGGAAACATACCAGGGAATGTCCATTCAATGTCGGACAGAGAATAAGTAAAACAAAGGGCTACATATACACAGGAAGACAAGCTTAACAAGATAACAAGGGGGCGTGGCTAATAAGAAACACCTGGGGAGACTAATCAACATTAAACGAACAAGGAACTGCAAAACATGGAGCAAGACAGGAAATAACACACAAGACAGGGGAACACAGGTTGGAATCATAACAATAATATTGCACAGCGTGTCTTTAGTAATTCCTGACAGTAGTTTTTTTTTCGATGGCACAAGCTGTTAGTTAATCTGTGCCTAAATGTTCTGTACATTAAATTCTAACAATTGACAGTTGTTCCTTCACCTGCACTCTTTGTCCGGTATTGTCTGTGCACTAGCACACTGTCTCGCATGTTGGCTGCCCATTTGGATTTATCTATTAAACCTTGTGTTACAATATCTTCATTGGAACTTAATCGTTACAGTACCAAAGTGGATGCCCTAAATCATTCGGTTACACATTATTTTAAGGTGTCATTGTTACAGTGTAATTATATATTTAAGTACTGAGTAATATTAAGCAACTACATGTACATAATATGGGTTAGGTAGGATTAGGATTTGGTTGATGTTAGTTACCATAGTAATAACAGTAAATTGTGCATATGTAACAAGGACACTGTAAAATAAAGTGTTACCAATCATTTTTTAGTTGATTCCAAAATGATCATTAGACAAAGAGACACTGCTTATGTAATAATGTTTTCTTTTTTTGTCTGTCAAAAAGCCGATGGTTCACCTGGCATCAGTATGTGCTTATTCCACCTGACGCCTACATGCGTTCTCCAAACACGAGCAGTGCCCACGCCATCCACTGCAACTATCGTGAAGTCTGCGAAAGAGCTCACAAACAGAGCTCTGGCTGTTGCTATGGTGACTGGGTTGAGCAGTGGGGGCCTCCAGTGCGGAGCAATTTATCATTTTCATAAGAACTATGTGTTTCAAGGGGCGGGTCTGGGCTCACAATCACATAGACATTCAATTCATTTCATTTCATTGAAATGGATTTTGAGCACTGGTAAAGTTTCCCTTATTTTCAGCTGAGAGGTGTACGGCTGGGTTTATTATGTCATATCTGATGTAATCATTTTTCAAAAGACTAAAGAAAAACGAGACAGAAGACTCTGGAATAATGTTACATAGAAATGTTATTCAATTTAAAGCTGTCACTTTGCTTCACTCCTTTTCAATTCTTCTGTTGATGGATGAGAGATGACTTTTGCTCGTCCCTTCAGTATTCAGTTTACTCACCCTGAAATTCACGTTGATTAAATTTTCAAGAGCTTTAATGAAGACAGCAGCCCTTTGATCTCCAGGTGCTTCGGCTGCTCATGGTGATAAAGTGTATTTTGCAAAGCACTTTTACTGGGTAATGTCTCACTTTTTGCAGAGCTTTGAGGAGTGGACCACTTCTTAAAGGGATACTCTACTTGTTTTTCATATTAAACTATGTTATTCCCTTAACTAAGACGAGTTGATACATACCTCTCTCGTCTCAGTGCGTGCACTATATCGCTGTCTTGCCGCGAACCATTGTTAGATCTTATCTCAGCCCAGTTCATTCAATATGGGCCAAGAAGAGAAGCGACCAAACACCTCCACATTTTCCCTACTTAAATACAGTTACTAGAGTAGTGTAACTCAACCTAGGACAGTGACACAAAATAAAAAGTCCGCTCCCCCCGCTCCCTCTCCACCTCCCTCTCATTTCAACGGGAGCGGACTTCTCACGAGAGATGATATTACTGCGCCGAGTCGAAGTGCCATATATATATATAGTTATCCATTTTACACGCTTAGAAAAGCACAACGTTTTATTTTGTGTCACTGTTCTTGGTCGAGTTACACTACTCTAGTAACTGTATTTAAATAGGGAAAACGTGGAGGTGTTTGGTCGCTTCACGTATTGAATGAACAGGGCTGAGATAAGATCTAACAAAGGTTCGCGGCAAGACAGCGATTTAGTGCACGCACTGAGACAAGAGAGGTATCAACTCGTCTTAGTTAAGGGAATAACATAGTTTAATATGAAAAACCAGTAGAGTATCCCTTTAATGCTTATGAATCACACCGGTATAGTGGACTTAGGCAAAACTGGTCATTATGAATATGAACTGTAGAGGTTCTCGACTGGTGAGCCCTCAAAATGGGTCACACAGAAAGTTTGGTAACAGTAAGAGATTAACACTTTTATAAAGAAAAGTGTAAAGACTTTTACAACGTTACAACATATTTCTAATTTAAAGGGGGGGGGGGGGGGGGGTGAAATGCTGTTTCATGCATAGTGAGTTTTTTACACTGTTAAAGAGTTGGATTCCCATGGTAAACATGGACAAAGTTTCAAAAATGAAGTTGTAAGTTTGATGGAGTATTTCTGTTCCAAAAATACTCCTTCCGGTTTGTCACAAGTTTGGGAAGTTTTTTTCGAATACGGACCTCGTGACGTCAGAGTGGGCGGAATTTCCTTATACGGGTCTTAAGGCACTTCTCCCGGAAGGGCGCGCCGCAGCTGTAGCCTAGTGTGTGCGAGAGTACGCCTATGCCCGTCAGAGCGCGCTGGGCTCGGCTGCGCTGCTGTCAGGGTTGCTGTGCAGGTAGCTGAAGACGAGGACACGTGAGCTTCAATATAATAGTTTTAATTAACAAAATGAAACTTCCAAAATCAAACAAGAACAAAACTCCAGGAATTCAGGGTTAACACACAACCATACATTGACGACGATCGACAAACACTCAGGGAAAACACAGGGCTTAAATACACTGAACCAAACAAGATAATTAACTGAAAACAGGTGCAGAAAATTGGACACAAACGAGGAGCGGGAAAACTAACAGGACTAAACCAAAAATCACACAAGACAGGGGAAAACAAGATCACAAAAGATAACTAAATACATCAAAACGTGACAGTACCTCCCCCCTCCCCGAAGGCGCGTCCTCGCGCCGTATAACATCCAAAGGGGTGGGAGGGTGGGCGCCCTGGAGGCTGACGATGGCATGGTGCAGGTCCGGGAAGCCTCCAGGGCGGAGCAGGCTGTGGGCGTGGCCACGGCGGAGCAGGCTGTGGGGGCGTGGCCAGGGCGGAGCAGGCTGTGGGCGTGGCCACGGCGGAGAGGCAGGCTGTGGGCGGGTTGGCCCACGGGCCAGAGCAGGCTGTCGTGGGCGTGGCCACGGACGGTGCAGGCTGTGGGCGTGGCCACGGCGGTGAAGACCCTTCAGGTGGCCACGGCGGTGAAGACCCTTCAGGTGGCCACGGCGGTGAGGACCCTTCGGGTGGCCACGGCGGTGAGGACCCTTCGGGTGGCCACGGCGGTGAAGACCCTTCGGGTGGCCGTGGTGGTGAAGACCCTTCGGGTGGCCATGGTGGTGCAGGCTCTTCAGGTGGCCACGGCGGTGAAGACCCTTCGGGTGGCCACGGCGGTGAAGACCCTTCGGGCGGCCGTGGTGGTGAAGACCCTTCGGGTGGCCATGGCGGTGAGGACCCTTCGGGTGGCCATGGCGGTGTTATTTTTTCAGGCCTCCAAGGATCTTTGGCCGGCCACGGCGAAGGCGTATAGCGCCCCCCCAAAATTTTCTTGGGGAGGACAGGCTCAGGATCGGGAACTGACTTGACATCAACGGGCGCAGGGTCAACGGGGTCTGGGTCAACGGGCTCTGGGTCTGGGTCAACGGGCTCTGGGTCTGGGTCAACGGGCTCTGGGTCTGGGTCAACGGGCTCTGGCGCTGGGTCAACGGGCTCTGGCGCTGGGTCAACGGGCTCTGGCGCTGGGTCAACGGGCTCTGGCGCTGGGGCATCATGGGACTCGGAACTGGACGGGGCCAGCACATCATGGGACTCGGAACTGGACGGGGCCAGCACATCATGGGACTCGGAACTGGACGGGGCCAGCACATCAGGGGACTCGGAACTGGACGGGGCCAGCACATCAGGGGACTCGGAACTGGACGGGGCCAGCACATCAGGGGACTCGGAACTGGACGGGGCCAGCACATCAGGGGACTCGGAACTGGACGGGGCCAGCACATCAGGGGACTCGGAACTGGACGGGGCCAGCACATCAGGGGACTCGGAACTGGACGGGGCCAGCACATCATGGGACTCGGAACTGGATTCATGCTCTGGCGGACAGGCGACGGTCTCTGGCTGGACGGTCACTGGCTGGACGGTCTCTGGCTGGACGGTCTCTGGCTGGACGGTCTCTGGCTGGACGGTCTCTGGCTGGACGGTCTCTGGCTGGACGGTCTCCGGGGGAAGAAGCTCAGGAAGGTCGTCAAAAGGGTCAGGCTCTGACGGGCATGCAATGGGCTCAGGCCATACAGGACTCGGGACCACCAGAACTCGGTCACATCCCCTACTACGACCTCCACGGGTCCCGCGAAATATGGCCATCCGGGTTCCCACGAAGGCCTGCTTCCAGCTCTCCATCTCTTTTTTTTTAAGGTCGATCGTTCTGTCAGGGTTGGGTGCAGGTGACTGAAGACGAGGACACGGGAGCTTCAATATAATAGTTTTAATTAACAAAATGAAACTTCCAAAATCAAACAAGAACAAAACTCCAGGAATTCAGGGTTAACACACAACCATACATTGACGACGATCGACAAACACTCAGGGAAAACACAGGGCTTAAATACACTGAACCAAACAAGATAATTAACTGAAAACAGGTGCAGAAAATTGGACACAAACGAGGAGCGGGAAAACTAACAGGACTAAACCAAAAATCACACAAGACAGGGGAAAACAAGATCACAAAAGATAACTAAATACATCAAAACGTGACAGCTGCAATCAAAAAAATGGCACCAAAAAGTGTGTTTTTGGTTGCCAGGGCAAGACAACACTGCACAAAATTTCCAAAGAACCCAGAGTTAAGGGACCTGTGGATGGATTTTGTTTTTCCAGAGCAGCAACGGAGTTGCGCAAGTGTTCTTGTTTGTTCCCTTCATTTCGACGGTAATAGTTTTATAAACAAGGCACAGTTCGACGATTTGCAGATTGCCTAATACTTAAAGATGGAGCAGTCCTAACGATAAAGGTTCACAGAACCGCAGGCGGTGAGTAAAACTGCTTCAAATGTCTGTGTGTTGTTAACCCTCTGAGCCCGACGGCATCGTCGACGACGCCACACATCAGCTCCGAGAAATTATGATATAACTCGACAACAGATTTATCGATTTTCTTACCGTTTTTTCCAGCAGAAAGCTAACGAGCTAGCCATCACGGGGGTGTCTTTGGTGTCTTTCTAGCCTTTACAGAAGGTTTTCTATCCAGCCTGGAACTTGTGCATCCTTTCGGAGTTTTTCAGCCATAAATCCAAACGTTTATATCCAACTTTGATACACTTGAAGTCCATAATTTATAAATATTCCGTCATATTTGCCGCTAGCTCGATGCTATCTGCCATTTTGGATATCCACGTGATGGTTTTTGACCAATTACAGGCTGATCCGTCGTAAACATTGGGTGCGTCACTGGGTCATTGCGCTCTCTCCAAGGGAGGGAGGGAGAGAGTAGCACGGAGACGCAGGTTTCACAGAGAATCACAGAGAAATGGATCTAAATCGAGCGCAGAATGATAGATTTTCAGGAGAACAGAGCTTTTTGACAGATGAACTAGATTACCAGGATAGACCCAGCTGAAGTGCCATTTATTTATTTACTGTAAAAAAGTATTATAGAAGTATAAATGTAGTATAAAAGTATAAAAAGAATAGAATAAATAAAATAATAAATAAAATAAATAAAATAGAAATGCAAAGCCTGTGATGTGGCCCTCTTTGTGATTGCTGATAGGAACTGTTTTGAGGCTTGGCACCAGTGAATTTCATAAAAACGCCTGGACTTCTTTTGGAAAAATGTAAATAGTTTTGGTTCTGTACAAGTTATAATGTTTATTCCTGTGCTCCAGGACTCCAAAGACATGAACAAACTGTTTTCCAGAGGAAATTTGCTTAGCTTTTATTTATTTGTGTGTGATTTCAATAAATATTTGAGTGATTCAATTTCCGATTTCTTTTTTCATCTGTCTTTATGGTCCCATAACTTATTTTACATTCAGGTGACATCAATGTAACACAAATATGCTGAAAGTTCAATTTGTCCTGAAAAAAAAAGAGGTGTGTCAATTGTCTGTGCACAAAAGGGTTGATGTTTTACAAGCTTTTTTAGTTAATAACACCAGACGGAAAAATTATTGTAAAAATACCCTTAGGTCTCTGAGGGTTAACTATCGCCGTGTAACTTATCCCTTGCGCTGCATTAGTTTTTTGACACCGTTGAGTGCATTAATGACCAAAAATGGTCACATATTAAACATTGCCTAAAATATTATATATTATTATTATTTTCCACTTTTACCAAGTTAAATTTTTTAAGCAGCATCCGTCCTCATCATAACTACAAAATATTTATTTAATTTCATGATTTTAACCCTTTAAATACCAGTTTTGGTGGCGATACCATCAATTTGTATAAGAGGAAAAAACACAAAAATTAAATTATTTTCCATATACTAAATGCAAAGAGAAAACTTTAGTGTTGGATTATCACAGTCTTGAATATGTCAAAGATTAGCGGCAACATTATTTCTGGTGCATTTAAAGATTTTGTGTTATGACAGATTTTTAAAAAAAATCCCACTCAGTGCGTTAATGACCAAAAATGGTCATATATTCAATAACATCCTAAAATATTATATATTATTATTATTTTCCACTTTTAACAAGTTAAATTTTTTAAGCAGCATCCGTCCTCATCATAACTACAAAATATTTATTTAATTTCATGATTTTAACCCTTTAAATACCAGTTTTGGTGGCGATACCATCAATTTGTATAAGAGGAAAAAACACAAAAATGTAATTATTTTCCATATACTAAATGCAAAGAGAAAACTTTAGTGTTGGATTATCACAGTCTTGAATATGTCAAAGATTAGCGGCAACATTATTTCTGGTGCATTTAAAGATTTTGTGTTATGACAGATTTTTTAAAAAAATCCCACTCAGTGCGTTAATGACCAAAAATGGTCATATATTCAATAACATCCTAAAATATTATATATTATTATTATTTTCCACTTTTAACAAGTTAAATCTTTTAAGCAGCATCAGTCCTCATCATAACTACAAAATATTTATTTAATTTCAGGATTTTAACCCTTTAAATACCAGTTTTGGTGGCGATACCATCAATTTGTATAAGAGGAAAAAACACAAAAATTAAATTTTTTTCCATATACTAAATGCAAAGAGAAAACTTTAGCATTGGATTATCACAGTCTTGAATATGTCAAAGATTAGCGGCAACATTATTTCTGGTGCATTTAAAGATTTTGTGTTATGACAGATTTAAAAAACAAATCCCATTCAGCACGTTAACCAAAAATGGTCATATATTCAATAACATCCTAAAATATTATATATTATTTTCCCCTTTTACTAAGTTAAATCTTTTAACCAGCATCAGTCCTCATCATAACTACCAAATATTTATTTAATTTCAGGATTTTAACCCTTTAAATACCAGTTTTGGTGGCGATACTATCAATTTGTATAAGAGGAAAAAACACAAAAATGTAAATATTTTCCATATAATAAATGCAAAGTGAAACCCTTGGCTTTGGATTATCACAGTCTTGAATATGCCAAAGATTAGCAGCAACATTATTTTTGGTGCATTTTTATTTTTTGTGCTATGTCAGATTTTTTTTAAAAATCACACATGGCGCAAGGACAAATTTGGTCGTATTTGAACCCATTAAAATATCCATTTTTGAATCCACTGTCATAATATCATAAAATCATAATTTCTATTCAAATACCCTGTCATTACCAAGCCTTGGGGTAAAATATTTACTTTTTACTGTTTTCCACCAGTTGGTACCATTTTTCATATAATTGACATACTGCAAACATCCGTAGTACTGCAAACATTTTCCTGATTTCTACTAGGTGATTATAACCTGTGCCTGTCTCACTACACATAAAATTTGCTAAAGCAAAACAAGATCACCATGAACATGAATTTTTATTTTTTCTATAAACAATTAATGCGTAAAATACAAAAGATTCATGTTTGTGCGTAAAATACACATGAATCAAACCGAAAGAAAACAATGCAGTGAGAAGCGCTTTCTCTTGCTAAATGAACACACACACACAACACACACACACACACACACACACACACACACACACACACACACACACACACACACACACACACACACACACACACACACACACACACACACACACACACACACACACACACACACATCCTACACCACTGACACACACACACACACACACACACACACACACACACACACACACACACACACACACACACACACACACACACACACACACACACACACACACACACACACACACACACACACACACACACACACACACACACACACACATCCACACATACTCAGAAACATAATTTTAGATCATTGAGCCATTAAAATGCTTCATAAAACACACCATAGTGCCCCTAGTGGAAACCAGGAAAATAACATGCATTTCCACCCATAGGGAATACATATGTAGTGACGTCATCTGGTGGAATACACTATATAATGCAAATATAATGCTTTTGCTTCAAAATGAAAGGATGTTTCAACATAAATCATGATTCATGTATTAATGACGGCCCCGGCTTTAAACGACGTTTTAATGGGTTTCAATGGGCCATTTTTGGTCATTATGGTATTAAGTGTTACTATTTGATCTACACAGTGTGTGTTATACATATTTTGCAAAATGGGATCACATTTTTTACATTTATCCAAAAAGTCACAATTTTGCCAAATTACATACCATTTGCATCAAAACAGCCAAAATGGTCAAAGAAATTAAACTGCAAATGACCAAAAATGTCCCTAATGCAGCATAAGGGTTAAGCACAGCAAGTAAACAACATGATCACGTACAGTTAATGTATCGATGGAGCATGCGATGTATGGTGTGTGTTTGTGTTTGTGTGTTTAAATACATGTGTTTAGCAGGACACTGTAGGTGTCAGTTTGTTTATTGTAAAAATAAATCATGTCCTCATAAACCACAAGTCTGTCTGTTTACAACACACGCAAAAGCTTTGCGCGCTCCCGCCCACACGGCACGCCTCCACCCGCTCGGGTTTTTCCGGAAAGACTCGGTAGAGCCTATCTTTCTTTTATAAATATAATAAAACTAAAGACTTTTTGGAGATATGAAGGATGCAATACTACTCTATAGGTACTCAAGATTAACATGAGATTGAGTGAAACTGAGTGTTTCACCCCCCCTTTAAATGAATGCTGTTCTGTTGAACAAGAATCCTGGAAAAAATCATCACGCTTTCTACAAAAATATTAAGCAGCACTTAACTGTTTTCAACATTTATAATAACACAACATTTTTCTTGAGCATCAAATCAGCATATTAGAATGATTTCTGAAGGATTCATTTTGAATAGATGTTCCCAATTATATATATTTTAACTAATTAATTTACCTACAATAACCATGAAACTTCAAAATCAAATTTCCATTTTAACTTAATTTCACTTCTTTCTTTTTTCTTTGAGGGGACTCTATTTGTCTCGCATACAACAAACCCAAGGCGTCATTACCTATATGTGTGGAAATGATGAATGTAGACTCATTACTGTGCTCTATACTATAGTGTACTAAATGAGGCAAGGGTGTAGAGTTACATTCAAGCTATTTTAAGGCATTAAAGCTGCTGTCCGTAACTTTTATTAACTTTTATAAATTAATTCTTTTAAAAAAAACCATCTTCAGCCAGTGTTCAAAACTTTCTGCTTGCCATAGCTAGATTCAAAACGGTTAGCTTGTAATAATGATTTTAATTCCAGTGGTACTGGTGGGTTTTCGTGGGAAATTCGAGCATGTCTTTGGGTCATTACGTCACATCCGTACACATAAAGGAGGAGTTTCGGCTAGCCGGCTATACTGCGCGTGAGGAGATGTAGAGATGGGCTTTTCTCGCAGCACTTTACATTATTAAACTCATGGCGGATCCAGAAAGATCCAAACAACAATCATCAGTGTCAACCGGAGATTAACCAGTTATAAAACCCAAAAGACTTCGTACTTCGGATTTAAGGTGGAAAAAGAAAGAAATCGTCTCATGCGAACACAAGGATACACATCGGTGGGGCTTTTGAAAGGTGCGTGAACTCCCAAAGGGATTCGAAACGGAAGAAGAAACGGCTTTTTTCTGCTGAACAAGTAAGACATTTCAATAGTTCAATCGTGTAACAGTAGCTACGTTTTCTTAATTCACACAGTTATGGAGTTTCCTTTGTTGTGCCTTTCTCGTTTAGCTATTATGGAGAATATGATTTCTGAACTACACAGGTAATCATAAAACACATTAAATATTGTTAGTCACGCAATGCTGATGTTGTTAACATGAACAATTTGAGAACAAAGTAGGCTATGATTTGCACGGTTGCTGTAAATCGCGCTGATTAAATCTAACGATCGCTTGTCATGTCGAATGCTTTTTCCCCCTTAGTTGATCAGAACAAAAATGGATGTTACTTACTTGTTCAGAAGACATTTACCGGTGAAAATTCTTATGTTGGTCAAGCTTTCAAAAAGTGAATCTGTGATTCTGAAAGAGAGTATCCACACAGCGCGGTGATTGACAGCAGCACTCGCCTCAAAACACTGTGTTCATCCGCGCTGTTTCATGCCGATTTACAACCCACGTAAAGATTATAATTCCGCGAATCACTGCAGTTACAGATTTCGAACAGAGATGGCGACAAAAAGGGAAAATGCTACGGACTGCAGCTTTAAGAATTTTTTTTAAGGAAAAAATCTTTTAAATATGTAATTTTGGTGATCAAATATGAGTTTTTTTTTAAGGGATACGATTATTGACTTCAGGGGGACTTTAAAGGCACAGTATGTAGTTTGGAATCAAGGAAGTCGTCGTCTTCACCTTCACAGCCGACGGAATGCAATCCGACGGGACTCAGGCACAAATCAACTTTATGGTCGAGCTAATGTATTCAAGTTTTAGTAACGTTACTGTGTTATGGGACAGCCTGGAACATTTTATGTTGATGTTTTAATTACAATTAACATTGTTACAATAGGCTATATGCACGCATAAGTTCCACATTTGACGCAATGATGCTCTTCCGTTTCCGGTTGGGAGATTAAAGCGGAGGAGAACTGAGGAAAACGGGATTATGGCAGAGTCTTCAAAATGTACTGTCCTCCCGTCTTTGAAACGAAACTTTCATATGTTTAGATGTAATTTTATATATAGTTATGTTTATTTCATATAATTTTAAAAAGAAGCATAAACACAACGAGGGGTGTCTGTTTTGTCTGTTTTTGTGACTAACGTTTCTTTAGTATAACCATGGAGTATAAAATTCAATATAAATTCTTGGTATTGCATTGGACTCTACGATCGGCGGAAGTTATCGAGCATCCTTAACCCTTCACCGGAAATACCGCCGTGCATAGAGCCCATTAACGTCCACCTCCTTTGTCCCTAAACTTGAACATTGTTACAGTAATGTTTGATCACTTATATTCACTTAATTTAATTCAATTCTAATGAAATAGCCACAAATGTTGAATTAACCTACTACTCACTTTATTTGACGAATTAAAATTGTGGTCGCAGCGCTGTTTATGTGGTTTACTTGATGTTGTCTCTGACTCTGATGCATTGAGGTATCCAAAAGGTATCCAAAAACTTGCTCACATGTAATATAAGACGTAATATATTAACGCGTTCTTGGTGTTTCTACGGAAGTAAAACCACAAATCGAGGGTAACACATGGATGTGCGTCATTGACAGGCTACGCAATGACTCGGGCCGGGTACACTGGTTGAAATTGCTGATTTCTCTGGATTTAAACATTGTTGGAAACTTTTGGGTTAATGTAAGTACACAAGTCAACTAAATATATAACATTGTTAATGGTTTTTGGATATTTGAATCCAAAAATGTTACATATTGTGCCTTTGAGCATGTCACGTTAAATTTCACTGTGGTCATGTTTCACTGATAGAGAACAACAATACCTTAAATCTGACTTCAAAGGGGTTTTTCTATACATACTACTCAATTCTTCAAGGTTTGGCAAGACAGCATCAAGCTGAAATCAAATCTTCTCCACACAAACACACACGGATGCCGCAGTCATTTTTACCCCCACTCCTCCAGAAATGTACTCAGCAAAATCAAGAAGGCTGATCGTTTGAGGAAAATCCCTTATTCTACATCACAGGAGTGCCACTCAAACTGATTGTTTTGTTATTACAGAATCAGTGCGCTCAAATTGAAAACGATTTGCCTCATGAGTGATCATTTAACCCTGACCACAGAGGCTAAGAAACCACCCAAATGGCATTCTACACCCACCTCCACCTCCTCCACCACCCCACTGGTTCCCCTGACACCATTCTTTCTTTTGTGTCTTCCTTCTGTCGGAGCGAGAGAGAGAGAGAGGGACTCACGTCGCACTCCGAGAGAGCTGGCAGCGCTCCAATCCCCTGCGACAGCAACATTTCCATTGATCAGAGCAAATGGAGACATGTCAAGTTACCACGGCAACTGGCAGGCCAGTGAGGCAGATCCGTGTGGCTGAAGAAGAGTCTGCGTGAGGAGCATCAGGGTGGAGCTGTGTGGGCTGCAATCCTTCAAAAATGAAGATCCACGGCGTTAAACATGCTCAGTCACTGCAACGTTATATAAATGATTTTAACATAAGAGATTCAGCCTGCATTCAGATAGAATGTGAATATTTCTGACAGTGTTTGCCCTTTTACAAGGGTTTTCTGTGATCTTGTTGTGGAGGTCAGACAGATGAAAGATTTTCTGCTTTCTTTGTTAGTGAGGAGGATAGAATCGTGCTCAACCTATATATTTCATTGATTTATACATCTTCAATGAGTTATCACATATTTCAAATGAATTCAGATTCCTATGGACATGGTAACAAGAGCTGGTCATGTACTCCATCTACAGGCTGCCTTACCACACATACAACCCAGCTGCAGTGTCAGCTGAACACTACAGATTGTCATATTGTGTCATAATGGGATAATATAATATGAAAATAACATATAAACTCATGTTCAGTTCTCCTTTTACACAATAACATGCATAAAATAAATCACTGCAATTTTAGAAAATCAAAATAACCATATGATTTGACGATTAAAAGAAAAATAAATACTTATTTCTATTTAATTGAAGCTAATCTTTAAAATAAGATTAAATGCCTGAAAGGTAGGCTGTTCTCATATATATATTCCCCATTTATTTGTGCATTTCAGATTGGGCAAGGGATAAATAGATTAATAATTATGAGAAGTCTGTAGATGCACGTACACAGCAAGAAGATAATGATTTCCAATGCCATTTTAACTTTTCAAGCCTTTAATTAAGAAAGGTTGAAAGCTAATATGGCATGGGGAATCAGTAGGCTATATCTTCTTCATTTTGTAGCAGAAGTGCACATTATGTTAATTTATTTTTTGAATGAACAATGAAGAGGTTTAAAGAGATTACAAGAACATGAATCATGTTTTGTCTATTTAAAAAATCTAGCAACTGTGTCAAAATAAATGATTTAAATGAATGAAAAATTCAGAACAGATATTTTAAATCACTGTTTATAGTAAATACATTTTTAAATGCCAATTTGAGAGTTCAGGCCTCATAGGCTAGTACCTTCTACATCCATGAGAGGGCGACAAATCCCAAATTAATTATCACACTGGGCGAAATATCCTTTAAAATAAAACATCTATAGCATACAAAACTCATATCTCTTAGAAACCGGACTATCTCAGAGAGTTCATAAAGAGATATTTCCACAGTGATCAGCTTTAGAGCTCGTTGACAGGGACGTGGAGGGTTTTCTCTCTCTCCCGGTTTCGCGGTGGACTGATCATAAGGCAGAGAGGGGCAGATTCAGGGGAGGGACGCCAGCAGCTCCCGGTCTCACTGCTCACACACAGGGAAGAAGACACAGGGCTGACACTGATGGTGCTGTGCATCTGATCAAAACATACAAACGGGAGAATAAACCTGAAATTTGAGGGGATACAGCACTGGGACAATATGCAGTGAGTATAGCAACTATTCTTCATTTGGTGGGCAGGCAGTGTGCCGCTGGCCCTTTTAATGAGTGAACGGAGCCACACCTGCAAAACATCCCAAGCTCTGCTCTTCTTGTTGTTCCTATGGCACAATTAAATGGTATATTTGAAATAAGGCTGCATTTTTAATGTTACAAATGTTAATGTTTAAAACGATGATCGTTTATATTGTATTTCTTTTTTCTTTTCTTTTTTTTTTTGTGTGTGTATCGGTACCGCGGATAACGGTATGACATCCAGGGGTGAGCAGCATCCAGCACACATGCGCTCTATAGCCTATCCCCGTGCTGACAGAAATAGGTTTCTCCTTCATGCCATTGAGACTCAGTGCAGTTGTTTTCATGGCTAATTTAGAAGCAGCATCTCTCTTTTTTTTTTAATCTTTGAGGTACTTGCTATTCATCATCATATGAGTGTTTGTTTACAGTATCGCGTAGGCTACTGTATTTTAGGCTGTGATTCGGTCATAGGCACGAGGCTATACTAAGCTGACATGCTTATCAATGCTACAGAACATTAGCCGTCCTATAAAGTAAGCAAGATAAGTAGGCTAACTACACTGAACAGAGAAACCAGCTAATTTCTTTTAATATTTCATCTCCGCCAACGGAAATAGTTTGAAAATAAGCCAAAACAGTAAGCTTTGGGTTTGGTTAACTTCTTTTCAGCGGTCTCGGTCTGGGTTCGCATGGCAGCGTTCACACTTGTTCAAATGAACCGCATTAACAGAACAATCAAACCAGAGGTAATTACGCTCGAAACAAACATGTTGAGGGGTGTGTGAACACACCCTAAAGAAGCAAGGCACTGAAAGTGTGGAACTATGGATTAACAGAGCTCAATGCATCACTCCAATCCAGATTTTATATTTCTCGCTCCATGCACACTAGTGAGAGAAACCGTTAGAGGGTTTTGTACATGATGCTTGATATTGAGCAATCTGGTATTTGTTGCCGTGTTATTTTAATTTATTCTCATAAACAGTTTTTTCCCCCAGCACAAATAGTTTTACCATTTACTTACGATTTCTTAGTTATTTATATAGCGGCTAATGAATCAGAAATAGTGCACATTCACAGAAATTAGCTTTCTTCTGCATTGCGAAATAAGGTTGATATCCTATAAGAGAATAATAGATGCTCTTTTAAAATTCTTATACAAAAAAATTACACGTAGGTTAGGCCTATATTCCACAGTGCTTGCAAGGATCATTTAAAACTAAAAAGTGATCAGGTTATTGCTAATAATTTGCAGTCTAAATTGGTCTTCTTTTTTGCATTCATCTTCTTTGAATGCAATGAAGTGATTTGAATGAAGTGGTCTTTTTTTTCCTCTGCTGCGTTTCTCTGTTGCTTACTCTGAACTTTAACTTATATTGCTGAGCTGATATTTTCTTCGAGCAATACACATCTTGTTTTTTGCAACATTTCAGTAAATCGTACATTTACACGTACATACACACATCGAACTTTGCAATTTTAGTAATGCATCACATTGAGAAAGACAAATGATAGTTGTGATGTAATGGCAACAGATAATTTATTTCATATTGTAAAAAAAATAATAAAATCTATCCTATCTGTTGTTGATTGAATGGAGGCAGATCTGAATGCAAGCTTGCAGTTGATTGCAAGAAAGGGGCAGAATTTAGCAGACTAAATGATCGAAAAAGTAGTTTTTAATTTCACTGGAGTATTTGCGAGTTGTGGTATTTTGATAAAAAATGACAAAGTTAAGATATTTTATAAATGAAATCATATGCATGAATAAATTATCCTTAATGAGATAATTGAGATGAATTCAGAAAATAGATTCCATTTCATGCTGATTTCAAGCATGTCAAATTAAAAGATGTATTGGTACATGAACGATACACAAAAGATTTCTGTCTGACTGATTTCTGAAAGAATGCAGTGAGCTGCATTGATTTGAAACAACCTAATAATCCTTGCACTGAGAATCCTGTTTCCCTCTGTGAAACTGAGAGGATACATACATCATCATGACCGGGGCTTTAGCTAGAAGAGCAGAGACAACTGCCGGCAGACTTAATTACTCTAATGTACTACACCAGAGGGAGAGAGATGAGGAGTGGGCTGACAGTTGCTCCTGGAATCTGAATGAAAGGCCCTACCCATATCGGATGACACATGCCTCTCCATTAGTGACTTGCACGAGTCTGTCTGAAACCCCATAAATGACCACTCCGTTCAGGAGAGGATGAAATTAGGCGCTGTTTTATTGGCACAATGAAAATATCTTCCCTGAAATATGATAAGACCTGCTTTTAGCTGAAGAAAATGTGGCGGTAAATGTATGTTTAATCCTATTGTGTATTTTGGGTACTGCACATTGCCTTTTTATGACCTGTGCAGTTGTGGTGAAATTTGAGTATGATAAAGCTGCTCGTTTTCCCTTTCACTTAAGTGTATGGTCAAGATGGAGCATTGTTAATCTCGGGTTGATGGGCACATCAGTTCCTGTTGATGTTGCTTTGGAACTCAGCATGCGTACCATTTCTCCACTGTCATCCTTTCCTTTTGCTTATGAAGTGCTGATTTATAACACATGTGCTGAGGAATGCTGGGAAGCTTCAAAGGATTCATCAGACACCGTGTCTGAGCTGAGCCCTAATGAACAGGCCTGAAACTGCTTGGTCAGGGTTCCTCAAAGAAGGATGAAAACTGAGTAAGAACTAAAGCGAATTCGGGTCCTATTATGGTTTTCCAGTTTTTGGACTACAATTTCGGGGCTTTATGAAGGCCCTATCATACACCTGGCGCAATGCAGTGCCAGGCTCGACTCGTGTTTTTGGCTAGTTTCAGCCCGGCGCAGTTATCATTTTCACGTCCTGCGTTGTTTAAATAGCAAATACATTTGTGCCCCCATGGACGTGCTGGTCTGAAAACAAGGTGTGTTCAGGCGCATTGTTGGCGCGTTGCTATTTTGAGGCAACTGAAATAGACTGCGCCATTGACCAACTGAAACATGGTTCAAAGTCAATGGCGCAATATTTGTTTTGTTATTTAAATTCCGCCATGTAAATAGCGAATCCGCCCTGGTTGGAGCGCAACTGGCTTTTAAATGGAATGGGAGATGAGACATTGAAACCAATGAGATTGGTTTATTGCACATTACGTCCAAAACACATTACTCATTAAGAGAATAGGGACAACCCTTTTAGACCATACGCCGGGTGGGCAGACCATTTTTCTCGTAGTTAAACTAGCAAAAGTGGATTCGAACACGCTCTAATTGCACTTGCGCTTTAGACTATGCGCTTAGATCGTTAAAATAGGGCCCATAATGTTACTCATTTAAATAATATCTGCCTATGGAATATGCAAAAAAGCCATCCTAAATATTTACACTAGAGAAGAACTCGCAGTTGTGGAGGGGTGGGACATTTCCAAAACAAGAGGTAAGTGGTGCCAATCACTACACACTGGGCCAGCTAACCAATCACAGCACATTTTGTATTTCGGAAGGAGGGGCTTCATCAAAATCTCTGTGTTCAAACCAGACTGGGGAGAGAGTTGCAGTAATAATGTAAAATATGTAAAAAAAACAAAATTGAGACTTCGTAAAAGGGCAAATAGGACCCCTTTAATAAAGCAAATGGGAAACCCTTCCCACCATGATTTACAACTATTGTATCCTCTGCCCTTCAGTTCCTGTCCATTTTGTTATGCTCTTCACTCTGTTATTCATTATCAGTGTGAGAGGAGCTTTGTGTTATCTAATTTATATGTCATGGCCAACACCCTTTACTGACAATATGGGGCGAGGTCATATAAATTAGAGAGTGTTCTTTCATTTCAATTCATTGAGCAGTTCATGAGTAAATCCATAGGGATGTGGACAGAAGAGTGTGGATTTCAGTACTGCAACTTTGGATATGGATATCAGGCTGAAAGTGCATGCAACTACAGAACCATTGCATTATTTCCTTTCGAGGATTGCAGGATTATTTTGTACACTTTTTTAAACACTTTTTAAAGACGTTATGTACAGAATCCAGCACATGACTTGGCAAAAAAAAAAAAGATATTGTGGACTTTTGGTTTAAAGGGGGGGGGGGGGGTGTGTGGTGAGGGTTGGGCATGGATTTGTGCTACGCCACTGGTTCCAATTTATAATTAATTTGTGACCACTGACCAGGTTGTACTAATTTTTTCAATCATGGCTACGTTGTACTAACTCGCTCCCTTGTTTTAGTTAAAGGGGTACTTTACTGCTGGCAAAATAGGCTCTCAATACAATTTGGCTGCCTATGCTGTTGAAGGACGAAAACACTAGAAGAAGCAAAGACAAAATGCTGTCCAAAGACACTTCAACCAGTCTGCTATATGGACACACTATGGACACTATGGACACACTACTTGCTTAAGTAGGAAATACTTCTTTGCAAACTTTTAGTCATGGTGTCAACTTGCGAGCTATTTTCGGGCATTGGATTAAGGATCCAGGGCACTGTAGGCAGTGGCTAAAGGTTGCAAAGAATTGCAAATATGGAGAGAACACCGTTACCGCTAACATTCAAACTGGATGACCATGAACAGTGTTTTAGGCCAAACGGAAAGAAACTGCAGTTCCATCAGTTCTGCAGGGATTTTGAAATCATGCAAGCCCTGCATATTTTGTGCGAAAATCGACAATTTATGCGGCATGAGTGCGGCGTATTTGAAAATATGTGGACTTTGGCTGATTATGCATTGAATCATGCGATCGCATAATCACGTTTTTCTGGAGAGACTCGAATATCAATCGCCTTTGTACTAGTTTTTTTCCCTTGTTTTTATTTAGTTAATTCATGGTTAATGTTAGTTAAAAACCATTTAACATTTAAATCGTGCCTCTGTTTTGATATACTGTAACTCCCCATCATGGCTGGTTGCCAGAGTATTGCTATGCAGTTGCTATAGGTCGTTGCTTATGTGTTCTGGGTGGTTTCTAGGTCTCAATTTTTTTTTTCAATCTATGATATCTATGTTCAAAGCATATTGGATTTTTTTGAAAGTTTTTGTGTGTGTGTGTGTGTGTGTTAAATTGGCATATTAGATAGCATGTGCATTACATTTAAAGGATTAGTTCACTTTTAAAAAATAAACTTTTGCTGATAATTTACTCACTCCCATGTCATCCAAGATGTCATGTCATTTCGTTCATTCAAGTGGCTTTAAAGGGATACTCCACTTTTTTTGGAAATAGGCTCATTTTACATCTCCCTCAGAGTTAAACAGTTTTACCGTTTTCAAATCCTTTCAGCCGATTTTCTGATATTTAGAAGAATATCAGTAAGCAGACAGTTTCTGGTCTCATTGACTCCCATAGTATATTTTTTTCCTACTATGGAAGTCAATGAGACCAGAAACTGTCTGGTTACTGATATTCTTCTAAATATCAGAAAATCGGCTGAATGGATTCGAAAACAGTAAAACTCAACTGTTTAACTCTGGGGGAGTTGTAAAATGAGCCTATTTCCAAAAAAGTGGAGTATCCCTTTAAACGTTATACTTCTAACCGCCAAATTCCGCGAACACATCCACCTATGCAATCTTGACCATATTTTGAATAAAGAAATCATTATAATGCAGTCAAAAATAATTTACATAGAACATAAATAATTAATTTACCTTCCGAGTCTTTCGTTCAATTGTCACGTGACAGACGCAATGAATGGATCGTTCATGAATGACCCATCACTAGAACAGAATCATCACAGAACAGAGCAAGGCGAGCATTTGTGCTTATAAAACTTAAACTGTTTTATTTATTTTTGAAATGACCGATCATTTTGCTAAATAAGACCCTTATTCATCGTCTGGTATCGTTTAAAGACCTTTGAAGCTCCACTGAAACTGTCTTTTGGACCTTGAACCGTTTGAGTACCATTGACGTCCATTATATGGAGAAAAATCCTGGAATGTTTTCATCAAAAACCTTAATTTCTTTTCGACTGAAGAAAGAACGACATGGACATCTTGGATGACATAGGGGTGAGTAAATTATCAGCAAAAATTTATTTTTTAAAGTGAACTAATCCTTTAAGCCTTAGTTAAAGGAATAATGTACTCACCCATATTGTTCCAAACTTCTGTGAAGCACAAAAAGAAATTATTAAAAAACGTCTCAGAATCAGTAGGTTTCCGTATTCGTTGAACTCTATTGACTTGATCTTCAGTTGGGGGCAGCACTAAAAATCATACATGTTTGGAATAACATGAGGGTGGGTTGTAAATGATGACAGACTTTCCATTTTTTGGGTGAACATTCCCATGCAAAACAAAGACACATTTACTGTTCATAGAGTTCTCAAAGAGTAGCATCAGTAGAATCTGGCCTCTCATCTCCTGCTGTTCAGCTGTGTCTGTGACCCTTTAACCAGACATGATTGCTCTGCTGTGACGCTTCTGTCTGTGAGGCTGCTGGACACCTCTGTCACTAGTTTTGAGCCCAAAGGCATGAACACATGGGTTAAATTTTCACTATAAATCAGAGTCAGTCTATAAAGTCTGAGCCCATGCTTCAGGCTTAGCATGTCCTTTCCTTGGCTAAATTCACTTTGGAAATCTTTAGACAGTGTGGAAATACACTGAATGATCTCAAACTATTTGTACACTCTCAACAAAAAAGGGTTTAGTAAGGTTAGTAGAACCCTAGGGTTCTATAAAGAACGCTTAATGCCAAAAAGTTTCTCTGTAAAGGAGGAATGTCTTAAATAGTTGCATAATGCCTTCATGTTTAACAGGTTTTTTCTGCTGATAAAGTGTTTACAAACTGTTTAATTCATAAAATGTAAATTATTAATTTATTTATTCATTAAAACTGACCCCGTGATGGAAACCTCTAAAAAGTTTGTGTGTTATATATATATATATATATATATATATAATATTATATATATATATATATATATATATTATATATATATATATGTGCGTGATTTTTTTCCCCAAACCACTTCAGCGGAAATCCCGCCCTGCAGCCGATTTCATTGGTTTAGGTTATAGTGACGGGTAGGTTTAGGGATCAGGGTTGGGTGTAGGCAATCTGTACAGTGATTGACCTGACCAATGAAAACTTTAGAATCAGCTACAGGGTGGGATTTCCGCTGAAGTGGTTTGGGAAAAAAAATCACGCATATATATATATATATATGAAGAACCCTGACAGAAACCTTAAGGTTCTATTTAGAACCTTTTCTTCTAAGAAATTATATTACTAGGGCCGGGACTTTAACACGTTAATTAGGATTAATTAATTACAGACTTTAACGCGTTAATTTACACAAATTATTTTAATCGCACTTATTTTTTTATTTTTGCTTAAGCTTATGTATTCAGTCATTATTCAATGGTATACTAAAAATCCATGTGAAAAAAATTACTTATCACTGTTCTCAGGTCAAATATGCATGCAATTAAAATGTGATTAATTTCGATTAATTAATTACAAAGCCTCTAATTAATTAGATTAATTTTTTTAATCGAGTCCCGGCCCTAATTATTACATTATAATGTCACCGCTTAAAGCCTGTGTCATGGTTCCTATGTTTCGTGTTTTTTCCAGTGTGTCTGATTATTGATTTCATTCACCCATTTTGTCAATTATGTCATTAGTTCTCCTGATTATTTAAACACTGTGTTCTCGTCAAATATGCGTACAACACGTTGCGTGACAGAAGAACGTCCTAGACCGTTTATTATTTGCGGCTATTTTCCCTTTTGATTCTTTTGTTTTTCTTTCATGGACCTCCCCGCAGTTCAATTACTCTGCCTGGAGCAGGGTGACTATTTGCTTGAAGCTCATACACGGGACTTTCTATATCTTGCGTGTCAAGCGTACTACCCATGCCACGTGTTCCAGCGGATGGGAAATCCTAAGGAGGATTTCGCCGCCTTCGTGGAGTGGGTGCTGGTAAACAACAACTCGCCATTTACCATTGGCCCTGCTAAGGATGACAGCATTAGCAGTCCCACTCCACCGCTACCAGAGACCAGCCTTCCACCACCAGAGTGACGCGACGGAGAAGTTGTGTCCACTGCAGAACGTAAAGACTCACCTGCCGCGATGGACTAACCCGAACCGAGGAGGAGGTCGGAAGGAGTCATCTCCCCGGAAGCCGTTCCACATCATGTGTCTGACCAGGTGCGCGAGCCGACAACACCGCAGAGGGAATGTTAGTGGAGAGTGACGCCTTCGAGGATAGCCCACACTCCTGCCGCTATATGCGAGTACGATCTGGTGTCTGGAGGAAATGTTGAGAAACTGAAAGACATTTTTAAGGAATATTTGATTGACTTTTTTGGATAAATTATTTGCAGTTCCACTGTATCTCCAGCGCCCCCTGTATCTCCAGTTTTCCTGCTCAGCCTCCCTCTTCCTCAGCCAATTCCCCAGCCCCGCCTTTGCTTGTGTCCTTCAGCCCCCCATCTTCCACATGCTGTGAAGACCTGCCCAGTGTCTTCAGGCAACCAGGTCCATCCAGCACAGAGGATCTCCTGTCATTGCTTCCAGCCTCTGTGCCCATCGCTTCCCCTCAGCCTGTCGACACATCGGCTCCACCCTGGCTCCTCCCTCGGGTCCACCGGAAACTATCGGCCATATGGCTTCTCCATGCTCCCTCGTCCCTCCGCCTCCGCCGTGGTCGGACATCGTCCTGCCTGCACCTTCGGCTCCGACTGGCGCCGCCCTTCCTGCAGCTCCGCCTTCGTCCTCAGTCCCTCCGGCTCTGTCCTCTCGTTCCACGGCTATACCTTGAACACTCGTCGCTGTGGGTACACCTCCAGTACCTCGTTGGTCATAGCCAGGATGCGTTCCATCAAGTCGTCTCCACCATGGCTCCTCCCTAGGAACTCGTTCTGGCTGACCTCTTGCTTCTGGCTCCTCCCTCCCTCCACTCCCCCATGGACTCATTCTTGGACTTGGTTTTGTTTTGCTCCTCTCCAGTTCCTCGCCCTCCTCCTGAGCCCCCGCCTTCCCTCCCTCATTTGGGACCATATACGGGGGAGAACGGACCTTTCCAAAGGGGGACATACTGTCAGGGTTCCTATGTTTGTGTTTTTCCAAGTTTGTCTGATTATTGATTTCATTCACCTGTTATGACATTAGTTCTCCTTATTGTTCTCCATTGTTCTGGCCCGTTCTCATCAATGTGTGCGTTTGTCAATGCTGTTGACATAATAGTGGAATTAATGAGTATCTCCTGCGATGTTTCTTATTAAAGATTATTCTGTGTATTCATCGTCTTTGTGAGCTTTGATGCCACGTTACGTGACAGCATGTGTGTTGGTGAACTTTAAAAATGCAGGAAAGAAGGATCCAAATGCAGCAATAACCTTTATTAACAAAACAACCAAAAATACAAGGGACAGTACAACAAGTAACTTAGGAATCAGCCATGGAAGGACAAGACCTGACAAAAAACATGGGAAAACACTGGGGTTAAAATACACAAGATAAAGAGGTGGATGAGTAGCCATGGAAATAAATAAATAAAGGGTAGTTATGGTGACAAACAAGGGCTTAAAAAATACCCTTAAATAGGGCACTATTTGAGGGGACAGCCATTTGTAGTGGTGTCAGAAACCAACGTGGACATTATCGAGTGCACTCATTCAATCCTACAATGCACCGCAATAACAAGTTTTTCAACCGATGTACACTCAACGGCTATAAAACGACATGCACATCGAATGAATTATCGTGTGAAGATGGCGCCCGCAGCTAATTCATCCATCCTGGTCATCCTACTCATCTATGTGAGTGCAGTGTAATATTATACAGGTATAATCCTTTTTAATTCATTAAATTATCAAATTAAGGTTTATACATGCTAGTTTAATTATTAAACAGCAAGCACAAATTCGATATTCACATTCGATATAGATTATTTAGGGTATGTAACTAATTCTGTAAACTATACAGGGAACCCCAGTCGGTACATTACTATAAAATTAAAATTATATTCTATTTGTATTTGTGAATAGTGGCTGTCATAAAAAAAGAGATTTTTTTAAACATGCATTAAACACTGAAGAACATGTTAAGTAAAAATACAATGAATATACAATATAGTGCATATATTTAGCAAAATGCTCCTCTCTAAAGAGTCATTAAATGGCTTTTATGGGGTAAATGTAACATTACGTGACATATTACTTACAACAAGGGTGCCCATCCTGTTCCTGGAGATCTGCCTACCAGCAGAGTTCAGATCCAACCCTGATCCGACACACCTGTCTGTTAGAGGGTGTAAATCGGACAGTTAATCACGATACAATACGATGTTGATTCTCTCTGCCAGCAATACGATATTTGCGATACCTACAAAATCCTGCGATACGATTACGATTTGTTTCAGGGCTATATCGATTGATTTATCGATATTTGGATATTATGTGCCAAGCAAGTTTACACAACCAATTACGTTTATTGGGGCAAAAGCAGATAACTCCACATTTCATGTTTCAGAGTTAAACGAGACCAAGTAATTGCTATGATACATAATACAACATTTGGTTAATCTTTGTAACCTTAATGTCCTCAGCTGACATAGATGCTTGAAAAACTTTATTGTTGTGATTAGACGCAACACAGGGAGCTTTTCTCTCACCACTAACGTGCTGCTTTAGCAAGTTTCCATGAAAAAGTGTCAGCTTTTATTTTCCTTTTACACCTCAAAGATGATATCACAGGTTCATCAAGTTCGTTGAAATGATCCATACTCGATCAGCTTTAACAAAACTCCTCTCAGTTAGCATGTCATTTCTCAGTGACTAACAGCCTTGCTGATTCGCTAAAACTGATTGTGTTCACAAACAACAAGGGTGCTTGTCGGTTTCTGCTGTACAACATGAACTTGCGATGCCTACCGGCTTTTGTGGCAAAACGTGTTTAGGGTTCAGTCAATCTTGTCAGGCATCTATTTCAGCTGAGAAAAGTTACGAAGTTACGTGAGGATGTAGAGTGTCAAAATAGAGGTACCGTATACCGATATTTTGTGTGGCACATATCGTTAAATGTTTAATCGATGCGTCGATCAGTATCGACGTATTGTTTTTCACCCCTACTGTCTGTAATGATCAAGTAGCCTACTCCTAAATATCTTAATTAGCTGCTTCAGTTGTGTTAGTTGGGTTGGAGTTGAAATTTGCAGGAAGGTAGATCTCCAGGTACAGAATTGCGCACCCATATTTTTCCATAATCTGATTTCATTTTTTCAGACTTTTCCAGATGTGGAAATTACTCAAATTAAATTCCATACTTTTCCAAAACGCGTAGCAACCCTGATAAGTGTCAGAAATTAACTCGCTCATTTTTATTCACTCTTCAAGTGGACTATTAATGGACTGATGAAGGGAATACTGAATGAGGGTATAGGGGGCGATTTCGAACACAGCAAACAAAGAGAGCAAAGGAAACAGGAACTAAACACAGGAAGTAAACCGAAACAGTAGGAACAGCAAATACACTTCAACATAAAAGTCCTTTACAAAACATGGGACCACAAGACTGGGATCGTGACAGCCTGGAAGCCTTTGTGCTTATCCTCTCCTCCATGAGCAGCAGTAGTAAAGGTTAAATCAATAATCTTTAGGCATTGACATTCTTAGCCTTGACATGTAAGTGTGTTTTACTGAGTTATGGTTATTTGTTTTGTAGGGTCATTATAGTAGCATGGCTCATTAGGTGGATTCTTTAGACTCAGTGGGGGGCCGTGCATTTCACACCTGGGCCTTCGGTGGTGTCCTACCAGAATTAATAACTTTTAAATAGTGTAGCAGCGCACATGCAGACTCTCTATATTGTTGTGAAATTGTTGTTTTTATTTTGCATCGGCAGTTATTGAGTTCATGCGGTGAGTTCAGAAAAGGCCGGGTAAAGAGAATCAAGCGAGTGAGTTCGGCTCATGCGTTAATGTACAGTGGTTCTTGCATTCCGATAAGTTCAGAAACGGAGCCTCCCTTGTCTTGTCGTTCAAGGGTTATAATAGTCTCTTGTCAGACGTTACAATCGTTTGAATGTTTGAAAAAAACATTCGATCATAAATTTACAAAAAATTAATGAAGAAAATCATATTCACCACAGAAAAAGCGAGGGACAAAAATAAGCATTATACTCACCAAAACTATACTGATTATTTAAAAAAAAAACATCTTAATTTCTTTCCTCAAAAATACCTCCAATTACTCTGTTGTACAGGTTATCTGTGCGTTTCAGTTCCAACAATAAGGCAACGAGCGCCATCATAACTATGCCAAACTATGGGCAGCAGTGTAGGGAGAAGGATAAAGCCATGCAAGCCAATCAGAATCCTCAGAATCGACAAGAGAGTACCTAAAACCCGTTTCTCCCAGTTGACATGGCAACACATAACCAGCGTTTTCAGAAATCTCCACTTTGGCCGGAGTTTTTAGAAATAATCGTTTTCTGTGATAAAAACGGGGTTTTCGTGTAAATGAGAGGCCAAACCGCAGGGAAATATCTGCGGTTTCCCTTCGTGTAAACGGGCCTTAGTCTTTTCTATCGAAGCTAATGCTGAAAGTCGAGTCTGTCCTGTATATTTCTGGCATAATTTTATTTCGCTTTAGGGCTGAGAGTGTCTGCTCGACAGAAGCAGTGGACACAGGACAGTCACCGCAAACACCATGCTTTACATATTTTTGAATGAAATCAATGAGATCAGTGGGACTTTTGCCTTCAAAATCAGACCTGGCATACATTACAGTCAGTTCTGTTTTTACCCGGACAGATCGAATAGAGTTACATCAGTATGCGTTAAGCTGGAAAAGGCTGACTAATGGATTTTTTCCGGTAGGTTTGAACTGCTGGGGGTCGAGGAGGCAGTCAAATCGAAATCTGATTGGCTGATTAAATCTGACTCATTATCTGACAATACGTTTTTTTACGGTGAACTTTCATTTATAAAACTTTGTAGGATGTTTTGTTCACTTAGATCTATGTTACACACTACATGAAAGGTAATTTTCAAAATTCAATAATAGGTGCCCTTTAAGCTACAGGCACCGCACTATTGATTATTAAGGCCTCAAGGCAAATTTATTTGACCCTTGCAACACATGATGACTGAAATATGATTGGATAAAAGCACTAAAATAATATACACTACTGGAAGCAGCGCAACCAAGAGAAAAGCTATGAAATTAAGAGAATGGACTATTAGGAATAATTTATACTCATTCATGGAAAAAATATATTAAAGTGTAAGTCAGTGATTCTGATAGTGTTTAGGCCAGCAGAGAAGGCCTTGCTGGCTCTGACAGCCCACCACTGTCCTGCCACTGGGATGTAGACTGGCTTAAATACATGAACTGTTGTTCATTTGATTTAACATTTGTGTGTGAAGGTTTTTGTGTAATACGTTTTTGTTTGATATTACTCTGTGCTATTTAGATAGGCCTTATTACATTGACACAGAACTTAGTTGTCCTACTTAAATGAAAACATAAAAATATGCAATGATATTTGCTAGTTAATTCCATTATTAGTAGATTTTGTATTTTAATCTGTAACCTTGTAATGTTTTGCTTCAAAAGTAAAAGGGTTGAGTTAATTATAATGTGTAAAATTAGTCATACTTAGTTTTCATTAAATGAAATAAAGCCTAGATAGATAGATAGATAGATAGATAGTTTTCTTTTGTGTTCATTTAGAGGTGAGAACAGACAGGAAGGCAATAAGATCATTTATCTATTTTCTAAGAACACACATTAGTTATTTGGTCAAAATCAGACATGAATGGTTCTTTAATGTTTCTGTTTGCGGGACACTCCCACA
Organism: Chrosomus eos; assembly: GCA_036326025.1. Taxonomy (NCBI): domain Eukaryota; kingdom Metazoa; phylum Chordata; class Actinopteri; order Cypriniformes; family Leuciscidae; genus Chrosomus; species Chrosomus eos. Next base: position 21,710,274 of record CM070839.1, read on the forward strand.
GTCATGGGGTCTCAAAGCTGCTCTTTGTGTCTCATGCTTTTTTTCACTGCAGGAGGACATTTGCTCATCCACACGACCTCAAAACATCCCTGAACTCAGCTGACAGACGTGAAATGATCTGACTTCTGAAACTGTTAGAAGAATGCATTCAGACTGTGTTGAGATGAGGTGCTGCTTTATTGAGTGGAAAACATCTGTTTTAGTTCTCTGTGATTTCTTTAGAGTAAAAGAGATGCCTTGAATTCCTCCTTCTCCCTAGACTGTTTTCAAACAAGTGGTGCATGTTACAAGCAGCTTAATTTGTGAAATATGTGATTAATCGAAGAAAATACCAAAGGAAACAATAATTTCCTTTCATGGCCTATCATGTTCTATAAAAGTCATCATATTATTGTGGCCAAGAGAATAAAATAGATGTGGACTTGTGGATGTGTGTATATGTATATTTTGTACAATCAGAACCTGTTACTTAATGTTTTTGGTTTGTATCTGTTTGTTTTAGTAATGCAGATGCTAGTCAGAAACACACATATCCAACTTGCCAATGTAAATGTACAAATTCTCTATTAACTGTCAGCCAAGATTAATTTATTCTGTACTGGATAGCAGGGCTACAGAGGAAAAACGACTATGCGGCTTAGTCTTGTGATCTTGAAGATGTGAGGCAACCATGCTTCAGGCTACTAATATGCCTGGAGTTCCATGTGAATCTAATCATTCACATATCATTTTTAACATTAAAACATAATTTACTTTTTTACTTACTAAATTCGTGAATTTTTTAAAAAGACATTATTCAGTGACAGTCCAAACAAATTGGAAACACCTTCATCTTCTGCCCAAAGCTGCGGTCATAATCATGTTTAGTTTTGTGTCACTGTTCTCTCTGAGTTCTAAGCTGCGTCCAATGTACATACTATCCACCCTATCTGCCCTAAATAGTATTGACAATTACTAATGTCACATACTATTTAGGATGGATAGTACTGTATGCACATTGGGACGCAGCACTAGTTTATTGTCAGTCACCATAGTTTCTAATTAGACTTGCCCCTGTTCCTTGTGTCATGAAACCCCTGTTTTAGCCTGGTCATTCACTAACCTGACTCCGCCAGATGGATTTGCTCCGCATATCCATCTGGAAACCTTCCGTTGAAGTAGTTTTGGTAAGGGGCGAAAATACTGGTTAGCTGATTGGCCTATGTTGGTGATAGACGGGCCAAATCAACCAATCAGATCAACGAAGCATATGAGAGCGACGACGAAAACACAACCACAAGCCAGCTACTCTTGCTGCTGCAGGTAAAGGCTCGTTAGCTCTGTAATTCCATAATAACTCTGTAATTCCGATAAAACTTGCTCGATAGCCACACTGATGCTAGTTTCATCCGCTGAAGCCGCCATGTTCTTAAGACTGAACTGTCGCACTTCTCGTTGCGTCACACCTCAACCCGCCTCAAAGCCAACGCTGATTGGACGTTCGTTTGGTGAACTGCTCCCAAATTTTCTTTAACGGAAAGTATCCAGACTGATCTGCGAGTGAAACCTTGAAAGCTCGCGAGATCAGGATGGTCTCACGAGGCTAGTCATTCACAGCTCAGCTTTGAAAAAGACTGGTAGTGTAAAGCTGTGGGAAAGTGGGAGTGTAGAGGGTGAGGGGAGAAACCACCAATAAAACAGATCTGCAACACACTCATTATTCAGGCAAATTAATATTAAAATTAGAGGTCTACCGATAGTGGATTTTAGCCCAAGCTGGCTGATAACTGATTAATCAATAGATACAACAGTTTTTTAATTGGATACTGAATAAAAACAAACATAATAAAATAGTGCTTTACTTTATAACTAAAAAAATAGTACTGAACCATGAAAATGTACTGTACTTTTTCAATATTAAACATTACAACAACTTGGACACGCTGTTGACAGCTATTAAAGCGTTAAGCTTGTATAGGAAATCTAATCAGCTGGCGAATGGGGCGTGCTGACCGGACCTGCTCTGAGATCCTGCTGTTGTTTGTGCTAGCTGTGGCAGATAAGCATGTGACGGGAGGAAAATTAACAAGACACATGACCCTCATTTTACAGATGACCGAGCCTCCACTGCACAGAATCTGCAGCTGTATAGATTTTTTTTTTTTTAAAGAGAGAGAAAAGTCCTTACAGAAGAGACCTTCCGGTTCTGTGAGAATTACATTATTATGTAATTTTATGCCTGACAACACTGACCTACTAACCCTGAACCCAGCATTGCGGCAGACTTGCACTGAGCTCAATTTGTAGGGAACGGTTTCTTTTTATTAAGCATGTTTTTCTTCTGTTTGTGAAGCGAACTAACCTGCTTTTCTTGCTTTTTACCCAATATGGGTATCTATATCTGCGTTTGTAAATCATTTATTGACTGATTCCACTCAAATGTGTAAAAATTTGCTAAATTTGGAGTAGCATGTTAGCATACAGTAACAATTATTGTCGTTCAGTGGTATTTATATTCCGAATTCAGCCTGTTTGTTTGAGCATCCCACCAGTCTAACGTAATATTGGCTCAGCCAATGTTGGTCTGTTCACTCATGATCAGACTATTTTGCTAAGTGACAAAGAAAGAATCCGAAAATGTGAAAATAAGACAGAATTTTTGCATCAAACATTTGTGTTGGTTTGAACAGGCCTTTAGGCATGGGTTTTATTGTTTATCCAATGCTAGGCAAGGGGAGTGTTTGGGAAACTGATTGAAAACAGTAATTGACCGTTCGCAGGCCCCTCCCCCAAAACGGCTATTGTCCAATCACACACCATAGCAACCGTTACTATGTGAGCAGTTCCGTCAAACATTGACTCCAAGCAAGATGGTGAAGCGGTGCGCCCACGGCGTTTGTAAACCGGACACTAGATACCCGAGAGATTGTCTGGAAGAGTTGTGTTCTTTCCATTCCCAAAGCCGAAAACACATCGTGAGCGGTGCCTACTATGGATAAAACAGTGTCACTAGCAGTGCAGCACCTGTAGCTAACGCTACAGTTTAGACTAGAGGAGTGCACGTTCGCAACGGGGGAAGCATGAAGCTTACTTGACAACATCAGTTCATATATCAATATCGTAACGAATAGAAATAACCTTAAATAATGTATGGTTATCTGCATCTTTCCGTCTCTTATGTATAGTTACTTTTTAAACATGAAAATCGCATTCAGCATGACACGCAAGCGGTTGCCGTGATAATGAACAACCTGCTTGTTAAAGCGAATGTATAATCCTGTATCTGGGGCAAAATGACTAAATATGCAGTGTGAGTTATATATTTCTAACTCCAGACAATTAGCCACCGAACCAGCTTATAAAATCTTCTTCAAGGCTGTGCTGGTTGCATCATGGGGTTTCTCAGATTTCGCTTGAGCCCGGTATAAGAATTAGTCTCAATAGTAGTCGTGTCTCCTTCAATGCGTATTTTTATATTTTGAATATATCCCTAAACTGCATACTGTAACCCCTTGTGCCTCGATCTGGAGGATATCGCGGAGGTATTGATCCAAAAAAGGCCACTGACACGCATGGGTATACCTCTTCCCGTCATGGCAATCTGTGGTGCTGGTCGTGTTTGACCATTTGTTTGACGGGCGTAGCAACAATAACTAGGGGGCGTGGCTTCTGCGAACGGTCAATTGGAGTATACTACTCTCACTAAGTAATGCTATTATGCTATTCCCAATTTATAGCCTGGTTAAAACCAGACCCCTCTCAGTTGAAACTGAGTTAGGGTCTGGCAAAGCTCCATAGACAAATCATTTCCAAAGGGGTGTCACCAACGGACGTCCCTCAAATGCCTTTTGGCGCAATTGGATAGACCTAAAACCAATCAGAGCGATGAAGGAGATGACGTATGCAGAGGGCTCTCGCTAAGACAGTCAATGCTAAGACCCACCCATTCGTTTAGTATTGACCAACGGGGCTCGTTGTTATGGGAAGGAGGAGGCGGAAACCGGCGAACATTCACACATTTTAATGACAAAATAAAACAAATACAAAGTCCCTCACGGTCGACTGCCGCCATACATAATAAAACAAAACATAAAATAAAATTCAGGCCTGTCCTCTCTCGATCTTCACCGTCGTCGCTCCTCCTTATGCTTCCGCTCCTCCGTGAGAGATGCGAGACCGGCCTCACTCACGCCGTTCTATCACGTCCCTCGGCCTCGATCGTCCTGCTCGCCACACAGACTTTTGCCGAATCCAGTTGGTAAGACAGAGATAACATATTTTTTAGACATGAAGGCTTTGAGTGTTGTTCTTTGCTCGGGTTATAATGAAAAGGAACATTTTAAATCGCTTAAAACAGACACGATAGCTGATTCGAACGAGTGATGTTCTTCTTCTTCTTCTTCTTGAGTTTAATGGCGGTTGGCAAACCATTTAACGGTGCATTACTGCCACCAACTGGACTGGAGTGTGGAACGAGAGATTACGAGTGATGTTTGATGACGGCATCCATCTTTGTAATTTTTTTTTTTTTTTTTTTTTTTTTTAAATGCTTTATTCAAACATTAAGTTTACAATGTAAAATAACATAACCAGAACACAACAACAAAACTATACAAATAGTGAAAGAAAACATTAAACATTTAAAATAAAAACAATACAAAAAAAAAAGAAAGACAAAGGGCATTACTTAAATAAAAAGATATCTAAACATTTAGTACAGTAAAAAGTTTGTAAATCTTGCAAATCATACATGTTCTGAGCGCTTTTGGGTTAATGGAAGAAGATATTGTAATCAAATAATTTTTTATCTCTTGTAAGAATACCAAAAAAATTGGTTTACAATTAGAAAACTTACATTTATGAATATAAAATCTACATAGGAAAATAATTAAGTTTATTATAAAGCAAGCATTTGAATCCGCTTCAAAAAATCCAAAAATAACAGTCTTGGGATTCACAGAGAAATTTTGCAAGATATTGCTTGAGATAAACCAACTAACATCTTTCCAAAGTCGCAGAGTAAAACTGCACGACCAAAACAAGTGAAGAACTGTTTCAGCGTCATTCTGACAGAAAGAGCAATTAGTGTCAATATCAAAATTGAATTTTTTTTCAAGAAACGTTTTGACTGGGTAAATATTATGAATTAGTTTAAAAGATATTTCTTTTATTTTGTTTGTGAGGAGAAACTTTTGTTGTATGGAACATATATTTTTCCAATTTAAATTATCAAAAAGACCATTCCAATATGAGATTGCAGGAGGGGCAGAAACAATGTTCTCAAGGAATAGAACTCTTACTTTATAATTTCTTCCTTTTTTTTCGGTGAAACATATCTTACCAATAGGAGTGTTGACAGGTTCAAGAGAAGATAGTGAACCCAACGAGAAAGAGTTATTTTTGAAAAGCATGAGTATGCCAGAAGGAATAGCATCCATAACTGTGGCAAACTCTTGGGAGTTACCGGTATATTATATTCTGAAAGAAATTCTGCATACCTAAAAAGCAGACCTTCGTTATTAAAAAGCTGTCTAACATGAAATATGCCATTATTAAACCAATGATTATAAAACAAAGATTTATTTTTAAATAAGATACTCCTATTGTTCCATATGTAACATCGATGAGGAGAAAAGTTATGCTTGTAAATGAGAGTCCATGCCAAAAGAACTTGTTGATGAAAGTTAGATAGCTTGACAGGGAGTTTATAAATATCATAATTACACATTAGAGCAAATTTTGCACCACCAAGCTGCGAGAAGACAAGCTGAGGGAAAATATTCCAAATAGAGGAAGGATTTTTAAGGAATCGATTAAGCCAATTTATTTTAATTGTGTTATTTAGTAAACTAAAATCAATGAAGTTTAAGCCACCCTTTTTTTGAGAATTCAGTATGACTGACTTTTTCAAATAATGTGATTTGTTTTTCCATAAAAATTTAACTAAGATTCCATCAATAATTTTACAAGTGTGCTTATCAATGTACAGTGACTGAGCAGCATAAGCAAGGCGAGACAAACCCTCTGCTTTAACAAGCAAACCTCTGCCTTTCAAAGAAAGGTCTCTCTGCAGCCAACAGTTCAGGCGTTTCTTTGTTTTTATAAGAATTGGGTCCAAATTAGCAGAGCATCTAGAGTTATCTTTGGTTATTTTAATACCCAAATATGTAACACAGTTTTTAACTGCAATACCACAAATTGAAGAAAACATACTGTTTTTTATCGGAAGTAGTTCACATTTATTAAGATTTAAATGTAGGCCAGAGGCTTTAGAAAAGGGATGAAGAGTACTTAGGGCTGCTGGTATCTGCAGAGAGTCTTCTAAGAACAAAGCAGTATCATCCGCTAACTGATTAATAATTATCTCTGTATTGCCAATATTGATACCTTTTAGATGGCTTGCTTTAATGTGTAAACTAAGAAATTGTGTCGCAATTAAAAAAAGATAGGGAGATACTGGACATCCTTGTCTCACTCCACGGTTTAAGAAGAATCTGGGAGAGGTACCGTTACTCAGCTTAATGGAGCTACTACTGTTCACATACAGCATTTTGACCATATTACAGAAGGAGTCACCAAAGCCAATTCTATTTAGTGCTTGAAATAAAAACTCATGTTCTAAAGTGTCAAAAGCTTTATAGTAGTCTAAAAACAAAATAAAACTTTCTTTTGGGAGTAAATATGAGTAGTCCAATAGATCTAAAATTAAGCGTATGTTGTTTGATATATGTCTGTTTGGCAGAAATCCTGACTGTGTTTCATCAATAATGGAATTTAGGACACATTTTAGTCGTTTTGCCAAAGCTAAAGCTATTATTTTGTAGTCATTATTTAGTAGAGTGATTGGGCGCCAATTATCAATGAAAAGGGGATCTTTATTTGGCTTTGGAATTAGGGTTATTATTCCTTGACATAGGGTGGGAGGAAGAAATGTTTTCTCTACACTTTGTCTAAAAACCTCTAATAGAAATGGTGCTATTTTTTTGCTAAATAATTTATAAAACTCTGAGGTGAGCCCATCAGTGCCAGGAGATTTTCCATTTTTTAATGAATTAATTGCTTCTACAATCTCATTCATGGTAATAGGAGCATCACAAAATTCTTTATCTACCATATTCAATTGCTGTATATTCTGAAGAGACTCGAAGAAATTAGTCGCATCTTGGTGGCAAAATTTAGATGTATATAAATCGGTGTAAAATTTAGAACAGAATTTTCCAATTACTTTTGGGTCTTCATTCAATACTCCATCAATCATGAGTTTCCTTATATTATTAGTTTTAGCTTGTTGTCTTTCTAAACGAAAAAAATAAGCAGAGCTTTGTTCCCCTTCCTCAAGCCACTTTCTGCGTGATCGGACGTAAGCTCCTTCAGCTTTATGTTTATATATTTTATCCAATTGGTGTTGCTGCTCAGCAAGTTCAGCTTTTTCAAGATCAGTAATATTTTCCACATTTTTATTTAATAAACTAGCAATTTTACAAATGACATCACTCTCATTAGACTTCCTCTTTTTAGCTAATTCACTACTGAATTTTCGAAAATATTTACAGACTTCATATTTAGCCAGCTCCCAATTACTGCAGTAGTTGTCTTCTTCCTTTGCTTTGCTCCAGAAATTTGTTATAATTTCCTCAATTTTGTTTTTAACTTCATCATAGGCCAGAATTGAGTTATTAAGTTTCCAATAGGAGGGAGAACTATATGAATTAACAGTAGCTGAAAGAGGGATGCAAATAGAAATACATTTATGATCAGATAAAGGTGAAGGTATAATATCAGTTGAGATGTTATGTAACTCATTAGAAGTAAGCCATAGGTCAATGCGAGATTGGCAGGAGAAAGACTTGTTATTCCATGTAAATACCTTTAAAGATGGATGCGATTCCCTCCAGTTATCAACCAAAGAAAATCTTTGCATGAACAGCTTTAAGTAGGAATTAGAATTATTAGATTTTGGGGGCCATCTATCAATATTATTGTCCAGAACGACATTGAAATCTCCTCCGAAAACCAAATAAGAGTTGGGGTAGTTATTTAACAATAAAAGTATATGTTCCTCTATTCGATGAAAGAAATCTTCATTTTCTTTTTGTTGATTAGGACCATAAAGATTGGTAATAATAAACATCTTATCTGAGATTTCAAGTAGGAGGCAAAGATACCGACCACTCGGATCACAGTCGGAAAACAGAATTTTCCCCTTAAAGCGATGAAGTAAAATGCAAACTCCAGCTGAACTTGATGTTCCATGTGACATCCACATGTCCAAGCCCCATTGTGATCTCCAAAAACGAAAGTCTTCTTTGATTGAATGACACTCTTGCAAAAAATAAAAGTCTGAATTAAACTGTTTAAGGTACAAAAAAATAGCTTTACATTTAGTAAGGTTTCTTAGCCCTCTGACATTAAGTGAGTGAATAGAAAGAACCATCAAAGAAAAAAAGAAAAAAATAACTTTAAGCTAATACAAATAACGCGTTGAAATCGGACTAAAGAAGTATGTGCATAAAATGAGCACAGCAAACTACAATAACAACTGTATATTGATGTAGTGCAGTACAAAAAGTAGGCGTAATTAACTGCAAAACAGAATTAGGCTATATGAGAACCCGTAACAAACATGTGACAAGCAAACAAAAATCACTAGAGCATCTTGTTTTGTTTGGCAAATTATGTGGGCTGTTAAGTTGAGCCCATTGACATTCTAATAAAGTGCAACGTTAAATGTCATAAACAGGGTTAAACCCCAAAGTAACAAAATACCTGACCTGAGGAGTAGTTGCTTCATGTGGATATTAACTCTAGATCGTTAATATATAAATCCTGAATAGGCAAAAGTTCAGTTTTACTCCATAGCAAAGCAATTGAATAAACAGTCGTAGAAGGAAACTCAGGTTGGTGGGAAAATTTCGGTGCCATCCACAAAAGCCCTTCCTCCTACAAAGTAGGCCCGCTTGTTGTCCCGCCGCGCTTTGTCCACGAGAGGCCATAGTTTGTTCCTCTTTTCTCTATCTGTTGGGGACAGATCCTCAGACAATTTTAAGTTGTTATTCCTGAGAAAAGTTGAGTCCTTCGCTGCCCGCCAGATGGCATCACGGTAGAAGCGCGAGGTAAACTGAAAGATGATCCCTCTAGGTTTGTCGCTGCTCGCTTGTTTACGCCCAAGTCGATGTACGGTATCGACGGTGTATGGAAGTTTGTCCTTTGCTTCAGGTAAAAGCTGCTGACAGACCTGGATAACCCTCTCCCGAACATCCTCCCTCTCCTTTTCAGGGATCCCGTATATTCTCAGATTCCAACGACGTGTGTATCCTTCGAGATGAGATAAACGTTGTTCATGCTCTGATGATTTCGCCTCAATCTTCTTCACTTGTGTCTCCAATACACCGAGCTTACCTTTAAGGTCATTAACTTCAGCACATACAAACTCGACAGCTGTCTTCACGTCGGCTATCTGTTTGGTGTTTTCGTTAACGGTGTCTTTCATGCTCGTGATCGCTCGTGCATTCTCCGCCACCATTCGTTCCAGAGCATCAGAACGATTGTTAATTAGAATCGAGAGTTCTTTGAGTTGTGAGAGGACATTAGCGGTATCAGTGCTTTCTATTTTCCGCTGTTTTATAACCGGAGACTTACATGGCGTTTCAGGGAGAGGAGGGAAAACTTCTTCAGCAGGCATAATACCTGCACAATCCATTTCTGACCCGAGGTAATCATGTAAATTGTCACTCAAAAGTTTGCTTGCAACTTGCGGTTCTGTCGATGTAGCTTTAGCAGGATTAGCTTTGGCTTGGCATACATTCTTGTTCTTTCTTTTTTCAGATTTTCCCATTTTCAAACACTATTTTCGTAGCAAAAGGCTCGTATGCACCAAAAGAAAGATAAACAGTCTTTCTTACCGCACTACAAAACAAATTATTAGTTTGAATTTGCGGAGCTCTTCAAAGCACGTACAGTTAGAGCGCCATCTTGGCCATCCCCCCCATCTTTGTAATGTATCTGCTTCAAAATCCCAGCGCTGTCGTCATCGTGTAAAGCCCGCCCCAACGCTTCTGATTGGTGCCGTGATTTCGGCGGATTGGAAATGGACTTGAATGAGCTCTTTGCCAGACTAACTTTCAGAGCAAATCTAAATTTGCCGGAAGTTGTCTGGGTTTTCCCAGGCTACCCAATTTAGCCATTGCTTTCACACTTAATTTGTGCTACAAGTGACATGAATTATTTTCTTCAGTATTGGTTGCAAGTGACACGTAACAGTTGAGAGCAAACAAAAACACGCATTTTACGCAATATCTAGTCAAAATTGACTAAAATGTTGAAAACACTTCTGTCATCTGCCAGTCTGGTACAATAATCTCAAATTGGCCTATTATTTTGCACAACACAACACAACTATAATTTGCTTGCAGTGCACCTGGCTTCATTGAATATAATGGGTGTTTGTTAGTTTCGTGAGTATGAATTATTTATGGTGAGGGATTTTATGAGAGGCTATTATTTCAAGATTTTAAAATCAAAGAGGAACATTAAATATTTGTGTCCATATAGATCTGTTTAGATGTTTTGCTTAATGCTGGAGTGTGTCATCAGGTGGCTGGAGAACTGCAGTGTTTTGTGCAGTGTATCATCAGTCTGTCTGGATGTGGATGCAAATTGTGCTGAGTAAAAATTTCTGATCAATGCAGAAGTCAAGCAGAATTGTCACACAGACACACACTCACACTTCTGAAATCACATGCACACACAAAAATATCCCCATTAAAATACCTCATTGTCACGTTTTGGGTTCATCTTTGGTCTTTTTTTGTTCTGTTTTTTTTTTTTTTTTTGTTCTGTATGTTTCGAGGTCAGCTTTCTAGTTTGTTAATTAGTTCTGTCTTCATCTGTTCCCTACCTGTTCATCTCCATGGTGTCTGATTGATTTGAGTATTCTGTTCAGGTGTGTCTGTTTATTATCTCATTAGCTCCTTGTTTGCCCGTGTACTTAAAGGGATAGTTCACCCAAAAATGAAAATTCTTTCATCATCTACTCACCCTCAAGTTGTTCCAAACCTCTATGTGTTTATTTGTTCTGCTGAACACAAAGGAAGATATTTGGAAGAAAACAGATCTCAATGCCCATTGACTTCCATAGTAGGAAAAAATACATACTATGGTAGTCAATGGGGATTGAGATCTGCTTTCTTCCAAATATCTTCCTTTGTGTTCAGCAGAACAAATAAACACATAGAGGTTTGGAACAACTTGAGGGCGAGTAAACGATGATAGAATTTTCATTTTTGGGTGAACTATCCCTTTAAGCCCTCCGTTTCTTCCTGTTTTTTGTCCTACTGTTTAAGTTCTATGTGTATATTTTCCTAGATTTTCTTCTGTTTGGTATGTAGAGGATCATATTAAAATTCTTCTTGAGTTTCACCTTTATTGTGCGCTTTATTACAGCCACCTAACCACGGTTTTGCACTAACCTACATACACTTATGCTATACCCATTTTAGATATGTTCCATGAAAAAGAAGGGGAGACAGCTACATTTTTATATTTTATAAAAAAAATGTGAATGGTTTGCCACCATTTTAGGGTGTTGTTGGTGGTCGCTAATGTGTTCTGAATAGTTGTTAGCATATTGCTGTTGATTTGCTTGGGTTTTCTTGGAGTGTTGCCAGGTAGTTCTGGGTAGTTGTTTACTTGTCCAAATCAAAAGATCTCACTCTCAATTAGGGCTGCACGATTTGGGGAAAACACTATGATTTTTCTTATAAATAATGCGATTAAAAAAATCCAGGTTTTCTGTGGTTTGTGAAAATTGTGAATTCAAAATTTTGTGAATTTATGTTAATATGGCTACAAAACAACAACTATAATATAATATAAAGCCCCTAAAGTTTTTCTTTTGTTGATAAGTGCTTCTCATTACAAGTTTTGGACAATGGTTGCCTTGTTCCCAAATGCACATTAAATTGACCCAAACTTTTGCATTTACTGCAAACCAAGCAGCTCGAAGATGCTGCAAACATCAGATAATGGACCGCTCATGTGTAAGAATACAGTGCTGTGCTTCACTCTGAAACATGCAGCGCATATATTTATCTAATTAAATCACAGCCTTTGCGATTAGATCATCACTAAGCCATATTGCGATTCCGGTTGTATGTTTCTAATGTATTTTACTGTAAAGCATAAAGTGTAATAAATAAAACGTATTGGAAACAAACAGTTTTCAGATGCCATTAGTTCTCTAGTCTAGTCAACAGCAGTACACTGATAGCAGTTCTATCTTGAGTCAAGGATTGATTAATGGTTACAACATTTCTTGAGTCACTAGTACAGTATACTGAACTTGGGAAACAGTTCAGACTCAGGCAGAAGAACCAATGGGCTGCTGATATGAGCATGCAAAAACTAGCAGTTGACTTGAATGAGTGGGCGAAATGGTTTATAAAGAGGTGAGTTAATTAAGACTAGTTTATTCACTTAAAACATCTGTATTTCACATCATTATTTAATAATATAATTGCATATACATGACATCTTTGCATGATTGCGTACATTAACTGGTGAATCGTTTTTCTGCACCGGTTTCATTGAACCTAACGGCCGTTTCACACCGCAAGCGTGAGCGGCGCTTGAGCAGCGCGTCAGCGTAACTACACCGTCACTGCACCTGCAGACGCGCAAGAGTATTCACACTGGAAGCGTTTGTACAGTGTCACAGCAGCGGCTCTAAAGCTACATATACAAGCGAGCAATTCTTTACAAAGACAACTATAAATTTGTTCTTAGAAGTTGGTCATTTATAAAATTGATAGTCTTGAAAGTTTGTTATGGGGAGGTGTACAACATTCGCATATGGTAAACAACAAAACAACACAGAAAACAGCCCCAATCTTGTCGTTTCAGTCATACTTTCGATATGTTTACAAAGACTGCAAAGTCAGTTCTTGTTTAAACTCACTAAACATTATTTTGTGTATTTCGGGCACTTTTTGTGTGAAATCATATTTTTTGTCCATCAAAAGTGAGCTTTCACTTTAATTGAACGTCAGCAGCGCAGCAAAAATAGACCTGGCGCCGAAACCCCCGCTTCACTGCTGCTCACGCGCCGCTCCTGCTTGACGCTCATGCACTGCTCCTGCTCCCGGTGTGAATGCACTCATTGATTAACATGCACGCCGAAAAAAATACACGCTGCTCAAGCGCCGCTCACGCTTGCGGTGTGAAACGGCCGTAACTGTCCAAAAGCACCAGTTAGCGGAAAATAATTGGACTTCCCATTACTAGTCTATAGGATTTTTTCACCTGTTTTAACGACTGCCAGATCGGTATCTCCAATCATATAATAATGATGGTTTGGATATTTGAGATTTATACTGAACAAAATTATAAACGCAATACTTTTGTTTTTGCCCCCATTTTTCATGAGCTGAACTCAAAAATCTAAGACTTTTTCAATGTACACAAAAGGCCTATTTTTTCTCAAATATTGTTCACAAATCTGTCTAAATCTGTGTTAGTGAGCACTTCTCCTTTGCCGAGATAATCCATCCACCTCACAGGTGTGGCATATCAAGATGCTGATTAGACAGCATGATTATTGCACAGGTGTGCCTTAGGCTGGCCACAATAAAAGGCCACTTTAAAATGTGCAGATTTACTGTATCGGAGGGGGGGTCCGAAAACCAGTCAGTATCTGGTGTGACCACCATTTGCCTCACGCAGTGCAACACATCTCCTTCACATAGAGTTGATCAGGTTGTTGATTGTGGCCTGTGGAATGTTGGTCCACTTCTCTTCAATAGCTGTGCGAAGTTGCTGGATATTGGCAGAACCTAGAACACGCTGTCGCATACGCCGATCCAGAGCATCCCAAACATGCTCAATGGGTGACATGTCCGTTGAGTATGCTGGCCATGCAAGAACTGGGATGTTTTCAGCTTCCAGGAATTGTGTACAGACCCTTGCAACATGGGGCCGTGCATTATCATGCTGCAACATGAGGTGATGGTCGTGGATGAATGGCACAACAATGGGCCTCAGGATCTCTTCACGGTATCTCTGTGCATTCAAAATGTCATCAATAAAATGCATACCATAACCACACCGCCACCATGGGCCACTCGATCCACAACGTTGACATCAGCAAACCGCTCACCCACACGACGCCATACACACTGTCTGCCACCTGCCCTGTACAGTGAAGACCGGGATTCATCTGTGAAGAGAACACCTCTCCAAAGTGCCAGACGCCATTGAATGTGAGCATTTGTCCACTCAAGTCATTACGACGACGAACTGCAGTCAGGTCGAGACCCCGATGAGGATGACGAGCATGCAGATGAGCTTCCTTGAGACGGTATCTAAAAGTTTGTGCAGAAATTCTTCGGTTATGCAAACCGATTGTTGCAGCAGCTGTCCGGGTGGCTGGTCTCAGACGATCTCGGATGTGGAGGTCCTGGGCTGATGTGGTTACACGTGGTCTGCGGTTGTGAGGCCGGTTGGATGTACTGCCAAATTCTCTGAAACGCCTTTGGAGACGGCTTATTGTAGAGAAATGAACATTCAATTCACGGGCAACAGCTCTGGTGGACATTCCTGCAGTCAGCATGCCAATTGCACGCTCCCTCAAAACTTGTGACATCTGTGACATTGTGCTGTGTGATAAAACTGCACATTTTAGAGTGGCCTTTTATTGTGGCCAGCCTAAAGCCCAATTTATACTTCTGCGTCGAACTTACGCCGTAGCTACGGCGTAGGCTGTGCGTAGCGCGCGAACCCTCCGGCGTACCCTGACGCGCACCTCTCCAAAAATATAACAACGCGTCAATTCTACGCGAACGCAAGCGCTGTGATTGGTCTGTTAGAACCCCTCCCTCGGGTTTCACATGCTCCCTCTGCATGTGTAATCGCGCGTCAACGCGGACAACGACGCAGAAGTATAAATGAAAACCAACGCGTAGTGTATAGCGTAGAGGCTCCGGCGTAGGTCCGACGCTTAATCAGCCTTAAGGCACACCTGTGCAATAATCATGCTGTCTAATAAGCATCTTGATATGTCACACCTGTGAGGTGGACGGATTATCTCGACAAAGGAGAGGCAGATTTAGACAGATTTGTGAACAATATTTGAGAGAAATAGGCCTTTTATGTACATAGAAAAAGTCAGATCATGAAAAATGGGGGCAAAAACAAAAGTGTTGCGTTTATAATTTTGTTCAGTGTAGATATAAATGTACTATATTATATTAATTCAGATAAAAAGCACAGTTTTAAACATCATCCTTCCAGTCATATTGCCTTCCAAAAGGATGTTTGCATAATCACCTAGTGTCGGCGTGTGGTTACCAGGTTCAGCATCATGCACTAACTCCACTCTTTTGCTGCTGTCATCCGTTCAGTTCCTCTGCCAGGCTGTTTGTACAGGTGTTGGGTTTTACTCGTGGGGGGGGGGGATGGGAATGCGAATGTGGTGGGTCAGAGAACAACCTTCACATTCTTCTTTTCCCTGATGGCATAGGAGCCTCCGCCACAGCTGTGTCCTTCAGCAGACGGGGCTGACAGCAGGTGTCCATCTTACTGTTTTGAAGACCTTTTAGTCTGGGCTTTTAGCGAATGAACAAGGAAATGTGTGTGTGTTGACAATCAATGAGGGAGTGAGTTCAATGAGGATGTTCCTGATCGGAAAACCGATTTCATTTGTAATTTCTTCACACTGCCATTTGTCTGCAATCTCTCCCGCATGAGGATGTGGTCAACGTTAACACGGTTCTTCAGCAATTTTATGCTTTTCATTGAAACAATTGCACAAACCTTACAAAGGAATTTTTGCAGTTTCACTCCAATGCTGAATATTTTCTTCTCTTGCTCAATCAAACTCAGCATGAATCAAATCTCAGAAAGCTCCAGAATCGTTTTTCAAACTTTTCCCTTCTTGCATTGTGGGAAAGCACCATTTTAAGCTGCATCTTGGCAGTCTTTATTATTTTTGAGACCTTTAACAGATTCTATCTATCTATCTATCTATCTATCTATCTATCTATCTATCTATCTATCTATCTATCTATCTATCTATCTATCTATCTATCTATCTATCTATCTATCTATCTATTCATTTTTTAATTTTAATAATCAATAACAATTATGCTTCATCGTGATTCTTTATTAACACTTCAAAGTCAGGGCTCTAGGAAAATTCCCCAATGGTAATTACAACATTGTGGTTATGTGTTGTGTGGGCATATACAGTATATATACAATATACCTATGTGAAGGCGGCAATTATGTAATTTTACACTCAGTCTTCTGAATTCACCAAAATAGCTAAGAGAGTCAAATTACCAACAGGAAGCAAATCTGTCCTCTGTTTAATTCTGTTTGGGGCCATTGTTGTATCTATCAGCTTAATATATTTTCTCTGTCTTTCAGGATGTCAGAATCAGGCTCACAGCAGGAACGGATCCAGGCTATTGCAGTAAGTCAGATTCTCACACACCATGTTCCCGTGGCAGTCCTAATAAACCCACTTACTGAACCCATTTCACAAATCTGAAACTGGGTCAGTGATTTTTACATACAGTGTGTGGCTTACAAACAATTTTTCTGCCCGTGTCTTAAATACACAATATGTACGATTTTTGGATTAAAATATTCAAAAACCACTAAAACTATGTTATATATTTTGTTGACTTGTGTACATACATTATCCCAAATTTGTCCAACAATGTTTAAATCCAGAGAAATCAGCTATTTTAACCAGTGTAATGGCTGTGTCGTCCAGTGTTGGGGGTAACTCATTACAAGTAACTTGAGTTACGTAATCAGATTACTTTTGCAAGTAACTAGTAAAGTAACGCATTACTTTTTCAATTTGCAACAAAATATCTGAGTTACTTTTTCAAATAAGTAACGCTAGTTACTTTTTCACATGTATGGACTGACAATTCTCCTGTCCTCATATTGATAGAAACAATTGAGGAGGTGGTGTGTGTGTGTGTGTGTGTGTGTTGTGTGTGTGTGTGTGTGTGTGTGTGTGTGTGTGTGTGTGTGTGTGTGTGTGTGTGTGTGTGTGTGTGTGTGTGTGTGTGTGTGTGTGTGTGTGTGTGTGTGTGTGTGTGTGTGTGTGTGTGTGTGTGTGTGCGTGCAGAGTAAACATGATGCTTATTGTAGTTGTAGACTAAATATGAACATGCATTTACTCATCTCACTTGCAGGAAAACATTCAGCATTCCTCAAAATGAATAAAAACAGTAAAATGCAATCTCAGAATTGTATGCAAAACTTTTATAATTAACTATAGTAAATTACACAAATATATTTTATGTATTTAATCTCAATTTATTAACCAATGCTGCTAACCTTCAATTATCTAATTCAACTATACTAATAGGCAAAAATTACTCAAGATTAGATGTAGAAATAAGCGTGTTGAACTTCCTTCTCCTGTATCCTATTGTTCTGTAATGAAGAATGGCTGAACAGTTTGTTTGAGCGGCGCCCTCTACTGTACAGGATTAAACATGCATTTCCTTGCATTTATCACTTTTGGTGTGAAAGGGCCTTAACATTTGCCAAAAATAGAACTTTTTTTGTTGTTATTAAAAAACAAACAAGCAAGCCCAGCCCAAATGAGAAAAAGTAATGCAAAAGTAATTTAACACATTACTTTTAATAAAAAGTAACTAAGTAACGCAACTAGTTACTTTTTTTGGGAGTAACGCAATATTGTAATGCATTACTTTTAAAAGTAACTTTCCCCAACACTGGTGTCGTCACACCGACTTTGAATGACGTTATATCTGCATTACTCCCGATTTCCGGTTTTACTTATGTAGAAACCATTGAAACACTAAAGAAGCTTTAATATATTATGCATTTTATAAGACTTGTGAGCAAATGTTTGGATAGTTTGATAGTTTTTAACTTGAAGCTGTTTTATTAGAGAATAAAATAATGTGAATTTAAGTGATCAAACATTACTGTAACAAAGTTTAATTTCAGGGAAGCAGGCGAATGTTAAACGTAACATTAACAGTAACTTTAATCATAAAATATGCATAAACAACAAAGCGAACGGAGTGGCAGCGACCGACTGTGGCATATAAGCATAATAAAAACAGCAATGTAAAATATCCCAGGCTCTTGGAACCGCCCTGCTTCATAACACATGCCTGGTATGCCTTTGTTATTGTTTTGAAAATGTGACCTCTTGTGATAAAACTTATATACTGTGTCTTTAAGTGTTGGTCCAGCACATTTGATCTCATTTAAGCACTAATTTAATCTATAAAAGTTGATGAAGAAATAAGATCAAACCTGGTTTTAGCTGACAAGAGACACATTATCTCATATAGAGTTACACTATTTGCATAAAATTCATAAAAAATATAATAATTAAGTGATTTCTTTAGAGAATTAAGATAGCAATTTGATCTTCAATATGATAGTCGTTGAAAACTGCATATTCCACCTGGTTGTATAACAAAAATAAAAGAAGTCATTGAAAACTGCATATTCCACCTGCTTGTATAACAAAAATAAAAGAACAAATGAACTGTTTAACAATGAAACCCAGAAAATAACAACACAGTTCCCTTCATATTCAGATTTTGCCTGTACTTAAATCAGATGTCTTTTTTTGTCTGTTTTATGGTAGAATCATGTTCAAAGACAACTTAAATATTTTATTATGAAATATATACATATTTATTTATTGATTGATTGTTTATTAAATTTAATTTGTAATATTTTGTATTCTTTTCTGAGAATAAAAGAGGACTGTAATAGTTCAATCTGTTAATCCATGCACCTTTTTTAGTCCTCACACATGTGTGCACACTTTACACACACTTCACAAGTCAAGTCAAGTCACATTTATTAATATAGCGCTTTTTACACTACAGATTGTTTCAAAGCAGCTTTACAGAGATAAAAGGAAAATAATGCAACAAAGTTTGTTTCCAGAAGAAAATAGTGCCACAGTCCAACTTAAGTAAGTTCTGTGATTTTTTATTTGTGTTGTAAAAGTGTTAATAATTTAGTTAATTTATATATATAGCCGCTCTGGAGAAAACCGTGATGTCATCGTCCAGCTCAGTTCAGTTCTCAAATAATGGTGTCAATGCAGGCTGTTCAATTTTATTATTAAAGTCCCCATGAAATCAAAATTGACCATACTTACTTTGTTTGCCTAAATTGATCGTTTTGTGGTGAACAATTCATCCATGCAAGTCAATCCACTCAAAAAAAATTTTTGGCTTCGTAATCTTTAATCAAATTCTGAAAATGCCCCTCCCCTCTGCATTGGAGGACCTTGCCCGATGACGTAGGCTTGATGGTTTGGGTGTCTGCTAAACATCCGTAACCACGCCCCTCCAACTGACAGTAGACAGGCTGAATGAAACACCTACTTTTCTAGATCCAATCAGGTGCTAGTTGGAAAAAAAGCCACGACCACTATTTTGCCTCATTTAGTATTCCGTTTCTCTCGGAAATACGTCACAACACTGGAGAAAAGTCGTTTGCAACTTCCGGTTCACGGGGACTTTAAATATTAAAGGTGCTATATGCAGCTTTTCTTCTAAAATGAATCCTTTTTGTATTGCCTGTGTGTGAAGGGGTTGTAATCACACATTACAATGATCCAATAGTCAGGTTTTGCTATTACCTCTGAAGGTAATAAATTTGATATTACCTCTGAAGTATTCCTATTTCTATGTGAAGGCTCCGGGTCGGATTTACCGCGAAATTCATCGGATGTGACATGCATGCATGCTCCCGAGCCTCTCTCCTTTTTATATACAGTCTACGCGACGGCACTGCAGCTAACTACATGGAGTCTGATAACACCAAAAAACGACCTGCCTCCAGCACAACACAGACTCCAACACAAACTCCACATAGATATAAAAAAAAACAAAAAAAGTTTTATCTGTTGAAGCTCATCAGGCCAAACATGAATCGGATCAACTTCGGACGAAAACACGGATCAACATCGGCAGAGCGTTTGAATTATGGAGAGACCTCCGCTTTGTTTTAGGTATAGGTATATATTTAGGTATAAAAACAGACCCGAAGTTGGCTTTCATCCCTATTGTGATGCTTTCTCTAGTGTGTTGAAAGTCTCAGTGTGGCCGGTACCATGAGAGCTCGCTCTTGAGTTCGAGCACGCAAATTGGTTGCAATCTGAAACATCACCGAACATTTAGAGGCCGCTAAAAACTACATATAGCCCCTTTAAATTAATTTAAATTTAATGTCCTCAACTAAGCAAGCCAAAAGCCAATGGCAATAAAGGCGAAAAAGGCGACAGTGGCAGGGAACCAAAACTCCATCAGGTGACACAATGGAGAAAAAAACCTTGAGAGAAACCAGGCTCAGTCGGGGGCCAGCTCTCCTCTGGCTAACGAACACCAATAGTGTATGATTATGATTCAGGCAGCATTATAGGTTCGAAGTCAGATTGGATTGGAACTATCAGAATATTATCCAATTCCATCTGGTTGAAGATAGGAGTCATCACACCGGTATGGAGAGGGTTTTTTTAAGGATCAGTGCCGATGGCTGTCTTGTCGATGAGGCCTTCACACGGGAGAGTCTAGTTGACACAATCTCTGCTGACACTTCAGGGATGGTTTGTGGTTGTGTCTAGGAGCAGGTCCTCCATCTGATCTGGATATGGCTTGGATCCAGCTGATTACAGTAAACCTCGGAAAAAGTAGAAAGACTAACATTAGCGTAGATGCCATTCTTCTTATGATGTAGATGTACATCGGGTGTTATCGGAGTAGTGTCCCCAGTTCCGGCTGACCTAATTTATACAGCCTAATAATCATTTAACTGATGTGAATAATAGGAATGCATAATTTAATATGTGTATACCAGGTTAAAGAGATGTGTTTTTAGTCTAGATTTAAACTGACACAGTGTGTCCGCTTCCCGGACAATGTTAGTGAAAGTTTAGGTGCTAAATATGAGAAGGATCTACCGCCAGCAGTCGATTTTGATATTCTAGGTATTATCAACTGGCCAGAATTTTGAGATCGCAATAGACGTGCAGGACTATAATGCGTTAAGAGCTCGCTCAAGTACTGGGGAGCTAAACCATTTAGTGCTTTGTAAGTAATCAGCAATATTTTAAAATGTATACGATGTTTAATAGGCAGTCAATGCAGTGTTGATGCAATGCTGGTTCTGGTAAGAACTCTAGCTGCTGCGATTTGAACTAGCTGTAGTTTGTTTATTAAGCGTGCAGGGCAACCACCCAGTAGAGCATTACAATAATCTAGCCTTGAGGTCATGAACGCATGAACTAATTGTTCCGCATTTGTCAGTGAGAGCATATGACGTAATTTAGATATAGTTTAAGATGGAAAAATGCGGTTTTACAGATACTAGACACGTGACTTTCAAATGAAAGATTGGTATCAAAGAGCACACCCAGGTTCCTAACTGACGACGAAGACTTAACAGAGCAGCCATCAAGTGTTAGACAGTATTCTAGGTTATTACGTGTGGAAGTTTTTTGTCCAATGATTAGAATCTCTGTTTTTTTCAGAATTTAGTAATAGGAAATTACTGGTCATCCAATTTTTTATATCAGCTATGCATTCCGTTAATTTTGTGAATTGGTAAGTTTCGTTAGGTTTTGAAGAAATATACAGCTTAGTATCATCAGCATAACAGTGAAAGCTAATTCCATATTTCCTAATGATATCTCCTAATGGTAGCATGTACAGAGTGAACAGCAGCGGTCCTAGTACTGAGCCATCTGGTACGCCATACTGAACTTGTGATCGAGCTACAAACTGAAAACGGTCAGATGAGTATGATTTGAACCATGCTAGTGCAATTCCACTAATGCCAACACAGTTTTCTAGTCTATTTAAAAGAATGTTGTGGTCGATTGTATCAAATGCCGCACTAAGATCGAGTAACACTAATAGAGAGATACAACCACGATCGGATGATAAGAACAAATCATTTGTGACTTTAATAAGAGCAGTCTCAGTACTATGGTACGTTTTTAAATTCGGACTGAAAATCCTTGCAGATATTATTTCTTTATAAAAAGGAACACATTTGTGAGGATACTGCTTTTTCCAGTATCTTTGACAGAAAAGGCAGATTCGAGATTGGCCTGTAATTGACTAATTCTGTAGGATCAAGTTGCGTTTTTTTAACAAGCTGTTTAATCATAGCCAGCTTAAAGGTTTTTAGTACGTATCCTAGAGACAAAGACAAATTAATGATATTTAGAAGAGGATCTTTGACCTCTGGAAGCATCTCTTTCAGTAGCTTAGTCGATATAGGGTCTAACATACAAGTTGTCGATTTAGATGAATTAACAAGTTTGCAAAATTCTTCCACTCCTATAGCAACAAATTAATCAAAATGTTCCTCATGGAGACTACAATGCACTCCCTGATGCGCTACTGTAGTAGACGGTTGCATAGTTATAATTTTGTCCCTGATATTATAGATCTTATAAGTGAAGAAGTTCATAAAGTCATTACTGCTGTGTTTCCTGGAAACTTCTGGGCTCGAAGCTTTCTTTTTCGTTAGTTTAGCCACTTGTTCAAATAAATACCTAGGATTATGTTTATTTTCTTCTAATAGGGTTGAAAAATAATCAGTTCTAGCATCTTTTAAGGCCTCTCTGTAAGCAATCGAGCTCTCCTTCCATGAAATCCAAAATACCTCTAGTTTTGTTTTCTTCCAGTTGCGCTCCATTTTTCTGGCTGCTCTCTTAAGGGCACGGGTGTGCTCGTTGTACCACGGTGTTGGACTATTTTCTTTAATCTTCTTTAAGCGCAACGGAGCAACTGTGTCTAAAGTGCTTATTAGGAAGATTATTAATAAAGCAATCTTTAGTGGCAGAAGCCTTAGCTAAATGTAATTTACACGAGACTAGATAATGATCTGAGATGTCGTCGCTCTGCTGCAGAATTTCAACGGCATCAACATCTATTCCATGTGATAGTATTAGATCTAGAGTATGATTACGACAATAAGTAGGTCCTGACACGTGTTGTCTAACTCCGATTGAGTTTATAATGTCTTTAAATGCCAATCCCAATGTATCTTTTTCATTATCTACATGTATATTAAAATCACCAACAATTAGGACTTTATCTGCAGCCAATACTAATTCTTATAGAAAGTCAGCAAATTCTTTGATAAAATCTTTATGGCGCCCTGGTGGCCTGTATACAGTAACCAGCAGAATTCTCAAATGTGATTTATTGTTTACAGTACACTATATATTTTTACATTAAGCACCAACACTTCAAAAGAAGTATATTTAAAACTAGATTTCTTAGTGGTTTTAAAAATATTACTATAAATATTTTTTTTTTGAAATATTACAGCAACACCTCTCCCTTTGCCTTTCGGACGAGGCTCATGTTTATAACAGTAATCTTGCGGGATGGACTCATTTAAAGGAATGTAATTGTTTGGTTTTAGCCAGTTTCTGTCAAACACAGCACATCTAGGCTATAGTCTGTAATCTTATCATTAATTATGAGCGCTTTTGAATTAAGGGATCGAATATTCAACAACCCAAGCTTTATCGTTTGGTCATCTGTATATGTTTTTTATTTGTTGAACATCAATTAAATTTTTAACCTTAGAAAGGTTTGGCAGTTTTTTGGATTTCCAAATTCGGGGAACAGACACAGTCTCTATATGATGATATCTAAGTGAAAGAGTCTCTATGTGATGGGATTTATCTGACCTTGGTGACGCGAGGCCGCTAGCAGACGGTCGGTTTAGCCAGTCTGTCTGCTTCCTGACCTGCTTCAACAGGTCAGGTCTGCCCCAAAAACATTTCCAATTGTCTATGAACACTATATTAATTTGCGGACACCAAATAGACAGCCAGCCATTGAGTTAGGACAGTCTACTAAGTATTTCATCACTCCGGCAAACACATGTATCTCATCACACACATGCTCTCCCTGCTGGTTGGGGTCTCACTGTTTGATGAACACATTTGTTCTCAGCTCATTTTCTCTCACATATGAAGATTGCTAGCACTCATTATCACACATTCTCTGGTCTGAGAGCAATGGCATAGGTTTCAACAAAATATAGAATCTCTCAGAAAACCTTTTTAGCCAACCTTAAACACCAAAAGGAAACTATTTTCACAGAACTAATGTTTTAAAACTTTCGAAGAACGCTGAGTGGTACAGAAAATGCCAGAGGAATTCATTTTGTTTAACAATACACCAGCGCAAAATCATATTAGTGCTCTGGATGTGTATTAACTCAGTATTTCTCTTAATATCAGATATTTATTTATTCACAGGAAAGGAGGAAAAGACAGACAGAAATTGAGAATAAGAAAAGACAACTAGAGGATGACCGACGACAGCTTCAGCACGTCAAGGTAAGACACTGATATCTGAGGCCAACATATTTGTCATGACTGCAGTTTATATTTATATAAAACCATAATTTAAAATGATAAACATTTTCTCAGGTTTAGTAACCTGGTTTCCTGAGAAGGAAATGAGATGCTGCGTCATGGCTTTGGCGCTATGGGAACACTTCTGCGTGACCAGTGTCTGAAGTACGTGTGAAAACACACGAAATCTTGATTGGCTGACGTGAGGACAGGTGACGTAGCGTAGCACGTCAGCAAGACTATAAAAGGGCCCTGACGCCACAGAATCCTCAGTGTGGCAGCGTCTCGTTTCCTTCTCAAGGAACATGGTTACATATATAACTCGACGCTGCATTATGGAGTCGACGCTATGGGAAAGTTAATACCAACACACTGAGAGAAAATGCCTGCCCATCAAGGTTGTGGCAGACATGTGTTGAGCAGAAAGACTGGACAACACAGAAGGACATGTGATCCTGGGATTGAATCCATTGTCCAGGCTGTTAAATCTCATGAATGTGTGGCCGTGGCACAAACATCTTGCAAGGATGCATCCTAGGATAGGGCCTTGGAAGATGCTACACCCCGTGTGGAATGAGAAAGCCAATGAGAAAGATGACTCCTAACTTAGCATTTTTGCTGGCCATACTGTCTAAAACTTACGATAAATCAAAAACGATACGCTAAACGATATGCCTCACGTCAACCAATCAAGATGGGCATTTTTTTCACACGTGCTTCAGACACCGGTCATGCAGAAGCGTTCCTATTTATCTGAAAAAAGTTAAAAATAAAAATAAAAAGCCAAGTCAAAGGCCTACTACATTATTGAAGATGAAGTGACAGTTTACAGCTTCATTAAACTGTTTCACTCCTTCTAACCCATGTCTCTTTTATAGAAACCAATTTCTGGCACAAATTTATGACATAAAAACCTGTGAAAAAAATGATGAGATTGAGAATTATGACTTTGGTAATATATATATATATTTTTTTTATCTCATAATTATGATTTAGTGTCAATGTTTCATTGGTCATAATTTAAACATTTATGTAATAATTTAATGTAAGTGAAAATTCATAATTATGATTTTGTCATCATTTTCTACTTTTGTGTCCTCATTTCGTCTTATGCCATCATTTCGTTTTTTTCATAATTACGATTTTTCATCTCACCATTTCACATCGTATCTCTTTATTATGACTTTCTATGTTATAATTATGATTTAACAAAGCATGTTGTTTTTTTATGTGCCATTTTTCTATGTACTTCCATAGTCTTTGATTTCCCTTCGATCCATTATTCTTTATGCCAGCGGTCTTCAAACTTTTTTCAGGCTAAGGACCCCTTGGAGCAAGGATCCCTGTTATAAGTGCTGCATTTTAAGATTGTCTGATGATATTAATGTTGACTGGAGCACTGTGATTTGGTGCAGTCTGGGCCAAGAACACCCCGTCAGACACAGGAAGGAGAATCTGCCATGGGGGGTGATAAGACATCCTGTTTGTGGGAAGAGGGAAATGCTTCACTCTGCTAAATATATGGTGTATTGTCTCTGTGGCCCTCAGGTCAGGTGTACATGATTGTAAACTGTTGGAGGTCTTCCCCCCCCCCCATTTCTGTTTATGCAGTAGTTTAGAATAGACATTTTATTGTCTTTGGATATGTTTGGAATATAGCATGCTATCATAGTACTTCTTTACTTCTTTAATGTCAGGGCTGTACAATGCCACATATGTCGTATTTGCCATGAAAACATCTGGCTGTGCGATGAATAAATTGACCACAGTTGCATGCGTGGGACAGTTTTGCATGTGTGTAAGACAGAGCTGTTTGTTTCTGTGAAGTGAGAGTTTGTTGTTTGTTGTATTGCAGCTTTTTGCTTCCACTCATTACAGGCAAGCTTTTTGTCCCAGTCATATGCTCTGCAGCGTTCATGGTGACGAAATGAGAGACATTTCATGCATAATGTGTTATGTAAATATATTTGCACAGTGAAGTAGCTACTGCTTAAAGTTTATTGACACATTAAATCGACAAAGAAACATGAATTAGAAAAGGCACAGAATGATATTAAGTGCAATAAGCTACGAAAAATAACTTAATGCGGGACTCGCGCACTGACTCCAGCCTTGTTTTTCCTTTTGCCTTTGGACAATTCCGGCGCAAAATGAACCTAGGGTGTAATATCACATTAATATTTACCGAGTCAACCGTTCTCTGGGATTTGTATCCATGATAATCGAATGTAAAGAGTTTTATCTCAAAAACTGTTTAGCTTATAGCGCTAGTATATGGGGCATCGAGTAAGTAAAAATAAATCGCTAGTTAATACCACTAACAAGGCTCAAAATAGCCCCACACTAACACGATAGCATAATGAGGGTCCCTACATGCAAACCAAAGCATTGAGAACTTTGTAAGTGTACAGAAAGTTTAATAAGAAGAGACTTTATAAAGACAGTACACTTCGCTTATACAGACCATGTCAAACCATGATCGCTTATACAGACCAGTCAAACCATGAAAGCTGTGCTAAGTGAGCTGGTCAATAGGAATTACGTTTGTGAAATCCTATCGATCAGCTCACTTAGCATGCCGTTCATGGTATACTAGCATTATAAGCTAAACAGTTTTTAGAGATAAAACTCTTTACATTCGATTATAATGAAAAAAAAAATCACAGAGAACGGTCGACTCTGTACCAATGTGATATTACACCCTAGGTTCATTTTGCGCCAGAATTGTCCTTTAAGCCTTGTGCACACCAGGACGATCATCGTGCATGCTTATTGGTAGTGTTTTTCAAGACATTTTTTCGACGCATCTTTGTGTCAATACCCAAGCGATTATCACTGGCGATGTGGCAAACATACCCCGGTACACAAGGTGGCACTGCACAACTTTACGCTTCTGACACTCACTTGTCACACAGAAGAAGAAGAGAGCCAGTATTTACATGCTTGACAAAACCATTCACACACTTTTTGCTAACTGGCAAACAAAACATGGATATTTTTGTAGTCGCTGTGGCGTTTGTCATAAAGTTTTTACTGTTTAGACACCAAAGAGACCAGCATTCATCTTCTTTTTCATCTACTTACTTCCTCTTTGTTGTCTTCTTCTATCAATGTGTGCTTGGCAAGACCGTTTTGTGCTTGAGCGCCCCCGAGGCCTCTTTTTTTAAATCACGCTTTTACGTCTTCCGTTTTGCGCGTCGGTGTGCATACTCACATTGGCGCCCTTTGTTTAGTCACGAATCGTTAAATGTCGGCGATAAGCACGTGCGATTATCGTCTCGGTGTGCACAAGGCTTTACACTTCAGATGTGTAAACTTCAGTTTGATAGTCTCACTGTTTCACTGCTGTCTCAGTGTTTCACTAGCCTAGAAATCTAGACGCACCCTAGCGGCAGCGAAAATTATTTCGCAGCCAGTGTGGTCTAGCAACTCTCCATAGACTTTTGAGCTGGAAAAAACAAAAACTGGTCAGGCCAATCACATCGTGTATAGAGTCGGCGGGCGGGCTTAACACAATGACGGCACAGTTAATGACGTTCCGCGTGATTTCCATAGGTGATTTCCCTGCTACTTGAAAACAATGAAGATGCAGCGGTCTTTCGAATCGGCTTTGGCCGCGACTCTGGAGGACTTGGAGTTAAGAGAAAGTCATTTAAGTCATTCTTAAAAAAGGAAGATGTGTTTAGTGTTTTGCCGACCTGATACGGCAAAAGTTTAATATATCAATTAGCTCCGTTGGTGGAAAAACGCATGGGACTCACTCATCCACAACCGTTCGTTGCTCTGGTTGGTTGTAGCGTTATCCTATTGCGTGCAGAGGGATTTTGAAAGGTAAGCGTTTATCCCGCCCCTCAGATTCATTGAGGTATGTCAATGGAGAGTTCCCAGACCTAACATCTTGATGTAGGTCTGGCATGCCAGGCTAGTGTTTCGCTGTACTGTTAAAAATGTCAAATAATGATTTTTGCCATTTACTTAACTCATTATTTCACCAAAATTGGTGCTCATGTGGCATAGGTTCGAATCTGTACATTAATACCAAACTTTATTGTAAAGTGGATGCTTTTTCGTTGCATGTAATGCTTTCTTCTGCCACAATGATGTCATGTTTTTGCATCATCTTCTTTTGGAGGCTGCAGATAATAATATGTATGATTAATTGTGATTTAACTAGAGTATTCATTCATATTATGCTGTTATTAATTGGATTATCATTATTATTGACAGGCCTTCTTGTAAATATTGTGGAAGTTGATACTAGCTGTTTTTTCTCTGTGTGTGTTTTGAGGCTTCACAACTTTAGAGCAGCTGTGGTTGAGAGACTTTGCTGTGCTGGCCAGAGATAAGATCCAAAAACTCTCCTCATTAGCAGTTTCTATGGAGCTTCCATTCAGAGTCAGCAAAATGCAAAGGGAGAGAAAGAGAGAGAGATGAATAGCCAGTGAATAATGGGCCGCAGGTCGCAAAAGTATGGAGGGGCCTCTGAGAGTCCTGAAAACACATGCTCTCTGATATATGAGCAGGCATTTGTCAATCGAAGATAGGGGCCAAAGGGTTCTGTCCAAATACAGAACAATTCAAACCAATTGAGGTATGAAGCTATGCAGTTTTAGGCCTCTGGCCAAGTCCTGCTAAAGCCTATGTGTCTGTATGAAGTGTCATACTCATACCATGACAGTATTTTGGCTCCAAAGCTTCCCTGTTTTGATTGGCTCATTGGTTACTCCAGACTGATTAAAGGATGTACTGACAGGATGTTAATGATGCGGATTGGTTAGGTGTGATTTGATTAGTGAGATGGGTTAAGACAGGTCACATGATCGAGAGTGGTGAACTCTGATAGGCCAACAAATGTCTTTGTTTTAATCTGTTGCCTAAAATCTGGATCCATTTACTTTAGAAAACAATGGCTCTGCCACTATAAGCACATAGGTGCTTGTGCGCTTTGTTCTGTATTTTTTATTGCATTCTGTTAGTGAAGAGGTGTGTGGGGTGTGTGTGTGTGTGTGTGTGTGTGTGTGTGTGTGTGTGTGTGTGTGTGTGTGTGTGTGTGTGTGTGTGTGTGTGTGTGTGTGTGTGTGTGTGTGTGTGTGTGGTGTGTGTGTGTGTGTGTGTGTGTGTGTGTGTGTGTGTGTGTGTCAGTACGCTCTCCCACAGTGGGTCTCTGGGGAGTAGGAGGCGCCAGTTCAAGCTAAAATGAAAAAGGAGATGAAAGAAAACAAAGAAACGAAAGAAGTAAGGTAAAGAATAAAAGAGAAATAATGCTCACTGATGACCTATACTCAAAATATGATTGAATTACTCTTTTAGCGATTTGATTATTTTAAAAAGACCAGTGCTACTTACTATCATGTTTACAGAGGTAATATTATGTTGCTGGATAAGAGGACGAAGTTTAAATTATCTGGTTACAAATTTTCTCACATTATTATAAAAAATATGATAATATATCAACATGAATTTTAATCTACAGCTCTATCGTTGTCATGAAATTACATACTGTTATCGTTTCCAGCTATTATGCCAATGAGAAACTTTATTAATACATTTTGTGAATATTATAACTATTATATATAAAATGTTTGTGAATATTGTAAATAATATATATAAATATATATGAGATATAATATTCATAAACATTTTATTAATAAAAATATAGCTTTTTGTAAAAACAAACAAACAATGAATTAAATAATTGTAAAAACAATTAATGAAAAAAAATGTTTCTGTAAATAAAGCTGAACAATTGTATAGATCAGTAAAAAACTGCCAGGGCGAGAACAAATCTGAACTATTGGCCCAGAACGGGTTTTCATGAACTATTATGTAAATATATAATGTAGTATTAGCACATAAAGAATGTTATGACTTGACAGAAAGGAAGAAGACGGCCATCTTCAAAGGTTTGATCAGTAACAGCTGGGAGAGGCAGGAATGTCCGAGGCCTGCAGAGCATTTAGCAGTTAATGCCAAAAGCCCTTTAGGGGCTGGACAGACACCAAATGATACAACTCACTTCCACAATGCTCAGTCTTATCTTTGATTTTTCTGTTTTGACTGCCTGTCAGATATCCATATATTGCAATAAAAGAACTAATCAACATAAATGATGCTAGAACTGCAGTATACTAAAATCAGCAAAAAGGATGGGATTGGATTTGGATTTGCATGAGCTACTGTAAAAGGTTTGCATAGCAGCATTATTGCCCCACCCAGTCTATATTCCTGAAGTTTTGAAGGAACTGTACTTAGCTGAAGACTTGTTTTAATGGTTGCTGGAAATGGGCTGGGTACAGGACAGCCTATACACATGCACATCTTATGCCGTTTGTGAATGGCAAACAAATTGGCATATAGTTTAATGCCTACCAACAAGCAACCATCAGGCTTTAAGAGTCAAGAAGAGGGTAAGATCAGTTTCAGAGAGTAAATCAGAGCAGTGCCTGGTTTGGTGCCAAGGCAGCTTAGTGCCAGCTCAACACTTAGATTTTAGTGCCAATCAACTGAATAATGCAGGCTCTGAGAGCAAGAGCTGTGCACTATTTGGTTAGTAAAGATCTCTTCTCTCATAGGAGATCTCCAAAGGCTGGAGACAACATAATTCAAACTCTTTTGGGACATGTCACTATCATCATTGTTCAATTGATGCATGAATCACTTTTATCTATACATATATATGTATTTCTTTTTCTATAATGTTAATCACTTTCCAAGTCACTAAATCTCTAAATCTAATTTTATTTTTATTTTTTTTAACCAAGTGTGATTTTTATTTCTTCTCTAAACCAGTCAAGACCTGTTTTGGGGGATATTGGTTAAAATGATTGTAACAACATTGTAACTTCATTGTAACAACACCATCTTTACCCTAAATCTGTGTTTGCATTGGTAAATAATATATACAATAACTATTTGATCAAAATACAGTTAAACAACAGTAATATGTGAAATATTATTACAATTTAAAGATGTTTTCTATTTTAAAATGTAATTTATTCCTGTGATGGCAAAGCTTTTTGCCATTCAGCAGCCATTACTCTATGACTGTTGACAATTTTTTAAATCACAGAAAATATTTAAAAATATTTTATTTTAAATGTAATATTTCACAATATTATTGTTTTTACTGTATTTTTGATTCAATAAATGTTGCCTTGTTGAGCATTGGATACTTTTTTCCCATATCATTAAAAAGTGTAATGTTTGTAATGATGACCAGTAGTGTATTTAACTGTATTCAAAAATGGAATACAAGCATACTGATTACTTATATACTGCATATGATTTACAAAAAATGAAAACACT
This sequence comes from Chrosomus eos, assembly GCA_036326025.1. NCBI lineage: Eukaryota > Metazoa > Chordata > Actinopteri > Cypriniformes > Leuciscidae > Chrosomus > Chrosomus eos. Next base: position 21,741,964 of record CM070839.1, read on the forward strand.
ATATGAATATAAAAATATATTCTCATGTGAATTAAAATGACATTTGGTGGAAACATTTGTATTAATAAAAAAAAGTCAATGAATTAAAAAAAATAGCAATGATTGCTTCTATATCATTTGTTACATTGTTTCACAGAAGGTTGCATTATGGGATACAGAGTTTTTTCTGTTGTATATTGCACATTTTGACAAATGCACAAGGTCATTTGAGTATACCTTGCTTACAGAAAATGTGCATTTTCTTGTAGTCAAAGGCACTGAGGGAAAGATGGCTGCTAGACGGTGCGCCCTCTGCAGGACCGGAGGAAGACGAGACCACAAAACAGTTGCGGGAAGACGAGGCCAAAACCAGAGGTCTTGAGGAGACCATTCTTAGGTAAACCAGTCACACCAGTGCAAAAAATAGTTGCATTTAACTATAAAAGTAGACACTTTTTATAAAAGGACTAGTAAATAGAAGTAGATGTCTGTCTCCTGCCTCAGTTTTTCAGTCCAGCTGCAGTTAGAGTCCCTAATGTGAGATCCATCAGCCTGGACTGTGTAATATGGATCTAGTGGCCAAGATTTTTCTTATGTGATTTGTCTCAGCTTATTTCTAATGGTGAAAAAATGGCATGGGTCACAGCAGTCAGTCTGGATCTCCATTCCCTGATAAAATCTCTGCTCTGGCTGCAAGGCTCCTAGCACAGAACTGGTATGCCAACCAGTGAATCATGCCAGTAAACAGCCAATGCCAGTAAGGCCTGGTGTGGAAGACCCTCTCATAAAGGTGTGGTGTGAAAAATCAAGATTTTGAAAACAGATTTTAATTTCTACAGATCCTTTAACTTTGTGAAAGTGTTTTGCCCTGTAACCTAAAAATGAGGTAATACATGTGTACATAATTGTAAATAACAAAGAGAACAGAATTTAAGTGGTGCAAATATATAATAAGAAAGGAATAATTGACAATGGGCCGTTGAATTATTAGAAAAATAATGGACACCTTGTGTGTAGGACTACTTTCTTAGGCATTTAATCCCAAGCCTCCGTTGCTAATTCCAAAAAGTCATTTTAGAGCTAGTAATGGAGGCTTCAGCCACTGATAATAGTTTAATGCAGCTATTACAGAGAGAGAAGAGAGAGAGAGAGAGAGAGAGAGAGGGGAGAGAGAGAGAGAGAGAGAGAGAGAGAGAGAGAGATTAAGCATGTGTGAATTACCAGAGTAGGTAACACTTTATTTTACGACGCGCAAACAACTGCGTAAGTACACCGAAATTACAGTGTACGTTTCTGTAATTATAGCATACTTCCGTGTTGGTATAAGGGAACAATATGTTAAGTTTTGGGTAATAAATGGGTAACAAGCAGATATACAACCTGTAAATAACTTCTTAAGTAAATCGAAATTACGGTGTACGTTTCTGTAATTATAGTGTACCTCCGTGTAGGTATAAGGGAACAATATGTTAAGTTTTGGGTAGGCTAATAAAGGGGTAACAAGCAGATATACAAGCAAATTATTTATAATGTAATTATTTTAAAACTAACAGGTACCTATTATGTTAATATATTCCAGGCAAAAAAGGTACGTCTGTTGTATATAAAAGTTATTATCACATTTCTGGCAAAATATGTTCTTGTGCAATTTTACATGGTAATTTTGACATCTGTGGGTTGAAAATGAAACGTGTATGGCTGTATGTAAGCACAGTATGATAAAAAATGAATTTATTGGCTTTTCTTACTAGATTAATTAATGTTAAATCAACCCACAGATGCCAAAATTAAATTTAAAATTGCACAAGAACATATTTTGCCACAAATGTGATGATAACTTTTATATACAACAGACGTACAATTTTTGCCTGGAATATATTAAAGGGATACTCCACTTTTTTTGGAAATAGGCTCATTTTACAACTCCCCCAGAGTTAAACAGTTGAGTTTTACCGTTTTTGAATCCATTCAGCCGATTTTCTGATATTTAGAAGAATATCAGTAAGCAGACAGTTTCTGGTCTCATTGACTTCCATAGTAGGAAAAAAAATATACTATGGGAGTCAATGAGACCAGAAACTGTCTGCTTACTGATATTCTTCTAAATATCAGAAAATCGGCTGAATGGATTCAAAAACGGTAAAACTCAACTGTTTAACTCTGGGGGAGTTGTAAAATGAGCCTATTTCCAAAAAAAGTGGAGTATCCCTTTAACATAATAGGTACCTGTTAAAATAATTACATTATAAATAATTTGCTTGCATAGCTTGTTACCCCTTTATTACCTTATACCTACACGGAGGTTACAGAAACGTACACCGTAATTTCAGTTTACTTACGAAGTTATTTGCAGGTTGTGCACTATCTGTTTGTTACCCCTTTATTACCCCAAACTTAACATATTGTTCCCCTATACCTACACGGAAGTACGCTATAATTACAGAAACGTACACAGTAATTTCGGTTTAGTTACGTAGTTGTTTGCGGGTCGTAAAATAAAGCGTTACCCCAGAGTACTGTGCGTCTCTCAACAGTGTTCGGCAGCAGCATCTCCACTAATATCGAAACTGTACGTTTATTTTGCTCCAAGAACAGCGCCGGTATTACCTTGCTAGTGAGAACAGTCACATAGCTTTTAAGTTGCTAAACTATTGTATTGATAAAATGGTCAGAGTGGCACTGACAACATGTTTACATTGTGTGTGCGTTTGAGTTTATTATTTTCCATAATAAATAAATAATAAAACGTTATTTTGTGGCCAAAAAAACATGGAAATAATTTGCCGTTTATATGGTTCTTTAAAGGTTCTTTACACGCAGTAACGGTTATATTTAGTACCGTATCGTCCTGAAGAACCCTTTATATGCTGAAATGGTTCCCTTTCAGTCGAGAACATCAGACGTAGTCGACGTCGACTGAAATGGGGATCTAATACACATATGAACTGGGCGGATGACCGGCAGTACAACATATGGAATGTCACTGGGGTGGCTCCAGCCTATGATGGGGGAGACTCAACCGGACAGTGACGGCAGAGCAGGTTCTGTGGAGGGAAGACACGGGCTCGCCGCAGGGAGCCGGACCGTGGAAAAATACACATATGGGTTCACCGTAGGGATCGCAACATATGGACCCAGCCTAAAACAGGTTCCACAATGCTAACGAGTGGAAGGCCTGGCTTCGGACGATCCGCCGTGTCGGCCGCCGGAGGGTGTGGAGGAACTCAACAGGGTTCGGTTAAGAGGGAACTCTACTGGAGCAAGAATTGCGCACGTATACAGTCTATAGGAGGGGAATGGTGCAGCAAGCTGACACTTCGAACCGGGCTCACGGTGAAACTGGCTTCATGAGAAGGGAGCCCACGGGAGCAGCTGTTCGACTATGGGTGTCGCCCAGCCCCCAACTCTATAATATCTGTTAGCGAAGCACTCTGTGCCAACACCTAGACGGGAGCACACACTCACTTCAGAGGAGCTCACCACCTAAGTGGACACGTGCATCTCGGGATTTTCACCAAGATGAAGGCAGCCACCATTCAGTGTAATCTTCAGATCACCCAGCTCGGATGGCACCCCAGTCCTCTTCTGGGAAGGCCCAGAAGAAAGACTAGGGCGGGGCCCAGGGACGGGGACTGCACCCACACTTTTGATGTAGGCAAATCTCGATCTCAACACCGAGATGGTCATATTCCCGCAATGGGAACATGACTCATCCACGAGAGCTGCCTCAGCGTGCTGTAAGCCCAAACACACGATACAGCTCTCGTGACCGTCAGAGGGGGACAGAGCCTTGCCGCACCCAGAAACGCACGAATGAAATGGCATCTTGAAAAAGACGCACTCACACTCGCGTAGCGCTTTTAGGAATGGGACCGTCACCAGTGCCGGAGCACACAGGGAATGACCGCGGCAACACTAAATCAGCTAAATGAAACAGTGAAGCACTTACTTCTCGCCCTCTAATCAACCGTAAAACACACACACAAACAGAAATTTGATGCTGTTAAACAGCAGTTGAGAGCTTCAGAAGCTCGCGATCACCGCTGCACTTGCGCTGTAGAAACACCAACACTGGGAGGTCTTCCCGCAAGAACACAGACAAACTCGCTTGCTGTGTAAACAGTAGTAGATCTTCAGAGACATCTGATCGGCTCCGAAGTGAAAAACAACTGGTGCGTGTTTATACCCGGCTGCAGGGCAGAGCGTGTAATCACGCACGCCAATGTTGAATTGGCTTGATTAAATAGTAGTACGAAGAAGACAGGCTCCCTAGCATGATCCCCATTTCAGTCAACGTCAACTATGTCTGACGTTCTCGACTGAAAGGGAACCCTAATTTGGTACTGTTTTTCTTACGAGAACCATTTTTCTTAAGAGTGTATTGTTTACTATATACTATATTTATTTGTTTGGCTAGTGTCGTAGGTTTTGGTTATTTTGGTTACACCAGACACATCACCCTGTAGCCCAAGACTGGTTCCCCACTGAAGCTAAACAGGACTGAGCCTGGTTAGTACCTGGATGGGAGACCTCCTGAGACAACCAGGTTGCTGCTGGAAGAGGTGTTAGTGAGGCAAGCAGGGGGTGCTCACCCTGTGGTCTGTGTGGGTCCTAACGCCCCAGTATAGTGACAGGGACACTGTACTGTTAAAAAGCACTGTCCTTCGGATGAGACGTTAAACCGAGGTCCTGACTCTCTGTGGTCATGAAAAATCCCAGGATGTCCTTCGACAAAGAGTAGGGGTGTAACCCCGGCATCCTGGCCAAATTTACCCATTGGCCTCTGTCCATCATGGCCTCCTAATCATCCCCATATACTGATTGGCTTCATCACTGTCTCCTCTCCACCAGTAAGCTGGTGTGTGGTGAGCGTTCTGGCGCAATATGGCTGCCGTCGCATCATCCAGGTGGATGCTGCACATTGGTGGTGGTTGAGGAGATTCCCCCTCTTCCATGTAAAGCGCTTTGAGGTCCCAGAGAAAGCGCTATATAAATGTAACGAATTATTATTATTATTATTATTATTATTTTGCTGTTGTAGGCTGTATGGACCTTTAAAAATAACTGAAATCATTTGGTGATATGGATAATGGAACATGTAATTTGTTTAAAATCAGCCTGGAACTACTTTAGCCGTGCATTTCCCTGTAAATAATTGCACAACTTTGGTTTGTCAACCAATCAGATTCAAGCATTGAACAGCCCTGTAGTGTAAAATGAATATTATTAATTGTAGAAAAAAACTTTTTTCCTTACCTAAAGATAAACCCATTCCCATTCCAAAACCTTATCTTGCAATACAGAGGTAAGCTATTTTCTTTGAATGTGCAAGACTTTTGATTATTTAGCTTCTGCGTATAGGTAAATAACTAGAAGAATAACAAAGTGCTGTAAAAAGTAAAACTATTATAATTCTGATTAAAAAAAATCAAATAATGTGATGTCAAATAGCATAGTTTGAAATATCAAGCAGCATAACAGCCAATTTTTGTACAGGCTATTGAATGACACTGGAAGCCTTGCACATTTAAGTTAGAAATGGCCATGCCCGCGGTTACGTTAAAAATAAGATGGATTGGTTATATAAAAATAACATACTTAATAAGCATCTTTTATTTTCCTCTGTCTGTCCCTCTATTGACCCCAGACTGGAAAGAGAGCTGGAAGAGCTAGAGACAGGTTTGTCTGCAACATCCACCAAAGAGAACCTGTCAGACGCAGTACAGGAAGTCAACACCATGACAGTAGAGAAAATGGTGAGTTCTGACCAGCAACACTTTCTAACCCATAAACTGGGCAGCAGGGGATGCCAAGACTTCTATTGAAGCATGACACACAATAGGGGGCCGTCTCATGTCTGGCTACACAAAGGCCATCTTGATTAAGGGCATCACTGCTTAAAGTGCAGAAATCTGTCTCACTCAAGCAGCATGCTCGAACCATTCACAACTGACTGACTTTTGCACTCACTGGAAATGTTAGTGTGCTGCATTCAGAGGGAAATCCATAGCAACGGCAGAAACGCTGCTATAACACATTAGTTTCTTTGATTGGACTTTCTCTGTTGTGGTCAATATCCTCTAAAGAATGTCACTGTCCAGTGCATGTTGACCTCTCTAGTGCTTACAGTTTATGTGTTCATGGAATACATTTCTAAAGAAGTGTTCATAAACATGCTTTTATACTGTATGTATGTTGGAATTACTGTTAAGAATTAAGGAACAACAACTTAGAGTTGTTCGAGGCCAAATTGTCAGTTTCTATAGAAACCTTTAGAATGGCACAAAAAGATCCACGTAGCTTTGTCTGATGACAGCAAAAATAGAGTATACAGTATATCACATGACAATTTTGTCAATTTTTTTTCTGAAAGTAGTGAAAATTCCCACATGTCTCAAATGATGTATTGTGTTAAATAGCATTCTGTGCTGGAAATGGTGGTGGTTGAAATGTTAAACATTTTTAGTATAGCATGACTGACTCTTTTGTCTTATTATGGCTGCTTTTATAGCTAGCATTTTGTGTGTATGCACAATTAAATATTATTTGAAAAATACCTACAATAATAAGCTTACATGTTAGTGTTTAACTTGATTTTTCTTTTTCTTCACACAATACACAATACATATCTCATATTTCACCTCAAGCATGCTCGTCTTTACTGACATTGTTGTCTCGAGTCATTTGGTAAACAAATAGACTAACTAAAAAAATAGGTGGAAATGTTTTTTTTATAGTAAATTTATCTGGCATGAATTTATAAGTCACAAAGCTTGTGAAATTGGGTTTAAGAGGAAAGGCAAGCACAGATACTAACCTGAATGTTTCTGGTTTAGACTCCCTTAACACTCATCTGAAAAAGTACACTTGTAGTAAACAGAAAAGTCTATCTTCACAGTAGCAAAGTAGTTTATTTGACAGATGACTGTATTTGGATATTTCATATTTAATACAAACATGTATCATTTGGATCAAACTAACTTTTCTCTCTCTTTTTGCAGGTTGTGACAGACTCTGTAAAAGGTGTGAAAGGTAACATCACCCTCTCTGACACCAGAAACACCTTTAATAACAGCTTTTTTCATGATCAACATTTGATCAGAATTCTTTCTCCACACACTTTGAAATCTCAAAAACATTTAATTATAAGTTACACTGCCAAAAGGCCGGTTTCTGGAGTTATCCTTGTCATGTATCCACTGGGATAAAGGGCATTGCAGTCAGTCTTGTGTCTAGCTACTCCTTCCCATCCTCCCTCTCTCCCTCCTGTTCCACACTCTCACTTCTTATACCTTTTTATCATTATCTGTCCTTCTCTGTCTTCATTCATGACCCCAATTAGAGGTCAAAGTTCACGTCAGCCCTCGTCTGGAGAAATCCGGAGGTGTCTCTGACATGATGAGAGCAGGTGAGTGTTGGTCCAACCATAGCTCACGCAGAGATCACACACTCTTCCTGCTGTTTTTACCCTTTAACTCTCTAATTCTGAGATAAATACCACATACTGATGGAAAGAGGCACAAAATAAGAGTTAAGGTTCTCTCTGTGGTCAAAAATGCACACTTTTAGACCTATTAGTAGCCTATTAATATCAGTAGATCAGTGGTTCTCAAACCTTTCAGACCCTTAACTGTGCCTTGGCCGATGGGGGAAAGCCCTAAACATTCACATATACACCCCAATAGAATTGATTTTTTCTGCCCAATTCAAATGCACTAATATCTAATTAGAAATTCGGAGAAAAGTTTCATTGTTAAAACCTTATGTGTCTGTTTAGAAGCACTTGAATGCCTCTCAGTTCATTTTGATATCATGTTCAAAACCGTTTGCTGAATCAGTGTTTTAGAGTCAGACACAGACCAAAAGCTGAAAGGTGACGTTTATAACTATAACTCTTGATAAAAACTAAAGACCTGCCAGAAAAAGCTTTCAGGTCTAAATTGTGCTTTGAATTTATTTACTGTTTGGACTGAAATATATGACTAGACCACACAACGTTGATCAACTCATGTGGGTTTCAAAATATTGTCCTATGTCAGTGTTGAAAAACGTACTAATATTGTGCTGATTTCATCTAATCTTGTCTTCTGATTCTCTGTTCTCTCAGTTGATATGTGTTTGCGTGTTTGTGTGTGTGTGTGTGTGTGTGTGTGTGTGTGTGTGTGTGGTGTGTGTGTGGTGGTGGTGGTGTGTGGTGGTGGTGTGTGTGCGTGTGGCGTGCGTGCGTGGTGTGTGTGTGTGTTTGTGAGCAGAATAACATCTAAACTGCTATTTTTGGAAGTTACACTAATAAAGGATTAGGCTAACATGGCTTTTATCATTTTTTCCATGAAACAAATGATTAAATAACTATATGTATCTGTTTTTTTTATTTTGAAAATATTGAAAAATATATATGTAAAAAAAAGATTTTTTAAATATATTAAACATTTTAAAATATATAATATATAAATATATTACATATATTTAAAATGATTTTTTATATAATTTAAATATTATATATTTTGTATAAAATATACAATTTCTAAGTTCTGATTATATATTTTTAGGTTCTGATTATTATGTATGAAAATCTTAAATTATCATTGAGATATTTAGAATAAACCTCAAAAATAAACAATAAAAACACAACAAATTATTAAATATCATATATATATATATATAAGATTTTTTTTAAATGTTTTAAAAATTTCTCCAATACTCAACAATAGTATTGTGAAATCTTATTTGAATGATTTATATAATTATGTATTTTGTTTATAAAAATATATAAAAGTGGAATTTCTAAGTTCTGATTATTCTATATATAAAAAAATCTAATCTCCAATTAAGATAATTGATCATAAATTACATTAGAACACAAACAGCACCATGCAGCGCCTATCAGTCATATTGTCTTTCAACACCCTCTGTTCTTGTGTCAGTGTGTTGTATGTGTGTGTGTGTGTGTGTGTGTGTGTGTGTGTGTGTGTGTGTGTGTGTGTGTGTGTGTGTGGTGTGTGTGTGTGTGTGTGTGTGTGTGTGTGTGTGTGTGTGTGTGTGTGTGTGTGTGTGTGTGTGTGTGTGTTAAATAACCTCATGTGAGTGTGACAGCACATCATTGCAGGATGGTAATGTGTTCTTTCGTTGGCACTGCAGCGATGTACTCCGTAGAGATCACTGTTGAGAAGGACCTGGTGACTGGAAAGACCAAAGTCCTGTCCACTAACACACTACTCCCCAAAGACCTCTCGCTGCAGGGGGTCAAGGTCTATGAGGATGAACAGAAAGGTGGCTGGCGATAGAGCAGGCGTGCGTGGCTTTGCTAGATATGCCTACTTTACGAGAAATCTGCATGTTTACTTAAAACATCAGCTGTAGTTTATCTTATTTGACCAAACCTGATGTTTATGTTGTTTTTCACAAAAATTATTACAAAAAAATGTCATCATTTACTCACCCTCGTGTTGTTCCAAATCCATAGGACTTTTTCTTCCGTAGCTTTTTTTATTCTATTTTCACATAGTTTAGTTTTCTGTGTCGTTGCGGGTCATGTGACACGTGAGAACCATTTCCATTCAGCATGATTGACGTCAAACCTGACATGATGCATTTCCAAGTGGTATGTTTAACTCATCCTTCCCTCGGGTCATTTTGATTGTTCATCAGAGGGGTCCAAGAACCATGAATACACCAAAACAATTGAATGGATTCGAGGAGTTTTTGTGGTTGAAATTTAAAAGAGTAACAAATCCTTCCCTCGGTAGAGCACTGCACTTACGATCTGAAGCGCTAGGGTATGAGTCCTATGAAATATGAGTCATGAGAAAAGACCTCAAAGACTTATAGCAGCAAGTTGAAATGATGTGGTTGCTTCAGCAAATGCATTTTAATCTCACGTTTGCTTTCATTAAGACTATTGGTTAGGTTTAGGGTTTATTTCCAAACACAACAGAGCATTAACCTTTCAGAGCCACTCACCGCACATTTCAATTCTGAACAGCCGCAATACAACAACCAACGTAGGCAGGCACATTTTTCCAATGAGCCATGAGTCATATGATCTATGGTACTTTTTTGTCCTTTTTGGAGTTTGATGGCCCCTGCATGTTTTTACTGTATGGAGAAGAGTAGCTTGGACATCTCTTTTGGGTTCCACTAAAGAAAGTGAGTCAAATGGGTCTGGAACCGCATGAGGATGAGTTAGTGTCAACTAGCACATATAAATCTTAAATTTTTTTTGTAAAAATAACACACTAGATTTGTCATCAAATGCTGAACACTTCTCGTAAAGGAATAAGTTAATCTGAGCATGGCTTTAGATGCAGGGTTACTACAAGCTCCTGATTTTGGTTTCCTGGTAGAGAACAAGAAAACATATCATTCATTAAACTTCATTTGGTCACCCTGCAACTTGCCAAGCTTAGCCACGAGCCTCCAGCCTGACTTCACCCTTCCCAGTTAAAATGTGTTGTTATACAATAAAGCTATAAATTAAACACATATTAAATATATTCTCCAATGTTTTACGGATGATTACAATACTTCACTTACTGTATCTGTTTGTACTGTATACTGCTAGCTGCTAATGCTAACACCAGTAGCACTGCTTGCTTCCTGCTCTGTTTACTGCTTGCCACTCTTTCCCTGTGTTTGATCCCCTCAGTCAAGTGAGCACTTCTAGCAATTGAAGTGCACTTGGCACACAACCTTTAAAGACAATGCTAACAGTAGTCACTAACTGTGCACAGTATGTTTTCCATGCGTTCGTCAATGGGTAGAATAAATAGTGGTTTTCCAGCAGAAATTATACAGTATTATAAATCCTTCCTTTGTAAAAAAATTGTTGACTACAGCAAACCTGCAGTTAATATGTGGCAAATGTGCTGCAATGTTTGCTATAGCACTTTATAAAGGATTCATAATAGGCATTGTCAAGTAAGGCACGAGTGCTGTTTATTATAATTTGAAAGATGATTTAAAGTAACACCAAGTAAATTTTCCTCTTCGGTCGCCCTACTGGTTGGAAACAAAATTGTCCATTGCCGCTGTCGTAAATAATCTAGCCTACCGTCGCACGCACGCTCGCTGTTTATCCAGCACCGGCTTTAGAATGAACGATGCCCACTGACAAGGTAGAGTATGTTACATGATTTCATGAAAGGATGATGTATTGCGACATCAGAAACGAAGAAAAACGAAATAATGACTATTGTAGCGCTTGACGTAAAGCAGTCGAATTTTGTAGTTCTTTTTTGTGCACGGGTTCCTACCCGAAACCCGAAGTTACATAGTGCCAGTAAAAGCGATACAGACCCCGTCAGGCTATGGCAGACGAGTCATTTAACTTATTTTAAGTCGATGTACCATCACAAGGGTCTTGGAAATATATTATGAAGGTTGAAAAACTACTTAGTGTTACTTTAAGGGTCAGTGACATGACACTCACTTTTGTTTGAATTGATTAAATTATGTAAAAATACATTTAAAAATACATTCATACATATAATATTTTGACAGGGTTTTAAATTTCTAAATTAAAATTATTTTTTATATATTGTTTTGGAATATTAAAATGATTCAACTGTCCTGATATTATAATGATGTAAATGCCTCATTAAAAAAAAACCTATTATTAAGTCTTGTTAAATATCAGATATTTTGACCTTTAGTTTGTGAAATTTGTGAAACAAATCCTTTAAAAGTACATTATTTTTTAATTCTTTTTTGAAAAATATTGATTAGAATTGTGTACAATTACAAGTGTACAATTGTGTACAATTCAAGGTCGAAGGAAATGATGTTAGTACTTTTTACTTGATGTTTACATTCCATTAAATGAATCCATATGCAATCATATGAAACCAACAAGTATTTTGTATTGATCTTGGACACCAAATTTGTCGTTGACCCACAAATGTTCGGCTCGATATTGCTCTAGGGGGTGTCATGTCAATTTGAGATATAGGGCAGTCAGTCAGTCAGTCAGTCAGGGTATCACTTAAATGTGTCTTATTTTTCTCTATGCAGTGGTGCATGAAGTGCGCAGTGTGGACGGCGCAGTAACCAATGGCGTTCACCAGCTCAGCTCTTCAGAGGTGGATGAGCTCCTCCACAAAGCCGATGAGGTGACCATGAGCGAGAGCGGCAAGACTACGCCGCGACTGGAGCGAGGGCAGGCCGAGAAAGTGGAGAAGGTTGAGAAAGATGTAGTCCCAGGTGCAGCCACCCCCATAATGGAGATCACGGGTGTAGAACCGAAACCCGCGACACCTCAGACAGAAGTGGGCGGGGCCAGTGCGGAGAACCCAGTTACGATGGTTTTCATGGGTTACCAGAGCGTGGAGGACGAGGATGAAACAAAGAAGGTTTTGGGGCAGGAAAGCACGACTGTGAAGGCCGAGGTGGTCGTCATAGAGGATGGAGATGCCAAGACCACCACCACCAGTGACACCATGCAGGAGCAGGCACCCTCTAACGGCAGCCCAGCAGAGCCACCGAAGGCTGAAGAGGCGGCAGGAGAGTCGGGACAGCCAGAAGGGGGCGCTGCTGAGGTCAAGAGCAAGGAGAAACAACCCTGCAAGTGCTGCACCATCATGTGAGCCTAAACGCACCCTCCCAAACATGGACTTTACAGATGAAATGCAACAACATACAGAGAGAACAATAGCAAGGCAAAGAATAAACATTCACTATCTTTTGATAGAAGCTGTTGTTTCTTTAATTGATTTGACCTGTTTTATATTTTCTATATTGCTTGATCCTTTCCCCTTGATACTCTCTAACCATCATTTAAATTTTATGCGTAATAGTTTTTTTTCCTGGTTTTATTGTGGCTGAAATGAATCACGTCGTATGCGCTCCTATGAGAAAAGTCTGAAGATTAAAGACCCTTTAACTGAACTGAACCGATCAGTATCCAACAAGCCTCTTAAATCCTAAAGTCCTACCATAAAGGAATGAAATATCTCACATAATTACATACTATATATGAGGTCATCATTTGTTTTTGAAAGAAATATTTATTTTATTTGAGTTCCCTTTTTTGCAAAGCATTTGCACTGCAAAGTATTTTCACTTTTGCATAAAAGCAAACATTTTCAACATCGTGCATTGCGCTCTATTTATTACTGATGAAGCTGTGATAAGTATTTCAATTATTATCATTTTGGTTTTCTCAAACTAGAAATAAAACCATGGGGTTGACAGAGCGCTCTTCGCATTTGTTTAGAAATGACAGGATTGTTGTAAACAATTTTTAATTATTTTTTGGGTTAAATACACGTTAAGCTCTAATTGTTTTGACTCATTCCTCAGTTTATAATGGAAAAAATATATATGTTTACAAAAAATGGAAGTTTGTATTATTATTATTATTTTTTTTTTTACAATTTATTCTTGGGCTGTTGTCTAAATCATTCTGTAAATCCTTGCTGGCTTTACATGGTCATGACAGGAGCACATGGACTACTGTTCAAATGTTTGGGGTCGATAAGATTTTTTAAATGTTTTTGAAAGAAGTCTCTTATGTTCACCAAGGCAGCAAAAATACAGTAAAACAGTGATATTGTATTACAGTAATATCACAATTTTAAATAACTGTCATGTATTTTAAAATGTAATTTATTCATTGATAGTAAAGGTGCTTAATATTTTTGTGAAAATGGCCATTTTCCATTCTTTATTTGAATAGAAAGTTCAAAAGAACATCATTTATTTGAAATAGATTTTTGTATATATATATATATATATATATATATATATATATTATCTTAATCTGTTACTTTTGATAAGCTTAGTGCATCCTTGCTAAAAAAAAAGTATAGATTTTTTTTTACATTTACTGACCCCAAACTTTTAAACAGTAGTGTATATTCTCATAGCTAGACTTTATTAAAATGTGTCATTTACTCCTATGCCTTCCACCATAGACTTCCATTATACTTGCATAATATACATGCTTTTTTTTTTTTTTTTTTTTACAAACATAGGGATGAGTTATAACAATTTTGTGCTAAATGAAGGCATGTCACAGCTAAACCTCTATCGAGCCAACATTCCTGTAAATGCACGTGTAACTGTATTTTACGCTGAGACTACATTCTCACAAATTACTATTTGCTTCAAATGAAAGAATATTTTAAAGCGCTTTCTTTTATCAGAGCATCCTTTAATTTTCCTTTGCAATCCCTCACACACACTCACAAGGGAGTGATACAGCACCATGTTCCCCTCCTTAAAGGAAAATCTGTATTTCTTCTTACTGTATGGTTCTCCCGTGAGTCCAATAGATTGCACTCTTTCATATTGAAATATAGGACAGGTGAGCTGAGGATATCTCAGTAAGCTCTGATATTTAGGAAGGCTTTTCGGTGGTCGTTCTCAGTTAGACTTGTCCAGCAAAGAGCTTACGCATGTTTAAATGTTCCTTTGTTCTAACTAAAACACTTGTTGTCATTTATTATCCCAACTTGAAGTGCTCTATTTGTTGGAAATAGAGAAAAAGAGTAAGAAGTCATTTGCTCTCTTGGTTACTTTCAAACTGCTGCGTGATATAAACTTGCATTGGATCATTTGTTGCCTTCTCATCATTTCACCCGCATCTCTCATATGCATTTTGATTATTGAAAAAGCCCTGCCCTTGTTCTGACATTAAGAGCTGTAGAAGTTTCAAGCTGGCTGTGTCCAGGATGGTAATTTGATTGTATTCCAGTCTGCACTGCCATTAGCATTCAGGAAGGGTCATTGACAGCTCATTTCCAACATGTGACATTAGAAAACTGCTGCAGCCAATCCTATGCAAGAGCCCTCGTGCGTGTAAACTAGTGTCAGAATAAGCAAAGCTCTCTCAGTTAAACAACAATCATAACAGTTCAAAAATGGAAAGACAGGAAGGACAGTATCCGCCCTTCCTTAGCTATTCCAATGAAATGACGGGAAGTGTGGCAAAACGGCAGGAAAAGTTTAATAGGTTACCATGCCAAGTGTTAAAGATTTCTTTTCTTCTTTTTTTTTAGATACTTTTAGAAAAAAAAGTGTTAACATTTCTGGCATAAGTTGGAAAACTTTTTTTTGGAATTGCCCTTAAAGTAGCTATGATGCCAAATGGTTCAGTAAAAATAAAAAGCATAGTTTGTGTTGAAGAGATGGGTGATCGACTGCATTATGGTTTAATGCGGTGCTATTTTACATTTATTTAGCTTTTTATTTCCATGTTTTCCATAAAAGAAAATTGCTAGTAACATTAAAGGTGCATCCAGTAGTCTGATATCACAATGGCGTTATCTATTGATGTGGTCTTGCATAATCATCTCGAGTTTTATCAATCTAGTGAGTTTTAGCAAGTCTTCTACAGAATAATAAACTCCCTTAGCTGTCCAACAAAAAAGAACCAACTTCTGAATAACTTCTCAGGATTTTTTCCATCATCAAATCTTTCCACCGTGTGTAATATGCCACGTTTATTTGTCTTGTCTTCTGGCTTCAGACTTTTTCTGCTATGGCCACTTTCAAAACACTGCTAATGAAGCCTCAAAACCTTTGCAAATCATTTGTTTTGAATCAGTGTTTTCCGAGCATGTGTGAAACTGGCCAACATGATGTGATTTCAGGCAGCAAACAAGTCGTTACAAACATTTTTTGAATTGCGATGGATTGTCACTGGAGGGCATTGAGAACTCATGAACTTCTCTCAACACTAAAGCATTATTATTAGTGTCTATTGTCTAATTTTCGCTTAAGAATCGCCAAACAACACTATGCTAATAGCATACAGCATATACATACTTAAAACGCTTTTTATAAACATATTTTATAAGTACAGTCTTAATCTGTGAGTGTGCACCATTCAGATGATACTTTACGAAAACACTTTTTGTTCATGTTTAAAAATAGCGACAAACTACGAAATGCACCTTTAATTGTACATTGCGTTACATTGGAGGGTTTCTTCATGAATGTCAAATCTGTTGTGTACCTTACTTTGTAAATTATTTGCTTCATCGATTTAATTTGATGACAAATTATGAAGTAACTTTAGAGGAATTAATTATATGGCCCTGGTAGAGATGTGCTAGATGAAGTGTGTGTTTTGATTTATGTCAGTTGATATGTGTCATGTATCTCCCATTTTAATAGTTGTAATATATGTTTAACTGCCCGAATCACTGGGATGAGCTCTGTGGAAATCAATATGCGTGTGTGTTCAGAGGCCCAGGAGCCAAATGAGGTCAGCATGAATGCAAAAAAAAAACCGTTACTGTTTATCTTGTTCCCTCATGTTTACACACTTGCACATTTTCACTTCTCCATGTACACAGTTTTGGGATGTAAAGCAGCATCTATGAGTTTATAATTCATGGTTCAGCTGATCAAGAACCAGTCTACTTTCCCCCCAATCCTCATCTGGGACTCCTCCTTTAAAGGCTTTGCTTCTCTGTGAGTTTCAAGGTTGCCTCACACTTTTGCCGCTCACCTTACTGTCCGTCAGTACTAACATTCCAGTTCCGACTTGTTCCTCACCCCTGAATGCCTTGTTGTCTGGCCATGGGCCTGGCTTATCTCTTTTGTATAGTTGCATGCTTTTATAGGTACATAAATCACACATATCTACATATACATATACATTTCCATGTTAGATAATGTCCCTGTGCTTGAACCCCCTAACCCTTGATGTCAAGCTGAGTTCAAAGGCATGATAGAACAGAGGACAATGTAGGAACATATAACCTGGTTCTAATGAGTACTGATAATGGGCGGCCCAGACGGGGTACTTCTCTGCCTGTCTGAACAGCCCTCTCTTATTGGTTCTCCTGATAATGAGTGTGTGTGCTATTACTGCCACTGTTGTCTGTGTGTTGTGAAGGTCTGCTTTCTAATCAACCTGACAGAGCTGTAGAAAGAGTTGGAGCGAGACATTAAAATGTGATGTGCTTTACGGAAATCACTGCGTCTGTCTTGTTTTCTTTGTAACAACACATGTACCATGTGCTTTTTAGGATCTATGTGCAAATCTTTATGTACCAGCACTCCCTTTTCTGCATTTTTTCAAAGCAAAAGCAAAAGATTAATTTTGTGAGTTTGCAGTTTGTATTGGATGCAATGCAATACAAATATAGTTCACAGCGAAATAATGGCAAAGAAATGTCATGTTGGAGAAAAGCGTTGTTAAATGTAAAATCAACATACAGTACAACCAGTGTAGTCTGTTTAGGAACTCTTATGAGTCGGTTCTTTTAGTGATTCAAAAACATACAGCATGACCAGTGTAGTCTGTACTAAAACATGATTCGCATGAGCTGATTCTTCTTAATGAATCATAAACATACAGCATGGCCTGTGGAGTCTGATTTACAAACTCATGATTCGTATGAGCTAATTCTTATTGATTTGAAAACATACAGCACGCTAAATATAATCTGATTCAAGAACACATGACTCTTATGAGGCAGTTCTTTTTAGTGAATTTAAAACATACAGTATGACTCCTGGACGAATGCCTCTTATCAGTTGCCAGTTTGAATCAGTCTGATGAATTATCAGAGTGGTTACTGAATCAACATCTGACACAAACTAGTAGATTTATAAAGAGCAAAGTCAAGGAGTAAGGGAATTTTTCTTAATTTATTAAATACAAACTCGTAGCGGGCCTAGTAGCGAGACCTGAGGAACGCCACTCTGCTGCCATTCAGAACTAATCTGAGAGCCACTGCGGCATTGTTACTTCCTTTGTCAATGACTAAATGACCAGGCTAGAGAGCAACTATGAGGTGCATTATTGGATAGTAGGGGGGTATTCTCAGCTTTTGTTCTAAGGTTGCTGATTATAGCAGTATTCCAGACTGGTATCCCTGCCCTCAGCACACTCACAGACACGCATGCATGCACTGAATCTTTGACCATGGGCCAGGTCACCCCACATACATTTTTGGCATTTTCGCTAAAGATGATAACTCTCGTTTTGGCTGAGAATGGTAAACAACACATATACAGCCATATTGGAGGAGGGGCTTTACCGGAGCAATTGAGCCAAAACACAAGTTTTATGGGTAGTGGGTGGGAAAGTGTCAAGTGTGGCTGATGCAGTCTAAACCAGACTGAACCCTGCAGAATTACAGATGGGTAGGCCGGGCCCTGCATTGACTGTATCTTGTAGCGGTATTAAACACGATGGTCTTGCTGTATCCATGGACCTGCAAAAGATGAGGTGAGTACGAGGAAGAATATCTTATTTTTAAGAGTAAAAACATTTTGCAAATATATTGTATTATATAATATATTGTAATATCTGACACATACTAGATTATTTGCACATTTGATATGGGGATTGTTGATATTTTATGTTATATGAAAATGATTTTCCTCTTCCTTTCACTTTCCCCTCTCTCATTAACCCAACTTCCTCCACAGACTGGACTCATTAGGACTGAGTTGAGATAACTGCATGCTGGGTTTTCCTGTGGAACTCTAATAAGCAAGTAGTACTGCAGCAAACACCAGCCCAGACGCACACCGAGCAGCATGTTCAAGTACACGCCTCCCTGGCAGGTGCTGTGTAACAGCCTGGATCGTGGTTTTAAGGTAAGGTTGTACAAAAACATGTTTCAATAAGTTGTTGTATGTTAGTTCTTTAAGAAATATTTTATTCTACAACAATAAATTTTCAAACTAGCCTCACTTGACCAGCTTTACA
The DNA here is from genome assembly GCA_036326025.1 of Chrosomus eos. Classification (NCBI taxonomy): domain Eukaryota; kingdom Metazoa; phylum Chordata; class Actinopteri; order Cypriniformes; family Leuciscidae; genus Chrosomus; species Chrosomus eos. The sequence goes on from CM070839.1 coordinate 21,760,613, forward strand.
CAATATTTATATTTTTATACATGGAATTTCAGTCATCTGTAAATAAAATAAAATAAAATAAATGTGTATGTTACTAGTGTATTTTAGTGTTTTATTATTTTAGTGTATGCTTTTATTAAATAGCTTTAAAAAAGTTCATTGTTGATGTACAAGTCAAGTCAAATACTACTTTTGACTTGCATTTTACTTTTTTATCTAATACATTTTGATGTGGTTTGGCAAAGAAATATTTACCTAAAAAAAAAAACTAAGTAAATATTGTTTTTAACACATATAAATAAACACTATAATTTTTAAATTAACTTAAGGGTATGTTTACAAGACAGTGATGTACTAAAAACAGAAAAGTCTTTCCATTGCGTTTTTTGCTTCCAGACTACAGTATCGTAGTCTCTATCTATCAGTATGTGCCTATCTATAGACTGGACATTTAACATGCATGTTCGTGGCATAACCATTTTCACAAATCCACATTTTTGTAGTTTACATGGAGACAATAACAGTATTGCTTACAAAATCCTGCATTTTGAAACCCGTTTTCAAAAATTTGCATTTTCAGCCCGCCAAACATAAATGCGCCCCCTGCATATTTTGCAGGTCAAGTTCACATGTTCACATTCACATGTTCACATATAGGCCAATGTGAGTAAATCTAGATTTAAAGCTGCAGTCGGCAAGATTATTTTGATCATATTCACTGAAACCGACACTATGCTCCGAAAGAACAACATAAATCAGCCGGTTTAAGAAAGAAAGAAAAAACGCACTTCTACCTCCACCTAGAGCCTGTTATTTGTTTTGCAAAAATCCACCGCTCCTGGTTCTTCTGGTCCAATCAGTGCAGGGCTGTGTGAGATCTGACTGTCAATCGCAGTTCGAGCACACCTCACAGATCCCCCCTCCATGAGAGTTGAAAACATTCACAATTTTGGCCCTCAATCTCCCAGACTGTCGACTGCAGCTTTAAATTCAAAGAGAAGTCAAGTCTATGCATGACCTATCGTTTTATTCTTTTCCAAAACGAGGCAATCTGAACCTTATGGAGCGCTAACACTCTCATGTAATGTATGATTCATACACAAAGCCGGAGGGCGCTCTCTCACAGAAAGCCCAAACGGATTCATAGAAGTAATAACTTATGACATTACAAATCCCTTATATGAACAAAGGCATCCAGCTATTGGCTGTAGCAGCAGCTGAATAAAAAACAGAAATGTGAAGACAATAAACACACGAATGCGACAATATATGGTTTTGTGTTTTTTAGGCCATCTCAAGGTATTTATTGAACAATAAAGTATATGAGTATCATGATGCTAAAATTTCAGCTTTGATCACAGGAATAAACTACAGTTTACTATATATTTACACAGAAAACATCTATTTTAAATTGTAATACTATTTCACAATATTACTGTTTTTACTGCATTTTTTATTAAATAAATGCAGCCTTGCATTGGACCCTGCCATACTGCGGCAATTAACATTCCCTAGTTTATGGTTCTTATCCACTAGATGTCAGGATTAGTATTTTTCAATTCCCAGAAACTTCTGTGCACAAAGGTGAATGGACTCTGTAATAGACACTTTTTTTACATGATAAGTTAAAAAGTTACTGGGGATGACTTTTACTTGGCTATAAACTCTGGAATGTAATATATACTGACTTTTTATTTTTCACTTGATTTTAACTGCACTGTTATCCTCACTACAGTCCATACGGATACATCGTAGTTAACAAGAATGTATATTTATTTAGGCCCGTTAAACATCTCTAATTTTAACCATCAGATGGTTGTGTACAGATGGATCAGTAATAAGCTTTTATATTAATCTGCCAGGTGCCTAGTCTTCCTCAAAAGTTTGTTGCACTCCTTCAGTCTGGGTGTGGGGTGTGTCTATGCTTGCATATATGATATATTAGCTGAACTTTGTCAAGTCAGTGCAGTAAAGTCAGAAGTGCCTTCTTCATGTGACACTAGGCTCTGATTCCACTTCTGATGTCAGAGGGTGAGTGTTGGTCATTTTTTCTTTGGCTAAAACGTTTTTTTTTTTTTTTTTTTTTAAGTCTTGTTACGTTAGAATAAATAGCTAATCATTTGAAAGGTGTGAGATCATTTGTAAGAGAGACAGGATATATAAGATCCCTAAATCAGAGAATAGAGTGGCATATAATGTAAACAGTAAATTAAAAGAGTAGAACTTTGTAGCTGAACATTCTATTTTTCTGAAAGACAAAAGTACTTATCTCAATATTATAATTTTTGGATTTTTTTCACTTTTAGCCATTTTATGGCCACTGTACACTAAAGGTGGATCAGGTTGAATATGGTTATGTATTTAAAAAATATTTTTTATAGAGTGCTTTGACTGCATCTGTCTGAAAGAAAATAAAAGAGCAGCTTGTGCACCTACTTGTGCTTTTTATGTTGAGTCCATTCAACATTCCACTGAGCATCTATCAAAACATGGCTGTTCTGTTATCAATGGTTGTTAAAACATGGGTCACCATCATGAAATTGCATTTGGATCTGGAAATGAAGCTGTAATCTAGTGGGTACATATTTAAAAAGAAAAAAGGGTTTTTTAGGTAAAGACTCTCTGTAACATGACTTACATGATTCTATGCTTTGGTCAACACACTGTAAAGCTAGTTCATTTTCTGCACATTTTGGGACACCCCTCAAAGAGTCTGAGCCAATCAGCATAGGCAGAGCAGCGGTTTCCAGGAATCAGTTTATCAGCGGTTCACAGTTCACAATGTCACACATGGGCACCCACTGGCAGTAAGCAAAACTCCCTTACAACTACATAATCTTGTTCAGAGTAGACAGTCTTATCTATTGTTTTGATGAAGTAACTCAGACCAGAAAATGTTTTCCCCGCACTTTTATATAAAATATTGAATATTACAAATCTCTTCAATAACTTGAGGTGAGTGACAGCTTTTTAAACCTATATCACCATCTGAAGATGTATTTACATTTTCAAATACTTTTGTCATCAGAAGTTATTAGATCTAAATTAGAATAAATCATCAGAAATTATTATTAAAATTGAGTTTTCTCTCTCTCTCTCTCTCTCTCTCCTCCTCTCTCTCTCTCTCTCTCTCTCTCTCTCTCTCTCTCTCTCTCTCTCTCTCTCTCTCTCTCTCTCTCTCTCTCTCTCTCTCTCTCTCTCTCTCTCTCTCTCTCTTATTAAAGACGTACAATTTAATTTCGTTATTCAATTTCACAAAATATATAGCTTTTAAACATAAGCAAGTCAAACATAAACATTGTTTTTCAACTGAATAGTAGACTGAGTTGATGAAACTATATCAATTTACCACGATTTTACTATAGTAAGGACTTTTTTTGTAAATTGAGGAAATGTTCATTCTAAACAATCCTGGCATGGCAACAAGCATTGTTTAACAATTATGTCAGTTATAGTTTTTTAAAACTATTTAAGTTGACCATGGTAACCATAATTTCCACTAAAATAAGTTACTATAAAACTGTGCTAGCTTGGAGTTAGCCATCAACATAAAGAAATTAAACAAAATTTAACATAATACCACAGTTAAAACATGGTTACTCTGCAAGAACTAAGGTGTATTTTCACAAGGGGCAAGTGTATTGAAAGTGAAAGTGTTTTATCTCCCTCTATGTATTATATTTTTAACAGTTTTAAATTATAATGACTTTTTGTGTAATGTTATGAGTTTAAAATGTTTTATGAATGTTTTTCATTCATTAGACACAACTTGCTAAACCTTTTAAGCTCAGACATCTTAAACCTCGTATGTTACATATCTGGAGATACTTTTACTTACACACTACACACAATATGTGTCAAACATCTACTGTCCACACGCTCCAGTAGTAAATCTGTTTTTTTTGTTTTTGTTGTTGTTTTTTTGTTACCCAGAGACAGGGATCAACTGTGACAGTCAACTCATATGATTCATGCACACACCTCTCAGTAGAGGAGCAGGCTGTGATCCATTCCCGTCCTTCTCTGAGACCTCTACTTCCCAGGCCTGCCCCAAACCATCCACCAGTCCCCATGACCAGCAACCCAAAGCGTTGGGTAATAAAGCCCTTCTCCCCTAAGCTAGAGCAGTCGGACTTTCGCTCCATATTGAGCCCTACTGGTCAACCACAGTCACTAGAGAACACGTGGAGTAGCAGTCAGGAAGATGACTCTTTCAGGTTCAGTTTGGAAAGCATTGCAGTAACAGGCATGCAACCCACTCTGAAGGGGTCATCTGGCAGTGGTAAAAGCACCCCAGACATGATGGTCCAGGCTCGACAAGTGTCTGTGTCTGAGGATGGAAGTGACAGTGAGGACTGGATGGGCAGTACCCCAAGTAACCCCGGCAGCCCTGGAACTGCCAGCAGCACAGGCTCACATGTTGGGTTCTATTCCTTCGTAGATGACCCAGCAAGCCCAGAAGCAGAGATGAATGAAGTCTACATGATTTCTCCAAAAAGACAGGCCAAACTGAATACTTTGAAGGAGAAGAGCACCTTTAAGCTGCAGACGTACACAGAGGAAAAGAGACCTGGAAGGCTATTCGAAGAAACTAACGGAGATGACCGTTACAGAGTTGAGGATGCCTCCACAGTGAATGAAGTGGAGAAAAATCAAGACCGAATTGAGATCATCCGGAATCAGGCACCCAAGAATAGCCCTGTCCTTAAAGAGCAGTGGAGTGCCTTGGAAAATCTGGACCTCAGTAACATGCCACAAAGGCTCCTGGATGGGTTTAGTCTACGCTACAAACCAGTGAGTGCAAAGACCGAACAGGCCAGGGTTGAGCCTGGCACCATAGACAATGAGCAAATTGATTTCAATGCAGCACGAAAGCAGTTTTTAATGATGGAAAGATCAAAACAGAACCCCTTCCTACAGAGCCCTCAGCAGCTTCCTTACTCCCCTAAATTGCGAGGACAATCTCTATCCTCAACAGCCAACATCTTCACTCCAAAACAAGTAAGCAAAGATAACAGCCTAGAGGAGAAGCAGATCCCACTTGCAACACAACAAGAGGCAGAAGTAAAGACAGTAACTGTCACTGAGGATCCAGAAGATGGTGTTCTGAGTGGTTCCAAGGCAGAAGTAAAGACAGTAACTGTGACTGAGGATCCAGAAGATGGTGTTCTGAGTGGAGGCTACGCCAATAATTGGAGCATTTCGAACGAACCTTCCATTTCAGAGATGGGAAGTAGCTTGACAATGCTTAGTGCAGATGAGACTCCCATTCAAAGGGAAATCAGAATTTCCCAACAACGTGAAGAGAGTCTACGGCGATCAAGGGGTATCTTGCGCTCAGACAATTCAGAGATGGTGGAGATTAGGACAAAGCCAATTCTGACCCTGTCGTCTTCACAGGTAAAAGTTGCAAAACCCAAAGAAACAAACAGAGTGAGTTTCCTTATTCAGAGAGAGCTTGAACTTGAGAAACAGCGACATAACCCACAAAGTGTTTCAAATCACCATATTCGAGAGAAACAAGTACAGGACAAGAAGTCATTTGATTCACAACCCAATGAAATTGTAATCACATCTATGAGGACAAGTTTAAGAGAAAGTCCCTCAAATCATGTAGAGCAAATAACAGTCTCTGAAAATAACATGTGGATTACAGAGCAACCTGTATTAGTAGATGAAGGTGACATCTCAGATTCAAAGGAGGTTTTTTCACCTTGCTGTCCTCATCGACATCCTGATGAATCTATGGTTCAAAGAAACACTGACAGCAGCACTTTTGGAAACCAAGCCCAAATGAGTGCATATTCCGAGAAAAACAACCATTCTAAAGTAAGGATATATGAAGAAAATGGTGTTGACAGCCAAACCAATAACCTCAGAACAAAAAAGGAACCACTCTGGATTGCAGAAAACGACAACAGCATGTTAGGAAAGAACAGATTATACTCTCCAAATATTCCGTCCCCACTGGATCCCACAAAAAATAGTTGGTACACTCCTACAAGTAGATCTCACCTTGAGCACACCAACTGGAGCCCCAAAATGCAGAATGCCCCAGACAGCATCCGCCAGGAAATTGAAGAGGACCTCAGGCGTGAACAAGAGCTCCAAGATCTGAGAGAGTCTTTCTCAGTACTCGCCTCAGTACCCATGACTTCAGTGCCTTCTTCCTCTGAACCCAGGTCTCCATTATATAGTAGTGAGGAAACTGTATTCTCACCACAAACTCCACATGGGGACATAGCAGAAGTGGATTCTGTAATCCCAGAAAAGAAGACTGATTATAGTTATCCTTATTCCTGGAGTCTGGACACTTTCTCTGTCTCTCAATTGTCCATGGCAGGTAAAACTGTTCAGTCTCACTGCACTCAATACATGGCAAACATAAACATAACAAATGGGCAAAGGGGGACTGCATTTAGGCACTATTGTCTGTTGTCTTATTCTGTACAATGTTTGGGGCAAATGTATTTCATAACTTTCTTGTTTATAGCTAACTGATTAACTTAAGTGTTAAATGTTTATGGATGGCAGCAGCACCAAGGAATGAAAAAGAATTGCCAACTTAGTTTCTGAACTTTGGACATGACATGGCATTCTGCTTCACTGAAGAATGATTAATCATTTACTTTATGGATGTAAATGCACATTTCAAGTTAAAGACTGTTTTTTAGACAATCCAATGCACACATGCTATGTCTTGTTTTCCGATATAATTTGTGCTGGTGCGTGGCCCTCTGCATATAAACCATGGATTCATGTCAAGCCGAGTTTACGGTACACTTATCAGTACAGAATCTGCATCCACAAAGAAATTGAGACTACATTTCAACAGATATGCATGTTCAATCCAGCATGCTCAGATGTATTTGTTTCAAAAATGCTCAGTGAAATACAAGAAACAGTATTCAAACATTTTAATTGTAATCCAGGGAAAAGGAATTGGGAAACCAATGACGTAAGTGAATGAATCATAATCATAATCTCTTGTTTTTCTTTATCTCTCCAGATAAAAGTCTACAGTTGTCCTCACAACGACCAAGTTCCAGACTGCCCTCTATGTCAATTATGACACCACAGCCATGGGGAAGCCTAAAACCTATGTCCCCAACTGTTTCCAGAGTAACCCCCATCAGGCCCTTGAGCACACCTGCCGATGTGTTATCACCTGTCTCCCAGAAAGGTCTGACTGAGACACTGCTAAAGGACTTTGAGGACAGACGTGTTAAACTGAAGCTGGAAGAAAGTGCAGTGAGTGAAGTCGGCCTGCTGAATTTCTCATTTACCATGTTTCTTTCAGGAAACAGTTTGATCTCACAAAGCTCTGTGTAAATAACCCTTAAAGGGATAGTTCATCCAAAAATTAAAATTGTGTCAAAATATCATCATAGGTTTATATGACATTCTTCTTTCAGACAAATACAATCTGAGTTATATTAAAACATGTCCTGGCTCTTCCAAGCTTTATAATGGCAGTGAATGGCTGTATATTTTTCCATCAAAGTGCATCCATCCGTGATAAAAGTGCTCCACATGGCTCTGGGGGTTAATAAAGGCCTTCTAAAGTGAAACAATGCGTTCGTGTAAGAAAAATACCCAAATTTAAACCTTCATCGACTAAAATAACTAGCTTCTGGCAGACGGCCTACGCAAGTCTACTTACGCCAAAAGTGTAACACTTGATGGTGTATGATGTAGGATGTAGGAGAAGCGTAAGCTTTGACGCTTCTCGCGGTTCAAACAAACAGGGCAGGGCAACAAACTTTAAAAATGTGTTGTTTTTTACTTCTAATTCGTGACTGGTGTTTTGTTTTGTTTTGCTCTATCCTCTGCACTTCCGGGTTCGTCATTATGTTGTGCGTCAAGTTCAAGGGTCACTCTTTCGCCGTAAATCGATGCGTACGGCCATCTGCCAGAAGCTAGTTATCGCTAGTTAACCCTCCAGAGCCGTGTGGAGCACTTTTATCATGGATGGATGCACTTTGATGGACTTACACAGCCATTATAAGGCTTGGAAGAGCCAGGACATTTTTTTATATAACTCCGATTGTATCATCTGAAAGAAGAAGTCATATACACCTAAAATGGCTTGAGGGTGAGTAAATCGTGGAGTAATTTTCATTTTTGGGTGAACTATCCCTTTAATGTCATTCCAAATCCCAAATCCAAGGAAGAAAAAAAAGTAATATATCTTTGAATAATATAATATATTTAGTAAAATAGATCTACAGTTTTAACAATGTATTTAGAGACTATTCAAATTTGTATCTTTATACATTTTTCTTTCCTCATTGTCTCTCAGTACGCTGGGATCCAACCTGTTGATGCCGTAAACAATGAGGTGAGATGAGGTTTTCTATATCAAGTGCCCTCTGATAAAGCTCCAGTTTGATCATGTTGTGTAACAGTGGTTTCTCCCGCAGGTCGTCGAAGCCACCCGTGTAACAAGGCATAAAAACCAACGAGCCCTGCAGTGGGAGGCGGGCATGTACGCCAACCAGGAGAGCTAATGAATCATCATCGACATAACATGATGCACACACGAAATCATCTTCAGACAAGAGTAACTTAATGGACTAGTTTTAATACCATATTGCACTTACAGACACACTACTTGTGCCACCTCACCATATAAAGTCAGTGAACGTGAAACATGGATGAGCATCTCATTCACAGTTTTGCTGGCTGTTTAGAATCAACTGGCATGGTGGAAATAGTGTAGGTGTGGAGAGCATCTTGCCTGCTTTGGGGTGAATTGTATGCATTCGCTTCTGCTGAGAAGCTCTAGCAAATTCAATAAGGAAAACTTTCGTTATCTCTTTCTCCGATAAAGTACATTAACAGTAACTATCATCCTTTATTCTTATAAAAATACACATTTATAAAAAATGAAAATAAAACATCAAACTGTACTGCAGATTATTCAATGACTTTTGTCAGTGCTTAAATGGACAGGTCAGCTTGCTTTTTATATGAGGAATAAAACAAATTAAGAAAAGTATAATCACAGAGCTGGGTCCCTACGTAAAGAGGAGGGCCCAAGAAATCTGGACCTGGACATGACCTCATTAACACACACAAGCCTGTTGATCAAACAAAGTAGTGTCAAAAATGTAAAATATTAATATAATATTATTTTTGTATTGAATTTTGAAGATTCAAAAAGTTGCTCTGGAGATTTTTGCAGTATTTTAAATGTTTTTTTTTTTTTTTAAGAAAAAAAAATACTATCTACTTTATAATTAGAAATAGTTATGTCATCATCACTCAGAAGAGTTTTGTTTACTCTTTGTTATCTAAATTAACTTAATAGATGTATTCTGTGTTGTTAACCTAATTATAACAATAATGATAATACACATATATTAAAAATATATAATAAAATGCTTGATTTTAGTAGAGATGTTTCATTTAGTAAAAAATATTTATTAGATTTTTGTAGAATATAAGATTTGCTACAAGATTCAAGGGCCTGGAGAGTGATTCCCAACCAGTGGTACTGCAAGAGATTTTGTTTTATCACTTTTCACTTTTAAGGAAATCAAATGAAAATGGAAAGGAAAGGAAATAGTGCTTTATACATTTGCTGAGTCGGTTTTACAATCACAGTATTATTTTTTTATTTCTTTTTTTTATAACATAAATAATGACTCAATTTAAAAGTATGAGCTAAGCTAATTGTTTGGTGTTTATGAAGGTGTACTTGAGCCTTGTTTATTTGTTGGGATACATAAGACAAAAAGGTTGGAAAACACTAGTCTATAATTGTGTAATAATAAAAAAAAACAGATAAAAAAACAATCAAATTATACATTTATGAGCAGCAAAGTGTGCAAACCAACTGAGTGTCTCGACTTGTTCGCTAACTTCTATGTTAACAAGTTCCACCAATATTCTCATCCCACGAATTAAGCACTGTCAAAATCTGACACACATGGACTCAGGCTCCAGTCAATCTAATGAATAACTGTGCAATATTTCTGTTAAATTCATTCAAGTTAAATGTGATGTTCTGTTTTTGTTGTTTATTTGAAGGCTAGCACAAGCACATGTCTGACTATGGCACTACAGCGCCCCCTAGTGAATAAACTCTATTAACATGATTTTTCGAAATGCTTGCAACATTATTTGCTTATTTGTTTGGTAATTCAGTGGCGGTGTCATAAATATGTCTACAACAGCAGAACAGATTAAATAAAGCCACAGATGCTAGACAGGACTCAAAACCACCTCTGAGATTCCTGTGTATTGATATCACACTTTGTTTTTATGCTCTCCGAGGTGAAATTGAGGGAATCTCATGGTACAGTAGATGCATTTACAAGCAACAGCAAGTTTCCTTTTAAAATCACTTTCACTTCAATCACACAGCTTCTATCCTGCTTTAAACTAAGTTCAATACCAAGCGGGGCTTTCCACACTTTCACATCAATTAAAATCCATTTCCAGTGGATAAAACCTTGTGAGTATATCGTGAGATTTTTTTTTTTCTGTATTCATAAATGTTCATATTAGCCTGTACTAGCATTTAAATGCATGAGTGTTATTGCATAGCATCTGCTATTGTGTGTAAAATCAGTGAAATTACATATTTTATCATTTTGATCTCAACGGTCATGTGAAGGCATAGGCCTACTTCAGCTAGTTGGGTTATTGTCACAATTTTTTACTACAGAAAATATTTTTCAAGGTGGATTTATTCATGTAAGTTTCTGTAGAGACACACCTTAAAGTTGCTTCAGTCCAGCAAGTGTTCGTCTTGAAATATTACCAAAAAATATAAAAGTTATTCTTATGTTTTCTATTTAAAAAAAAAAAAAATACATCAATTATGTATAAATGACTAACCAAATACGGGAATTATATATATTGTATTTGGTTAGTATCCTTATAAGCACAGTCTTAAATGAGATTTAAAATGAGTTAAAAAAAATCTTAAATGAATAATTAATTGTTTTTCAGATACATGTCATGTTGCATTAGGTCTTAAAGTGACAGGCAGCAGCTTAATATACCTCCTATACATGGTACGTGTTACTTTTCTGAGTGCAGGCACTTAGCAACAATCCAGAACACCCTAGCAACCGTTTATTCACAAACTTTACTCCACTAGTTTGTGCTATAGCTTGTAAAATGTGTATGCATTCATATTTTATAACTGACTGTTTTCTTGTCTTTAAAAATATATACTTTATAGTAGTTAGGCCAATATTTTTGTTGTGGTATAAAAATTGGAACCGAGAAATTTCACTGAAATGTAAAATGTTGATGTCATAACATATTTATTAAGGTTAATTAAGGTTACATGGATCAAAAACAACAAAATAACTAAATGTGACAATTATTATAAGGGTTTTATGTGAAGATTGTTTTAAGTTAAATTAAATGAAAAGTTGTTACAGTATATTTTTAAAGCCTATTTAGTGTTAAAAACGATGGCTTTCAGTTATACTGTAATGTTGAATTGCTATGATTGCTCATTTCATTTGCAGAATATTGAGACAAAAAAAATTGATTGACAGCACTAATATATATAAGGCTTATCTTTTGTCTTAAAGGTCTACCAATCAAATGGGGGCCATTCTGACTTTAGTGGAGCCAGTGGTTGTCATCAATAAACTGGGGACGTCCTTCTTTGAGATGGCCCTCACGCAGACTGTGTACAACCAGTCGCTGAGAGCAACACGAGGAGACAGTGATCAAGCACAGGCGTTATCCTCACGCTTTCTTCTTATTCAGAGTGTGTTATCTTCAGTGGCGGCCATGTTGTCCATTATACCACTGAGCCGCATGGCAGACCATCATGGACCTAAAGTCTTCCTGGTGGCCTCTCAAATGGGTTCAGTGTTGGGCATGTTTATGCTTGTAATCTTCATGTACTGTGATGTTCCTCTGGAGTTTCTGTACTTGGGCTCTTTGCTGCATGGTTTGAGTGGAGGCGGGCCGATGTTCTGGGCCGGGGTGGCTGCCCTGGCGTCTCTGAGTTCGAAGCAGTGCAAACGCACTCTTAAACTCAACATCGTGGACTTCTGTTTTGGGGTCGCAGGGGTCGTGGGAGGTCTCCTGTCTGGATATCTGTACCAGATGGGACCATCAATTCTCCTTCTGACAGCAATTCTTATCAGCGTTGTGGCACTACTGTACACTGTGTTTGCCTTCTCTGACTTGAGATGTTCCCAATCCGAGGGAGAGCCGTTGCTGACTGAATCCGAAGGTGGGAACACGATGGATCGAGTCTCCATAGGGATGCTGATGACAGCCATGGTGCTGTTCATGTTAGGCGTGATCGGGGCAGAAAACGTGCTCCAGCTGTATGTACTGAAGCCCCCTCTGAGCTGGGACTCTGTGTGGGCAGGATATGGCAGGGCCGCCACCAGTGCCATGTATCTCAGTAGCTTCTTAGGGGTTGTGATTCTGTTCAATGTGTTGGGGGACACATCCCTCACTATTTTGGGTATTGTGTCCAACTGCACAGGGATGGCGATCATGACATTTGCAATAGAAAGCTGGGTCTACTTCCTGGGTAAGTTGGTATTAAAGGGGTCGTTCACCCAAAAAGAAAAATTCAAATGAAAATCATTTACTCACCCTTAAGTTGTTCCAAACCTTTATGCATTTATTTCACAAAAGAAGATATTTTGAAGAATCTCGGTAACCAAACAGTTGATGGGCCCCATTGACTTCCATAGTATGGAGGGGGAAAAAATATTATGAAAGTCAATGGGGTTCATCAACTGTTTTGTAACCCATATTCTTCAAAATATCGTATTTTACATGGTCATGTAAATTGTCATGTAAATTAATAAAATCTTTTTTATACTGAATATACATTTTTAGTTATGCCAAGCTCTAAAATATTTTATCAGGTATATTTAATAATGGGACCTTTGAGTCTCATTTTTAGACTTTAGGAGTTTAAAGATGAGTTTAGCAAATTTTTGCAGGCAAAATCTAGTAATTTCAATAGGAATCTACGCAATTGCAAAATATTGATATGTCCGTGACGCTCAATCTATGTTACTAGGTGTCATAAGTCCAACATGACAGACATACTGTGCAATATAAAAAAAAATCGGTAACACTTTACTTGAAGGGGTGTGCATAAGACTGACATGACACCTTCATAACCATGACATGACATATGTCATGAATATGAAGGAGGTTTTATGCATGTTTATGACAACTGTCATTAAGTGTCTTTCGCTCAATAATGACATTTTGAATGCAAATATGACATTGTATAAGATGTCTTTGTTATGACACCTTGACATAAACCATAACATCATAACCTGTCAGTGTCTTTGTCATGACAACTTGACATTACATTAAGTTAAACTGTCATGTGGTTGGTTTTGACATTGGCTGTCATGAGCTGTCAAATATTTTTCGTGACCTCAACTACAGTGGTACAAATTGAATTTGTCATTAAAAAGTTATAATGGCTTCATGACAGCCAATGTCAAAACCAACCACCTGCCAGTTTAATGTAATGTTAACCCATAAAGCTAAGTGGTTTCTTAAGTTTAATCTGCTATGTCATGTTTATGACAGGTTGTGTTGTCTTAGTAATGTCAAGTTGTCATGACAAAGACACTGACAGGTTATGATGTTATGGTTTATGTCAAGTTGTCATAACAAAGACATCTCAAACAATGTCATATTTGCATTAAAAATGTCATTATTGAGCGAAAGACACTTAATGACAGTTGTCATAAACATGCATAAAACCTCCTTCATATTCATAACATGTATCATGTCATGATTATGAAGGTGTCATGTTACCCTTCAAGTAAAGTGTTACCAAAAAATCATCTATATTGTTTTGGTTTTAGTATGTTTCTGCATTGAGATGTGTTGTTTTATACAGCAAGAGGAATCATGATGTTCGCCTGCGTTCCCATGCCAACTCTGCGAGCAATGCTGTCCAAGAATCTGCCTCCTCAGCAATATGGTAAAGTCACAACTGCACAGAAACAAAAACTAAAGACAGAGAAGAAACGATTAGAGCAGGCCATGTATGGAAGTCGCTTTGATTGTGCTTCATCTAAGTACAAGTCATATATTTGAGGTCATGATGCATGTTATTTGATACTTCATGAGAGTCCTCTGCTGTTTCTCTTGACAGGGCGAGTATTTGGGCTGCTCCAGCTGGTTCTGGCTGTGACTGACCTCTTGTCTAATGTCTTTTTCACCTCCATTTACCCACTAACTCTCGGCTGGTTCAGTGGCTTCTGCTTCCTCCTCTCCTGTGCCATTAGTTACATTAGTGCCGTCCCGATCATGTAAGTAAATCTACCGTTAAAAAAACAACAGCAAACGTTTTTTGGTGGTTTCTTCTCAGATCATGCGTAGTAACAGCTACTTATTTTGTTTTTCAGTTATCTAAGTGGCAGAGAACATGGAACCTGAGAACATGAAAATGTGTCTGTTGTAATTCTTTTTGAGCCCCTAATGAGATATGGTGGAATTATATTTCAATGCTTTTGCATTCCATGAGACACTTTGCATTCATTCACAAAATTTTGTGTTCTCTTTCAAAAGTATTACATTCCCCAAGAAACGTTGCGTTCGTTCACAGAACTTTTGCGTTCTCTCACCAAAGTTTTGCATTCCCATGAAACTTTGCATTCACTTGCAAAAGCACTGAAATATAGTTATTCCTCCCATCTTATGTCAGAAAAGTTTTGCAAGCAAATGCAAAATCATTGAAATACAATTTTTCTTCACATGTAATTTTTCTCCATCACCATGTCCATGTGCCTTAAAGGGAAAGTTCAACCTAAAATGAAAATTAAAGGAATAGTTCATTTAAAAATGAAACTTCTGTCATCATTTACTCACCCTCAAGTATGAACCTATGACAAACCTGTATGAACTTCTTTCTTCTGCTGAATACAAAGTTGTTCCCAAGTTGGCTATATCGTAACAGCGTGAGTATGGGGTTCAGCAGTTCACTAATAAAGTTTTTTTCTCCATATTCTATTTAGGTTTTGGTTCTGGTGTGTTTTTTTTTGTAATGTCCAACAGCTGCCACATGGTGTCATCATATCGTCTATGCACGACCTACTATGGCAAGCAGAATTAGTATAGAAAACTTTGGTTTGATTTTATTCATGGATATATTTTAGAGTAATATTTATAATTTGAAGTCAGAATGATAATTAGAGTTCCCTTTCGAGAGGTCTCTCATATTGCGCAAGTTAGCTTACAATAACTAACTTTTCTCACCTTTTCTCGAGAATATTGAAGCAATATTGTTTGTTGTGGCTCAGAGCTATATAAGCCCCCATTTTCAGATCTAATCTCCTTCAGCAAGTTCCACTTGGCTGACCTCCGGTTGAGAAGCCTTCACCGCCACCGTCGAAAAGCCTTCAGCAGAACAAGCCATCTGCTAAGGAGCTCTGTGGGCACCGGCTACCTGTTTTTCAACTGGACGCCGCCTTCAGCCCGCTTTTCTGCTGTGCCATCTGGCGTGCATATATCCTTTTAAAAGCAAACTTAGTGTGTTCGCTGCTGTGATGCACTGTCTAAAAGAGCAACTTCCAGGCGTTGTTTCAAATGCCTCGGACACCTGCGCCTCGTGTAGAGGCCCTCTCTTTGGCGCGGATCGTCAAATCTTGTGCTCTCTCTGTCTGGGCCGTGACCA
Organism: Chrosomus eos; assembly: GCA_036326025.1. NCBI lineage: Eukaryota > Metazoa > Chordata > Actinopteri > Cypriniformes > Leuciscidae > Chrosomus > Chrosomus eos. Next base: position 21,776,238 of record CM070839.1, read on the forward strand.
CGCTGAAGCTGCACTCTCTAAGGGCCGCTGCCCAGAGTGCAATGAGATGGCGCTCTCCACCCGGCAGGCTCGTCTGGTCAGCTCGCCGCCGACGACCCCGTGATCCTGACTTCCGCTTTTCCTTTGAACCTGACCCGGAAGCTTTCAGGGACCTGAGCATCGCCACAGACCTGGCTCTGCGCGCCACTAAATCATCTGCCCAGGCGATTGGTAGAAACATGGCGAACTTGAAGAAGTCTGCTTTGAGCCAATCACAAAGTTCTTACAATGGCACAGCATTTAAAGATAGTTTTCGATGATTGACACCACATAATTTACCCTATATTTTTGTCCTAAAGTGTGAATGGTGTCTTACCGGTAAAAAGCCAGTTGCTTGTGTGAACAGCACATTTGTGTATTTACCGGAAAAGTAATTCTGGTAATTTTATGGTAATTTACCGGGGTTGCTGTGTGAAAGGGGCTAATACTTCTTTGTTAATGTAATAAAACACTAATTTCACTATTTAAACCAGTCTTTAAACTAATTGCTGCAGGTTTGTCAGTTTGTAAATGCATTAACACTATAGACCTCGACTCCCTGTGTTCTACGGGTCTCATTTGTGACCAGACATAAAACCCATTTTTCAATGGACTTTTCAATAATTATAATTTTTTACATATTTGACACTGATTGTTTAGTTTTCTTACAAATACCATACACATTCATAACTCTAGGAAAAATGTGGGATTAAATGGGTTAAATGCTAAATCGGCTTGCCATGTGCTTAATGCCTACGTATTTCCGCTAAACTTTCAGTGTCTACTCGAGCTTCCGGTATTATCCACTGATAACAAACTGGTAGAAGGCTAGTAGTAAACTCTTTCTGACATATTTCAGTTAATTATCGATCACTAACAAATTTATATCATAGGCTACATAACATGCACTTTTAATATATATTTTTAAAAATATATATATATCGTTTTAGTAGCCTAATGAGCTCAAAAAGCTTTAAATACCTTCGGCGTGAAGGTGGCGCATCGTCTCGATATTGTTGTGTCCCGTTCTGTAAAATGTCTTCAAGATTTAATTCTGTGATAAGTTTCCATAATTTCCCTTTGGATGAAAAAATACGGAAAAAGTGGCTTCTCAATGTCGGGCGTGAGGATTTGAACGTTAGTCTTAATACAAGAGTCTGCAGTCGTCACTTCGAGAGTGAGGATTTGATTGAGCCATCGAATACTAGAGCACGCCGGCTACTGAAGAAGGGCGCTGTGCCCACGGTGTTCCCGAGGAACGATTCCACTCCAGCACCAAAGCGCACAGGGTTACGGAAGAAGCTGAAAGTTTCCACTCATTTGAAAGAGGATCGCGTGCCTACGGTCTTCCCGCATCAGGATCATGATTATTGCTCATCTCCAGTCCAGGTTAATATGGTTGTGGATCAGACCGAGGATCTCCGAAAGGAGGTGGAGAGCCTGAGGAGACAGGTGGCAGAGTTTACTGTCCTTCAGAGGTTTTGTTTGGGACGATTTGCTGCATCTGACGATGACATCAGGTTTTACACTAGGTAAGCTCTAAAACGTAAACAACACATTGGTCATCTGAAACTAAAACTACTCTTCTGTTCTTTTAATAATATATGTTAAAAGAAGTTCGCTTAATTGTATTGAATTACAGCTTTCAAAAAACTACTTGCATATACAAATGATACAATAATACGCCACTTAACTTTTCTTAGAGTAGCTACACTTTCATGGCATACAGTGTTGAAGTGTAATGCATTAATAAATCACATGATGTAATTACTTGTCCCTTAATAAAAGTAAAATAAGGGTTTGCCCTTAATTTTTCTGTAATTTAGCCTACAGTTTTTATGTAATTGCATTAAATACTGAATATAGAATAATTCTATAAAACAATAGTGGATTTAACATCAAAATTTAAAGCCTAATGTTAAAATTTGTGTTTTTAACGGTCCGTTCAAGAATCATTTATTAGCTATTTTATATTATTTATTTGAAAACATTAAAAGAGCAGTTTCATGTCTACTGCATGTTTCAACTGTACCCTTGTATTGGTCACACTTTTGAAGAAATAGTAGCTGAAATTAATAACTTTTTTGGAGTAATTTACCCAAAACTGATGACATGCTTCTGAAAACACAAAAAGTGCACTTTGTAATGTCAACTTTGTTTTTCCACTTTAAAGAAGTACATTTATTTTGATGTGTTGACAAAAATAGTTAAGCACATTTAAAGCACTTGATTATAATTAACTGTAATGTGGTTATTTGATATTACATTTAAAATTAAGATATCTTTTAAATGTACTAAATTGCAACATTACAAATGTGCAATTTCAAATATATTTAAAAATACATGACAGACCAGTTTCAATGCAAGTCAAGTCAAGTTAACTTTATTTATATAGCGATTTTTACAATACAAATTGTTTCAAAGCAGCTTACAGAGATAACAGGAAAGCAATGTTGTAATAGTATTGTTAAATTAAAAATTAAATGTTAAATGTCCCCAACTAAGCAAGCCTAAAGCCAATGGTGACAAAGGCGAAGAGCGGCGAAAAAGGCAACAGTGGCAAGGAACCAAAACTCCATCAGGTGACAGAATGGAGAAAAAAACCTTGGGAGAACCCAGGCTCAGTCGGGGGGCCAGTCCTCCTTCAATAGAAATGTTATTAATATTATTTTTTTTCATTTACCATAAATGCTTGTCAGTAAATTAAATTCTAATATGACATACAAAGATGTATTTAAGTCCTATTTAAGTAGGTCAAAAAGCATTCTTAAGTTCAACTTATAGTATATATTAAATACATTTTTATTAAATTGTAAATTCTGCACAGTTAATTTTCTGAAAACATTACATTCAATTCAGTTAGTTTGTATGTAAGGGATGATATAGAGCGAGGCGGTTGTTATAGCGAATAAAACCCTGACAGCCTGATTCGCTATAAAACCGCCTCAGTCTACATTATCCCGCTTATTACATGGCTACCTACCAAATAAATCAATAATTTGTCACAAAATATTGATTTAAAAAGGAGTTTATTGATTTACGATTGTATTGCTACAGAGTGAACAGAACTAAGTCCATGGCAACGCTCTGTTTTTCATGGCAACGGTGTGTTATACTAAGCAGCGGTCTGTTGTCAAGAAATAACACTCGTATTCTACATTAGAATTCAACCAAGCCATGTAATAAGCAAGTATATTCTATTAAAGTATAGGCTATTATTCCTGTTATAATAAATACTTATTTTTCACAAGGATTTATAGTTCATAAAGCCTTATACTTTGCTCTTAACAAAAAGTAAGCTACAACTCTAGTTTGAGCATCACATTTGTTGGTGTAGGCTATATTATCTCAAACATGTCCCATATCTCATGTAGGTTTGCGACTTACAACCACTTGATGGCGTTCTGGAGACTGATAGAGCCTGCATCCCATAGCATGCTTCGTTTGACCAGAGCAACAACAAAGAGTGAAGATGGAGCATCAAGTGCATCTGTAAATAATAACTTTATGCAATTCATAACTCTATAATTATCATTTAGTATGCTATATATTAAATACATGTGAGAATAGAATGTGGAAATAGAAAGAAATACAAATTTCTAATGTTGCATTCTCTATATAAACATACACTTCTCCAATTTTTTCTTTTAACAGTATCAGTCGCTGCAGCCCGTCGATGAGTTTTTTCTCTTCATGGTCCATCTCTCGATTGGGCTAACAAAGAGGGTTCTGGGCCACAGATTCAACATCCATCAGTCCACCGTGAGTCAAATAATTACAAAATGGGCCAATTTCCTGTACACCATTCTTGGATCCGTGCGCGTCTGGATGTCTGAGGAGGCGTCAAGGCTCAAATGCCAAAGGAATTCAAAGACTACCCAGACACACAAGTAGTGATTGACTGTACAGAGCTGCGTTGCCGAATACATCCTCTACCCGGTTTCAAGGTGAAGAGTCCCATTGCTCCTTCAAGGGTTAATTGGCATAGCACCGCATGGTGCAGTCACTTTTGTGTCATCCTTGTGTCCAGGATCTGTCAGTGACGAGGAACTTCTTATGAAGTCTGGGATTGTGTCGCTCATAAAACCTGGAATGGCCATTATGGTCGACAAAGGTTTATTTTTAGATGACTATGTACCATGCAAAGTTTACAGACCTGCTTACCTGTTCAAGCAGGAAGAGTTTCCAGCTAATGAGTTGGAGGAGACTCAATCCATTGCTCGGCTGAGGGTCCGCATTGAGCTCCTCTTCTGCAGAGTGAGGCAACACCAGCTGTTTGATACAGTCATCCCTTTCTCCAACTTCGGGACCATCAACCAGCTTTACACTGTTGCTTGCCTCCTTACAAACTACCAGAATGGCCCTTTGTTACAAGGATGGGCACAGGATTAAAGACTACACACAACTTGGTGTTGGGGATTGGATCAAATGATTAATGTAACTGTAGATAAATGTAAAGTTTAAACATGTAAATATTAAAAAAACTGATGCAACATGTATACAACTTTTATGCAATGTTTCTGTAAACCTATAAATAACTTTATAATGTGTTTCCTTTACACCACTGAAATGGAAACATGTTAATATAAATGAAGTACAGAAACATGGTATCAAAGTTATTTATATTTACATGTTTACAGTTTACAAGAAAAACTTTATAAAGTTATTTATGTTTACAGAAACAGTGCATCAATGTAGATCAATGTAAATAACTTGTGTGTGTGTCCTGTACACTGTAATGTAAATATAAATAAATGTATAAAACTTCACTGTGATATAAACATGTTACACTTAAAGGAATAATTCCGGAAAAATTAAAATTCTGTTCTCATTTACTCAAGATGTTCAAACCTGTATGAATTTCTTTCTTCTGCTGAATACAAAAGAAGATATTTTGAAGAATATTTGTTACCGAAACGTTTATGGGGCCCCATTTTGACTTTCAAAGTATGGACAAAAAACAAAATACTATAGAATAAATGTGGTCCATCAACTGATTTTTCATTTTTGGGTGAACTATCCCTTTAACTTTTCTGTAAACACGTAAATATAAATGTTTCAAATATAAATAACTTCATAAAGCTGCTCTTGTACACCACTGTAATGTAAAGGCCTTACTGATTGCTAGGCCTATTTTTTTACCTGGCCAGATCATGTGATGATTCATTTACTACCTTGGAGACAATGAGTCTCAGTTTCTGTTGCCCCCCCCCCCCCCCCCCCCCCCCCCATCTATTATTTAGCTTTAAGCAGGTGCGTCTCCTACGGCACAGGGGGAAAAGTAATTTCCTGAGTGTGACAAACGGGTAATTATTGATGATGATACTTGATGCCAAAGCTCTCCTTGTCCTATAGTCCTTCTGGACAAGACATTTAAAGCTTGTAAACCATTTTGCAGATTCAAAGATTTCTATTAACTTTAATGTAAGGCTTTTACATTTCCTTGGATACAAGATGGTTCCATCAAAGCAAAAATGTTTTTATTTGCTTGTTTTAATGTTGGTCTGTGAAAGGAGGGAAATGACAGTAAAGACTCCTCAGGTGGTCGCAAAAGACTCACTGCAGAGGCTCTGAGACATCAATGAGATCATGGAACCTTTGATATCTGAGGCGCTTAAACCTAACTGACAGCAATCCAACTAAATAAGATTCTGTTCATAAGACTGTGACTGATCAGAGGCCAGTTACTGTATTTTATCTTAAAGAGACTAGATCCTTCATCATAGTCCTACTTTGGCCAGTATTGTGATCTATGTTATAGGCTATATTTCACAATCATCTTTTTTGTATTTTGTGGAAACAGTAATCAAATCCCTAATCAGACATAGTGGATTTCTGCTACTATCTCTGCAAATTTAAATATTCATGTAACCGGTTATATAGCTTTCAGTCTGCTGTTGTTGTGTCTAGTCTACCATTGGCTGTTTAGACTTATTAAAAACTGTGGACAAGAGTGATCACGTGTATTCTATTATGTTAAAATAATTGGTATTTCATTAAAGACATAATCAATTGTATTAGTAAAGTTACTATTACACTGGCAAATTAACAGGTTAATCCGTTTATTGAACAAAATAAAACTTATTCCATTAGTGAATACTCCATTCTTCAAACACGCAGAACAATACTAGGATGCACGACACGCAATTTCTCCCTCCTCAACTGTAACCGCCCTTTGCTTTCAACTCGTCTTATCCAATCACAATCCTCCTCGTGTCTTATACTCCCACTGTTTTCTACGGTTGGCCAATCACCAAGCTCATCGCTGAGGCTTCAACTCAACGCACTCCGCCATTTTGTAGCGCTTTAAGAAAACTCAGCCAAGCAACAAAGTTGCGGATCAGAGCTGCTGTTCCTCTGTGTGCAATGGACGGGTAAGTGATGCTACGTTGTTATGAGTGGAAAATAATGTGGACTTGCCTGGTGATAAACATTGCACTAGTAAAGCCGTACGTTTATCAACTGTAATGTAGCCTATATATTTTTTTGTTTGATTGGACAGGGCGAGCGCTCTTATCATCACCAGTTACGATGAAACAAACGCGTAGGTTTCCGTGCATCAAGCTTCTGCATGATGCTCGCTGTTTTGTTAGCTTTCCCCCCTGTTTTGCCTGTTTTTTGTTGTTGTTTTTTTATAAACTCAGTGTTCGTGTTTTGCAGCCTAATTGAGTTTGTTTTCTGCAAAAACAATTCTAGGCTATTTCCACCGAGAGGACTTGTTGCATCGTATGCAGTTATAAAAGTTTAAGTAAAAAGTAAACAATAAAATTCTTTAAAACGCATAAATGGGGAAAGCAGGCATTAAAAGTTGTGTTATTCTTTCTAACCTGAACATGATTATTAAAGTGAGTGAGAGTAACTTGATTAGTTAGATTGTGTGATGGCATTGACATCTTTTTCCCTGTGCAGCCGCCTAGAGACTGAATTGTATCCTATGGGATCAAGTTACGCAGAATTAGAGTAAGTCTATCTGAAATATTATAGCTCAGAATTGTTTTTTTTTAACCTCCCACAGATTGCATTTTTATTTAGTTTTATAAGAGAAATATCAGGGTGCTACAGTGTTTCTCTTACAAAATGCTCCATAGTTGCCATAGATTCCACAAAAACAAAGGAGCCTAGTTACTTTGCCATTTTGCAGTTGATTATCAATGACTATTGCTTTTTTATTTTTTGCTTGAACAGTGCAACAATTTGAATTTTAAACTGTATTTAGACTTTTATGTTGCAAAAACTCATTTCACAATCTTTGGTGAAGAAAAAACTCCATTTGTTGAATAGTAACCTAGGTGTGGGTAATACCACATAGCAGTAACCAGCGGTACTCTTGTAACTACTGTAATGTGGCAGGAATTGTGGTTTCTATGTTAAATGGGTCTAAAATGAATCTGATAGTGACCTGATAGACCTGGATGAACCAGACAGACACACTGCACATGCAGCATGTAAGATGATACACAGAAACTAATACCACACCCCAGGTATTGTGAAAAAAAACTGACCCCAGTCCTCAGGGCCCCCTTGTTTGAGCTCTCATTCGCATAAAGGTTTTTTCCTCTTGGGGAAGATGCATTCTTATTTGTTTGGCACAGTCTGTTTCTTTTTTCAATTCATTGTTTCAAACATAAAAGCCTTAAAGCTGTGCTTTGTAGATATGCAGACTTTTTGAAGACCTGATCCAAAGGGGAGATTCTGGAATTGCGTTTACTATGAGTTCATGTGAAACAGGATGTGGGGGTTAATCTTCAACCATAGACTGACCCAAAATACCACTCATATTTTTTGCTCTAAAGGGTTAGATCTGTGGGAAGGAACTAGATTACACAGTCTATTCACAATCATCTTGTTCCTTTAATGGGAAAAACATCTGACCAACATGAACCAAATGAAATATTAGACTCATTAGACCCACTTAAATATGAATCACATTTCTTATTTTGGTTGAGGATTTTAATTTCTCCTTTTGGTTTGCAGAAATGTGATATATTCTGAAAATTACACATTAGATATACTGTCCTGTGCAGTGTGCATGACATTTTTTTTTCTTTACCTTTTGTTTCATTGGGACTTTAGACAAATGCATGGGGTCAGAATGGTTCCTCTGTTCTCCTTTTCTAATTTCATGTATTTTGTTTGTTTTCCTGCTCTGATTTTTTTCCTTTCATTTCTTTTTTACAGCGTTGTTCACGATATTGCAGTTGGCACAAAGGTAAGAATCTTATATTTGTTCCTTCGGGTCACTTACGGTAGACAACACTATACAGCTTGAATTGGTTCAATAAGAGCAGATTTTATTCACTTCATCATCCTTTAAGTGTCTGTGTGTGCCATGACTCTCACATGGACTTCCACACCTTGTGCTATCGCTCTGTCTAGATATGATTTCATCCTGGCAACAAGGTGAATCATTTCGAAGCAACAAAAAAAAAAAGATTTGTTAGAACATGCACTGTGGCATTGTGCCATTCCACGTGTGCTTTCTCAACTTTTTATGAAATCAAGAGTTATCATTTAACTTTAAAAAATGAATGCTGGATCATGTGTCATAATATTTTATTATTGTGAAATGCGTAGTTAAGAAATCCCAAACTTGCTGCCTGGATCAGCCTTTACGAGGCAACAACATGAACACTCCCGCTCATTCTCTCATTAAAGATTATTTCCTGTGGTATGTGGCTAGTGAGGAGCGACCTACAGGATGTGGAACAAAGGCTGATTCATGAGGTTCATTTAGGTTACTTCTTACATGCTTCAGGTCATGCAGTAACTTGCATGAAACCTACCGGCACTGTATTTATCTGAGGATTACTGTGGTAAAGGGGCAGGCACTGTTTATTGTTTTTTTTTTTTTTTTTTGCTAATTGGAAAAGTTGATTCTGAAATTATATGAGATGTTTCCTAGTTTTGGAGTTAAAATAATTGTATGAGCATTGTCTCAGGTTCAGATCAATTAGAACTAAATGTTAAAGTCCCCCTGTAGTCAATTTTATCCTTTAAAACTCATGTCCAAAATGACATATGTAAACAATTATTCCTTGAAAAAATGCCTTTTCTTCATGCCTTAAAATATCTTGAATGTAACTCTACACCCTTGCCTCATTTAGTATACGCGATTCTATGAATATGAGAAGAAGCCCCGCCTCCACTCAGACCAGCTCAGAGATCCACTCGTGGACGATCACACGTTGTTGTTTTTGGTTACAAGGTAGCTTGTGATGTCAGAAACCCCAGTGATTTCAAACCACGTTTTTGAGTCTTTGGTTCACTGCAGTTTTAAAGAGAAAATACTATCAATGGTGTGTTGACTTATGCTTTAAGACAAACCATGTCAAATTCACATTAAAAATACCACAAAAGACACAAAAATAAAAAAATAAGCTATTTAAATGATGGAATAGCATACACCAACCATTCACTAAAAAATAAGAACATAGAAGCTGTAAAAATGTCAATGTTAACTGGGAACAATCTATCAGTCTTGTCTTCTGGGCTAAATTAAACTGCAGTCGCAAGATATTAATGTGCTGCATGTCAGAGAGAAACCAATTCTACAGTAGGAAATTATGTAGAGAGAAACTTGATGTTTATCATGAACACACTGAGCCATATTATTGTTTGATTTTAATTTTTCTATACCCACAAAACCTTTGAGGCACAACATAGATTTTCTTTATTTAAAATGCATTGAAAATTCATGCACAGTAAGGTCAAAGACATTCAATTAAAGGGATACTCCACTTTTTTTGGAAATAGGCTCATTTTACAACTCCCCCAGAGTTAAACAGTTGAGTTTTACCGTTTTCGAATCCTTTCAGCCGATTTTCTGATATTTAGAAGAACATCAGTAAGCAGACAGTTTCTGGTCTCATTGACTTCCATAGTAGGAAAAAAATATACTATGGGAGTCAATGAGACCAGAAACTGTCTGCTTACTGATATTCTTCTAAATATCAGAAAATCGGCTGAATGGATTCAAAAACGGTAAAACTCAACTGCTTTACCATGGGGGAGTTGTAAAATGACCTATTTCCAAAAAAAGTGGAGTATCCCTTTAAGAAAAGTAGATGATCAATTGTAATTGAAGTTTTACATTTATCGTTGGATGTTCTGGTTGTTTAGGTGGTCTTGTATTTGTCTTTGCGAACACAGGTGGCAAGCTTTTTATTGAGGTTTGTACCTCAGCCTAATGATTGAACCCATTTCAGAGACATTCCTCAGAGATTGGTTTTGGCTGTTGATATGATGAGATGAATGCAGTCTATTCATCAAATGCAAATATGTTTGCCTCATCACTCACCACACACATGTAGCTCTTGTGTTTGTTCAGCAGGGCTGATCAGAGGGAAGATGGCTGGGGGAGGTGCTAATGGGTCACATGGGGGTTCGCTTGATGCTATCAGTCTCTCTTTCTTGTTCTCGGTATCTCGTGAAGAATGCAAGTCGAAAGCTTGTGGGTCACAGGTGCTGATTACAGCGAGCTGACAATCCACAATACTCACAGCATGTTTTAACTCGCTAAAATTGACGTTTTTGTGGTGTCAGGGTGCACAACCAGGTATTTATCTGTCAAAAAAGTGCAATGCCACGTCAATAGACTCTCCACGGGGACATTTCTGACCGGCCGTTGCTACTATTGCACTATCCGAAGTAAAAAGGTCTGGAACTGTGCTCATAACCTGTATGGTTAGTGTAGAAAATGGCTCAAGTTAGAAGGCACACCTGGGCGTATGGAGATAATGGGTCTTGTGTATTCAGTCCTGGGTAGGGTTTCAGTTACCTGCAGCACAAGGTTTCCATGGTGAGCGCATTACAATCGGAGCCGTGGTAACGGCCCCGTTTTTTGTTCTTGTGAATTGTTGCAGTCTTAGCCCCTCCCCCTGTCCTTCACACCCCTTAATCTATTTAAGCAAGTATCCCATCATGCCACACCCAACAAAAAGTTAACACATCGAATGTTTGTGTTTGTCATGCTTAATTAACTTCATTGAATGCACAGAGATCGTGCTGTCTGACACCATCTAGAAGCTTTGAAGGAATGTTCTGGGTTCAACTCAAGTTAAACTATTGACGGCGTAGCTACAGAAACCACCGAAAGATCTACGTGGAGTAAAGCAAACTCCATAAACACTGTCCATAACCCAAACCTAGTATAGTAGACAATTTAGAATAGAATAGTAGACAATTTAATAATCATTTAATGCAATCACTTTAACAGTAGTGCTTTATTGTTGAATATGTTGCAGGCATGTTGTCAGTTCATTGGTCGTTTTGCTAGAAAACGGCACCGTTTAGGGTAACAAGCAACTGAGTCGAGCTATAAAGGTTTCTGTAAAAGTGTAAAGATTAGCGTGTTTTTCAGTAACCATTTAACCATTAGTTTGTTTTTAGCTTAGTGTGTCGTAGCAGATGTATTTTGTGTAGCCACCCCCCTCTGGGTTACATGTGGTTCTCATTGAGTCGTTTGACTGTGGAATTTTAATATGTGGTGGGCAGGCTTGTGCGGTTGCATGGGCTTAGTAGTTTCTGCTGAATACACTTATTTCACTCTTTCTTTAGTCATACGCTGTGATTGGACAATCAGAATATAGTTTAATTCATCCAACTACTGTTACTTTCTTTGTTCCATCAAATGTCTGCACTCGGATAATGGACAACCAGAACAAACATTTGCTTTCGATTGTCCGAATTAAACGGGACAAAGAGAACTTATTTGCAGAACTGTGATTTATTGCTTATGGTAATCACATGTCTTAAGTCATGTGTAATCTTGGCTTAAGCTGTGTTGGAAATGGGGTGTTTGATACCAAGCGCAGCAGAGGGTAAGAGGTTTTAGACATATTCCGTCCTTTTTTAACAAAGAAAAGTGTGAAAGAGCAAATGCAAAATTCAGTCGTGACTCTGGACACGCGTTCCTCTTGGTTGACGAACCGGAAATGTAAAACCACCCCTCTCCCCAGTCTACAGAGATCTTCCTTCATAGGTTTGTAGTGGGGGATGTCTTGTGGTTGATCTCTGACCCCACCCGCCCTTAAGGCTCTGCTGTTTGCACGGGAAGGCTGAATGTAGCATTGCCCATTTCCTGCGTTCAGAGTTTCTGATGTAACTTGTCCTTTTTTGGAGATCCCACTATCATTGTTTCCTTTACTACTTGTTGTTGCTATTCAGACTAAAGGTTGGATTCATCTATCATTGTTCTTCCTCTTTACTTCAAGTGTCCTGTTGATAAGTTTGTAAACCTAAACTGTCTAAACCTCTTAAAAATTACACAGTTTGATCTAGAGCCTTTTCTTTCAGAGAGGATCTGACGAGCTGTTCTCCTGTGTTTCCAGTGGGCCTTATATCATGAGCTCAGCAGGTAAGGATTTTTATGCTCTATACTTATTTCTTTCTTTCTCAGATGTGTTGTCCCAGCATTCCATCCTGATCATCTGCTCTCAATGTAGCCAACGGCAACGACAGCAAGAAGTTCAAAGGTGAAATCAGAAGTCCTGCCGCCCCGTCCAGAGTTATACATGTCCGGAAGCTGCCCAATGACATCAACGAAGCAGAGGTCATCTCCCTCGGCCTTCCGTTTGGCAAAGTCACCAATCTGCTCATGCTAAAGGGAAAGAACCAGGTACTATGGCCTCTCCTGTTACTACATTCTTAGCATTAGCTCAGAGTAGGAGAAAAGGTTGACTTAAAGGAGTAGTTCACTTTAAAAAAAACTTTTGCTGATAATTTACTCACCCCCATGTCATCCAAGATGTCCACGTCTTTCTTTTTCAGTCGAAAAGAAATTAAGGTTTTTGATGAAAACATTCCAGGATTTTCTCATATAATGGACTTATAATATAATGGAGCCAAACGGTTCAAGGTCCAAAAGACAGTTTCAGTGCAGCTTCAAAGGGCTTTAAACGATATCAGACGATGAATAAGGGTCTTATCTAGCGAAACCATCGCTCATTTAAAAAATAAATACAAAGTTTAAGTTTTTTAAGCACAAATGCTCGCCTTGCTCTGTTCTGTGATGAGAGTTCGTGACTGTCCTGTTCGAACTCGTTCATCAAAATTAACAAATCTTTTTTCGAGTCATGACTTGAAGGGTCCTAGATAAGACCCTTATTCATCGTCTGATATCGTTTAAAGCCATTTGAAGCTGCACTGAAACTGTCTTTTGGCCCTTGAACCGTTTGGCTCCCAATGAAGTCCATTATATGGAGAAAATCCTAGAATGTTTTCATCAAAAACCTTAATTTCTTTTCGACTGAAGAAAGAAAGACGTGGACATCTTGGATGACATGGGGGTGAGTAAATTATCAGCAAAAGTTTTTTTTTTTTAAAGTGAACTACTCCTTTAACCAAAGCTCGTCACCTAAAATATTCGGATTTTTAATTTATGCAGTAAATAAGCTCTTCTTAAACTACTTATTAGTTCTATCACCAATACTAGTGTTTTAGATTTGTTTTTGTATTGCATATTAAGCATTCAGCTTAGCGACGTTAACATCAGACTTAATTATTTCTTTGGCTAGAAATTGTTTGTGAGTGTATTGTTGAGAATCTTGAAAGAAATTAATTCCATATAATATAATTCAGCAAGGATGCAATTACATTGAAAAAAATGACAATTAAAGGCATATGTAATATTACCAAAGATTTCTATTTCAAGTAATTGTTGTTCTTGTGAACTTTCTATTTATCAAAGAATCCTGAAAAAAGTGTCTTAGTTTTTCCACGAAAATATTAAATAGAATATTTCACAATATTACTGTTTTCGTATATTTTTGATCAAAACATCCATGCCGCCCTCAAACTTGTAAAAATAGTGTATGTGAAATTTAGCTTGTTTAGCCAGAAGTTTTTGCATTTTTGGGGTTAAAGGAAAATCCATGATCTGCATTTTTGTGCAGGCTTTCTTGGAAATGAATACCGAAGAAGCAGCACAGACGATGGTTACTTACTACTCCTCCGTAACACCCGTCATCAGAAATCATCCCATCTTCATGCAATACTCCAACCACAAAGAGCTGAAAACAGACAACTCGCCAAACCAAGTGGTACGTGCTTCGAAATCTCTTTTGGCATCCATCTCATAACGTTCGCGGGCTTTGCGAAGCTTCATTCCACTTTTCTACATAGTTGATCATTTGAAAATGTATACATTTATAATGAAGAGTTATTTGCAGCTGCTGTGTGCATGATGATTGATACAAGCAGAGTTTGCCGTCTTCTACGCATCTTGTTTTTTCCCCTGCATTTTCCACACTGCCCGTTTCCCTTTTCTAAACACAGTTTATATGCAGCTAAAGGGCTTTAGCAGTGAATTCCACAGCTGCAGCCCATCAGCGCTCATTTGGAGGATAGCTTAATTTGTTTTGCTTTTTCTGTTTGAACAACTAACAGTGTTTACTCCATACACGATTTTGCTCAGAATAAGCCATCTACAAATTGACTCATGCGTGCACATGGATAAACAGCGTTTTTCCTTTATTTTAAACCTAGTTGAAATCTAATTTAATCTTTGCCATTGTTTGGTGTCTACAGAGGGCACAGGCAGCACTGCAGGCAGTAAATGCTGTCCAGACAGGTAGCATGACTCTAGGTGCTGTTGACCCATCCGGTATGACTGGCCCCAGCCCTGTCCTGAGAGTCATCGTTGAAAACCTATTCTACCCTGTGACCTTAGATGTCCTGCACCAGGTATACACTTCCTCTAGTCTATTCTACACCGTGACCTTAGATGTCCTGCACCAGGTATACACTTCCTGTAGTCTAGTTCTCTGAAATGACTTTCTGACTTAATCCTTTCTGAATTAACTGTTGGCAGTTATGATTGTTTGATACTAAAATATCTTCGGTTCCTAAACAGATCTTCTCCAAGTTTGGCACAGTGCTGAAAGTGATCACATTCACCAAAAACAATCAGTTTCAAGCTCTACTCCAGTTTGCTGATGGCCTGACAGCACAACATGCCAAGCTGGTGAGTGGTGCCATCTATCAGTCATCTTATGTAATGACAAATATTAAAACTAGGTTTTATGCCAGCTCACTTACTGTGAAAGAATGTGAAAGTCTAGATTTTTGCATGTTTTTTTGACTAATATCTCTCTTTCCTCAGGCTCTAGATGGCCAGAACATCTACAATGGCTGCTGTACTCTGCGCATTAGCTTTTCCAAACTTACCAGCTTAAATGTTAAATACAATAACGACAAGAGCCGTGACTACACTCGTCCGGACCTGCCCACAGGGGACAGCCAGCCTACTCTTGAACATCACCATATGGCTGCTTTCGGTACACATGCCTAGCACACACTTTTCTTAACCACAGTCCCATTCTGCCTCTTTTAGAAATTTCTAAAAGTCCTCGTATTTTGCAGCTACTCCTGGGATCATCTCTGCCTCGCCATATGCGGGAGCACACGCCTTCCCTCCACATTTTGCTATCCAGCAGGCTGCAGGTACGACGGCACACAGCTCGAGTCTAACGCCTTCTCCATTTTATATTTTCCGAATTATTATGTCTTGTGATTTGTCACGTTAATTGAGACTGTCTTGATCAGGGTTGACAATACCTGGGGTTCATGGAGCCCTGGCCTCACTGGCCATGCCTGGGGCAGCAGCGGCCGCTGCGGCTGCTAGCAGAATGGGCTTCCCCTCCCTCCCCGGAACCCACTGCGTCATGCTGGTCAGCAACCTGAACCCAGAGGTTAGTAGTTCGTAGTCTCCCATGGACCTGGAAGTGCTCAAAATGTCTATTTAAATGTTTAAACTTTTTTTTATTGTGCCATAGCCTACTGTTCCTAATGATCCTCCTTACATTTGATTTTCTCTCATATTTAATTTTATAATGAATGAGAAATGCATTATTTGTGAAGCTGTCACAATGCTAAAATTTCACTCCAAAAACAGCGGAACACTTTCATTTATTATTTATTATTGTTTTTTTGTTTTGTTTTACATTTTAAGTTTATATTTCAAATGTTGTAATGTTTAAATATGAATCACTTAAATTAAATCAATCACAATGGCACCACAGCAAAAGCTTAGTGGAACATTCTTTTTAAATGAAATGTAATTAAAAAAATCATATATATTTAATGCAATATATAATAGAATAAATAATCATAATTTAAATCAAAACAATGGTCTTGGCACTACAGCAAAAACCTGGTCCTGTATATCATCACTGGCCTGTATAATTGACTGGATTGCTCATTGTGTTCTAAACTGCCAGCGGTAATGAAGGATTAGTTATTAGGATATATGTATGTCAATTATTGTTTAGACGTTATCTGTAATGTTTATGTTATATAGAAATCATTAAGAAGGGTGTGTCTACTGCACACTGCTAACACAGGGAACTGACCTAACACAAAATAGATTTCTTTATGTACGTAAGTATGCAGGAAATATTAAGCATGGACATTTACTGGGATTATTAGCAGAAATTGATTTGGAATATACAATAAATATTACAATACATGCATGACCCTATTACGAGATTGCACTATATTGTATTAAAATCCAAGCTTTACCATGCATCACCTTGCTCGGAGCAACAATGCTTTTTACTAGTCGTGACAAGTTGTGTAATCAGATTTGTATATAATGTTGAGCTAATTATTAATTTAACAAATGTTTAAATTATCTCTTCAGTTTCAAAATACATTTTGTTAATGAAAGCACTGTTGAATATTATATAGTTGTATGAATAAAACAATATTATATAGCCTAACACAATATAATTACATAACCACAGTAAATAAGTTGTATGTCTACATGGCAAATTAAATTGTATGTGCATGCCAAGCATACATCTGTATTCCGATTAGAGCTGCGCGATTAACTGTTAAAAGATTATGGAAAGTTAGGATATAAACACTGTCTACATAAGCGATCAATACAGAGCAAATCACGTTTTGACGCTTCAAATAATGATTGTATGGATTACAGTATGCCACCAGCTGGCGAAAAGTGACTGTCAAAAATGTATTTGTCATTGGATCATTCATTTAAGAGATTTGTTCAAAAACGCTGGTTCATCCAGTAATGAAATAAGTGAAGTATTTACGAGCAAGTTATTGAATCATTCATTCAAACTTTCTTTTTAAATCCATTCAGATTAATTTAACATTTTAAATAGACTGCAGCATTTAACATTTTGTCAGAATCATGCAGCTCTAATTCAGATTTCAGAAGAATCATTTTGACATTTGTAATACAAATGTTGAGGTGTCTTGTCCGTCAGCTGATCTGATATTCGCTACTGAAATGAAGATGAACATAACTTTAAAAAGCAGAGGAAATTCCTGACTTTAAACAAATAGCCATTTAAATGTTTTGGATGTTTGCATTGCAAGAATGTAGAGGGAGACTTCAGATATAAAAGCGCTGATTTGTTAGGTAATGTTTTTCATTAAAAGCAGATGATTTTCTATTAATTCAAAAGAATGTGTGGTGGCTTCACATTTTATGACGTCATGAGCAATCCTGTCATTCATGTAGTTCAGTGAGTGGTACACTTTTTTTTAAACAATATGTGAATTTTTATGTTATAATGTATAAATGAAACAATGGCAACGTAGTTGAACAACTTTTTAAAACAATGTTTTATATTATATTTTCGAAGGGTGTGACGAGATCTCGCAGTATTAAACCGAGACGATATTTCTCGTTGATGTGAAAAGCTGTCTCATGAAATCAGCTTGACGACGTTGAGTTTGTGGCAAAACCTTTTAGAGTGCTTTCATCATATTGTTCAGCATATGATAATTCATACTCGGAAAGTAGAACTGATTTGACATTCATTACAAGATTAGTAAAAACGTTTAAAAACGCACCTAGTTTTTGTATTTTGGTGAACGAAAAACAAATTTTCCAGTCATATATTTCGTCATTGAAGATTTCTTAAAAACAGCGTTATAATATCATCTTGTCTCGTTCTCATGAACGCAATATCATGTATCATCTCATCACATGAGCTAGGTGAATGGTCACACCCCAAATATTTTCTAATACAAATATTGGTATAAATATCGATAATTTCAATTAAAACTATGGCACGTAAACTTTTAACTCTATTAACTGAATTAAATTAAAGGAACAATGGATATTGTAAAGTGGCATGGTTACTACTGCTGAATGTTTCTTTAATTTTAGTGCGTGTATGATGTATTGTCGCTCAGTAATTGCAGTGTGCAGGGCACAAAGCCTGTTGTTTAGAGTTTTCGTTAACCGAAGCTCCGGCTCTTTATTCGCTCAAGTGTCCTCACCCCTCCTACAATGCGTTGTCATTTCTTCCTCTTACATCCTCAGGTTTTGTTAAAAATATTCATTCTTCTTGTTGCTTCCATTTGAATATGTTGCTGCTTTATTTCATATTCCACTCATCTCCTCCAAATATTATACAACAGTAAAATTGTGAAATTGTATTTTCTGTTGGTCTGTTCAGAAGTTGGTTTTATTTATTCATTAATTTGTACTGTTTTGTAAAACAGACCATTGGAAAGTGCATTTACACATGTGTCATCATAATTTACTAGTTTACTACAGTAACTAATTGCTAAAGATTAGCTTGTTTTGTTGAAGTTTCTTTGTTAAATTTTGCACTATATTTTGTATTTCTTTATGTATACTGACCTTGTATTTTTTTACCTCCTTTTTTCTCCTATTTCTCTCCCTCCCCGTTCCCCTCATCCCATTGCTCTTTTTTTGTTTTTTGAAACCTCGTTCTCCTTCGCCATCTGGCTGCACGCACCATATGTCTCTCTGCTCATCTGATCTGTACGAACAATTCCACATCATCCCACAATCACACACACCAACATGACTTCAAACACACAAACATTTCTCTCTCTTCTATCCCCCCCCCCCCCCCCCCCCCACTCCCATCCCTCTCTCTGCCCCAATCCATTAACCATCTTCATGATCCAACCATCGTTTTTCGCCATTTCCCGTGGAACTGCCTCGCTGCCTCGGATATGTTGAACCTCCACTCTGCCTCCGATCTTTACCTGTCTCTTCCTCCTCCGCTGCCCCCCTCTGCTGTCCTTTAAAGAGAGTTACGCCCCACTGCCTCTTTATTCTCTTCGGTATGTCATCCTTTAGCATCTTTTTTGGTCACTCATTTATTCTGTTCTTTTAATTTGGTTTTATTTCCTCACAAGGCATCTGTGAGGCCCAATTCTTTGAGTGCCTCGCTTGTTTTCTGCAGTATTTGGTGTGGTGAGATGAGACGCGTCATGAAAAGCTGCAGCTTTCCCAAAGGACACCCCTTCCTTTGAATGCCGATGGGAGGCTGCCGCTTTTTATGACTGAACAAAGCAAATTGGCTTCTTGTAAAAATGTTGCATGCTTTTGAAAACTGTTCGTTCCACTTTTTTTATTGCATGCCTTTGAAGAAAAGCTGTTTAAAATACTTGGTTTAATAGTCAAGACTCCTGCTGTTTTATATGTTCATTCTTTTTTGGGTTAGAAAGCATTTTCATCCCCCTCAAAACTTTTTATCTTTCAAGTCTTGAACGATTCTTATCTCAATCGATCCGTTTAATCTGTTCCTCGTGAGATCGTAAAACAACTTGTTGCAGTCTTCCTAAGATTTGCAGATCCACTACTCTACTCCTAAATCATTTTTTTTTCTTAACTAAGAATTTCCCTCTTAAAACAAGTTACTTTGTCCTTTTTCACTTAAAGGACACATTCGGTATTTTACACTTAAAGCCCTGTTTCAAGATCGTTTCTGATGAAATAGAACGGTTAAGATTAAAATTTGGACACATGCTGCTGTCCCGAGAATTTTCGGTTTCTGTGATCGCACCCACCCACCTCCACAATGGTTGCATAGGTGCACAGAAACAATCCTTTTATAAAACGCATTAAAGTTTAGTTTACAAAGACGTGAAACTCACCGAGTGGTCTGGGGTGTTCACTGATACGCTCACACAAAAACCCAATCCAAAAGATGCTTTCCAACAGGTTTTATCATAGTTTTTGTCCGACTCCATTTGACTTGCCTTGGACAAAAACTACGATAAAACCTGTTTTTGTATGAGCAATTTTTGTATGAGCATATCAGTGAACACCCCTGACCACTCGGTGAGTTTCACGTCTTTGTAAACTAAAGTTTATTGCGTTTTATGAAGGATTGTTTCTGTGCACCTATGCAACCAGAGAAATCACAGAAAATCGGTGCGATCACAGAAACCGAAATTTCTCGGGACAGCAGCATGTGTCCCAATTTTAATCTTAACGGTTCTATTTCATCAGAAACAATCTTGTAACAGGGCTTTAAGTGTAAAATACCGAATTTGTCCTTTAAAGCCCTGATAAAATTGCTATTACACGCTAGTCATTTTATTAAAAAAAAATTGTACCCTGAAAAGCATGTGATGGTGTGATATATTGGAGTATCTTGATTGTGAACTAAAGTTGTTTTATAGCTCAGACTGGTTTTGATGAGGTGTGTCTTATCATAATTAATTGCATATTTGTATCTGACATGATCTTGTCTTTTTGTAGGTGTATATGGCGATGTAATGAGAGTAAAAATCATGTTCAACAAAAAGGAGAACGCTCTCATACAGATGTCTGATGGGACACAGGCTCAGCTCGGTAAACTCTCTTAATATTATGGGTATTTGCTTAGAGGAGCAGCAGACTATATATATATATATATATATCTATCATATTCACATGTTACCTGCATTTGGTGGACATTCATTTTAAAACAAGTAACGCAGAACACGCGACCCAATTTGTCGGGTTATGTATAAATGTTCTATCACTTTACATGGCATTGCTTTTAGAGCCCTTCACCTACAAGGAGCTGCACAGTGCCACATTTTTAAAATTCAAACACAGTTTTCTATGACCGTATGAACACGCCGTCTATCCACAGAGCCCAGCTACAACTTCGGCTGTTTAAATATCACGCCCCTAAATACGGTTAAGGAGCCTTGCCCTATGGAGAAATCTAACCCGGCCAAGAAGAGCAAGTAATCGCATGAAAGAGAAATTGATCTTACTCCAAAAACACCCGTTAATCTCGTAATTGCAAACAATTACTTTAATTTATATATTAAATATCTGTAAATAAAACATTTACAAACATTATAAACACTATTGCTAAGACTATTTTCCCCTCACTCCACAAAAAAATCCTTTAAATTTAACTTCAGAGCAGAAGAATGAAAAATAAGTAGCTATAAACAATAAAGTAAAACACAAATTAGGCTATAGTGGCATTCTTTAACATGAAAACATCAAGCCAAAATTAATTAATTTAAAGTGAAGCTGAAATGGCAGCTCGCCTCATTTGGCAACAATGCAAAAATGTTATGGTAGTGCTGAAATAGTTTTTTGCAGTATACTGATTCATGTCATGGCTCACTAGGGGCAGAATAATACCCTCTGTATATTTCGTAAGTTTGAAATTTGAGTGTATACATTCATGTACACTTTTATATTTCAGCAATGAGCCATCTAAGCGGGCAGAAGTTATACGGCAGGCCCCTGCGCATAACACTGTCCAAACACACGACTGTCCAGATGCCACGGGAGGGACATGAAGACCAGGGTCTCACCAAAGACTACAGCAACTCTCCTCTTCATCGCTTCAAGAAGCCAGGCTCCAAAAACTACTCCAACATCTTCCCTCCCTCATCTACCCTGCACCTGTCTAACATCCCGTGAGTTTATCAGCTTCCTCTTTTTATTTGAATTTAAAAACCACAGATCTCATCTGTAACTTTGTTTCTGTGTTTCAGGCCCGCCGTTGTTGAAGATGACCTCAAGATGCTCTTTGGTAGCACTGGTGGTCTCGTCAAGAACTTCAAGTTCTTTCAGTAAGTCTGTGTAGCTGTGACATGCAGTTGCCTATCAATTCAAATTGATTGATACTGCTAATGGAATTACAACCGCTAACTTTGATGTGTTACGGAATGTGTGCTTGTTTGAATTGTATAAGCGAATTGTGCACAAGTTTTTAGGATTTTATTATTTATTACTTATTATTTTATTACTTCTGTATTAAATATAAGCTTGTTATTAGCCAAAACTTTTACAAATATATTATCAGGCAGACATTCTATATTGAAATTTTGTTTCTATATTGAATAATAGAATTTCTAGAAACATTGGGTTGTAATTTCTCATTGTAATGTCTGCCTTTTCATGGTTATGATTATTATTCTTTTGTAACTTTATTATTTAGTTAGTTTAGTTTTCATTATTAGTTTAATTTTAGTATATAGTGAATGGTTTTAATTAATTTGCTTCCTGGTTATTTTGAGTTAAAATGCAGTTTTTGGCAGCAGCAATCTGTAATTATTATTGATTATCTTCTCTATCCATAAGAAATACTAACACAATTCTTAAATTTTCAGGAAGGATCGCAAGATGGCTCTGATTCAGATGGGTTCGGTGGAGGAAGCAATCGAGTGCCTTATACAGTTCCACAACCATGATCTTGGAGAAAACCACCATCTTAGGGTTTCCTTCTCCAAGTCCACCATTTGAGAGACATATTCTCTAGAATGGGCGGGAGTGGCCAGTCATTGTAAACCTTAATCAGTCTTAATCACAAAGCTCACTTCCATCATTCCATTATTTTATTTAAGAGGCATTTTAGTGGATATTTACAAATGTTCTTTTAATTTTTATTTTAGTCAAATTTTTAGAACAGATGTATTATTAGTTTCCCCTGAAAAGTACATTAACTGTATGTATCACTCCATCTATTAGTTTCAGTCTATAGAATTAGAGACGAACCACTTCAGGCGTTTGATTCCATTTGTGCCTTCAGATCTCTAGAACCTCAGTCAAACATCTGCAACTAATCTGTGGTTTACAGTCCATTTCGTGGCCTCGGGGCCAAGCATTGATGCTCCTATGAGACATGGGTAATTTCATCAGGCTGATGGTACAGGCCTTAAACTCTGCGCCTCTGCGTTATGTATCTCCCAGTAGGTTTGTAGTCATCATATCCTCTAGCTTCAGCATTTATACTGTATTTTAGACATAGAATGTTTACAGTCATTTTTCTCCTTCAAGTTAATGCAATCATTTTTGTTTAAATCCAATAGTGTTGTCAAGATTTGTATTGTTTTTATACTGTGGGCCATTGCATGTTGGCTGTGGTCAGCGGATCATTAACCGCTGTCCGTTTACTGTTTGTCCTGTATTTTGCGTAGATGTTGAGTGTCCGGCTTCATGTTATTGTGTGATGTAGATTATTTATGATATTCTACTTCAATGCCCCATTTATTTTATGTATTCATGTACCTGTGTGTACACTACAGCTTGATACCAAAGCCTTTCCTCCATGTACCTTCTAAGGGATATCCCGTCACCCTTTAGCCTCACGACAAACGGCATGTACAAACATGGCCTCTCAGAGTGGCTTAACGCTTCCCCTTCTTTGTAAAGAACAGTTCTGTGTGATCCGTGATGGGAACAGTTCAAGTGAACTGGGACAGGTGACAGACATGACTGAAAATCAGCACATCTGCTGAATTGTGCACCTCACATAAGGCTCAGATCAGACACAATGGCCTTCAGTGACCTCTGTGGGTCTTTGAAATGACAAGTGCCTTTTTAAAATGTCTTGGTTGACTCATAGCAGCCCATCCTTGTGACATTCAGCTGCATTAACTTTCAAAAGATGTTTAACGAAAGGTTTGATGGTGGTGGCCTAAATTTGACACTTGGACCAGAAGATGCAAAGCAAATCGAATCTTCTTTGTTTATATTATGTTCCCGGCAATGTTTCGTAATTGATCAAGGTATTTTACTTTACTATTTTTAATTTTTGCATTAGGTTCTGTGTATTTTTTTTCTCTTTGTTGTAAGTTTTACCATTTGTGTGGGACCAATCTAAAAAAAAAGGCGCTGCTTTAAAACAAATGCAAATGCTCCTTGGATAGAAAAAAGAATCACTTTAGCATTTTTGAAAACATTTATTTTTCACAGTGGCTGGATAAAACCTGATTACCAATATGCATCCTTGCACAACATTAAAAACCCTCATTTTACAACATCTGCCTTAGATTAAGTGCTTTTTTCTTATAGTCGACAGATGAGGTGTAAATACTATTTTTGTATCACAATGTTAAAAGTTATGGGTTTTTATATATCCTGAAAACGTGTATATTTTGATTACAGCTATGGACCATCATCATGCAAAAATATAGTTCAATATAAAATGGTAAAAATCAGGATTACACTGTTTTCAGTCTTTATCTTGTTCCTCATGGCATTCCTGTACTTTTTGCCTTCAATAAATATTTCTTTACTAGCCTACATGACGTTTGTGTTTCAATAAATAAAGGACAGCTATTGTGTCTTTTACGATGATCATTACAGAAGATCACATAAACATACACCATCACACCAGTACGCAAGCGCTTGGAGTAAAGGGTAACCATAGAAATCATGGGTAACAGTTAAGTCATATGCAAATACCCCTTGCGGAAACGCCTCCGTTGCGTTAAAGTCCCCGTGAACCGGAAGTTGCAAACGACTTTTCTCCAGTGCTGTGACGTATTTCCGAGAGAAACGGAATACTAAATGAGGCAAAATAGTGAGCGTGGCTTTTTTTTCCAACTAGCACCTGATTGGATCTAGAAAAATGCACCTCCTCGCCATCTCTCCTTTCACACGCTGTGTGCCTGTCTAATGTCAGTTGGAGGGGCGTGATTACGGATGTTAAGCAGACACCTAAACCGTCAAGTGTACGTCATCGGGCAAGGTCCTCCAGTGCAGAGGGGAGGGGCATTTTCAGAATTTGATTAAAGATTACGAAGCCAAAAAATTTTTTTGTGTGGATTGACTTGCATGGATGAATTGTTCACCACAAAACGATCAATTTAGGCAAACAAAGTAAGTATGGTCAATTTTGATTTCATGGGGACTTTAAGCACAGACTCGCGAAAGACCGTAAAAGAAAGCAGAGTCATTCCACGAAACGGGTACGATTTGGACATACACATTTTTGAACTTTTTACCAACATGTATTACTTTTCTGAACACCCCACAACATTAATGACATATTTAACTTCCAGAAAAACATATTTTCCCACCTCAGGCATAATATACTCATTATTATTGGTAATTATTTTAAGATATGGGCACTATTAGTCTTCAACCCCGTTATGGACACTATGGGAGCTCTCTGAATATAATTATAAAATATATTCGTAATGAAATCAACATTTTCCTATTAGTCAGATGTCACTCACACTTATTCAATAATTGCAAATGTAAAATGTACATATCATTTTACACTTATGCTATACTAAAGCCTGAAATGAGTACTTTGTGTGACAGCAACCTCATCATTTTTGATCAAAGATGTGGCTTAACTTCAGAATTTGAGCTAAAATCAGTATTCTTATGATTGCTCTGAACATTTCAGACTGAGTTCAACAAACAACAATTTACTTTTTAATAAACGTAAAAATAAAAATTCATAAAAACGTAGGTGTGACGGGGTTGAGACTAGGGTAACAGGGTTGAAGATGGTAACGGGGTTGAAGAGACAAATACAGCTTAACATATGAGTAGTTGTTTTTTACTCAAATTCACTGTAAGATTTTCTATAAGCACAGTATTTTATTATGTTACCAAGAAAAACAACAGCTATAAATTGCAATTGCAACTCAGTTTTATTAACCCGACTGCAGGAAAAACAACAATAATGTAGTATACATTAGAACATTATAAAATGACTGAATAGGTCATCAAAATATAAAAATATAACTTGTGTGCTTTTTTGATGTATGTGTGTGTGTGATTGAGCATGTGTTTTTTTTTACATGTGTGCATGCTTCGTGGCAAAGAAGTAACAGCTTGAGTGTGACGGGTTGTGATTTTTTAGCTAAAAATGGTCACTGCTCTATATGTAGTGAATAACAGGAGAGCATGTGGAATGCATGATATTAAGAAATCATGTATGCTTTTGAAATAACAAAGATCATTTTCAAAAGTAATATAATTCTATCTTTATTTGATGTAACGGGGTTGAGTCGTTGAGCTTGACAACCACAATATCACAATTCTAAATAAGTTATAGTTATAAAAGTAGTTGGTAACTTGCCTGTGTCTGCACACAATGTTGTTCAGAATACTTCTATGATGTTACTTCCTGTTGTTCATCTCACATAAGGATCTGTTCATTATTTTTATGGGGGGAGAATGATGTGTGTAACGGGGTTGAGGGATTACTGAGGTACGGAACTAAATAATGTGATTTTAATGAATAATCATGAATTTATTTTTTTTAAAACCATTACCAGCAAAAAAAGCACAGATAGATATTCATGGGAATGGCAAAATGTATGGAGTTTTTTCTAATTTTATTATTCATATTCCAAGTACACTTTCATAGAAGGCCATGAGGGACATGAAAAAATAGGTGGTGTCAACTGAAAAAACAAGATAATTTATAATATAAAGATAAAATGTTTGTCATTATTTTTAAACTCTATTAAAGGAGACATTTCAATTGATACAAAAAGCTTTTAATAATAGATTTTGGTGACCCAATAGGTAAAATACACTTAAAAAGGTCAGACGGACTCAAATCGTACCGGTTTCGTAGAATGACTCAGCAACTATTGAAGTATTTCCGTAGAGTATGATTCAGGCAACAACAATAACCACAGTCTCCATCGAAATACTACACAATTAATTATTTGAACCCTCTGAAAAATATGAGAATTGTTAATGGTCCCACAAAGGAACCTGGTCTCCTTGTTGATTCCCTCAGGACACAATTTACCGTAACACTATAACGTTACGTGTGCTGTGTCCTGTGTCATGTGCTGTGTCGTCACGTCTTAAACCAGGAAGAGGAACTGGACTCAGTCGTTAAAGCGAACTTCATATTTCTGTGTGGATCTTCTGTTGCCTTTAAAAACCACGAACTCAATTACTATGAAACATTTATTACTTCTGCCTCTGCTTTTGTGGGCTGTTTCTTACGCCGGCGAGACGAGCAATGGACAGAAGCCTAATACCACCAAACAACCCGCACTCAAGAACACTTCCAACATCAGCATCAGTACCAATGGGTCTGATGAAAACACCACAAGCAACAGCAAAATGGGCTTCGATATGGACGGCGCGATGATTAACCGGGCACTGTATGTTCTTATCGGGATCACGGCCATCGGAGTTCTGTATTTCTTAGTGAGAGCCGTCCGGTAAGTGATCTGGAAAATTAGGTTTTCTATTCAAATCCCCTCATCTAGACCGTGTTAAGTTTACATACTATAATACTAGATAGATAGACAGTGATTCCAAATGCAGCGGTGATGGTAAGAAAGAATGCTTATGGTAAGAAACTTTGCGTTGTGTCAATAGCCTTTAATTGAGCAGGAGATCTGCTCTAAAACAAATTAACTAATTTTTTAACATGGTATTGCTATTCTAAAAAGTTTTACACAAATAAAAATCATGTTGGAGAAATATTAAGGATGAATGTTTACAAGAAGATTCCACCCAAACGCGTCTTTTTGAAATCTACATGGAGCGAGTCGCCCCCTCGTGGCCCCTGCTTTACTTTACAGACCGAAGTGTCATAATTATTCCCTGATAAGTACACTAAAAATGCTAAATTAAGTACAACAGTTATGTGGGCTTTTTATTGTGCTTTGTTTAAAGATACGCTATGTAACGTTTGGTCCTCTTTCATTTACCAAAAAAAAAAAATGCATGTATTTTGCTGAAGAACATTGTTTTAGTTGTGCTTCGGCTCTGCGTGACTGTGTGGACGAATATGGTTATTTCTCATACCTAAAAGAGAAAGGGAGATTATCCTACTGCTCATAAAACATTCACTACTAGGCTTAAGAAATATGACCAGTTTAGATCAGTGGCGGCGTTTCACAAAAACCTAGAGTATGGCATTCCCTCTGGCATAACGTTAAAACCACGCTCCGTCCACATCGTTATCAAACAAACAAAACCAGATACAGTAAAATGAACGTGAGTTGAGAGCGTACATTTGCACTACGTGCCTGTCTTTTTAGCAAAAAGATACCTCACACTGAATATCTACAGTGGCGTAGGGCGAGGGCGTCGTGAGATAGAAAGCAGCTTTTCACGCGTTCGACCCGGGTTCGAATCCACCTTTTGCCGAACTCTCTCTTCTCCCTTTTCCCAACACCGAAACCGTGATATGGCTTTGTGCCTTTATAAAACAGCACAAGACTGTAATTAAGTAGCCTATATAGCCATTCTGTTTGTGCTGCGTGATTTAAAGAAAAGTGCACACTTTGCTCACGCAATCAGCATGGTGATCTCCAAAATAAAAGCTTTATTTCTTGCAAGTGAAGAAATTAAGACTCGTTTATATGAAATGAATATTTTATAAATAAACAAGCCCAGATTTTACAGTGGGAAACCGTG
Source organism: Chrosomus eos (assembly GCA_036326025.1). Lineage (NCBI taxonomy): Eukaryota > Metazoa > Chordata > Actinopteri > Cypriniformes > Leuciscidae > Chrosomus > Chrosomus eos. The sequence goes on from CM070839.1 coordinate 21,804,646, forward strand.
TTTAATTACTCCAGCATCATTTAATGTAAACTGCATTTATGACAAACAAAGAACTACACAGATACTATAGGCCTAGACGGTCTATCAATAAATGCATGCACGTTTTCATCTGCTTTTGTTCTGACGCTGACGCTGCGGAGAAGCCGGTTGAGATGAGCTTTTTTTTAATGACTTTTAAAGGTGACGACTGACTGAGCGATCACGAAACGCACATTTTTGGGGGGCTGGGTGAAAAATTAGGGGGTTTAAAAAGCCCTTATAAAATCTTTAAAGAGCATCATCATCATCAGCTGATGTTTTATCTGAACTGTGACTGCTAGGGTATGGCAATGGCCATACTCTGCCATACGCAAACGCCGCCCCTGGTTTAGATGGAAAGGATCTCAAGTTGACTAGCTGAAGATGTTAGCTTTACACATCAATAGGTGAGGTACTTCCTTGAAAAAAAATCTAGTACAGCGCTACAACAACCCATAATGATTTGTCCCTTTACAATAAATAATGCTTTACAATTAACCCTGTTATAGAGCTACATACAGCAATTTATCTATTCAATAAAATACATTACTCACCTGTTGAGTAAAAACGGCATTTCTTTTACATTTCAAATCCCTCAGTTTTCATCATCTCTGAAAAGCCAAGCTAATGTTGATTGATTCGTGTTTCATTATGAGATCGGTCGCATTCTCTTTTTGCCAGCAGACTCTCCTCTGTTCTGCGTTTTTTTCTTTTAAACGTGTGATTACTTAGAGGTGTGAGATTTAGCTGATAAATGTCAACCTTTCTCGCTTGTTGCAACAACTAACCTATCAAAAGTAGCCTGAGCAACCTCTATTTACGGAGGCATGGATGGGCAAGTGACACATGTACACAATTTCCCGTGAAAACCATCCCACCTGGTATAAAATATAAACACTTATAAATCAGGGTAAGGTAAAAACACGCTGTGGAAGAATAATTGATGATTTATTGAGTCATTACAGTTCTTTTCAATTTCTAACAAGCTTTGGTCAGTACTGAAGCCACATTTTCAAAACTCTTCACACATTCAGTGAAACCGAAGTATATGAGAACCAAACTGTGAATAATTTTTCATTGCTTTTACGCAAAATGCATTCAATGACCACATTTTCCAAAATCCATGAAGACTTTTGTCATTCATACATCACCATCTGCAAAACAATATTTGCAGCACATTTTTCGAATGCTAACACATTGCTTTCAAAACTGACAAAAGCACTTTCAAATCAGAATTATGACAAACTGTGCATTTCTACAGGAATTATATCGAAATATAAAATCTTAGCAGAATATTTACAATGAAATTAAATAATAATTATTACAAGCACAACTAATTGCAATTTTAGATGAAAGCCGACCCAGGTGTAATATTTTTAGTCTCTATTACAGTAATATATTTTTCCAGTTGTCCTGTAGGCTTGTGGGGAGGCTGTAGTCTTCCCAGCGTCTCGGGTCGTAGACAGGAATACACCCTGGACAGATGGACGGTCCATCACAGGGATGACACACTCGCACACATTCATATTCACACTCACACCAAACTTACAGTCTCCAATCCTACAGTCTTGTATGTCTTTGGTTTCCTCTGGGATTACCACACAATCCAATGTCAACACAGAGAGAACATAAAGCGGTGTCAGGAGGCCTTTCTGTTAGGAGTCTGTGTCTCCGATCCTGCACATACGCCATTATACTGGACAGGTTGTTGATGTTTTTTTTAGCTGGTGTTGTTTCAACTTTTCATTTTTTCGCATGTTAATTACTCTATGTAAATATATAGAAAAACAACAAATTGCTGCATTTCTCATTCATTGTTTATGCTTTAATACAGTCAGTAAAATGAAAAGATCATATTTTTTATCAAATAATTAGTATTTATGTGAAAAATAATCATTCAAACTTTAAAGTTTAAAGTTCATCATTTATGTAATGCTCCATGTTAGTGTTTTTTTTTCAGGTCAGTGTGCTATGAATGACATGCATGTTTTCTGAATGAGAATTGTTGTTATGGTGGAACAAGCTTATTTTGAGACGCATGAAGTGTTTTGTTGAGTTTTGAAGGTGAGATTAACTGTTTGGCCAAGATTCATGTTAGCAATTGAAAAAAAAAATCTTAATTTTAAACAAAAAAGTTACATTGTGTACCTACCTTTAATATATATATATATATATATATATATATATATATATATATATATATATATATATATATATATATATATATATATATATATATATATATATATATATGTTAGTTTGAACTGTTCATTCAAGTGTTTAATGGTTCCTCTTTGTGCTTTCGTTCAAGTCTGAAAAAAAAAGGTGTTCAGAGGAAGAAATACGGGCTCCTTTCAAACTATGACGACACAATGGAGATGGCCCACCTGGAAAGCGATGAGGACGATAACACTGTTTATGAAGCCAAATCTTTGAGAAGGTAGTCAAACACTAGATTATTCTGCCAGATCCCTCAAATATTGACACCAGTATCACTCAGTCTCTGCTCAACTTTAGACTTTGGACTGTTATGTTGGAAATCTATACCTCAGATATTATCTTGTTTGACCTGCTTTTTAACAGCTTTTCTCCCCTGCTTCTTTTAACAGATGAATCTCTGGGGATGTGTGACACTGCCAGAAAAAGAATGTAATGAAGACAATCCCATTCTCTCCACCAAAATGGTTGTTGAATGATTTTGTCGTCGTTTTCAACAACCATGAGAGGACCTAGTCACAACACTTGGATGCTTTTGTTCCAAGAATTAAGTGGAAGGTGTGGCTTTAAACTAGATCGCTACATTTCGGACTGATATGACCAAATAGATCTTTTTGGAAACTTCTTGGAAGGTCGTACTTTTTCTTTTTTCTTTTCTTTTTTTTTTTTTTGTGTGGAAAGAAAGTTAGCAGATGATCTGCTTTTCTTTCTTTCTGCTATAAAACTGTTTTGTGCCAAAGTTACTTATGCATATTTTTTTCGGGGTATGAATCTCTCGAGTCAATGTGTGTTAATATTGTAAAAAAACAAACAACCCACTAACAGTCCTGAAAGTTGTTTGCTAATTTATGAGACCATTACATTGTTTGGACTATGTGATTTTTGTTTTGTTTTAGATGTACCATCATATTATGATAAATATTTTGCTTTTTTAAAATCTTTTCTTCTTTTCTTCCTATACTTGGGCTATACTGGCTATTAATTTCAGATTTAAATTGTTAAATGTCATAAAATCATGTGTATGAATATGCCAAATACCAGCATATGTAAGTGATGCACTTTAATTTTTAGGGTTTAGAAACTAAAACCAGTCATGATATTTTATGCCATGACAATGCCCTGACTGTCTTTGTACCATTACAAGGTTGTGTTGATAAATAAAATGAGTTGTATTTTTAAAGACTAAACATGTTGGGTCCAGACTTAGATGTGCTTTGTGCTCGGTTCTGCGTTTGAAGCCATTGGGTGTGTTAATTAAGGTTGACTTGTGAAAGTTACATGCTTTTTTTCAATGGGTGTGGTTTTGCAATTAAGTTAAGAGGACAAATGATTGTGCTGTCAAAACGGCAAGCCATCTTGAGGTATATGGATCAAACCACGGCATTTACAAATAACCAACTTGACGTTTCAAGATGTGTAAATGAGGGCTTTAATGACATGGTTATAAATGTTCTGACTGGTCAATTCTGTCCAATACTGTCAAATTTAAATGCATGAAAAATTACTCTATCAATATTTAATGTACATAATTCCAATGATTACTGAAGCGTGCCTTTCATTCATCACCTTTTTGTAAGTGCATTTGATTGGATGTGTTTTGGGCTTTTTTGTAATTAAATTATATTCTATATTTTCTCCTATTTCTCTGTTCTCTATTTTTATATTTTCATTCTGAAGTTATTGACTTACTTTGGCTTTTAAAAAAACTTTTAGGTTTAAAATTTATATTAAATCATTATGTAGAACTGATGCCGTGTGTAGCAGTTTATAGAGGTCATGACATGAGTGTAACGACTGAAACAAAACAGACACAATTATTTATTAGTTATAGTTATAGTTTACAAATAATATTTAAAGCTCACTCTGGGATCTGTGGATCCCCCAACAAGGGCAAGAAGGGTATTTGGTTACCATGACTACGATAAGATAAGTTGGTTTTATTGCTGTTAAAAATGTGATCACGTGGCCAATCATAGATGAACTGATCTATAAATGAACATGCATCCCAGAAACTGTGTGAAAGATTTACTGTCTTGTGTATTTGTATTTGATACTATGGTATGTATTTTATTATACAACCAATGGTCAATGTAACCTCACCTATACCATGTTTGGTCTTTATAAACTAGGACTTTGAAGATTAAAATGATTAATTTTAATAGTTAATTTTAACTATTAAAGGGATACTCCACTTTTTTTTGGAAATAGGCTCATTTAACAACTCCCCTAGAGTTAAACAGTTGAGTTTTACCCTTTTTCGAATCCATTCAGCCGATTTTCTGATATTTAGAAGAATATCAGTAATCAGACAGTTTCTGGTCTCATTGACTCCCATAGTATATTTTTTTTCCTACTATGGAAGTCAATGAGACCAGAAACTGTCTGGTTACTGATATTCTTCTAAATATCAGAAAATCGGCTGAATGGATTCGAAAACGGTTAAAACTCAACTGTTTAACTCTGGGGGAGTTGTAAAATGAGCCTATTTCCAAAAAAAGTGGAGTATCCCTTTAACATTGATTTATATTAATATGATTTATAATGATTAATTTTAAACTAATAATTTCATAGTTTCTTCATCAGCAACCAATCCAGTTGCACATGCAAATGAGCACACTTGAAACAAAGATCCATAATTCAAATTCTCCCGCTTGGAAATTCCACCTTTCTTATTGGTCGAGCCAACCCTGAGAGGTGAGACATTTCTCAGGCTTTAAATGGCCCCTCCACAAGCCCTTCCTTCTCTCGGCCTTCTCCCGTACGCTCAGGTTGCTGTCCTGTGGGGCCTTGACTCACAACCAGCCATGTGCGGAGGATTATATGTTTGTTCGGAGCATTTCAGTGCTGATTTGTAAACGAGGCACAGTATAATGGAGAGTTCGAAGAGAGACTTTTTTTGAAAGACGAAGCAGCCAACTGTATTGGATTTGGAAACCGAAGTAGGCTAAACAATTTGATAATGCTTCATATTAATGTTTTCAAAGCACTTTCTCGTCTGTGATTCCGAGGGGGGCGTTGATACTTTCCCCTATGCAATAGCCGATCATACCAGTGGTTACTGACAAGCCTTTAAAGGTGCTCTATGTCACGCATTTTTTAGGCCAAAACATTTTTTGTCACATACAGCAAACATCTCCTCACTATCCGCTAGCTGCCTGTCCCCTGAACACACTGTAAAACAACGCAGTCTCTGCAGACACCCCAGCCTCCACAAACCGCAACAAAAACAAACGAATCGGTTACCTAACGTAACCTCGGTTCTCTCTAGATGAGGGAACGAGTATTGCGTAAGCTAGCTTACGCTACGGGAAAGATTCCATCTTTCTGAGAAATTGAAGCCAAAAATTATCCTATAATTTTGTATCCATTGTCAACGCAGTTCAGCTGCAGCAGACCATGAGAAGGCTAGCTAGCCGCTCATTGGTTCGCTCACGGAGAACTGCTTAAGCCTATGAGGGAGCGCGGATGAACCCGCGACCAATGAGAGCCTGACTCGCTCTCCCTACGTCACCGCCCCCGAAGCGGGCGTGGACGAGGCTATAAATACCCCGAATAGGCTGAAATAAATCTGGTTTTTTCAATTCTGAAGCGAACATCGCCAGTAGCACAAGCACGGCCAGGAACGCAATACTCGTTCCCTCATCTAGAGAGAACCGAGGTTACGTTAGGTAACCGATTCGTTCTCTTACGAGAGGTTCTCTCGTATTGCGTAAGCTAGCTTACGCTACGGGAACCCATTGTCAACGCCGTGCGTGCTAAGCATCCACTATTAGTCCCGCGGGGCATCCCGGGGAACACCGAAAGTGGGAATGAATATATGTATCAGTGACAAACGGCCAGCGGAGCGGGCCGATGATTGTGTAGTACATAAGCACATAAAAGAGAGGGACAGAACGAACTCGGTCTGTGTGAATTAACCCCCTATAGTGCAGCTCAACCAGAAGAGCTGAAACATACTAGACTGCTAGTAGTTTAGCCTGCAAAGCGGGTACTTCCAGATTGTAAAATCTGACAAAGGTGGAGGGGGAAGCCCATCCCGCTGCCACGCAAATGTCATGAATGGAAATCCCACTGGACCATGCCCACGATGAGGCCATGCCTCTAGTGGAATGAGCCCTGATGCCCAAAGGGCATGGCAGGTCCTTCGATGCGTATGCTGCTGCAATGGCATCAACAATCCATCTGGATAGGGACTGTTTCGAGGCGGCCAACCCTCTGGTGCGCCCGCCGAACGAAACAAAAAGCTGCTCGGATCGTCTGACCGGAGCTGTGCGAGTGACATATAATCTCAGAGCCCTGACCGGGCATAGGAGATTAGAATCCGATTCGCTATCGGAAGCAGGCAGCGCCGATAGGGATATAACTTGTGCCCTGAACGGGGTGCCAATCGCCTTGGGGACATAGCCATGCCTAGGTTTAAGAACGACTAATGAGTCATTAGGTCCAAACTCAAGACAGGACGCGCTGGTGGACAGCGCGTGTAGGTCTCCCACCCGTTTTACTGACGCGAGCGCGAGTAGAAAAACGGTCTTTAGCGACAGGTACTTTAGGTCCACGGTGTTTAACGGTTCGAATGGGGGAGCTTTCATAGCATCAAGAACTATGGAAAGGTCCCAAATCGGCACCGAAGGGGGGCGCGGGGGATTCATCCTTCTAGCTCCCCTGAGGAAGCGGACTACCAGCCCGTCTTTGCCCAGTGACTGGCCGCGTCGGGGTTCAGCAAACGCCGCGACGGCTGCCACATATACCTTGAGAGTGGACGGGGATCTGCCCTTGTCCAGCATCTCTTGGAGAAAATTTAGTAAGGAGGGAACCTCGCATAACCGCGGGTCCAGACCCCTCTCTGTGCACCACTTCGAGAACACAGACCATTTTGACGCATAGAGCCTTCTGGTAGAAGCCGCTCTAGCCTGTATGATCGTGTTAATCACTCCCTCTGGCAAAGCAACGGGTAGTCGTTGATCACCCACGCGTGAAGCGCCCAGCGCTCTGGGTGGGGATGCCAGATCGAGCCGCGAGCTTGAGAGAGGAGATCTGCTCTGACTGGAATGGGCCACGGCGCTGTCTGAGACAGCTGCGTGAGCTCCGGAAACCAAGTCTGACCCTCCCAGTGCGGGGCTATGAGGAGCACCGAGTGCTGCGCTTCTCTGATTCTCTGAAGCACCTGTGGTAACAGAGAGACCGGAGGGAAGGCATAAAGCGGGCGGCTGGGCCAGGTCTGGGCTAGCGCGTCCTCGCTCTTTGAGAAAAATATTGGGCAGTGGGTGTTCTCCGCCGAGGCAAAGAGGTCCACCTCTGCTCTGCCGAATAGACGCCACAGTTTCTGGACTGTAAGAGGGTGCAGGGACCATTCCCCGGGGGGAATGGGGTTCCTGGACAGGCTGTCTGGACCGTCGTTCAGCTGTCCCGGCACGTGCGACGCTCTGAGCGAGAGCAGGTGACAATGAGACCAAACTAGAATGCGCTCTGTCAGCCGGAAAAGATTCCTGGATCTGACTCCGCCCTGACGGTTTAGATAGGAGACCACGGACATATTGTCCGAACGGATCAGCACATGATGGCCCTGAATGCGCGGGAGAAACCGCCTGAGCGCGTTCTCGACCGCCAACATCTCCAAACAGTTTATGTGTAGGAGGCTCTCTTGAGCTGACCAAAGGCCGAAGGCCGGTGAGCCCTCGCAGACCGCCCCCCACCCCGTGTTGGAGGCGTCTGTCGAGATGACTATTCGGCATGAAACAGTCCCCATAGAGACGCCGCGCTGAAACCATTCTGCCACTAACCATGGCTGCAGAGCTGTAATACAGGTCTGCGTTACCCTTATCAGCTGGTGGCCCGAGGTCCACGCTCGGTGAGACACACGGCTCTTCAACCAGAGCTGAAGCGGGCGCATGCGCAGTAACCCCAGCTGGAGCACCGCAGAGGCTGAGGCCATACAACCCAACGCTCTCTGAAAAGTTTTCAAAGGCGTGAGTCTGTTCATCTGAAAAGATGCGGCGAGGCGCTGCACACGGTGCGCGCGCTGCGTCGATAGACGCGCCGTCATCGTGACCGAGTCCAGCTCTATACCCAAGAAGGAGATAGTCTGACTGGGCTGTAGTACGCTCTTTGTCCAGTTGACAGAGAGGCCCAAAGCTTTCAGATGGTCGAGGAGAACTGTACGATGAGACAGTAACTCCTCCTGAGACTGTGCCAGAATCAGCCAATCGTCCAAGTAGTTCAGAATTCGCAGCCCCTGACTCCGCAGGGGGGCGAGCGCCGTATCCATGCACTTCGTGAACGTACGGGGTGCCAAGGATAGGCCGAACGGGAGGACGGTGTATTGATAAACCTGGCCTTCGAAGGCGAAACGTAAGAATGGCCTGTGAAGGGGATTTATCTGGATCTGGAAGTATGCATCCTTCAGATCTAGTGATATGAGCCAGTCCCCCTGGCGCACATGCGCGAGGAGTTTTCTGATAGTGAGCATTTTGAACGGTCTCTTTATGAGAGCTTTGTTCAAAAATCTGAGGTCTAATATTGGTCTGAGACCGCCGTCTTTCTTGGGAACAAGAAAATAACGGCCGTAGAACCCCGACTCGCTCATAGCCAGAGGCACTCTCTCTATAGCCTTCTTGCACAACAGACTTGCTATCTCTGAACGGAGCAGTGACACTGCTTCTGGGTTCACCGTAGTTTCTAGCCGCGCTCGGAAGCGAGGGGGGCGGCGACGAAACTGTAAGCGATAGCCTAGCTTTATTGTGTTTAACACCCACTGGGAGATTCCCGGAATAGCTTTCCACGCCTTGAAGCGTGACGCTAGGGGGTGAAAGGCTACATGGTCCCCATTGTCGCACTTCGCGGGCTGCGTGAGCGCGCTGATAGTGCTTATAACAGCGGGACTTACACTTGGAGAGGAGCTTAAGGGCCCTGTAACAGAGTGAGCAGAGGTGGGACGCGCACACGGGCTCGTGGGCGCGCTTATGTACTCTGGGACTCGAACGGGCTTGGCCCGTTTTATGAGAGTGGACTCTGTGTGAGACAGGGGAACTGGAGTGCTTTTGTGTATGAGTGAACACAGTGTTGCGGGCACATTTCGTACACAAGAGGCTTTTATGCTCTTTTTGAGATTTCTCTGGGTCGCCGTGAAAACGGCGTTTGTGCTCATGCAAGCGGGAAGTGAGACCGGCTTGGTTATGGCAGAAAACACTGCTGTAGTAACCGCCTGGGCGGGGACTAACAGAGGGCAGAGCTTTGACGGCGGTCCGGCCGCAGCGGGAGAGCGCCGTCTTTTTCTTCTCAGCTGTGCTAGGCAGACTTTGGTTGCTCAGGTTTCAACGTGATTCTAGGCCGAGGCCCCCGAGGAGGCGGCGGTCTGTGGCGGCTGTCGGAGCGGGAACGCGGGCGGCCGCCCTGGCGTCGTTGAGCAGTCTGGTTGTGCTGAGCTGTGCGCTGGGGTGGGGCTCGTGCAGGAGGCCGATCACGTGGGCGGCCTGCAGAGGAGCTAGCGCGACGAGGCAGGAAGAGGTCCATGGCCTGCGAGGCTTTCTGTACTTCGGAGAAGCGGTCGACGATACCCGTGACAGCGGATCCGAAGAGGCCGGCTGGAGAGAGCGGGGCGTTGAGAAAGGCGGCGCGCTCGGAATCTCCCATGTCGGCGAGAGTGAGCCATAGGTGTCTCTCAGACACGCAGATGGCGGCCATGCATTTCCCCAAGGCTAGAGCAGCAGACTTTGTAGCGCGAAGGGCAAGGTCCGTGGCGCTTCTCAAATCCGCGACTGACGGGGGTTCTTCCCGCCCTCATCCCACTCACGCAGCAAATCGCCCTGCAGGATTTGCAGCACAGACATCGAGTGAAGCGCAGACGCTGCCTGGCCGGCGGCTGAGTATGCACGGCCGTGAAAACTTGAAGTCGCTCTGCAGGCTTTCGAGGGAAGCACAGGTGATGAGCGCCATCTAGCAGAGGGCGGGCATAAGTGTGCGGCGACCAAGTGTTCAACCGGCGGGATGGTGAGGTAGCCCTTCTCTGCGGCTCCGTCCACAACGCGGAGCGGGGTGGAAGAATCAGAGCTAGACCTGGCAGAGAGCGGGGCATTCCAAGACTTTGAGAGCTCAGCGTGCAGCTCGGGCAGGAAGGGCGCAGCCCGTTTGGCAGCGGGAGTCGAGCGCTGGCGGAAATAGCTGCCGTCCATGCGGTTGATGGTCTGCTCGGGGGGAGGGGACCACTCGAGACCGAGGCGCTCGACGGCCTGCGTGAGGAGGCGCATCAGTTCCTCTTCAATGCCCGCGCGAGTCCTGGAGGATTCGCGGTTCGACGAGACCTGAGAACCGGACCAATCCTCACTGTCGGAAGCGAGAAGCGAACATGAGTCCTTGATGTCCGCGGCGTCATCGGAGACAACAGAGCGGCCACTCGGCGGCAACTGTTCGTCCGGAAGCGGCGGAGAAGGAGAGCGGGAGGTTACAGGCTCCGGCGGGATGAACGCTTCTTGCTGGGGCTCCGGCGGCCTCTGGGCGCGGCGTTTCTTCTTCCGCGGCGCAGACAGAGGTGGCTTGGGAGCGCTTTTTGCAGCCAACAGTCGAGCCCGCAGGGTCAACATAGGCATAGAATCACAGAAGTCGCAGCCGCCGTCGGCGAGGGCGACTTCAGCGTGCTCCGGTCCGAGGCAAACGGCGCAGATGACATGGCGGTCTCCAGCCTCGAGAGGAGCGCGGCAAGAGCCGCAGGAATTTCGAGACATCTTTAAAAAGACGCTCGCTCTTTTAGATACAATAGGATTTTTTTATAAAGCTCTGAGTAAAAGGATACGCTCCGTCGGATGGCGCTAGCTCACAGGACGGCTGAAGGTGGCGAAGACGGCCGGCTTCCTCAGTCTCCCAAACGCTCGCTAGAAGGTGCCTTTTCAAACGACGGCGGCTTCTCTCTCAGGATCAGCAGATGCAGGTGCGTCGCTGAAGGATGAAAAATCAGATTTATTTCAGCCTATTCGGGGTATTTATAGCCTCGTCCACGCCCGCTTCGGGGGCGGTGACGTAGGGAGAGCGAGTCAGGCTCTCATTGGTCGCGGGTTCATCCGCGCTCCCTCATAGGCTTAAGCAGTTCTCCGTGAGCGAACCAATGAGCGGCTAGCTAGCCTTCTCATGGTCTGCTGCAGCTGAACTGCGTTGACAATGGATACAAAATTATAGGATAATTTTTGGCTTCAATTTCTCAGAAAGATGGAATCTTTCCCGTAGCGTAAGCTAGCTTACGCAATACGAGAGAACCTCTCGTAAGAGAACTGGGCTTACCGCACCACGTAACAACAAACCGCTCCAGCCAATAACCGACAAGAAGGATTTGGGGGGTTTAGTGGCGGATGAGGAAGAGGGAGGGTTTAGCTAGCCTCCGTTTTGTTTGACAGTAGCCTACTTTAAAAGTCAACAAGAAGTGACGTCACCTGACATCGCTTAAAGCACCTTTAAAGGAGCCACCCCTAAAAACAAAGATAATTTCAGAAAGAGACTGCTTCTGAAAACCTAGGCAGTTGACATGTTGCCTCGCTGCCTAGTCAGGCAATGACTTAGCAGGCAGCGTTTACACGTGAAGATGCCTCACGAAACTGATTTCCGAGGCAGCATAACGATTTAATGATCGATAACAAAACAGAGAGAGCTTTGGTGACAACTAATTGAATATTTAAATACTACAATACTAACTTCTCTCTATGCTGCCTTCAAAAATCGCTCAGATGAAGGTATCTCAGGAGACAGGGTGTGGCTCAAACATTGGATTCGGATGTGCCTTGTTACCAGACGTGTGTGTGTGTGTGCAAAATAGGAACATTAAAATAATAATTCTATATTCATGTCATGACACCTTTAATATGTGTAGCCTATATCTTATGTCGTTGTTATACCTTTAGCATAAAAAGTAGTTTTAAACAAATGCTTCTAGTATAACATATTTAAATGATTCACTTTTGTAATCACCAAAGCTTGTAATTGCACTAAACACGTATAAATTAATACAAATCAACATTTGGTGTCTAATTATAGCCTCCGTTGAGTGATAGTATAAATACGGTAAATATAATTTATATGAACAGTATAATATATTTAATATATACTTATATTTAACATAATATACATTTAAATAAAATTATGACATTTTCCTTGTTGAAGGGGGCTTCCTTTTCATTACTTATAGTTGTTTCTTTAACCTGGTATTTTCAGTCACTAGATGGCGCCATCTGTCTATCTAATAGCAGTGCACACTGTACACACACACACACACACACACACACACACACACACACACACACACACACACACACACACACACACACACACACACACACACACACACACACACACACACACACACACACACACACACACATGTTGGGTTTACATATTTTATTTTTATACTGTTCAAACTGTATACTCTTTCCATTAACCTAAACCCGTTAAACAACCATCACAGGAAAACATTATGCATTTTTACATAAAAAAAAACACTTACATTTTTTATTAAATCCCTTAATTACTTGTATTACTATCCTTGTATAGGGACATTTGGTCCCCATAACATACAGGACCGCTTACACACACACGCGCGTACTTTTAGCTGTTGCCCAGTTTGCCTTCGTTCCTGCCTTATGAACCATTAAACCTGCTAAATAACATAGAGAATTAGTCTTATAAACATAGTTATGCTGAAACAACAGAAAAAAAGGTTCATATTCTCCTAATTCAGCCGCATATGACCATGAACAATCAGCACAGAAATAGCGATCTTCAAGCAGGGTCAAAAGGGGTCGAAACACACATAATCATTATATTTTAACATGATGAGTTGTGTCATTTTCTGCTTACATCTACATGGCTTAATGAGCAACATTCTTGCATATTTCAGAATCTCAATGAAGTATTAAGTTTGAATAGAAACTCACATTCTCTTCAGCATGTCTAAATGCTACAAAAAAAACTCAATTGAGAAACTTAATTCTCAGAATGATTCAAAGCATTATCAAACTCTGAATGCAACAAAAAGCACTAATTTTATAGAATATCACTAGCATAATTTCATCGACATTCACATTTTTTTGCCTACCGTGGAGGACCATTTATACCATAGTACATGAATATGGCACCATGAATATGGTCCCATGGTATACTATCGATACCATAATTTTTCTGGTACTGCACAATACATTGTTTAATAACATTTTTATTTAAACAGTATTGAAAAAATACAACCTAAATGTAACAATGTTTACACATTTTTGTAACAATTATTATTATTTTTTTTTTTAAATCCAAACAGCTATCTGTTTGCTAGTGTAGTAATAAAGGTTAACAAAGCTCACTTTTAGCAGATACACATTTAAAATTTACTGTCTGTCCATTGTGGGAAAACGGAGCAAAAATATTGATGACTCATCCTGCACCGCAGGGATTTTTGTCCAACCAAATTGTTTCTGGAATGAGAATGTCCGCCCCCTAATGGCACAAACAAACAAGTTGCAAATCAAGTTTGTTGCTGCCTCTAAAGCCTATTGGCTGTTTTATTTTAAAGGGGTGGTTGATTGTGACTCTGGTTTGAACATAAAATGCTAAACGTTTGTTTTAATTTTCAGTGCGTGTCTGTGTGAGGTAATTGATGATGCTAACACACAAGCTCTTGATGCTCTACCCTCTGTGCAGATTATTTGCATTTAAAGGGACACACACTCAAAAACGGCGTGTTTTTGCTCACCCTCAAAAAGGGACAGTTTTACCACATTATAAAAAATATTTTGGGGTATTTTGAGCTAAAACTTCACATACACACTCTGGGGACATCAGAGACTAAATTTAAATCATGTGAAAAGTGTGTCTTATATATCCATAACTTCTCGTTTCAGGAAAATTGTCAGCACATCAAAAAACAAATTCTACACTGTAAAAAAAGTTAACTCATTATTTTGAGTTATCTTTTTGCATGGGTATTTTTAAGTTTAACTAACTTATTTCGATAAGTTGAGGACAAGAAAACTTAAAATTTCTTGTTGTCTGGACAATCTAGTTAAAAAAATAAGTTGAAATAACTAAATTGTTAAAATATTTTTTACAGTCTAATTAAAGTATAACTTCACTGATTTTGGAGATCAACTGGCTTTATAATTTTTACAATGTTGGTAATATATGTAAATTAATTATTATAGCTACTTATTATTATATTTAATAATATTATAATTATTAATTATTATACTTCCACGTATTTGTATCCACGCCCACGGTTGGGTTAAAATCGAAAGAGGGTTATTAATGTCAATTTATTAATTTATTAGGTGATTAATCCTTCACTGGAAACTGAAAGTAACTCTTTGAATTCATACACATGAACAATACGAGTCGACACCATTATAACTAAAAGTTTGATAAGAAGTATTTCAAACTAAAGCAAGGAGTTATTTGACTGGTTAAGCTTATAAATTGCAGACTGGTGGGAGTGGCCTTTGATAGCAAAATGCCCACGGCATTATGGGTGTTGAAATTTTCAATAAGACAATGGCCTTTTTTCTTGGTTTTCTCTGGCAAGGCAGCACTGAGTTAAATTTTTACCCCACCTTTCTACTGCATAGGGAGACACGTTTTATACAAAGCCCATTTTGCCAGTGGTAAAGTAACCCTTTAAGTGTTTTTCTGGGCTGTAATATATACAATATAAAACATTTAGGATTTCTTTTGGTCTGTCGAGAATAGTTTTTTCAAGCTTTGAGCAACAAAAGATTTTTCCTGCTGGAACAATTCATTGTCCTGTGATGGGATTCTCTTTTGATGATTCCAGTTGACTCTAAAAAGAGACCAATTTACTGACCTCCTGAAAATGCGGAGAGACAAGCCAACAAGGAGAACAAATGACAAATGCTATTGATCGCCACAGCAGGAATTTGGAAAAATGCAACAACGGAAAAAAGGAAGAAATGCTGGAAAACATAGTGGCTAAGCTCTGTATAGAATTCCAATTTTAAGAAGCACGCTAGAAGAGAGATTAATTCAGTAAAAAAAAGAAAATCCAACTTAGTGAAAAGCTACGCTCGGACTGTTTGAAAGGCAGAAGAGCAGTGGTGTGTTGTTGATGATCATCCCAGCTTGATTCAGCACTCCATCTGCGCTCTCAGGCGTGAAAAGCAGCTCCCGCTAGATACCTTTTAGATTCTGCCCGGCAGATAAAAAATTACCTTTTGTGCCTCTTTGTCTGAAATCCGGTGGCTGGTGTGGAGATTTTCCTGGTTCCCCACTGAGTCACTCTGGCTCTCCTCGGCCATTTGTCCATTGTCTGCACAGCAAGCATTAAATATTCCCCCTGGAAGTTTCACACAATTTTCAGCTGAAGCTGTAGCTTTGGCATTGTGTTCTTCTGCTGACTGACATCAGTTAAAGAGCCCAGCGGCATCTGTCATTCTCACCTGTGGGTCAGAGAGATGCTGAGAATGTTTCTGTTGGTGGGGTTGTGGTGTGTTCATGGTGATTCTGTCTGCGGTCTCTCTCCCGTTGACCAAAGAGGTCTGACCCAGGAAGTTCAAAAGTGCGGAATGAAACTTCTTTTTTAAATTTGAGACAGCTTCTGCTTGTATGTATAATAAATGCCGTCAATTCCACATATGACACTTTTAATTTCAATCTCTTTATTGTCTTGACAAAAAAACTGAGGTAAAAGCTCTCAATAAGGAACATTTTTATTTTTGTCCCACTGTCCCAAAATATATGATGATTGAAATAGTTATTCACGTATTTTGTGTAAAATTGAATGATAAAAGAAGTTTGTAGCCTAAAAAGACTGGCAGCTAGAGAAGCTGCTGGGATATAATGGTTTAGAAAAGAGCAGTCTATGGCAAAATATGCCATCATAGTGATACGGTGAAAAATATGCATACTTTTAAAGAAATATTGTTTTATTTGATATTGTCAACTCAGTACATACATAAAAAATTGATATAAAAATAAATATATTTTTATAAAAAAGATTATTGCGTATCCCCTGCCACCTCAACACCAGCTGGCCCGCTCTCACTCCTATTCGTACGTATTTTACAAGGTGGCTAATTCGTTCGAATTCATACAACCTCACTCGTATTTTATGAGCTGCCCAATTCATATGAATTTGTACAAATGACCTACCCCTGACCCCGCCCCTAAACCTACCCATCACTGGGGTTTAGACAAATCTTACGAATTTGTGCGAGTGAGGTCGTATGAATTTTTACGCATTATGCCACCTTGTACTCACTCGTACTCATTTGTACGAATTGGTCGTGAGCATTGGCTGGACTGGCGCTGCTGTTCTCAGACAAAATTTTAATTTAAATTTGAATATATCCTGCTCACTTTACGACTTAAAATAGTCTAGAAAAGCTTTACTGTTAACCTAATAAACACAGTTGGTTATGGCTTAAGTGAACGTGAACATTTGATTACTTTATTCAATTTCTGTACCTGAAAACTACAGTAACGGAAAAGCACTGTTTATTTCATGTGTATCTTTATTCTGTTGTATTTATGTATTCATGTTGGCCTGTTGAATGTTAAAGGTGGGGTATGTGATTTGGAAAACGACCGGTAGATTTTGAAAATATACAATTCAAATGGTCCTACCTTCTTTCCTCCAACGCTGGCCCTGACTCCACCCATTCAAAGAACATGGACGCGCAATCATGCACGAGCGAAAACTCAGATGTGCGAGAGATTGTAATGACGATTTACTACTAATCATGGAACCGGCTTTACTGACGAGATGCGCATGCGTCGCAAGCTTTGAGTATGCGCACGACGGGGGTCACGCACGCTGGGGGGACGGGGGTGTGGTACAACTGTTTGATTGACGAACTTACTGTCCAATGATTCTAGGTGGTCTTGGAAATGATTGGCTGGAGTTTTTCGATTCCTGCCCGTTCCACAGATGATTAAATTGCTTAATTTTCATTTCAGTGCTTTTAACTCAGTGGCTGTAAGTGGGTTAAGAAAAGGATTTTAAGTTATTTTGAAAAAATGGACAAAAAAGAGAATCACAAACCCCACTTTTAAATTGATCCAATC
This sequence comes from Chrosomus eos, assembly GCA_036326025.1. NCBI lineage: Eukaryota > Metazoa > Chordata > Actinopteri > Cypriniformes > Leuciscidae > Chrosomus > Chrosomus eos. The sequence goes on from CM070839.1 coordinate 21,821,920, forward strand.
CATGTTCAATGAAAATCTTTATAAAATTGAATAAATCAAATGAATAGAGAAGATAAAAGTCATTAATGTACTTACTTCTGCTCATTCGTTTCATTGGAAATGGAAGGTCTTGTGCATTGCATGTTGGTATTTTGTGTAATGTGCACTGCTGTATATTACATATTTTGACAAATGTAATGGGTTGTGTGGTATTATGTACATACAGAAAATCTATTGTGCATATACATACTACTACAAATACAACCCAATCCAGGCCACTTATTCTAATGCTAAAACCCCATCTGAACACGCATTCCGCCCTATTCATTTTTTGGACATGAATGTTTTCCTCCCAATTTTCAATTACTATTAGTCAAAATCATTATTTATATGCAGGAATAATAAGAATAGTATGCTCGCATGCTATTCCAAAAACCAGTCCACGCTTTAGCTAACATTTCCCCCCAGAGCGGTTAGATAATTGATCAATTTACCTTTTAATAATTGCATCTGATTGTTGGATTGCAGCTTCGCCAGTTTATTGGAAACTTTAGAAGTTCATGGAAAGGAAATCATGACACTGTTCTCTATCGTATCGTATAGGTTCAAGCTGTTGAGCTCTGTGTCCCCAAGGGTGTATTTTATGCTGCAGTAAATCTGATAGAAATGAGATGGAAAGATGGACCAGTATCTTTCCTTAGTTATCTACCAGGCTTTGTTCTTTCTCTTTTCTTTTTTTGTGCTTCCTCCTCTCCACAGACCCTCACGGTGACGTCCCAGTGAACAAAGCTGGATTGTGGGCAGGCGTGGGCACTGGCGGCTCGGTCACACATGCTAGTCAAGCACCCCGCCTGAGCAAGCGTTCCACCCGAGTCATTTTTGGACAGGAATTTTTTTCTCTCAAATTTCATTTGCATAATCCTTCACTAAACACCCCCAACACACAACAACACACCACACACACACACACACACACACACACACACACACACACACACACACACACACACACACACACACACACACACACACACACACACACACACACACAACACACACACACACACACACACACACACACACACACACACATTCTCTCTTTCACTCTTCACTCACATCTATTGGACCATGTTCACTATAAGGTTGACAGACACTTCTGAGGAAGTAGAGTTTCAAACACACTCAACAGTACAATTCAATCAGGTGATTGAAGATTTGCTTGTTCTGCGGCTCTATTTATCTGCTGCTTTTTCTCATGGATTCCAGAACAAAAGCTATACAGAATCATGTATTCACGCAGTTTAGACAGTGGGAAACTGGTTGACTGTAAACTTTCTCTTTTTTACAATCAAGTGGGATGATTTTATAATAATTTTTATATTATAATATATTATTGTCATGAACTGCTCCGAGACACGAAGGTTGAGGATCCAAACGCAGTTTTATTGAAGGCCAATCCAAAGACATAATCCAAAGACAGGCAATAGGTCAAAACACAGGGTAAACCATCCAAACAGTATCAGGGTCAAAGGGGCACATGCGAAAACGTCTCAGGTTACTATTGTAACCATAGTTCCCTGAGAAACAGGGAACGAGACGATGCGTCGAACGACACGGTGGGAACGCCTCTTGCGTGATTGCGTCTGAAGCATCTATGCCAACTAGTCCAATGGAATGAGAGAATGAGCGTCACGGGCGGGTGACGTCATGAACCAGGAAAGGATAAGAGCACTTCCGCTGCTCGCCGGCATTTAGCTTCGACAGTTGCCGAAGCAAGCCGATCGCAGGGACGCAGGAAGTATGGCAGGGGGACGCATCGTCTCGTTCCCTGTCTATCGAAAAAGGGAACTTCGAGATGCGTCGAACGACACGGTGGGAACGAGAATACCCAACCCGCCATAATTACAAGTACCTGAGTGTCAGTCTTTCTTTCTTGTTGATCTAAGCACTCAGCACCTGAGAACCTGGGGCAGCATCCAGGTCCAAACTGTAAAATCTCACGAATGTGAGCGGAGAGGACCAGCCCGCCGCATCACAAACATCTTGAAGAGATACCCCCTGCAATATGGCTTTAGAAGCCGCCATACTCCTGGTCGAGTGGGCTCGGACCACCAAAGGACAAGGCTGGCCCGAGTACTCGTATGCCAGTGAAATAGCCTCGACTATCCACTTACTGACTGTCTGTTTTGAAGCAGGAAGACCTTTCTTAGGTGATCCAAAGCAAATCAGTAATTGGTCGGACTTTCTGATTGAGGATGTCCGATGTACATAATATGTGTCCAATGCTCGCACTGGACACAACAGGTGCAGTCTTTCCTGGTCCGCAGTTGCAAATGGAGGAGGACAGAAAGCCTGCAGCACAATAGGCCTCGGAGTCAAGGTTGGAACCTTAGGGACGTATCCCTGTTTTGGGTATAGGAACGCCTTGACCATCCCCGGTGCAAATTCAAGGCAGGTGGGGGAGACCGAAAGAGCCTGAAGGTCGCCAACTCTCTTTAGGGACGAAATAGCTAGCAGAAAGATAGTCTTGAAAGTCAGGAACTTTTCTGAGACCGAATCTAAGGGCTCGAATGGGGCCCTAGACAGGCCTTCTAGAACTATAGTCAAATCCCATGCTGGCACCTTAGTGCGAGTTGCAGGCCTTAGCCTCAAAGTGCCACGAAGGAAACGTGTAATCAGGGGGTCTCGACCCAAAGATATACCTCCCACCATAGTATGGTAAGCCGCAATGGCTGCCACGTAAACTTTTAGTGTGGAAGGACAAGCAGCCTCAGCTGAAAGACCACTATCTATAAGTTGGGCCCCCTCAGAGGCCAAACCCAAAGATTCCAAATGTCTGGTCGAGGGTGAAATATTGTGCCCCCGGCCTGAGACAGAAGGTCCCTCCTCAAAGGGATCTCCAATGGAGGCCCGTCTAGAAGAAGGATCAGGTCCGCAAACCAGATCCGACTTGGCCAGCGTGGTGCTACTAGCAGTAGGCTTATTCCATACCGACGGACCCTCTCCAGAACTCCTGGGAGCAGAGCAACAGGGGGAAAGGCGTACAGACGTAGCCTCGGCCACGTCTGCACCATGGCGTCCAGCCCCAGGGGGGCTGGGTGCGTCAGAGAATACCAGAGAGGACAGTGCGTCGTGTTCTGAGACGCGAACAGATCCACCTCTGCCTGACCATATGCCTCCCAGATTTTCTCCACCGCCTCGGGGTGGAGTCTCCAATCCCCTGGCCTCAGCTCCTGCCTCGACAGGATGTCTGCTCCTATATTCTGGTCCCCAGGAATATACACTGCCCTCAGAGAGAGTACCTTCCCCAGAGACCACAGGAGGATCTGGTGCGCCAGTTTGCAAAGCGGACGCGAGCGCAGACCCCCCTGGCGGTTCAGATAAGAGACCACTGATGTGTTGTCTGTTCGAACGAGCACATGATGGCCTCTTAGGTCCGGAAGGAAATGTCTCAACGCATTGAAGACGGCCATCATCTCCAGGCAATTTATGTGCCAAGAGAGATGATGGCTTTTCCACAGACCCTGAACCGAGCGGCCTTCCATTACCGCTCCCCAGCCGGTGAGAGAAGCATCTGTCGAGATCACTACTCGATGGCAAAGAGCTCCCAACACCGGACCCTGGGTTAAGAACCAGTGTTTTTTCCATATCTCTAAGGCACGAAGGCATCGCCGCGTAACCTTGATCATACGAAACGGGTTTCCCCTCGGGGAGAACCCTCTGGTTCTGAGCCACCACTGTAAAGGCCTCATGTACAGCAGGCCAAAAGGTATCACGTTGGACGCTGCTGCCAGTAGACCCAACAGTCTCTCGAACTGTTTTACAGTGCGTGACTGACCTAGCTTTAGCTCTTTGATGGCTGACAGGATAGCAGCTACACGTACGGGCGACAGGCTGGCCCTCATCGTCACTGAATCCCATACCACACCAAGGAAAGTGGTTCTCTGTACTGGAGAAAGTACACTCTTCTTGGCATTGAGCCTCAACCCCAACATTCGTATATGAGCGAGAACGACACCTCGGTGTCGAACCGCCAACTGTTCTGATTCCGCTAGATGATTCTAGCCAGTCGTCGATATAATTCAAAATGCGTATGCCCTGAAGCCTGAGAGGGGCTAAAGCTGCATCCATGCATTTCGTGAATGTGCGGGGTGACAGAGCTAGGCCGAAAGGAAGAACACGATACTGGTATTCTTTGCCCCTGAAAGAAAACCTTTGGAACTTCCTTTGCTGAGGGAGGATGGAGATATGGAAGTATGCATCCTTTAGATCTATCGTGACGAACCAGTCCTCGGATCTGATTTGGGTCACGATCTGTTTGATGGTCAACATCTTGAACTTGAGTTTCTGAACTGACCGATTCAACAGGCGAAGATCTAAAATGGGACGCAACCCCCCATCCTTCTTTGGAACAATGAAATAACGGCTGTAAAAACCCGATTCTCTGTCGGGAGAGTACACCTGTTCTATAGCTTCTTTTGCTAACAGGGCCTTTACTTCTTGTTCCATTACCAGAGCCTGCTCGGGATGCACCACTGTGGGCAGCACCCCGCTGTAACGAGGAGGACGAGAACCGAACTGGATTCTGTAACCTATCTCTACAATCTGCAGGACCCAAGGAGAAATATTCGGCAGAAGTTTCCACGCTGCCAGAAAATTTACTAAGGGAACCAGCCTCTCGAGGCTGGTCTCTGGTGTTACTGAGAGAGCCAAATCTGGAGCCTGAAACATAATGGCAGGAACTACCTGACCTGACTGCTCTAAAGCCCCCCTCAGAGGGCGCGAAACCGATGCCGTGCCGCAACACAGCATCATCGACTCGCTGGAGACCACTGCGCCCTGAAGCACCGGAGGTGGCAGGGTTGGCAGGAGGGCCTCGTGAGGACCCCGAAGTGGAACGGGCACCGTGTGATGAGGTGAACACCACTCCACTTCGGTCGGGGCTGTCCCCACAGGCCTGGTGCCTAAGCATCAGGACCTTTTTTTTTTTTGAGCCGAAGCCTTCTTCGCCTGAAGAACGGTCCTCAGATCCGGCTTAGGCTTAGTCGACTTCGGTTGAGAGGGTTGCGTCTGTCTCCAATATCTACGTGGAGGTGCACGAGACGCAACACTCTCTTTTTGTTGCACACGATATGATGAGCTATGCGGCTGGGGCTGCTCACGCCCAGCATCCCCAGGGGGCTGGACACGGCGAGGGATAAACTTTTTAAATGCATCAGACTGTTTTTTAGTCTCCTGGAACCTTTCCACTGCAGCGTGGACTGCGTCACCGAAGAGACCAGATGGTTCAAGAGGAGCGTCTAATAAAAAAGTTCGATCTTTATCTTTAATCTCAGAAAGATTCAACCATAAGTGCCTCTCAGTGGCTACCAAAGCTGCCATAGACCGCCCAATAGCTCTAGCGGTCTCTTTAGTAGCCCTGAGAGAAAGATCGGTAGCCCTACGAAGTTCTCGAACATCGTCATGACTAACACCCTCACTATTGTCCAAATCCCCCAGCAGGTCAGCCTGATAAGCCTGGAGCAGCGCCATGGTGTGTAAACATGCTCCAGCTTGACCTGCCGCCGCATAAGCTTTGCCCACTAAAGTGGATGTAGTTTTGAGCGGTCTAGTGGGCAAAACTGGGGCTCTCATAGCCGATGCTGGACCAGGCGCGAGATAACTCGCTAAATTTTGCTCAGCCTGGGGCATCGATTCATAACCATATTCTTTTAGCCCTCTAATTCTTGAATAAGTGGTGGTTTGAGGGCTAAAAACACGAGATGAATATGGTTTATTCCAAGATCTAGATATTTCGCTATGTAAATCAGGGAAAAATGGGAGCCCTCGTGGTGGACATAATGTGGCTGAAGAGAGAAATCGCTCATCTAACTTGCTTTTAGGGCGAGTGTTTTTATTCTCAGATGGCCATTCAATATTTAACTTCTCTACAGCTCGTGACATGACATCCACCAGCTCATCATACGCCGGGGAAATAAATTGTGTATCCCTTTCCCCCGTGTGTGCATTCTCACTTTCAACACTCATAACATCAACTTCCTCAGAAGAAGAACAATGCAGAAAGGGAGAGCTCTCTTCCCGGGCGGGAGAAACCGCAGAGCGTGCTTCCGACACCGGGAGAGGAGAGCTAGATCTCCCAGGTAGGGAAGGAGAAAAGGTCCACGGACCCGTCTCCAACCCCTCCGAGAGATCTAACTGCGATCCCCAAGAATGCATTCTCCGCGTTGCCTCGGCAGACGCGGGTCCTGATCCTTGTGGATCGCGAGCCTGCCAACTCTGCTTGTCAAAGAGTGACAGGCGGGATCTGAGCATGCGAAGCGGTAGCTTCTCACAGTGCTGGCACTCAGCCCCCTCGAAGGCTGAGGCTGCATGCTCAAATCCCAAACAAATCACACAAAGCTCGTGTGTGTCCCCACCCGTTAAATAACGCGGGCAGGGAGGAACACACTGCTTGTAGACTTGTTTCGCCATAACGTTTCCAACAATATTGTAACAGACAACAATAAATAGACAGAGACAGTTTGACACAGATCGCTTGCTGAGGCAACAGAAGCTAAATGCCGGCGAGCAGCGGAAGTGCTCTTATCCTTTCCTGGTTCATGACGTCACCCGCCCGTGACGCTCATTCTCTCATTCCATTGGACTAGTTGGCATAGATGCTTCAGACGCAATCACGCAAGAGGCGTTCCCACCGTGTCGTTCGACGCATCTCGAAGTTCCCTTTTTCGATAAAGGGAACAGAGAAATCCAAGAATAACAGGCAGAAAAAAAAGCAAGATATACTATGCAAAAGATTTTGTAAATAAAACATATGATGTTTTATTAACAAAGTTCGGGAGAAGCACGTTCAGATAATTAACACGGCTGGAGAGCACTCAGCAATCATGATTTAAACGTGTGTATATAAAGACTCCACAGTCTCACCTCATTTCTCTGACAGTTTAGCAGCGTCCCTCCACCACCCCTTCTCCACTCTCTCTAGTCCTAAACCACTTTACATACAGGGGGGGGGGGGGGGAGTACTCTGGGTTCGGGCCGAATTCCGAGCTCGGAGCCCTCCCCCGGACAGCACGCCAAATACGCATTATACTTTATTCCCTTAATTGTATGTAAGTGTGAACTCGTGAAAGGTTAGTATGTTTTCCGTTTCATATGTTTTTATTGGTGTGCACACAAAAAACAATGAAGGCATTTGGATGACAATAACAAACACATTTGTGTACAACCTTTTATAAAACAAAAGAAAAGAGAACGTCTCAGGTTACTATTGTAACCATAGTTCCCTGAGAACAGGGAACGAGACGATGCGTCGAAACGCTGCGGGAACGCCTTCTGCGTGATTGCGTCTGAAGCATCTATGCCAACTAGTCCAATGGAAAAAGGGAATGAGCGTCACGGGCGGGTGACGTCATGACCAGGAAAGGATAAGAGCACTTCCGCTGCTCGCCGGCATTCATGCTTCGACAGTGCCGAAGCAAGCCGATCGCAGGGACGCCAGAAGTATGGCAGGGGGACGCATCGTCTCGTTCCCTGTTCTCAGGGAACTATGGTTACAATAGTAACCTGAGACGTTCCCTTATCGAAAAGGGAACTTCGAGATGCGTCGAAACGCTGCGGGAACGAGAATACCCAATGCGCCATAATTCAAGTACCTGAGTGTCAGACTGTTCAGCTAAGCACTAAGCACCTGAGAACCTGGGGCAGCATCCAGGTCCAAACTGTAAAATCTCACGAATGTGAGCGGAGAGGACCAGCCCGCCGCATCACAAACATCTTGGAGAGAAACCCCATGCAACAAGGCTTTAGAAGCCGCCATACTCCTGGTGGAATGAGCTCGGACCGCCAAAGGACAAGGCTGGCCCGAGTACTCATAAGCAAGTGAAATAGCCTCGACTATCCACTTACTGACTGTCTGTTTTGAAGCAGGAAGACCTTTTTTAGGTGATCCAAAGCAAATAAATAGTTGATCGGACTTCCTGATTGAGGATGTCCGATGTACATATGTGTCCAATGCTCGCACTGGACACGACAAGTGCAGTCTTTCCTGGTCCGCAGTTGCAAACGGAGGAGGACAGAAAGCCTGCAGCACAATAGGCCTCGGAGTCAAGGTCGGCACCTTAGGGACGTATCCCTGTTTTGGATAAAGGAACGCCTTGACCATCCCCGGAGCAAATTCAAGGCAGGTGGGGGAGACCGAAAGAGCCTGAAGGTCACCAACTCTCTTGAGGGACGAAATAGCTAGGAGAAAGACGGTCTTAAGAGTAAGGAACTTCTCTGAGACTGATTCTAAGGGCTCGAATGGAGCCCTAGACAGGCCTTCTAGAACTACAGTCAAATCCCAAGCTGGCACCTTAGTGCGAGTTGCAGGCCTCAGCCTCAAAGTGCCACGAAGGAAACGTGTAATCAGGGGGTCTCGACCCAAAGATAAACCTCCCACCATGGTATGATAAGCCGCAATGGCTGCCACGTAAACTTTTAGTGTGGAAGGACATAGACCTGACACAAAGCGCTCCTGCAGGAACTCGATTACTGTGTTGACAGAACAATTAACCGGATCCCACTGATGTCGGTGACACCATAAGGAGAAAACTCTCCATTTAAGCGCATAGAGTTTCCTCGTAGCTGGAGCTCTGGAGCTTAGGATGGTCTCAACAGCCTCAGCTGAAAGACCACTATCTACAAGTTGGGCCCCCTCAGAGGCCAAACCCAAAGATTCCATATCTCTGGCCGAGGGTGAAATATTGTGCCCCCGGCCTGAGACAGAAGGTCCCTCCTCAAAGGGATCTCCAATGGAGGCCCGTCTAACAGAAGGATCAGGTCCGCAAACCAGATCCGACTTGGCCAGCGTGGTGCTACTAGCAGTAGGCTTATCCCACACTGACGGACCCGCTCCAGAACTCCTGGGAGCAGAGCAACAGGGGGAAAGGCGTACAGACGTAGCCTCGGCCACGTCTGCACCATGGCATCCAGCCCCAGGGGGGCCGGGTGAGTAAGTGAATACCAGAGGGGACAGTGCGTCGTGTTGTGAGACGCGAACAGGTCCACCTCTGCTCTGCCATATGCCTCCCAGATTTTCTCCACCGCCTCGGGGTGGAGTCTCCAGTCCCCTGGCCTCAGCTCCTGCCTCGACAGGATGTCTGCTCCTATATTCTGGTCCCCAGGAATATACACTGCCCTCAGGGAGAGTACCTTCCCCAGGGACCACAGGAGGATCTGGTGCGCCAGTTTGCAAAGCGGACGCGACCTAGACCCCCCTGGCGGTTCAGATAAGAGACCACTGATGTGTTGTCTGTTCGAACGAGCACATGATGGCCTCTTAGGTCCGGAAGGAAATGTCTCAACGCATTGAAGACAGCCATCACCTCCAGGCAATTGATGTGCCACGAAAGATGATGGCTTTTCCACAGACCCTGAACCGAGCGGCCTTCCATTACCGCTCCCCAGCCGGTGAGGGAAGCATCTGTCGAGATAGTAGCTCGATGGCAAAGAGCTCCCAACACGGGCCCTGGGTTAAGAACCAGTGTTTCCTCCATATCTCTAAGGCACGAAGGCATCGCCGCGTAACCTTGATCATACGGAGTGGGTTTCCCCTCGGGGAGAACCCTCTGGTCCTGAGCCACCACTGTAAAGGCCTCATGTACAGCAGGCCAAAAGGTATCACGTTGGACGCTGCTGCCAGTAGACCCAACAGTTTCTCGAACTGTTTTACAGTGCGTGACTGACCTAGCTTTAGCTCTTTGGTGGCTGCCAGGATAACAGCTACACGAACGGGCGATAGGCTGGCCCTCATCGTCACTGAATCCCATACACACACCAAGGAAAGTGGTTCTCAATACTGGAGAAAGCACACTCTTCTTGGTATTGAGCATCAACCCCAACATCTGCATAAGAGCGAGAACGACACCTCGGTGCCGAACCGCCAACTGCTCCGATTCCGCAGAATCAGCCAGTCACCGATGT